>JASPKZ010005686.1:0-1200000 GCA_030220185.1 Diploptera punctata
ACCACCACACACCACACCACTACCACACACACCGACACCACACACTACCACACATAACAGCAACACTACCACACACACACGACAACTACCACCACACACACCAACACACATACACAACACACCGCACATACCACCACAAACCACCCACACACCACACCACGACACTACCACCCCAACACCCGCACACTACCACCACAAACCAGCAAAGACCACACAATACCACCACACACCGCACACTACCACCACACACTACCACCACACACCGCACACTACCACCACAAACCACCACACACCGCACACTACCACCACACACCGCACACTACCACCACAAACACCACACAGCACACTACCACCGACACTACACCACACACCGCACACTACCACCACAAACCACCACACACCACACACTACCACCACACACTACCACCACACACACCGCACACTACCACCACACACACCGCACACTACCACCACACACACCGCACACTACCACCACACACCGCACACCACACACTACCACCACACACACCGCACACTACCACCACACACACCGCACACTACCACCACACACACCGCACACTACCACCACACACACCGCACACTACCACCACACACCGCACACTACCACCACACACCGCACACTACCACCACAAACCACCACACACACCACACACTACCACCACACACACCGCACACTACCACCACACACACCGCACACTACCACCACACACACCGCACACTACCACCACACACCGCACACTACCACCACACACACCGCACACTACCACCACACACACCGCACACTACCACCACACACACCGCACACTACCACCACACACACCGCACACTACCACCACACACACCGCACACTACCACCACACACACCGCACACTACCACCACAAACCACCACACACTACCACCACACACCACACACCACACACTACCACCACAAACCACCACACACCACACACTACCACCACACACCGCACACCACACACTACCACCACATACACCGCACACTACCACCACACACACCGCACACTACCACCACACACTACCACCACACACCGCACACTACCACCACAAACCACCACACACCACACACACCGCACACTACCACCGCACACTACCACCACACACCGCACACTACCACCACAAACCACCACACACCACACACTACCACCACACACTACCACCACACACCGCACACTACCACCACACACCGCACACTACCACCACACACCGCACACTACCACCACACACACCGCACACTACCACCACACACACCGCACACTACCACCACACACACTGCACACCTTCACCACCACACACACACTGCACACCTTCACCACCACACACACACTGCACACCTTCACCACCACACACACACACTGCACACCTTCACCACCACACACACACACTGCACACCTTCACCACCACACACACACACCGCACACCTTCACCACCGCACTCCACCACCGCACTCCACCACCGCACTCCACCACCGCACTCCACCACCGCACTCCACCACCGCACTCCACCACCGCACTCCACCACCGCACTCCACCACCGCACTCCACCACCGCACTCGACCACCGCACTCGACCACCGCACTCGACCACCGCACTCGACCACCGCACTCGACCACCGCACTCGACCACCGCACTCGACCACCGCACTCGACCACCGCACTCGACCACCGCACTCCACCACCGCACTCCACAGAAGTTGCTCTTTATTTTCTTGTAGTAGACTGTACTGTGTAGGGCTGTAAGAATAATTTTGTATGATGAAAAAGTATTTGAGTAGTTGAGGTGGCATTAGAACAGATCAGATATCTTTATTTCATGCATATTAAATTGCTATAGAAGTACATATGATTATTTAGCTTTGAGTCTCTTCAAAAATAGTCTCTCTTGTACATTATTTGTTGACACTTGTAGAAGCACTAAACGTCCTAGTACTCGGTATATTGATATCACAATGCATCTGTCTTCTAGGTCACAACTTTAATGCTGAGTGATTGTTGGCAACTTGTGTCCCTTTAATAAAGGGCAAACTCGGCTAATTTCATGATACTAAGCTTTTAGACTGTTATATCTTAATATTTTGAAAATTTCTGGTTAGAGCCTTATGAAAGTTAAGGATATGTGAATGAAGTATATATGCTAAGGTGTTGAATGTATATTTTATTACGAATGTGGCATAAATTATATAATTATATATATATATATATATATATATATATATATATACACACACACACATATATATACACACACATATACTGTATATCTCGACAGATAAGATTATAGTTGAACCATAAAAAAGCCCCCAAAATCCAGGGTTGTTTTATAGGACAGATAGAAAAAAATTAGATTGAAATTTATATAAATTAAAACCATTATAAAGTGAAAAAATAACTCGCCAATGTATTTAAAATCCTCACAAACTGATCAGTTGACATGTGGAGTGGGGGAACTGTTAGAGATTTAGTGAATCCCTGTGAGTACAGCTACTATGAAACCAGTCCTGAAAACATCTGGTTATTCAATTGTTTTGCAGTCTGTTTTGTGTAGTAAATAAACATGGACATTATTGCTTATATTGTATTGTCTATTCTTGTTTCTTTCATGTGATAGACCTAGTGGTCTGTTACGGTTTCAATCCAATGTTTGAAGGGTCTGCCCAAAGATCTGTTGCCTGGTGGGTGGTAATTTAAGATTTGATGTGGTATTCTTGTTCTGCTCATTCTTCTTATATGAGATTTCCAGTTGTTTCTGTGTTTTTGTACATATTCCATGACTGATTCTGTTTGTAATTCTTTGAGAATCTCAGAATTCCTTTTATGGTCTGTTCTTGAGTGACCTGTAGTATGTCTCATAAATTTCATTTCTGTCGCAGTTAGTCTTTGTTCATCTACACGGTGAGTTGTTCAGGCCTCACTGCTGTAACATAATATGGGTCTGGCCAGTGTTTTATAAATTGTAGTTTGTGTGTGTTGCTGTACTGTGTTGGGTTGAAAATATTATTTATAATTCCTGTTACTCTGTTAAATTTTATAATTTTTTGAGTAAAAAATTTTTTTGTCTTTGTATGTAACTTGGTATCCGAGATAGTTAAGTGTGTTAGTTTGTTGTAATATTTTATTATTAATAACAATATTACTGCGAACTGGGTCTTTTCCTAGGAAAGCCATGACTTTAGATTTTTCTGTGGAGATTTCCATGTTGTAGTTTATTGCAATTTGGTGAAAAGAATGGACTGAATGTTGTAGATCTTCTGAATTTGCTATAAACACAATGTCATCTCCAAATAATAGGGTGTGTAAATTATATAATCTATTAAGTGGTATACTGCCATGTGGTTATAGTCTCCATTCTTTAATAATTGAGTTCATGTATATTATGAAAAGCATTGGTGAAAGACCAGATCCTTGTCTAACTCGTTGATTAATTGGTCTACATTCGGAGATTTTATTTTCAATCTTAACTTGGATGTAATTATCCTTATAAATATCATATATAGCTTTTATCAGTTGGTCTGGGATTCCATCATATTTGAGGATTTCTAATAATTGTTTGTATTTACTTTGTCAAATGCCTTCTTCAAGTCAATAAACACCATCTGTAAAGAATTTTTACTTTTTGGAATCCATTTTGCGCTTCATCTAATAAATTTGTCATAATAATTAGCTAATTTTGATTTGAGTAAGTTGGTGTATATTTTGTAGCCTGAGTCTTCTGAAGTTATCACAGTTATTGATATCTCCTTTTTTTTGTAGTGGGATTACAACAGCTTGTTGCCAGCTTTTTGGCAGAGGGTCCTCATTGTAAATTCTATTTAAAAAATGGAGAAATGTTTGATTAAAGGCAGAGCTGGCATACTTAAATAATTCGAGGTTAATACCATGTTTGTCTGGTGTTTTGTTATTTTTGCAGTGCATCTATGTAATTATTGTTAGAAGTTACGAGATTTAAAATTTTGGTTTTTTTGCAGCCATAACTTTTGAAATATTGTGTCCAATTTTCTAAAGGAATTGTATTTAGTTTCTTTTAATTGTTAATATAGTGTTATTATTACTATGCATGATGCAAAGGGCAATGTATAACATTGAGATATGTTGATAACTTATATATTTGGGTTTGATGGTAGTGTAGCAAAAAATTACTCACATGGCAAGTCTTCCTTCCTGATCATAACAATCTCATTTCCTTTCTACTGCCTTCCATGTGACAGGTCTCATCTCTTGTGATGGTACAACTTATTGAAAATGTAGCAGTGTTGCCGGTTGAATGAAAATAAAATGTATTTATTTATCATAATGAGGGGTTAAAATGTTAACAATATAGAATAAAATTAAATTTGAAAAATTACAAGTATGGTAATTTTGTATATGCTATACAGTAAGCTAATAATGATCGCTGATCAAAATTAAATTCATAGGCCGTTGATAGTTTGGGGGTCGTCTTACAGGACAGATATATGCTAAAACTATAAAACTGTGAAAAAAATGTATACCTCGTCTTATCTGAAGGTTGCCTTATCTGCCGAGATATATGGTATTTTTTTATTCTTCTTCTGGAGGTTTCAAGAACTCAGGTAACTTTGTGATTAATAGTATTAGAGTAAATTCATGGCAAGCTTTTTAATAACTCTCCATTTATAAAGAGTCAACACTTGACGTGGAACCATAGATCACATTTTCAACATTGTATCCTGTAGTGTTGAAGAAATTCTACTCAAAAATGTTCTTCAAACACAGAGACAAGTATTAAATCTAAACAACTGCTAACACTAATGAAAACACTTTCTGTAGAAGTTAACATAAAATACACCCAAAGAATGTTATCACAACACCAAGGCTGAAAAAAAAATAAAGTTTTTCTTGTTGTGTTGTGAAATTAGCTGAGTTTGCCATACAAATATATATAAGGCTGCACTATCTGGAAGCATAGATTTAATCTGTTTCGAGTGGAAACCTGAAGGGGTTAATCATTCTAGAAAGTGATGTGTTAGACACATCTGGAAATCTGCTGTCAGGTGTTTCCAATCCATAAGTTGCAAGATATGTGTCACTGTTGCCTTATAAGGTGAGACTTGAGCCATGCCATTGCCTGCAAAATTCTAAAGCTGATGCAGGGATGTGTTAAAACATATCCTATAACATACCTTTGTTGTAATATATTTGATAGTTTGGTGTGAGTGAGTCTTCAAGAAATTTGCTAATTTCACAAAGTATGAAGTAAGACCTGTTATTTAGCATTGGAATATGAAATCTTTGTTAGAATAGAGAACATATTGCCAGAATATTATTTTTTTTTCTAGTCCAATTTGATCCTATGTATCATAAACATTCTTTGTCTCATAGGTAATAATTTAAAACACAACATTTCATATGATTTCTTATTGTAGTAATATGTAAATTTTATTGTAAAACTGCTGAATTTTGTGGAGAAGAAGTCTTGCTGTAATCTTACAAGATGGTGGAGGGGTGGGGAGGAGAGGAAATTAATTTGATTGAAAGGATTTAGAGTGGTAACTTAATTATGGTTGCATCATTAGGGAGAAATCTGAAATTACTTTGTGTACTTAGATCACTTTTGCACTGACTGAACATTCTGATCTTGGTTGGATATTTAGGTTGCACTAGAGGGTAGAGTCTGATGCATTTTGTGCACAAAACCTCTTTTTTTTCTTTATGAAATTCATGTAACGTTTTGAAATTTGATATAATTTTTAATTTATTTATTTATTTATTCATTCATCTTGATTAAATTTTAAACTGGTCGTGATCTGTTATACTTTTAACTTGCAAATGCAGAATTTTTTATTCTGAGTTAGGAATGAAAGTTTGTTGTTTAATATCCTACAAACTGCAGCTTTTACCAAATTTTTGGGTTTTTAATTTTAGTAATAATTCTTGCTTCTACTTTTAGTAGAAACATTTTCAGAGAATGCTTATAAAATTAATGAATCATTATGCGTTAATGATTAAGCAGTCTATAAGAAAATACCTATTTGTTTTATTTTGGAATTTATCATTGGTACAGTGGTTTTCTGTCACTTTCAAGAAATTTGTCTTCTTCAGTTCTAGCAATCTTGAACATGATTATACACAAAAATATACCTGTTAGATGCCATTAAAAAGAAAACATTTTCACCACAAGAAAGGGAATATAAGTTTTTCACGTTTATTGGAATTTTTGTAAGGTTTTTTTTTTTTTTTTTTTTTTTTGGTAAAGGAGCTCTACAATTAGAAGTGCCATTTTTCACAAGAGATACCGCTAATATAAATGCTAAGATAAAATGTTCACTCCACTGAAATAAAGTAAAGTGATCCTACTACAGGCCTCGGGAGGCCCTTGGGGTAGTAGGATGTTAAGGCTCCCACTTTTTCTAGACAATCGGCACTTTATGTCAGCTGGGTTGTCAGCCCTGCTTGACGGCTGCCTTTACCCCCAGAACAAGCTTCTGGTACTCATTTCCGTTAGAGGCTGAGTTGACCCCAGGGCTATAGTGCCGCCAGAGGGTTTGGGTCAGTTTAAAAATCCTGACCCCAACGGGACTTGAACCCTCGACCCTCCGGCATGTAGCTCAGTGCCTTAACCACTATGCTACGGCGTGCCCCCCACTCCACTGAAATAATGAATTAAAATTATACTTTATCCTTACTTTAAATACATGAATATTTGTATGATCTTTACTTTTACAACATATTTGTATCACTTATCTATTGTATTAGTTTAAATTGTATAAAAATCCATGGAAGTTACAATAATCGAACAAATAGTTTTGTCACTTGTACTTTTTGTAAGTACAGTGTAATAATATACAAATGTGTAGAAAACATTTGTGGAATGCAGTTCTAATTGTTGATAGTTACTGATACTTCTGGTCAGCTGGCATCTTCATGTGTCACAGACGTTCAGTAATAGTGGCTCATTTCATGTCATCCCTGGACCTGGTATTATGCCAGATTTACTACCAAGTAAGATACCTCTTTTCAGAATTACAAATAGGAATTTTTATTAGACTGTGAGAGAAATTAAATATTTTTAAATACAGATACTTTTTAACACAATAAACATTTGGAAGATTTTAAATAGTAAAGTATATGGTAAAAATGTGTTTCTTTTGATTACATTATAGTGTATATGTTTATCTTTATTCATTCTTCATTACATGTATCCAGCTGTATAGTTGATGAGACAAATCCATTCCATACTTATTCTCTTTAGAAGAACCACTCTTGTATATAAGTTGCAATGATGTACATGCAGCTGATATAGGCATTGTTTAGTTCCTTGTTTTCTTAATGTGTCATTAACAAGGTTAACCCTTCTCACCCATCAAGGTGAGTGTCTGTGAGGTGGTAAGATTTAGATAAATCATTAGAGAGAAATGAAAGTAGGAAAAGATCTCGTAGGCCTCGAATGCTCTAGTACCATCAGAATTGGGAAAACAGAATTAGCCAAGAGAGGCTATATAGCAAAACACCAGTAAGTGGAAGCAATGTTTTGCTCAGCTTGGGCACCTTGCATTGCAATCCACATATCCCCTAGATGGGGACCCGTAAGGGTATGTTTATCTTAGAAATAGGCAAATGTAAGTGTTGAACGAAATGTTTAAATTCAGAGTATTTCCTTTCCCCCCACCATTTGTATTTGCGAAAATTTAATAATCATGGTTGCAAAGTGAATACTTTTATGGGGCTATAATATGAATAAATTTATATTTTATTTAAAAGTAAAGTGATCGCAGAACAGACCCGGAGGCCCTTGGGGTAGTAGGAGGTTAAGGCTCCCACTTTTTGTAGATAATCGTCACTTTATGTCAGCCGGGTTGTCAGCCCTGCGTGACGGCCGCCTTTACCCCGAGAACAAGTGTCTGGTACTCATTTCCGTTAGAGGCTGAGTCTATCGCAGGGCCATAGTGCTGCCGGAGGGTTTGGGTCAGTTTAAAAACCCTGACCCCCAATGGGACTTGAACCCTCGACCCTCTGGCTTGTAGCTCAGTGCCTTAACCACTATGCTACGGCTTTATTATATGGAACATGTTTATATATTGCATGTTATAGCGTAGATACACACAGAGTTTACTTACATGTTTTCTGATAGTTTTGAATTAACTATTCTCAGATCTCAATTCTGGTCTGCATTTACAACTTGGCTGTTGAAGATGCAGGGTAATTACTGACAAATGTTGCTAAATTGACTCTTTGCTATTTGACAATAACATTTGTACGTTACTTCATTCAAAGCTTGTTGTAGATGTAAGTAACATTGAATATACAAGTAGACATCCAGTCTACCTGCATAAATGCCGTTTTCTTTATTCCTTAATTACAAGTTTACAGCATTGTCAGATACAATAACTTTTAATGTCTCTAAGTGCACAGGTGGTTGTTATGTTTTTGTGCAATCTGTTCATAGTTGTTTTTATGCTTTGCAGGTCTGGTGTGAGTCCCGTGCCGTAGCTGAGTGGTTAAGGCAGGAAGCCTTGGCGCAGAGCTACGGGACTTGCACTGGTTCGAGTCTCCATGGGGGAAGACATTTTCTCATGGTATTTCGGCCAGTATGGGACCGGTGCCCACCCAGCATCGTGAGGCAATTGGGTAGCTACAATAAGTAGCGGCTCCAGGTTGAGGAAATCTGCTGTAACAGCTGGGGGACTTGAGATGCTGACCACATGTCACCCCAACACTGGCTGATGATCATCTACCTCTGTTATTGACACATGTGGACGTGAGGCCAGCAGCTGGCTGGTAGGCTAAGGGCCCTCTAGGCCTGTCGTGCCAGGAGTTTAGGACTGGTGTGAGCAGAATGTCTTTGAAAAATGAAGATGTATCTTTTTTAAAGTGGTGATGACTTGTAGTTTAAACATGTTGTCTGGATTCAATAAATGTGCTCCATTGTATTTCAGTGGAGAAAACTGTTGAATAAACTTGTATTTTGAAATGCTTTTCATATTTTAAGTACAATTCCAAATCCTGTGCCAAGTAGGTTTTGAATTTCCTTTCACTTTCAAATTTCCCTCTGATTCTAAGCTAAGTTTGAATTTGGTTGACCAAAAAAAAAACCTAGCTGAGTTCCAAGCCATCAAAACTTCGAAGTTCAATTCATGTTTCAATTCACACTATATTGAAAAGTAGGATTTTGAGTTCAACTTCGAAGCCTTCTTTAGCTGGACTTAGAAGCTAGCAAAATCAGCTTGGCCAGGCAGGCAGAGGGCCCGGCTTGGTACCCTGGCAGCCTCAGGAGACCTGGAGAGTGGAGTCAAAAAATAGGCAAAGACTGTCAAAGACTGTCAAAGACTGTCAAAGACTGTCAAAGACTGTCAAAGACTGTCAAAGACTGTCAAAGACTGTCAAAGACTGTCAAAGACTGTCAAAGACTGTCAAAGACTGTCAAAGACTGTCAAAGACTGTCAAAGACTGTCAAAGACTGTCAAAGACTGTCAAAGACTGTCAAAGACTGTCAAAGACTGTCAAAGACTGTCAAAGACTGTCAAAGACTGTCAAAGACTGTCAAAGACTGTCAAAGACTGTCAAAGACTGTCAAAGACTGTCAAAGACTGTCAAAGACTGTCAAAGACTGTCAAAGACTGTCAAAGACTGTCAAAGACTGTCAAAGAGGTACCCCTTTGGGTAGGTGTGAAATTTCACACCTAGGACTTAGAAAATTTTTCCAGTATATAAAAAAAATACATGTAAAATTTCACACACTTAGGACTTGGTATTTTTCAGGTTAGGAGTCTTGATTTCAACACCAAAGATTTTTAAGGCTTTTTGCACTTTCAACCGTCATTTCACACTTGGCTATTGGAACAACAAAGCCTGAAAATTCCTTTAGTGTTGCAATATTTTTTTGTATTCAAAGTAAAATTGCATTTTAGATGTTCTTTATTGCATTTCAAACTACACTAATTTTACATTTATTACAGCAGTTATTTCATTACACATTTTATTCAAGTATGTAATGAACATTTTTTTTTTTTTTTTTTTTCAAAGTCTGTTTATTACATTTCTTATTTGCTTGTACACACAATATTCAACACTGAAATTTAAGAAATTATATACACAATTTTTTTCTTCTTTTTTCTAAATGGACAGCTAATGACAAATGAGGGAAATGTTGAGGAAGTGGCTGAATTCAAATACCTACGAACAATAATCACAAATAGGGATGAGATCCACAAAGATATTAAACATAGGCTCAATTCTGGTAATGCGTGTTATTATACATTGCAGAGACTCTTGATGTCCCAACTCCTTTCCCAAAAAAAAAAAAGTTAAACTGAAAATATATAAAACTATTATTCTACCAGTTATATTATATGGGTGCAAAACATGGACTCTTAAGGGAGGAAAGGAGATTACAAGTATTTGAGAATAGAGTTCTTAGGAAAATTTTTGGACCAAAGAGAGATGAACAGACAGGTGAATGGAGAAGATTACATAACAATGAACTACATGGTCTTTATAGGAAGCCAGATATAATAAGAACAGTTAAGTCTCGTAGACTGCAATGGGCAGGACATATTGCACGTATGGGGAATGAAAGACTTGCATGGAAGCTTGTTGTAGGAAAGCCAGAGGGGAAAAATGCCCAGTTGGTAGACCAAGAATGAGGTGGGAGAATAACATTAACTATGATTTGAGAGAAGTAGATTATACAGGGAATGATTGGAAAGCATTAGCTCAGGATAGGGATGTATGGAGAGCTTATGTCCACATGGCCATGATTCTACAGGTTCAATAGTGCCAGTAAGTAAGTATTTTTTTGCTAAATCAAAATTTAACCATTTTCACACAAGTATAAACTATTTCTAGACAAAATGTATGCCATTGGTTTGGGGGACAGCAAACATGGTTATTAGAAGTGATGAGGGAGATAAAAGTTGGAGGAAAATGTGACTGAACATTACTTACATGGAGATGACATACATTTAAAATTTAAATATAAAATTATGGAATATTCACCTGAAACATCAATCTCCTCAAGTTAATTAGTTATTTAACTGTAGCACTTTTTGGGACTTGTCCCATCATCAGTAGGATTCAGAGAGTTTTGAATCCTGCCGATGATGGAACAAGTCCCAAAAGCACTACAGTTAAATAACTAATTAACTCGAGGAGATGGATCTTTCAGGTGAATATTCCATAATTTTATATTTTAATTTTTGAATAATACCTCAACGGAACACATCATGAATCTTATAACAGTTGACATACATTTATAATTGGCAAAACAATATCTCTTGTCAGTTACTAAAAGAGTCTGACCACACTGAAAAATTCATACATAACTTACTAGCTACAATGTTTAATGTATGAGTAATCAATGATAAATATTCTTTTTTTCCTTGAACTGGGAATCGAACCCCAAACCTTCACCTTTACATGTTTACCTTACTCTCTTCATTCCACATTCAATACAATGAATCATTCACAACTGCACATCAAACACTTCTTTAGCATATCAATTTAATATTATTAATAATTTATTTTATGAACATAGTATTAATATTAACAAATACTTCCAGTTGTTTGTTTTGAATGTAGTATAACTGACAAATTTGTTTATTATATCTCTTTTTTTTTTTTCTATTTACATTAGATAGGGACCATCTACCAAACAATTTATCTTGCTTGTGTGCATTTTATTATTACTTTCATTCTTAATTATATTATTGATCAAATTTTCATTTAGTATTTGATATTAAAGTCAATATTAAAGTACATTCTAATATAACAATTTTCCTGGTGAGTGCAAGTAAACACATATGGCCTTAACTCTACCAGGCTTATATATGAATAAAAATATAAAGTAATTTCTTTACAAAATTCATCGGAGAACATTTTGTTTAAACAACTCAGCTCATAGGATTCATGCTTCCATGATACCTCTCTTTCAAACATAGTCATCAACTGTTCTATTGACACCATCTTCACCAACAATACAACAGTTGATGGCCAAACAATTTTGTCAGTCAGAGTTATGGCCAAGGATGAACACGACTGTGTTTGAAAAAGCAGTATCATAGAAGCATCAATCCTATGAGGTGTGTTGTTTAAACAAAATGTCCTCCAATGAACTTTAATGATTATATCTAATGTTTACTTCTCAACATTAATATAATTTATTTACATTTGAAGACAAAAATTACATGCTCAGACCAGGATTTGAACTTACTAATTTTTTACTCATTCTTCCTTTTAATGTTAAATTAAACAATTCTTGTATCCTTCAACATACATTGTCAATTTAAAGGTTAATACAATATTCATACAGAACCAATAATATTAGTCTTCACAAACACTGCAAATTAATCACTTATCTTTGATATATTCAGGATCCTTGTACATACTCAAGACCAAACAGTAAACTCTTCAAAACCAGTCCTACATACAAAATATTTGATGTGACATAAAATCTGTTTCATTTCATCAATACACTTGTTTATTGAATGTTTAACACAGAGCCAGTTTTATGTTCGATCCAGCCATTTATATGCCCAGCTGTCGTTTGTCAAGACAAATTGTCACTTTCTTTGTGCTCAAGATATGCTATACAGTAACTTATGGAACTAATCTAACTACTCAACCCACTGGCACTAATGAACCCTTAGGTTCATGGCCCCATAAACATAAGCTGTCCATACATCCCTATTCTCACCTAATATTTTCCAATCATCACCTACTTCCCTCAAATATTTATTAATGTTATTCTCACATCTCATTCTTGGTTTACCAACTCTACATTTTCCCCTCTTGTTTTCCTAAAGAGATGCTTCCAAATGTTTAAGTTCTGATTAATACATTGAAATATTACCACTTATACATTTCAATACTAAAGTAAATCTAGTTAATAGTCTAAACATTAACATCAATTTCATTTCAAGTCATTTATATAAAATGTACATTTTTGAGACTAATAAAAAAATTCCTTCAAAGTTACAAACACAGTACTTTGTATTGAAATTTATCATTGGTAATGTACTTTTTAATTCTAAGTAACAATAATTATAGAAGACTAGTACTTTTATACAATAATCAATTACAGATGGCTTTCAATTCTTCAAAAATCTTTATTTTAAAACCTTTTATTCAAATCTCAGTCTAGGGAAACAAATTTTCTCTTCAAATCTTATTTTAGATTTTTAAATATTTTCATAATTGCTCATCAAGTTATGCGTTTTATTAATTAAATAAAAATAAAACCTACTTTAATTTCATTTTCATATTTATTAAGATATAATTCAGTGACAGCTGTTTCGGTACACTGTACCTTCTTCAGACATCTTAACAAATTATGAATTGTGTTATTATAGTACATATCAACTGATCTAAGCAACAATACAACAACATTTATTTAAATAAATATTGTTGTATTGTTGCTTAGATCAGTTGGAACACAATTCATAATTTGTTAACATGTCTGAAGAAGGTACAGTGTACCGAAACACCTGTCACTGAATTATATCTTAATAAATATGAAAATCAAATAAAACTACATTTTATTTTCATTTCATTAATAAATATGGATTTTCATCAAGTAAACAACTCAATTCATTATGCATTTTAGATATTGATAGTTTACCACACACAAATATAAACTATTGTTTTAGGAAAATTTAATTGTTCATCCCTCCGTGTAACATCAGTATTTTTACTAAATTGCACATTTTTCTTTATATATGCATTACCTGGGAACACATATAGTAAACCACTAAACATCCTTCAGACAACACTGCACATGACACTATCAAACCCAGAGATTCATACCCTTATGGACATAACCTTTCCATATATCTCTATCCTGAGTTCATATTTTACAATCACTAAATAAACATCTTAAAATAGGAATTACAATCTAACATTTTTCTTTCTTTTACTGATTTCCCTCCTTTTTTACTTCACCTTTTTACCAATTTCTTTTTCCAGGCAACTATAGACATGCACCCAAACCCAATGAGAATTAAAATCCTTGTACTCTGCCAGGAATCAAACTCAGGACACTAGAATTGAAAGAAAGAACTACCAACCATGCCATACCAACAGGCAACTGAATAATGGAAGCTCAGGCAACCCTCATCTCAAGAAAACAAGATCTAGCAATTATTTATTGGGAGGTAAGTGGATGATTTAACATCCAGCCATCACAGAACAACTTCTTTCCCATTAATTAAATAAAAATAAAACATAGTTTTATTTCATTTTCGTATATTAAAATATATATATATAAATATGAAAATCAAATAAAACTACATTTTATTTTTATTTCATTAATAAATATTAATTTTCATCAAATAAACACCAACTCAATTGATTTTTTTTTATATTGTACATTTACTATACACAAATCCAATTGTTTGTGTTCCAATACCAATTGTATTTTAACATGTTCACCACTTTATTTTACTTTCATGGGGAAAGAACACTGTGAGGTTTAATTTAAGAATTAAATTAATGTTTTTATTACCTCACCTCATATCATTTTTCTTCTATACTGCAGTTTTGGAGCTTATCTCCATCCTCAGTAGACTCTGGTCCACCAGTGTTGTCGTTTCTTGGCAGTTTTCTTCTTACTTCTATCAGTGGACAGATGAACCTCTGGATCAGGTCAAAATTTGTGGCAAAAAATCCACATTCAAGAAAGATAAACTCATGAATTTCAAAACTCCCACAAATTTTGACTTCATCCAGAGGTTCATCAGTCCACCAATATAAGTAACAAGAAAACCACCAAGAAACGACATAACACCGTTCAACCAGAGGCGACTGATCATGGAGATAAGCTCCAAAACTGCAGTATAGAAGAAAAATGATATGAGGTGAGGTAATAAAAACGTTAATTTAATTCTTATATTCACCATTATTCAATGATATTTTAACAACTCCACTCACTTAACAGCACTGCAACTCAAACTTGGACATCAAATGGCAAAAATGTTCACTGGCCTATTTCAGAATTTCTGTTCTTTTACAAGCTGTAAATTTTACATTAACCACACCTTTACTTCCCTTCCAAATGAAAGGAAACTCTGCATTTCCAGAATACCATGAATATTAATCATCCAATATGTAATGGACTTAAAAAAAATCCATGGCACTATAGGCACAGAAGGCCCTTGAGCTGCTGGACTCATCCACATGTATAGACAATCATCCAGCCAGTGTAGGGGTAACATGTGGTCAGCATGTCTGCTTCCCAGCCATTATAGCTGCTTTTCTTAACCTGGAGCCACTACTTATTCAGGCTACCTAAATTCCTCATTAACCTGAGTGGGCACCGGTCCCACACTGGCCAAAATTCCATGACAAAATGTCTTCCCCCCATGGAGACTCAAACCAGCACAAGTCACACATACCTCTGCACCAAGGCATCTTGCCTTAACCACTCAGCTATGGCATAGACAACTGTTCTTGGGTACACTAACTTTGATTTGTATTAGCACATCTCAACTTTATTAAGTTATGTAGATAGGAAATAACACTATGAGGTTCTTTAATATTGTTTATTTTTTATTATTTCACTCACCTCATACTTCATAATTCATAGCAGACCCAGGGTCTGCTATGAATTATGAAGTATGAGGTGAGTGAAATAATAAAAAATAAACAATACATCTCAACTATTTCACCTACATCAGCTTATACAGTCCACAATTTTAACTCTAATTTTCACATTTCAAGTCCCATCTAAAAACTTCACTTCATTGTGTTAAAGATAAACTTTGTATGGATAAATTATATTTGAAGAGAAAAATTTTCTCCTACACCAAGATTCAAACCCACGACATTGGCTTTCTAAGCCAATGCTCTACCATCTAAGCTATCAAGGCAAGTTCCAATCTAGACACAAATTTTTCTCTTATATACGTCGTTAATTCCCATCAAGTATGGATATCTCAAGTCCACTAGAATCAAACTATTGGTTCTATTTCAAACATTGAAAGCCATCAAACTATTACAGGAAAAGTCACTCAACTTCAATTTAAATATTGAAGGCCTTTTTTTTTTCTTCAATATATTCACTTCAATTCTTACATCTTACATTATTTCAAATTTGCCAACAGTCTTCCAAACACTATTTACTAAATTACATTAAGTTATACAATTTTTATGTAACACAAAACAAAGCTTATTTCTTCTAAAATCTTCAAATTACCTAATATTACACCCTTTAGATTAAACACTAATGCCTAAATCCTATCATCACAACTTTAAATTTCTCACATTTCTTTTTTAGACATGTCATGACCAGCTGAGGACTGGATTCTCTCTTTTTTTTATATTCTTTCCCATAACATAAATCTATATGATTATATATTATACAGATCATAACTTTTCAGTTTGTTAAACATGATTTTCAGTTGCTTGTAACTAGCATTTTTCCCAATTTTTATGGATACAATTTATTTCCAGTATTTTCAAAATTATTTTCTCTTTTCTATGTTATTTCTTTCCAAAAATACTTTTTGTAAAGAATTACAAAAAAGTTATTGCAAGAAATCACCTACAAGAAACAATAAGTGTGGAAATTTTTTTTACTGCAACAAAAAGGAACAGCTTCAAGAATTTAATTGTGATTACTCTCAGAGTTATTTTCAATTTTATTATGTCACCTCACCCTTACTTCAGTGCATGCATTAATCAAACTTAACTGTTTATTCAATTAACATACAAATACTGCATGTATACAGCAAAAACTATCCTCCCCACTTTTTATAATTTTCCCACATTTATCATCTAATTCCTACAGCCCCTACACTAATCACATTTCAACTATGGGAGGGAGGGAGGGAGGGAACCTGCATTTTTTTCCTCAGTGCATTGTTTTCCCACATTTATTTCTTACAATTTTCAGTCAAGAACAATGTGATTCCAAAAAATATTGTTTTCTAGTACAAATTTAAAAAAAAAATTGTAAATTACTCGTACATGTACTATGATGTTTTTAGATGCACTGTAGCAATCAATACTGTTAAAATTGATATTTTGGCCAGTCAGGCAACAATCTACTACATATTTTTAATCACAAATTGACACATTACATAAAACTTGCCAACATTCTTTAACAAAGAATGCCTTAAAAATGATATTACATCTGATTATACCAAAATTAAAATCAATTACTAACACCACACAGCCAAGAAAAAAAGATTAGCAGTAACCTATGGGGGGGGGGGTAACATCCTAGAAGACATAAAAATTTTTAAAGTGGCAGAGAACAGACATACTGAACAAGAACACACCTACAGACCCAAACCTGTTATATAACTCAGTACCAAATGAGATACAGAAGATGGAACATGATTCTGGAAGGCCTATATACTTTTAACAAACAGAAATTTAATTTAGATGAAAACAACTAATACATCAATTACTTATTTCAACATTTTATTACTCTAGCAAGTTTTAACACAATGAGATCCTGGCATCACTAACCCATTTCATTTATAACAACTGTTGTAAATCCTACCAGTCTACATTTTCACTGTATTAACCATTACTCACTCAGTTTAAGCAATCTTTAGGCCGTTATAAACTCAATTCTTGATTCTCTAATTCTTTACTCGAATTTGAAATACATAGCTCCTAAACAAGTTCATACTTTAGAGGAAAAACTTTGCATTATTCATGAAACAGAGAAAAATCCAAATGAGAACTTCCTTGCAAGTTTGAATTAAAAAAAGGGAGGATGAATAGGATGGCAATGGATATTATGAGGGCAATTATCCCCCCCCCCAATTTATTCGGAATTGATCATAGAATGGCGTAGGCAAATAAAAAGTATCATTCTGCTTGAACATCCCATCTCTCAGAATTCCATCTCTCAGAATTCCAAAAGCTATGCTTCATTACTGCCCTCCAATGCAAAAGATCGCTGGATGTAAAATTCCTCTTTGAGTCAGGCCACACGCCCTGTGTTATAATAATGTAAACTGTTTATACTGTATAACCAAGGGCCTACATTTACCACTGTCAACTTTTAATTTCAGAATTGCAAAGAAAGGGGAAGTCAGACAGTAGGCTAATAAATATGGCACATCAGCCAAAAAATATCAAGATGGGGAAAATTAACAAGTATTTCATGAAATAGTTTTATATACTGTAAACAAAGATCAGAAGATAATTATAAATAACTGTTTCTTGAATATATGCATATAAATTTATATTACTTTTACTGACATTAACATTCATCATTTCCCCTTATCTGTAATTTATTTCAAGGCCTAACAAGTAATCTGCATTATTATACACACCTAAGCTGGTACAATTTCTAGTAAAGAGAAAAATATCAATTCCTGACATTTTTTTTTTCTCTTTACTATAAATTTTACTACCTTACTATGTATAATATTTTATTTCTATCATGCTAGTAGCTTTAAACTGCGCTTCTATCCCATGTCTTCCAGAATTAGGAACTGCCCATATGCTATGTAAATGAAGTTTGGTTTCTCTGGGGTCCAGAATTAAAGTGAGAATCTATAATTTCTGGTGTTTTAATATTAAATTTGTCACTTATAGTAAACAACAAATTAATATTTTAACAGAGAAATTAATGCCTAAACTGGGATTTTAACTCTGGGATTCCAGATTCAAATCCAAGTTTAGACATTAATTTTTCTCTTAAAATATATAGTTTTTTAATGTAACTGACAAATTTGGTATTAAAACACCAAAGATATAAGCTTTATCTAACAAATAAATTTATGTCAGAAACAAAATAACATCCAAAATTAGAAACAGTAAGTCTCTGAATGAATAGGTACAAATATCTGTATAACTCAGTGGTCAGAGCATCGACAAAGTCAGGTCAAGGTTCGAGGTTCAATTCAGACACCTACTTACTCTTTACTAAACTGTGTATATTTCATAACTTTTTCAAGCATTTAATTCCTGTTCCTTCTTATGCCCAACTTATGCTCTGAATACCCAATGTTCTAATTGCACCTCCCACATGTTTATCCCCAAAAACAAACTCTTCTTCTTTTTCTACTACCACAAGGTTTAGGCTATGCAGCCTGTTCCAGCAAAGTTAAAAGTGGAGTCCATCTTCTGCATGATCAGCCAACATCTCTTGTTCCTCTGGGATTATACAGGAAGGTTCTTTTTTGTATTCTTTCGTTGTTCATTCTCATTAAATGTTCTGTCCATTTCTTATTATTTTTGCTCATTTTATCTTCAATTTTATATATATTTAATTCTTCTCGTATATTTTTATTCCTTATTCTATCTGCTCTTGTGCATCCTTTCACATTACGTAAAAACAGCATTTCTGCACTCTGTATCCTGATTTTATCCCTTCATTTCATTATCCAATTTTCACTTCCATACAACAACAAAGGAACAGCCATTGTTTTATATAATTTAAGTTTCGTATCTTTCATTGTTTTCCGACCTAAGGTTCTTTTTATGGTTCCATAAATAGCCTGAAATTTATTTACTTTATTTTCTATATCTTTATTTTCTCTGTAAGTTATATCACATCCTAAATATTGGAAATGTGATACTTGTTCTATTACTTTTGTTATCCAGTACAATTTTTGATCTAATTCCATATTTACCAATAAATGCCATTACTTTTTACTTATTTATTGATATTTTACAATTATATCTATTGGCTATTAATTTAAATTTATATGCTAACATTTCGAGCTCATTTTCAGATTCTGCTAAAAGTACAACATCGTCAGCGAATAATAAAGCATTTATTTTATCTTTATTGTCAATTAATATTCCTTCATTAGTTAAAACCTTCTTCCATTCTTTTAGGATATCATCCATATAAATATTAAATAATATAGGTGAGAGTGAACAGCCTTGTTGTACTCCTTCGTTTATTTGAAAAAATTTCTTATTTTTAGTCAACTGAGGGTCAATACAAACATTTGTTCCATAGTACAAGCTCTTAACAGTTTCTATAATCTGAATAGGGAGGCCTTTTTCTTTTAGGATATTCCACAATATTTCCCTGTTTACTTAATCAAATGCTTTATCTAGGTCTATGAATAACAAATGTGTTTCTAGGTTTTTTCTTGTCTTTTGTTTATTATCTGATTCAGGGCAAATACTCCATCGGTACAAGATCTTCCTTTTCCGAACCCATTTTGTTTTTCTGCTAGTGTTACTTCAGTAATTCTTTGTATTCGTTTTGCTATTATTCTAGCATATATTTTATATCCACTATTTAGGAGGGTAATGCCTCTGTAATTAGATGGTTGGTTTCTTTCTCCTTTCTTGTAAATTGGTTTTACTATACCTTGCCTCCATGTTGCTGGTATATTATGATTCTCCCAACACATATTAACAAAATTCAAGAATCTTAATTTAAAGAATATATCTGCATATTTAATTAGTTCTGAATTGATGTCATCTGGTCCGCTAGCTTTCCTGTTATTTGTTAATTTGAGCAATTCTTCCGGTTGTATTTTATCTACTTTCAAATTCTCACATTTTGGTTCTTCTTTCTTTTCATTCTCGTTGTACCACAGGTCTCTGAAATATTCTATCCAATGTTCTTCTCATATTGATGTAGGTATATGTGCAGCTTCTTTTTCTGATTTATTTAAATGTTTCATTGTTCTCTAAGCAGTCCATGTAGATCATGTTCTAGATTAGATACACATCGATCCCAACTGTCTTGGTGGGATTTCCTAACATTTTTCTTTGCTTCCTTTCTTTTCTTATAATATATTTCTTTTGTTTCTTCAGTTTTCTTTTGTATAAATATTGTAAATATGTTTTCTTCTTTTCCTCTATAACTGTTTTAATTTCGTCATTCCATATTCTCAATCCTCTCTTCTTACAATTTTTCCTTCTTAATCCTAGAACTTCATATGCTGCTTTCTTTAGAGCCCAATCGATGTTCCTCCATTCCTCTTCTATATTATTATTTATTTATTTCTCCCTGTAATATATATATTGAGATAATCTATTTGCATACAACTTTCTTGTACTTTCTTCTTGTAATAAATTCACTTTATATGTTTCTTCATTGTCAATTTTTCTTGTTGTTGGTTTCCTCCATCTTTCTAATAATTTTATATTACATGGCAAGAGAAAATTATCTGTTCCTACATCGAAACCTCTATATACTCTTACATCTGTGACCCAGGGTATCAATTTTCTGTTTACCAAGAAATAATCAATAATTGATCTTAATCCTCTAGCCGACCAGGTGTACTTATGTATTTCTTTCTTTCTAAAATAGGTATTAGTAATTCTGTATCCATTAAATATTGCACAATATACAAAGCCCTTGGCCTACCAACCAGCTGCTGCCTTCACATGCACATGTGAATCACATAGGTAGATGATCATCCAGCCAGTCTAGAGGTAATGTGGTCATGTCACGTACCTCAACTGGTTTTCTCAACCTGGAGCCACTACTTATTGCACCTATCCAAATTGGACAAAATTCCCTGAGAAAATTTATTCCCAAAGGAGACCCAAACCAGTGCAAGTTCTGTACCTCTTTGTCAAGACATCTTGCCTTGACCACTCAGCTACAGGAGATAACATATGTATCCTTGCACTTTTTTTTTTTTCCAAAGTTTTGCAAAATTCATGAAATGTTAAACAAGTTCAATCCTATTTTAAATTAATGTTCATAAAATTGGAAGAGAAGCTAAACTTTTAAAACAAGTACAGCCTTTGGAATTGACAGTTCCAGAGAAAATATACATTCAGAAAAATAAAGATACATCAATCAATTTTCATATCCCTAACAAAATTACTTTGATTTCGAAGTTCATAAATTCAACCATAGATGGCAGCACTGAATATGTTAACAATAGAACAGTTGACGGTTGAACAATTTCGTCAGTCAGAGTTATCACTGAGGATGAACACGACTGTGTTTCAAACCACGGTATCATGAAAGCATGAATCCTATGAGGTGAGTTGTTTAAACAAAGTGTTCTCCGATGAATTTTAAAGTTCAATCCTATTTCTTGTATAAGCTAAGAGTGTCCGGATATTCTAACAAATTAACAGTTTAGAGCAATATTTTGTTGGTGACTTGTTAATAAAGTTGCCACAGATATTGAACAAACATGGTGCTAGCACCACATCACTTCTCGAGTCTGAAACTGTCCCAGTAGCCGCACAGGTTGCATGTTTTCTAAAGACAGGTAACCGCTACTCAGCACCAACACAAAGTATATAGCCTAGGATTCAACTCGGCGGGCCGAGGCAAGATAAGAGTTAGAAACCATACACTACTGAGCAGCCACTGCCTTTTCATTCCCCCCCTGAGACACACACACAACTATCACTGCACACATCTCTCTCACACTTCAATCATTCAACACATAACAGGGACAAGTCTCATCTCTGCACAAGTGACTGGTCACCACATCAGATAAGGTGTTGCTAGCTATGCTCCTCATCTCTGTGGCAACATTTATTTTCAATCTTCAACAAGTCATACTTGAAATTTTGTAATTTTACTTTATATTATTGCAAAGTGATTTGCTGTTATTTTTTATTTATAATCAGCAATTTAATTTTTGTTTCATGTTTGTTTGTTTCTTGTTTCATGTTTCTTGTTTCATGTTTCATGTTTCATGTTTGTTTGTTGTTTCATGTTTGTTTCTTTGTTTCATGTTTGCTTCTTTGTTTCATGTTTCTTTCTTTGTTTGTTGTTTCATGTTTCATGTTTGTTTGTTGTTTCATGTTTGCTTCTTTGTTTCATGTGTCTTTCTTTGTTTGTTGTTTCATGTTTGTTTCTTTGTTTGTTGTTTCTTTGTTTGTTGTTTCATGTTTCTTTGTTTGTTTGTTTGTTGTTTCATGTTTCTTTGTCGTTTCATGTTTCTTTGTCGTTTCATGTTTCTTTGTCGTTTCATGTTTCTTTGTCGTTTCATGTTTGTTTGTTGTTTCATGTTTGTTTGTTCTTTCATGTTTGTTTGTTGTTTCATGTTTGTTTGTTCTTTCATGTTTGCAAAACTTTGTGGGGGGGAAATGAAATATCTTAACTTTCAATTATAAAGAAAATCATCCTACTTTTTTAAATATTATTGAACTTTTATAGGAAATTTCGCTACAATATCGATGCCATCTTCAATGTTTCATTCCCATTTCTTTCCTAAATAAGATAAAAAAATTTACTTTTTTCTGTTTTGTCCAGTGCTACCAGGTTGTCTTTCACGACACTTCTGGCTTTCTCTCCTGGCACTGCATTCCACTTCCTAAGTTGGGGCACCTGGAAGGCAGAGTTATGTTACCCAATGATATGATGGGTGATACATGATAATGAAGTGCCAGTACAATCCTTAACCTAAATTCCAGACCGTGGGCAACTACAGCAATAATTCCCTTTAACAAAATTTATTATGCTCTGACCAGGAATCAAACCCAGGACCTCATGAAACACTGACCACTAGCCTATGAGGGAAACTCCATTAAATAACTGCTGCCATTCTGACAACATTTATAATCAAATTATATTACTAATCATTATCTTATCAAAAATTATTTTCAATCCATAATTTCCTTACTTTTATATAGTTTATTAACTACATAAAAACTGTAATAAAATGTCTATATGTAGAAAATAAAATAATAGAAAATGGAATAAAAAATAAAAAAGAAAAAAGAATACAACAGCAACAATAAATAGAGGTGTAAGACAGATGTCCACTTTCATCCTCCCTTTTTTAATATATATATATATATATATATATATATATATATATATATATATATATATATATATAGATAATTGGCAGATAAATTTGGACTCACATTTCAAAATAAAAAAATAAGATCTTAGATACCTTACTTTTTTTAGTTGACCAAGTTCCAATATCTAGCTCAGAAGATGGTCTACACAAATCACTCTTTCAATTAAATAACATTATAGAGAATTATAATTTGAAAATATCATTAAGTAAAAATCTTAGCTTTTAAGGGATAAGATACCGTGAGAACTAAAATAATTCTGGAGGGGAAACCCATTCAACAAGTGAACCATTTTAAATACCTGGGTTATGAAATCTATTTTAGAAATGAAGATCTGTTCAACAAACTTAATAAGTTTAATTATATACGTGGCACAATTTAAAGAATATTTAAAATACAAGAATGGAAACAAAACTAAAATTTTATAAAGCAGCGGCAGTCCCCTTACTATTGTAGGGTAGTGAATTTTGGGTTTTAACTAAAAGAGAAGAGAAGATCATAGAAGCAGCTGAAATGAGATTTCTGAGAAGTGTGGCTGGTTGCAAACTTCTACATAAAAGAAGAAATCAGCTAAATATTTTTTTACTTCTAGATAAAATAAAAGAACCTTCAAAAAACTGGAAAAAAACATGTTCAAAGAATGAAAGATGATCAGATTCCAAAAATTATACTTAATTACAAACCAAGAGGACACAGGACCGAAAAATAGATGGATTCAACTTTTTGAATGAGAATCTATGAGACCAGAACAAGCCACATGGGCTTAATCCATGATTGTTGTTGATGATGATGATGATGAAAAAGCCAAGTTTTGAACATATGTCTTTAAATCCAACAAGCAACTTACCATCACTTCTTTAAGAAAGGATGACAAATATATTGGGATGCACCATAGCGTAGTGATTAAGGCACTGCTCTACAACACAGAAGGTCAAGAGTTCGAGCCCCATAGGGGTCAGGATTGTTAAACTGACCCAAACTCTCTGGCAGCACTCTCAGCCTCTAACAGAAATGAGTACCAGACACTTTTTTGGGGGTAAATGCGGCCGTCATGCAGGGCTGACAACCCAGCTGACATCTAGTCCCAATTGTCTAGAAAAAAGCAGAGCCTTAACACTGGAAGGTATTAATTATTAATGCAATTTAGAATTAGTTATTTTCCTAAATATTGATAAAATATGTGCAAGTAATCATGGTTACCTCCCTTAAAATAAAGGACCTCCCAAAAAAAGGACCTCCCAAAAAAAGGACCTCCCAAAAAAAGGACCTCCCAAAAAAAGGACCTCCCAAAAAAGGACCTCCCAAAAAAAGGACCTCCCAAAAAAAGGACCTCCCAAAAAAAGGACCTCCCAAAAAAAGGACCTCCCAAAAAAAGGACCTCCCAAAAAAGGACCTCCCAAAAAAAGGACCTCCCAAAAAAAGGACCTCCCAAAAAAAGGACCTCCCAAAAAAGGACCTCCCAAAAAAGGACCTCCCAAAAAAAGGACCTCCTCCCAAAAAAAGGACCTCCCAAAAAAAAGGACCTCCCAAAAAAGGACCTCCCAAAAAATACCTCCCAAAAAGGAAACTCCCAAGGCCTATTATGGGATCTCTTTACTTTACCTTTAATATATTTGTCCTCATACATTAAATCCACGTAACAACTCCATTCAGTCCCCCAATAAACCATACACTTTTCATTGTATTAATATGTTATGTTATAAATCTAAATTAAGCATTAACATATTTAGTGATTCTCAGTGAAACAAAGTTAATCAGAATTTACATTGTTTCCACATTCATACTGTTTATAAATTTAACTCTTACAGGCAACGTAGTCCCACTTTCTTCATTTCATTATAAGAGAAATATTAAGATATTACCAAGGTCTCTAACTCACATTTCTGATTATAAAACGCACTGAACAATTTTCTTTTCTGATTAATTTTGTTAAACTCTTACATGCTTTATTTACAAATTCTCAGCAAAACATTATTTCATTTAATCAATATCCAAAATAATAATTAATCTTTACGAATTATATTTCAAGACAAAAATGTTTGTCCAGATCGAGACTCAAACCCAGGACCTTTGCCTTTCTGGGCCAAATGCTCTACCAATTGAGCTACCAAGACGAATTGCTATCTAGAACCTAATCTTTCTCATGTATACTTTGTAATTCCCTGAGTCTTGGTCTGGACAAAAATTTTTCTCTTCAAATATAATTTATCCTTCTGTGAGAAATGTAAAATTAATAATAAAAAAAAAAAATCTTTACAAAGTTACTCAAATGTAATTTTGATTGCATTCAGAAGTCCAGTAGTTAAACTATTTGCATAAGTCTTCAACAAATTCAATTAAATATTCAAGATAGCTTTCATCGATCTTCTAAAAAGTTTGTCTAATTTTCTTTCAGAGCACACACAACTTTCTTCCAGAGCTGTACATAAATTTTTTCCAAAGCCTTACATAGTAATTTTCTTCCAAAGCTGTACATAATAATTTCCTTCCAAATTTTCTAAGTCATCTTGCCTTACTGCAAATCTATGACGTGCACTGGTTCAAGTCTCAATCAAGAACAAAATTTTATATGGAATTTCAACCAGTACTTAATAAGCATTTATAATTTGGACAGTTACAATAAGCATCAGCTTCAGGTTAAGAAAACTAACTAATGACTAGGGGACATGACATGCAGTCCACAAGCCATCCCTATACTGGCTACATGATCGTCCACCTCAAAATTAAAAAAAAAAATGGATGTGAGGCTAACAGCCAGATGATAAGACAACAGACTTCTAAACCTGTCATCCCAACGATGATTTATACTCCTAAGCACAAGTATTATCTGTCCAATGATTTAATTAATTGGCTGCAGTATTTTACCGTGCAAAGTTAGCACAATCATTTTTTTTTAATCACAGGCTGGAACGCACGTTCATTTCTTCTGTCACTTATTTTTGTCAAGTTATTTGTTCAACATATCAGTGATTCTACTTCAAACTCTTGCTGTGCTCTTGTTAATATTTTATCAGCTTTTAAGACGAGCTCTATTTCTTCCGCTCAAACACGTATTCACTTTTCTCTTCAATTAAAATCTGTCTTTCAATAAGAAGTGAAATTTAATATCCAAGATAGAAAACTTATTAACTCATCCACTTTTTCATTCATATTGACAATTATCTCAAATTTTCATTTCTCATGGTTTCCACAGCCCTCATTCCCCCCTTCTTGGGTTCTAATACATATTTTTGCTGAGAATTAGTACTACAACTATTGACATATGATACCATGGTAAAATCATGTTTCCTACCTCTCCTTGTACAAATCTTCTAAGTAGATCGCAATTTTGAGTCCATAACAGTCATCTTCAGTACTATGAGACCATTATGGTCTCAAAATCACTTTTATTTTAGGAAGTAATATTTTGAGGTTCTTTTAATTATTTTATTACAAATCACGATCTACTTAAAACATTTGCATGAGGAGAGGTAAGAAACATTTGATCTTATCATAAATTAAACCTCATAGTGATTAATTACTGAAACAGTTAAATATGATACCATACTTGTTTTCAATAATACAAGACATTTTCTTAAGAATTCCAAACAAGACTAACCTTTAGATTTTTTTTTTCAAAATTTTCATCACAATTAGCAGATGCCAAAATGGCCAAGAAAAGAATTATGTACTTCTTTATCCTTTACGAGTCATAATCAATCCTTCCCTTCCCTCCCCACCAAACTCGGCATGTATCATTAACAAAAATTAAGGTAAGAGTTAATTAACAAGCAAAATCAGACCATTACGAGTGGGGAGTTAACTCAAATATAATGGGAATGTATTAAATACTCTAGCAGCCACAATTTTTTAATAATGCTACAAAACTTCATAAATGCAATTTAATTATCAAATGATAATTCATTCAATTACAATTTTAGATTTTTCAGAAATCCAGAGTAGTAGCTGTAATTTCTGTTTTCTCAGTAATTACGTTAGATACTCAATGTCATTTTCTAATGATTTTAAAATTTAAAATAGACATACATATGGTTTAATTGCCAGAAGATATTTCATAAGCCAACAAATTAATAATAAATTCAACTTGCTGTCAACTCTCCTAGTTTCGGCAGCTCCTGCGACGTGGACTTACTTCACTTTTAATTAGAATTTTATTTAACAGAGCTCCAACAAACCATGCCAGCATCAAAATTCTAATCTGGACATAAAAAAGACCTTTTTACCAGCCTTACTTTCTTTCAGTGCTTTAAATACACAATAGGGTGCATGGCTTTACTTTCCTTCTGAAACAAATCCTAACAGTTCTTTTATGCTTCAAGAAAAACTATCAATTCTCCCCCAGCCAGGTTTGAACCACAAACCAGAGGTGAGCATAATGTGTCCACCAGGGACACTGCAGATAACTGTTGAGCTTCCTCACAAACGTTTCCTATTTCTACTACAAATATATATAATAAAAATAACTGAACTAAAAATAGCAAACACTTTAATTATTTTATGTTGCTTTAACATCTCGTTACAAAAAAAATTTGCATGAACTGATTAACAGCTTTGCTTTAAGGCATTCTCAAATTTTTTTTCTTCTTTTATCTGCCCGGCTTTACATCTTTATAGATGAACATTTTACTAAACAAGGTCCGAAGCCAGAAAACTCAAATCAGAAAACCTTGAAGTTACTTTTGGAGCCAGATAATGAAAATGGGATTTTTCTACAAGTATGGTACCATAATTTTCCATTCAACCTTTCTTTTATTTAAAACCTTTCTTTTATTTAAAACCTTTCCTTTTTTTTCTTCTTTTTTGTTCTTCAGGTGATTCCTCCTCCCCTTCTTACTCCTCATCCTCCCCTTCCTCTTTCTCCATGTTTCAATTTCTTCTGACACCTGAAATTTTTAATTATATAATGTTAATTCTATGCCACAACAGGCGTACAAGGTCCTCAGCCTACTACTGGCTTCACATACATGCATCAGTCACACCCAGGATGACAATGTAGGAGTGACATGTCGTCAGCATAGGCCAGATTTTTATGTCCTGTGAAATATATTCATAAATATTTGACAGAAAAACCATAAAATATGTAATATATAATATCAAAATTACAGACATTAAAATTCTTTTATTTATTTATTTTAATGCCTAAAGTATGAATTTCATAATTTTCTCAAGAAATTACAACTTCTTTAAAAATGCTTTTTCATAACTACAAAGATTAAAAATTCTTTTACACAAATTGCATACATAAATACAGTAGATTCCCATTAGATTAAATGTAATCCTCAAGTCTATCTATGCATGAAACTTAAATCAAGTTTTTTTCAGTATTTTCAAGAGTTTTTGTTAATCAGAAATTATCGTTCTCTTTTATATTGTGAAAACATTCAACCAGCATCATTCTGGACATTGTTGGTGGATATTTAAGTAGATGAACATATGCCTTCAATTAAGCATTATATGTAAACATAAGTAATTACCATTTTCAATATTACATTAATCACTGCTAATTGAATGAAAGATTCACTGGTTATAAATGTAGTGTGATTCCTATTAAAGACTTCTTGTCAAAGAAGCCTCAAGACATGTACTGAACAAAAACTTCATACCTTGGCACATGGGAATTCATATAATAAGGGAGGAAAATAATGTGTTTCAATCTGAATGCCTGGTAGCTTAGTGGATCAAGCACTGGATAGAGAACCAAGACACATAGGGTTCAAATCCTGATAAAATGATAAAAATGATAAAAATGATAAAAATGATAAAAATCATAAAAATGATAAAAATCATAAAAATGATAAAAATCATAAAAATGATAAAAATCATAAAAATGATAAAAATGATAAAAATCATAAAAGATAAAAATGATAAAAATCATAAAAATGATAAAATCATAAAAATCATAAAAATGATAAAATCATAAAAATCATAAAATCAGAAAAATCATAAAAATCAGAAAAATAATCATGAAAACGATAAAAATCATGAAAACGATAAAAATCATGAAAACGATAAAAATCATGAAAATGATAAAAATTATGAAAATGATAAAAATCATGAAATGGTAAAAATCATGAAAATGATAAAAAATCATAAAAATGATAAAAATCATAAAAATGATAAAAATCATAAAAATGATAAAAATTATAAAAAAGATAAAAATTATAAAAAAGATAAAAATCATAAAAATGATAAAAAAACATAAAAATGATGAAAATCCATAAAAATGATAAAACCCATAAAAATGATAAAAATCATAAAAATTATAAAAATCATAAAAATGATAAAAATGATAATAATCATAAAAATGATAAAAATCATAAAAGATAAAAATGATAAAAATAATAAAAATCATAAAAATGATAAAAATCATAAAAATGATAAAAATCATAAAAATGATAAAAATCATAAAAATGATAAAAATCATAAAAATGATAAAAATCATAAAAATGATAAAAATCATAAAAATGATAAAAATGATAAAAATCATAACAATGATAAAAATCATAAAAATGATAAAAATCATAAAAATGATAAAAATCATAAAAATGATAAAAATCATAAAAATGATAAAAATCATAAAAATGATAAAAATCATAAAAATGATAAAAATCATAAAAATGATAAAAATCATAAAAATGATAAAAATCATAAAAATGATAAAAATCATAAAAATGATAAAAATCATAAAAATTATAAAAATCATAAAAATGATAAAAATGATAAAAATCATAAAAATGATAAAAATGATAAAAATCATAAAAATCATAAAAAATTATAAAAATCATAAAAATGATAAAAATCATAAAAATGATAAAAATCATAAAAATGATAAAAATCATAAAAATGATAAAAATCATAAAAATGATAAAAATCATAAAAATGATAAAAATCATGAAAATGATAAGAATCATAAAAATCATAAAAATGATAAAAATCATAAAAATCATAAAAATGATAAATATCATAAAAATGATAAAAATCATAAAAATGATAAAAATCATAAAAATGATAAAAATCATGAAAATGATAGAAATCATGAAAGTGATAAAAATCATGAAAGTGATAAAAATCATGAAAATGATAAAAATCGTAAAAATGATAAAAATCGTAAAAATGATAAAAATCGTAAAAATGATAAAAATCATAAAAATCATAAATATCGTAAAAATGATAAAAATCATAAAAATGATAAAAATCATAAAAATGATAAAAATCATAAAAATCATAAATATCATAAAAATGATAAAAATCATAAAAATGATAGAAATCATGAAAATGATAGAAATCATGAAAATAATAGAAATCATGAAAATGATAGAAATCATGAAAATAATAGAAATCATGAAAATGATAAAAATCGTGAAAATGATAAAAATCGTAAAAATGATAAAAATTATGAAAATGATAAAAATCATTAATATCATAAAAATGATAAAAATCATAAAAATGATAAAAATCATAAAAATGATAAAAATCATCATCATCATCATGAACAAATTCGTTTTAGGCCATGTGGCCTGTACGGTAAACCTAGCGAAAATGGTCTTGATCTTTCCACCGATGTTTTGGTCTTCCTTGGTCCCTATGTCCAGTTGGGGTATATTGGAATGCCAATTTTGGAAGTCTATTTCTTGCCATTCTTCTCAGATGATTTTTCCATTCTTGTTGGTATCTTTGGATATCTTCATTTAAACTTGCTACTCCAAGTTTTCCTCTGATAGTAGTGTTCCTTTGGTGATCCAGTCTATTAACTCCTAACAATGATCGTAAAAATGATAAAAATCATAAAAATGATAAAAATCATAAAAATGATAAAAATCATAAAAATCATAAAAATGGTAAAAATCATAAAAATGATAAAAATCATAAAAATGATAAAATCATAAAAATGATAAAAATCATAAAAATGATAAAAATCATAAAAATCATAAAAATGATAAATATCATAAAAATGATAAAAATCATAAAAATCATAAAAATGATAAAAATCATAAAAATGATAAAAATCATGAAAATGATAGAAATCATGAAAATGATAGAAATCATGAAAATGATAGAAATCATGAAAATGATAAAAATCGTAAAAATGATAAAAATCGTAAAAATGATAAAAATCGTAAAAATGATAAAAATCGTAAAAATGATAAAAATCGTAAAAATGATAAAAATCGTAAAAATGATAAAAATCGTAAAAATGATAAAAATCGTAAAAATGATAAAAATCGTAAAAATGATAAAAATCGTAAAAATGATAAAAATCATAAAAATGATAAAAATCATAAAAATTATAAAAATCATAAAAATGATAAAAATCATAAAAATGATAAAAATCATAAAAATGATAAAAATCATAAAAATGATAAAAATGATAAAAATCGTAAAAATCATAAAAATGGTAAAAATCATAAAAATGATAAAAATCATAAAAATGATAAAATCATAAAAATGATAAAATCATAAAAAATGATAAAAATCATAAATATCATAAAAATGATAAAAATCATAAAAATCATAAAAATGATAAATATCATAAAAATGATAGAAATCATAAAAATCATAAAAATGATAAAAATCATAAAAATGATAAAAATCATGAAAATGATAGAAATCATGAAAATGATAAAAATCATAAAAATGATAAAAATGATAAAAATGATAAAAATCATAAAAATGATAAAAATCATAAAAAATGATAAAAATCATAAAATGTAAAAAAATAAAAATGATAAAAATGATAAAAATCATAAAAATGATAAAAATCATAAAAATGATAAAAATCATAAAAATGATAAAAATCATAAAAATGGTAAAAATCATAAAAATGATAAAAATCATAAAAATGATAAAAATCATAAAAATGATAAAAATCATAAATATCATAAAAATGATAAATATCATAAAAATGATAAATATCATAAAAATGATAAAAATCATAAAAATCATAAAAATGATAAAAATCATAAAAATGATAAAAATCATAAAAATGATAAAAATCATAAATGTGATAAAAATCATGAACATGATAAAAATCATGAAAATGATAGAAATCATGAAAATGATAGAAATCATGAAAATGATAGAAATCATGAAAATGATAAAAATCATAAAAATGATAAAAATCATGAAAATGATAAAAATCATGAAAATGATAGAAATCATGAAAATGATAGAAATCATGAAAATGATAAAAATCATGAAAATGATAAAAATCATGAAAATGATAAAAATCATGAAAATGATAATCATGAAAATCATAAAAATGATAATCATAAAATCAGAAAAATCAGAAAAATGAATATAAAATCAATAAAAATGATAAAAATCATAAAAATGATAAAAATCATAAAAATGATAAAATCGTAAAAATGATAAAAATCGTAAAAATGATAAAAATCATAAAAATGATAAAAATCGTGAAAATGATAAAAATCATGAAAATGATAGAAATCATTAAAATGATAGAAATCATGAAAATGATAAAAATCATAGAAATGATAAAAATCATGAAAATGATAAAAATCATGAAAATGATAAAAATCATGAAAATGATAAAAATCATGAAAATGATAAAAATCATGAAAATGATAAAAATCATGAAAATGATAAAAATCATGAAAATGATAACAATCATGAAAATCATAAAAATCATAAAAATGATAATCATAAAATCAGAAAAATCAGAAAAATCATAAAAATGATAAAAATGATAAAAATCATAAAAATGATAAAAATCGTAAAAATGATAAAAATCGTAAAAATGATAAAAATCGTAAAAATGATAAAAATCGTAAAAATGATAAAAATCATGGCAATGATAAAATCCTAAAAATCATAAAAATGATAAAAATCATAAAAATGATAAAAATCATGAAAATGATAAAAATCATAAAAATGATAAAAATCGTAAAAATGATAAAAATCATAAAAATGATAAAAATCATAAAAATGATAAAAATCGTAAAAATGATAAAAATCATAAAATGATAAAAATCATAAAATGATAAAAATCATAAAATGATAAAAATCATAAAAATTATAAAAATCATGGCAATGATAAAATCCTAAAAATCATAAAAATGATAAAAATCATTAAAACAATAAAAAATCATTAAAACGATAAAAATCATAAAAATTATAAAGGGGACAAATGTGATAAAAGTATTTAAAGTGATAAAACTCATAAAAATCATAAAAATGATAGAAATCCTAGAAATGATAGAAATCCTAGAAATGATAGAAATCCTAGAAATGATAGAAATCCTAGAAATGATAGAAATCCTAGAAATGATAGAAATCCTAGAAATGATAGAAATCCTAGAAATGATAGAAATCCTAGAAATGATAAAAATCATAAAATGATAAAAATCATAAAATGATAAAAATCATAAAAATTATAAAAATCATGGCAATGATAAAATCCTAAAAATCATAAAAATGATAAAAATCATTAAAACAATAAAAAATCATTAAAACGATAAAAATCATAAAAATTATAAAGGGGACAAATGTGATAAAAGTGTTTAAAGTGATAAAACTCATAAAAATCATAAAAATGATAGAAATCCTAGAAATGATAGAAATCCTAGAAATGATAGAAATCCTAGAAATGATAGAAATCCTAGAAATGATAGAAATCCTAGAAATGATAGAAATCCTAGAAATGATAGAAATCCTAGAAATGATAGAAATCCTAGAAATGATAGAAATCCTAGAAATGATAGAAATCATAGAAATGATAAAAATCATAAAAATGATAAAAATCATAAAAATGATAAAAATCATAAAAATGATAAAAATCATAAAAATGATAAAAATCATAAAAATGATAAAAATCATAAAAATGATAAAAATCATAAAAATGATAAAAATCATAAAAATGATAAAATCATAAAAAATGATAAAATCATGGAAATGAAAATCGATAAAAATCATAAAAATGATAAAAATCATTAAAATGATAAAAATCATTAAAATGATAAAAATCATGAAAATGATAAAAATCATGAAAATGATAAAAATCATTAAAATGATAAAATCTAATAAAAAATCATAAAAATGATAGAAATCCTAGAAATGATAGAAATCCTAGAAATGATAGAAATCCTAGAAATGATAGAAATCCTAGAAATGATAGAAATCCTAGAAATGATAGAAATCCTAGAAATGATAGAAATCCTAGAAATGATAAAAATCATAAAAATGATAAAAATCGTAAAAATGATAAAAATCATAAAAATGATAAAAATCGTAAAAATGATAAAAATCATAAAAATGATAAAAATCATGAAAATGATAAAAATCATGAAAATGATAGAAATCATGAAAATGATAGAAATCATGAAAATGATAGAAATCATGAAAATGATAGAAATCATGAAAATGATAGAAATCATGAAAATGATAGAAATCATGAAAATGATAAAAATCATAAAAATGATAAAAATCATGAAAATGATAGAAATCATGAAAATGATAGAAATCATGAAAATGATAGAAATCATGAAAATGATAGAAATCATGAAAATGATAAAAATCATGAAAATGATAAAAATCATGAAAATGATAAAAATCATGAAAATGATAAAAATCATGAAAATGATAAAATCATGAAAATGATAGAAATCATGAAAATGATAGAAATCATGAAAATGATAGAAATCATGAAAATGATAGAAATCATGAAAATGATAGAAATCATGAAAATGATAAAAATCATGAAAATGATAAAAATCATGAAAATGATAAAAATCATGAAAATGATAAAAATCATGAAAATGATAAAAATCATGAAAATGATAAAAATCATGAAAATGATAACAATCATGAAAATCATAAATATCATAAAAATGATAATCATAAAATCAGAAAAATGATAAAAATCATAAAAATGATAAAAATGATAACAATCATGAAAATGATAAAAATCATGAAAATGATAAAAATCATGAAAATGATAAAAATCATGAAAATGATAAAAATCATGAAAATGATAAAAATCATGAAAATGATAAAAATCATGAAAATGATAAAAATCATGAAAATGATAAAAATCATGAAAATGATAAAATCATGAAAATGATAGAAATCATGAAAATGATAACAATCATGAAAATGATAAAATAATGAAAATGATAAAAATCATGAAAATGATAAAAATCATGAAAATGATAAAAATCATAAAAATGATAAAAATCATGAAAATGATAGAAATCATTAAAATGATAAAAATCATGAAAATGATAGAAATCATTAAAATGATAGAAATCATGAAAATGATAAAAATCATAAAAATGATAAAAATCATGAAAATGATAAAAATCATGAAAATGATAGAAATCATTAAAATGATAATCATAAAATCATGAAAATGATAAAAATCATAAAAATGATAAAAATCATAAAAATGATAAAAATCATGAAAATGATAACAATCATGAAAATGATAGAAATCATGAAAATGATAGAAATCATGAAAATGATAGAAATCATGAAAATGATAAAAATCATGAAAATGATAAAAATCATGAAAATGATAAAAATCATGAAAATGATAAAAATCATGAAAATGATAACAATCATAAAAATCATAAAAATGATAATCATAAAATCAGAAAAATCAGAAAAATGATAAAAATCATGAAAATGATAAAAATCATGAAAATGATAGAAATCATGAAAATGATAGAAATCATGAAAATGATAGAAATCATGAAAATGATAGAAATCATGAAAATGATAGAAATCATGAAAATGATAAAAATCATGAAAATGATAAAAATCATGAAAATGATAAAAATCATGAAAATCATAAAAATCATAAAAATGATAATCATAAAATCAGAAAAATCAGAAAAATGATAAAAATCATAAAAATGATAAAAATCATAAAAATGATAAAAATCATAAAAATGATAAAAATCGTAAAAATGATAAAAATCGTAAAAATGATAAAAATCGTAAAAATGATAAAAATCGTAAAAATGATAAAAATCATGAAAATGATAAAAATCATGGCAATGATAAAATCCTAAAAATCATAAAAATGATAAAAATCATAAAAATGATAAAAATCATAAAAATGATAAAAATCGTAAAAATGATAAAAATCATAAAAATGATAAAAATCGTAAAAATGATAAAAATCGTAAAAATGATAAAAATCGTAAAAATGATAAAAATCATAAAATGATAAAAATCATAAAATGATAAAAATCATGAAAATGATAAAAATCATGGCAATGATAAAATCCTAAAAATCATAAAAATGATAAAAATCATTAAAACAATAAAAAATCATTAAAACGATAAAAATCATAAAAATTATAAAGGGGACAAATGTGATAAAAGTGTTTAAAGTGATAAAACTCATAAAAATCATAAAAATGATAGAAATCCTAGAAATGATAGAAATCCTAGAAATGATAGAAATCCTAGAAATGATAGAAATCCTAGAAATGATAGAAATCCTAGAAATGTTAGAAATCCTAGGAATCCTAGAAATGATAAAAATGATATAAGGATAAAAATGATAAAAAATGATAAAAATCATAAAAATGATAAAAATCATAAAAATTATACAAATGATAAAAATTATAAAAATCATAAAAATGATAAAATTGATTAAAATCATAAAAATCATAAAAGTGATAAAAATATTAAAAAAGATAAAAGTGATAAAAAAAATTTAAAGATGATAAAAAATTATAAAAATTGTATAAATGATAAAAATCGTAAAAATCATAAAAATTGTAAAAATCGTAAAAATGATAAAAATCATGAAAATGATAGAAATCATTAAAATGATAAAAATCATTAAAATGATAAAAATCATGAAAATGATAAAAATCATGAAAATGATAAAAATCATGAAAATGATAAAAATCATGAAAATGATAAAAATCATGAAAATGATAAAAATCATGAAAATGATAAAAATCATGAAAATGATAACAATCATGAAAATGATAGAAATAATGAAAATGATAGAAATCATGAAAATGATAAAAATCATGAAAATGATAAAAATCATGAAAATGATAAAAATCATAAAAATGATAAAAATCATAAAATGATAAAAATCATGAAATGATAAAATCATTAAAATGATAAAAATCATGAAAATGATAGAAATCATTAAAATGATAGAAATCATGAAAATGATAAAAATCATAAAAATGATAAAAATCATGAAAATGATAAAAATCATGAAAATGATAGAAATCATTAAAATGATAATCATAAAATCATGAAAATGAATTAAAAATCATAAAAATGATAAAAATCATAAAAATGATAAAAATCATGAAAATGATAACAATCATGAAAATGATAGAAATCATGAAAATGATAGAAATCATGAAAATGATAGAAATCATGAAAATGATAAAAATCATGAAAATGATAAAAATCATGAAAATGATAACAATCATGAAAATGATAACAATCATGAAAATGATAACAATCATGAAAATCATAAAAATCATAAAAATGATAATCATAAAATCAGAAAAATCAGAAAAATGATAAAAATCATGAAAATGATAAAAATCATGAAAATGATAGAAATCATGAAAATGATAGAAATCATGAAAATGATAAAAATCATGAAAATGATAAAAATCATGAAAATGATAAAAATCATGAAAATGATAACAATCATGAAAATCATAAAAATCATAAAAATGATAATCATAAAATCAGAAAAATCAGAAAAATGATAAAAATCATAAAAATGATAAAAATCATAAAAATGATAAAAATCATAAAAATGATAAAAATCGTAAAAATGATAAAAATCGTAAAAATGATAAAAATCGTAAAAATGATAAAAATCATGAAAATGATAAAAATCATGGCAATGATAAAATCCTAAAAATCATAAAAATGATAAAAATCATAAAAATGATAAAAATCATAAAAATGATAAAAATCGTAAAAATGATAAAAATCATAAAAATGATAAAAATCATAAAAATGATAAAAATCGTAAAAATGATAAAAATCATAAAATGATAAAAATCATAAAATGATAAAAATCATGAAAATGATAAAAATCATGGCAATGATAAAATCCTAAAAATCATAAAAATGATAAAAATCATTAAAACAATAAAAAATCATTAAAACGATAAAAATCATAAAAATTATAAAGGGGACAAATGTGATAAAAGTGTTTAAAGTGATAAAACTCATAAAAATCATAAAAATGATAGAAATCCTAGAAATGATAGAAATCCTAGAAATGATAGAAATCCTAGAAATGATAGAAATCCTAGAAATGTTAGAAATCCTAGGAATCCTAGAAATGATAAAAATGATATAAGGATAAAAATGATAAAAAATGATAAAAATCATAAAAATGATAAAAATCATAAAAATTATACAAATGATAAAAATTATAAAAATCATAAAAATGATAAAATTGATTAAAATCATAAAAATCATAAAAGTGATAAAAATATTAAAAAAGATAAAAGTGATAAAAAAAATTTAAAGATGATAAAAAATTATAAAAATTGTATAAATGATAAAAATCGTAAAAATCATAAAAATTGTAAAAATCGTAAAAATGATAAAAATCATGAAAATGATAGAAATCATTAAAATGATAAAAATCATGAAAATGATAAAAATCATGAAAATGATAAAAATCATGAAAATGATAAAAATCATGAAAATGATAAAAATCATGAAAATGATAAAAATCATGAAAATGATAAAAATCATGAAAATGATAACAATCATGAAAATGATAGAAATAATGAAAATGATAATCATGAAAATGATAAAAATCATGAAAATGATAAAAATCATGAAAATGATAAAAATCATAAAAATGATAAAAATCATGAAAATGATAGAAATCATTAAAATGATAAAAATCATGAAAATGATAGAAATCATTAAAATGATAGAAATCATGAAAATGATAGAAATCATGAAAATGATAAAAATCATAAAAATGATAAAAATCATGAAAATGATAAAAATCATGAAAATGATAGAAATCATTAAAATGATAATCATAAAATCATGAAAATGATAAAAATCATAAAAATCATAAAAATCATAAAAATGATAAAAATCATGAAAATGATAACAATCATGAAAATGATAACAATCATGAAAATGATAGAAATCATGAAAATGATAGAAATCATGAAAATGATAGAAATCATGAAAATGAATCATGAAAATGATAGAAATCATGAAAATGATAGAAATCATGAAAATGATAGAAATCATGAAAATGATAGAAATCATGAAAATGATAAAAATCATGAAAATGATAAAAATCATGAAAATGATAAAAATCATGAAAATGATAATCATGAAAATCATAAAAATCATAAAAATGATAATCATAAAATCAGAAAAATGATAAAAATCATAAAAATGATAAAAATCATAAAAATGATAAAAATCATAAAAATGATAAAAATCGTAAAAATGATAAAAATCGTAAAAATGATAAAAATCGTAAAAATGATAAAAATCATGAAAATGATAAAAATCATGGCAATGATAAAATCCTAAAAATCATAAAAATGATAAAAATCATAAAAATGATAAAAATCATAAAAATGATAAAAATCATAAAAATGATAAAAATCGTAAAAATGATAAAAATCATAAAAATGATAAAAATCATAAAAATGATAAAAATCGTAAAAATGATAAAAATCATAAAATGATAAAAATCATAAAATGATAAAAATCATGAAAATGATAAAAATCATGGCAATGATAAAATCCTAAAAATCATAAAAATGATAAAAATCATTAAAACAATAAAAAATCATTAAAACGATAAAAATCATAAAAATTATAAAGGGGACAAATGTGATAAAAGTGTTTAAAGTGATAAAACTCATAAAAATCATAAAAATGATAGAAATCCTAGAAATGATAGAAATCCTAGAAATGATAGAAATCCTAGAAATGATAGAAATCCTAGAAATGATAGAAATCCTAGAAATGTTAGAAATCCTAGGAATCCTAGAAATGATAAAAATGATATAAGGATAAAAATGATAAAAAATGATAAAAATCATAAAAATGATAAAAATCATAAAAATTATACAAATGATAAAAATTATAAAAATCATAAAAATGATAAAATTGATTAAAATCATAAAAATCATAAAAGTGATAAAAATATTAAAAAAGATAAAAGTGATAAAAAAATTTAAAGATGATGAAAAATTATAAAAATTGTATAAATGATAAAAATCGTAAAAATCATAAAAATTGTAAAAATCGTAAAAATTATAAAAATCATAAAAATTATAAGTCATAAAAATTATAAAAATCAAATTATAAAAATTAAAAAATCATAAAAACGATAAAAATGTATTGACAAACAAAAATATTGAATTGTAATAAAAATCTTAAATGAAATACGAATAATGTCACAACCTTCCGGAAAAGTGTAAAAATGCTCCAAATGACCTAAAAATTGCCAAAAAAAGACCTATCCCTAAAAAAGTTAAGAAAATGCAAAAAAAAAATGCCCTAACAAATTGCTTTTATTTAATCCATTTTTTAATGCCATACATTTTCATATCTGCAAGCAATGTTTCAACCTTCATAAGAAAAAGATGCAAAATCATTAATTGCCTTGCCCTAATTATTAATATCCCTTTTATTTCATTCCTGTCAGTTCAAAATTTCTTCTCTATTCAAAATATAATTTCTGTTGAATTGTTCAAGGAAATTTCATTCCTGTGAGTTCAACATTTGTTCTCTAATCAAAATAGGTTTCTTGTTATATTTTTCTAGCAAATTTCAGGATAAATTCATACATATTAGATAAAATTTACCAGATCATCTGTACATCTCTCAAGGTGGGACAGGGGAGGGTGGACACAAGTCACTTCTGTTTCCTTAAATTCACAACTCTCACTGTTCTCTGTGTACCATTTCATTTCATAACATTTTAATTAAACTTTTTATTGTTTTATGATTGTAATTTTATTAATAAATTTATAGTTTTACCTTGCATCATCTCCATCTGTCTGAACTCCATAAGGCAGTTCCATAAGACAATCCACTCCTCAGCAGGCAGGCCTCTCAGACCACCCTCCTGGATGGGGAGGCAGGCAGTTCCCTCTGACTGCCCTCCTAGGCAGTCACTCCTATCAGTCCCATCAGACCACCCTCCTGGACAAGCAGTTACATCAAAGAGGCAGGCAGGCAGTTACATCAGGCAGGCAGGCAGGCAGGCCTGTCGGACCACCATCCTGGATAGGGAGGCAGACAGTTCTCTCGGACCATCCTACTGGACAGGAAGGCAGGCAAGCAGGCAAGCAGGCAAGCAGTTCCCATCAGATTTGTCCTCGTCAGCAGGTGGGCAGGCAATTCCTTCAGACCATGCTCCTGGGTAGACAGGCAGGCAGTTCCATCAGATAACCCTCCTAGGCAGTCAGTCTGTCAGTCCCATCCAACCACCCTCCTGGACAGGCAGGTAGGCACTTCTGTCAGATCACCCTACTGGACAGGCAAGCAAGCAGGTAGATAATTATCAGATCATCCTTCTGGACAGGCAGGCAGCAAGTGACCAGCCAGCCAGGCAATACTGTTACATGACCCTCCTGGGTATGCAGGCAGTTCTATCAGACCATCCTCCTGGGTGGGCAGACAGTTTCATCAGATTGGGTACGTAGTTCTGTCAGACCATCTTCCTGGACAGGCAGGCATGCAGGCTGGCTGTTCAATCCTACATCTTCAGGCTCTGCAAAACAACATTTTATACATATTGCTCCTTTTAAAAGTAATTTAAGTATTTATTCTCTAACTGATCTGTCAGAAGAATAACTGGACTTTTAGCTAAAGTAATCCAAATGCCAAAATCAAACAATTTAAAACCTATCTCAAGAACTAATGACTCTTGAACATAGATATGAAAGTGATGTTCCATGGATCCTTTAAACATTCTTTAGAAAATCAAACTGCAATTGCTTAAAAAAAATACAAGATTACAAAAGTTTTTGTAAATTAATTTTTAATTAACCAATTACAAACTATACAGACAACACAAACATCATCCCACATATGTTAATTTGTTAGTAACTACACACACATAATAATAATAATAATAATAATGATTTATTTTAGCTGGCAGAGTTAAGGCCATAAGGCCTTCTGTTCCACTCAACCAGCAAATAGTAAAATTATACAAAAATTACGTACATATTACAATTTAAAGATATTATTAAAATACAGACTAAACAAAATACAATGATGATGTGATCTAATACTAACAAAAACATAGAATATAATAAAATTAAAATGATATAAAATAAAGTAAGTAGCTTCCTAGATGATTATTAAAGGATCACCACATACAACATTACATTCAGTAAACATTCACAAATTACATACTTCCACATTTCAAAAACACAATAAAGTAAGTGTAGTATTGATTTACATACTTTTTAGATATTTCACCTAAAGAACATTCAAATTAGAGGAAAAAATTATAATATTAGTAAAACAGGATGAAAAAAAATATATTTGCAAACTAAATAACATTTTCCTTATTTACAGATAGCAAGCTTACTTTTCAAATATTTAACCTGAAAAAACTTTTAATTAGAGAAAAAAATTATATTAGAAAAATGCAGGATCAAAATTAAATTTCCAAACCCAATTGCATATTGTTTATTTACATATAGCAAGCTTTCAAGAAAACATTCTGAAGTAAAATATTGCTTTTATTTCAGTGACAACTGCAAATAGAAAGAATCTAATAAGACCAGGTGCTGAAAGATATTAAACATTCAGTTCTACCTCAACAGAATGAATGAGTGGCTGGCATTATCCTAACTATAACAACTTGATAAATCAAAATTACATTTCAATTATTAGCCATGTCAACATTTCAAAATTCACATCTTCTATCAAATATCTGATAACCAAACATTTTTAAAAATATCACTTAAAATTAAGAACCTGAAATACAAAATAATTACATCACTTTATCTGAAAACAACTTCCTAGTTATGTATTTCAATTTTTTTATTCCATTCTATAAATGTAATAAATCCACATTATACAAATAAACCTGAAAAGTAAACCTAGGTGATATTATCATCGTATGAACAATTTAATTATAATATTTGAAGAGAAAAATGTTTGCCTAGACCAAGACTCGAACCCGGGACCCTTGGCTTTCCAGGCCAAGTGCTCTACCAACTGAGCTACCGAGGCAAGTTCCAATCTAGACGCAAATTTTACTCTTATATACATTGTAATTCCCTCGTGCCAAATGTTTGAAACCGTAGCTTCAAATATAATTTATCCTTCCGTGAGAAGTGTTAAATTAATAATAAAATCGTCAATAGAAGCCCTACTGGCTTTATAAAGTAGTGTTAAATTCCCAATAAATGTCTTCTTAACTAAGAAGCTGCCATTTGCAAAGATAGAAGCAAAGGTTTCAAGCATTTGGCACGAGGGAATTACAAAGTATATAAGAAAAAAATTTGCATCTAGATCGCAACTCGCCTCGGTAATTCAGTTGATAGAGCACTTGGCCCAGAAAGCCAAGAGTCCCGGGTTCGAGTCTCGGTTTAGGCGAAAATTTTTTCTCTTCAAATATAATTTATCCTTCAGTGAGAAGTGTTAAATCAATAATAAAATCGTCAATTTAATTATAAATTTGAACATTTTAAATTTAAATAAGTAAATTACACAGATCTAAGTTAATACAGTTAATAAAGAAAGGATTAAGAGGGGTCAAAAAGGGAAGTTTGACAGAGCATCAGCACAGAGCTGAAGGTCTGCAGTTCAATTTCCAATTCAGACAAAATTACAAAATACCCTGAAAGAATCGTCATGATTCAAAAATATTAAACAAAAATTAATGTTACATTAATGAAACATTTTTACTTACAACTAAGGCATTTCCAATTTAAAGTCAAATTAATGCACAATACAAAATAAATACAACCTATGACAAAAATAAGAATAAAATATATCATTTTTAACATACTTACAGTTTATTGCCATCACATAAAGCATTCTCAGTTTATCAAAGTTTATTCTTCAAATCATCTGATTATCTCAGGCAATTAGTCCCCTCTTCTTTAGTAAAATGTGTACAGCTCCCAGTAATGTACCTAAATTATAATTTTAACTTTCTCCTTTAGCATTTACATCTGAAACCCAACAGGTCAATATTCCATATTTTGCATCTTAACATTATACTATGAAAAGATAATAATCTGAACTTGATAAATCAGAACAATTATAATCAAATTTAGAAAAAAACAGCAATATTTCCTTAAGTGGCAAAACAAACATAATTTTATGACAATATTCAAAACATTTTGAAGACCTGGAAACACAAACTATACATCAAAGTATAAGCTTAAAATTTAAAAAAATAAAGAATGAAAAAAACAGAATAAACACATTAAATTTCAAACATTTTCAAAATGTTAATAAAAACCTGAAAAGTAAGAAATGTATTAACATATGTTTTCATTTTAAACCTGGGAGGTAAAAATGATTTTTAAACAAAAAAATTAAATTGCACCTGAAAAAATCATTAAAACATTTTAACTTGTTAAATATGGAAAATCAAGTCAATTGATAAAACCAGACATGTCCACATACCAACAGTGATAATAAAAATACCTACCGACAAACTTGAAAATAACTGAACCTTATTTCTTCAATCTTCAATATTAAATTAACACTTTTCTGAGAGACATTGGATTCAAATCCTGATTCATGCATATATTTTTCTCTTCAAATAAAATCCAAGAGCACAGGTTCATTTCTTAAGAATGTATATTTTGCCAGATTAATCCATTCAACTGTATCCTTTGTAAGTGTTTAACTTGGAATTAACAGAAATTCTCTAACTTCAATAAACTGACAAATTATAGAAAGTCTCAAATTCAGATGAAAAGCTAACAGAGCATCAAAATTATATCCATATCTTCCTAGTTATAATCACCTGTAAACAAGTTACAAACATTTTTAAAAATTAAATAGAAAACCAGAAAAAAATTAAAATAAGCATTTTTTTATATTAGGAAAGCTGAAAGAATATTTCAAAATACAATTTATCACAAGCACAATTTTCAAGATTAGTAAAAATCAGTAAAGGCCTTAAAATAAACATGTTTTTAATGTTAGAAAAACCTGAAAACAATTTTAAAATACAATTTTAAAGATTAATAAAAGATCAGAAAAATTCTGAAAATAAGATTATCTTTCTTAATATTAGAAAAACCTGAAAAAAATATTTTCAATGTTAATAAAAGATTAGAAAAAAATTTTAATAAGCATTATCTTTCTTAATATTAGAAATACCTGGAAAGAAAAATTACAATATAGTTTAACTTTAAGCACAATTGTATCTAGAACAAAAAATCTGAGAATCCTTAAAAGTAACAAATATGAAATTGACAATGAAAAGTGGTTTAAAAATAAGCAGATATATGATAAAACAAATTAAACTTATTTACCTGGAAATATTTATAATATCACAAAAACCTTAAATGTGATATACCTGAAAAAGAAATCTTGAAAAATTAATACAGTTAAGCATAAAATCAGAATTTTGGAAAATCTAGCACATAAAAAAAGTGAAAATATTTTCAAAACCTGAAAAACATGAATAAAATATCTCAAAATAAGTTTTTTTTTTTTTTTTTTTTTTTTCAAAATTTGAAGTAGTGGACAAAATTACATTATTGTAAATCTTATGTAAATGTGTATTGCAATAAACTTAATTGTTTCCAAGTTCGTTCCACACCAAAGTGACATCTGTTCCATAAGGACCCTTATATCACCATATCCTTTTCTTTCTAATTGGAGCTTACGGCTTTAATAAAGGTCTTCCAATTCATTGTACTTCTCACCAAAGTCTCTGCCTGTTTCCAACTTTTACCCATCGCACTTTCTACAATACATTTCAATTCTATTCCATCTATGTTTAGGCTCCACACAATACCCCTTTCATCTCCATCATGAAACAAAACATTTCAGTATTAAAATGTTTTTATTATTCTCACTGAAAGATAAATTATATTTGAAGAGACAAATTTTCGCCTAGACCGAGACTCGAACCCGGGACCTTTGGCTTGCCGGGCCAAATGCTCTACCAACTGAGCTACCGAGGCGAGTTGCGATCTAGGCGCAAATTTTTCTCTTATATACGTTGTAATTCCCTCTCACCAAATGCTTTGAAACCATTGCTTCTATCTTTGCAAATGGCGGCTTCTTAGTTAAGAAGACATTTATTGGGAATTTAACATTACTTTATAAAGCTAGTAAGGCTTCTAATGATGTTTTTATTATTAATTTACATTTCTCAATGAAAGATAAATTATATTTGAAGAGAAAAATGTTCGCCTAGACTGAGACTCGAACCCGGGACCTTTGGCTTGCCAGGCCAAATGCTCTACCAACTGACCTACCGAGGCGAGTTGCGATCTAGACGCAAATTTTTCTCTTATATATGTTGTAATTCCCTCGCGCCTAATAAAAATTCCAGAAAGCATCTAGCTTAATTGTTCCTTTTACTAGTTCACCAGTTTAGTTCATAGCATATTTCTTTTTTTATATTTTTGAAACAATTTTCAATATGGATACTAACCTAATGTAATAATCTATCCTACACAAAAATAATCTTAGGGAAAGTTATTTATTAGGATTTGAATTTACATGTATTTTCTGTGAGGTAAAAAGGAATGAAGTAAAATAAACTAAGAGATGCACATGAATGGATTCCCTATCTACTAATAAATAAACCAGAGAGCTAGGGGCTGAGTCTCAACAGATCACAGCTAGCAAAAGGAACGATTCAGCTAGACACTGAGAAATTACAAATACATACAAAAATATTATAATATTGAAATGAATAGGTATTTTCATTTAACAACCCTCTTCAACAACTCTAGTCATTAGATATATACATATATCCATTCATAGTAATTCTGCCTGTAGGCAGGTCCTTCACTACAATCATAGCATTTTCATGCTATGCTTGCAGCTTTACTAGGGAATTGTAGGTGTGGTAACTTCCCGTTGCTTTCCACACCAGTGAAGGACGATGATGATGATGGCCATATGATTTCAGGGACCGTTTGAGTCTTAAAGTTTTCCTGACATTTGTCTTACAGGTGAAGAAAAACCCCGATAAAACCTCACCCAGAAAAACTGCTCTGACCAGGGATCGAACCCAAGCTGCGTGACAAGGCAGCATGCTACCTCGAGACCACAGCGGTGGACATATATATATATATATATATATATATATATATATATGTATATATATATATATATGTATATGTATATGTATATGTATATATATGTATATATATATATGTATATGTATATATATATATATATATATATATATATATATATATCAAGTCTCAGTTTAAAAGAATAAATTTTCCTCAGATGGCCTTCTGTTTTGAGCTTCTACGTGCTTTAAACCCACGACACTGGATTTAACTTCCCTTTCAAAGGAAGTGTCCTGCACCATAACCAAGTGGTTATGGCAACATACCTTGGTGCAGAGCTACGAGATCTGCAATGGTTTGGGTCTCCATGGGCAAAATTCTCACGCAATTTTGGCCAGTATGGAACCGGTCCCCACCTAGCATTGTAAGGCATTAGGGTAGCTACAATAAGTAGCGGATCCAAATTGAGAAAATAAGCTACAACGACTGTGGGACCCGACATGCTGACCATATGTCATCCCTACACTGGCTGGATGATCTCGCCTACATTTGATTAACACGTGTGGATGTGAGGCCAGCAGCCGGAATGGTGAGCCAAGCACCTTTTAGGCTTTCGCGCCGTGGAGTTTTTTTTTTTTTTAGTTCGAAGAAGTTGTTTAAAAACCCATCGACCCAGGCCGGGTTTCAACCTCTGTTCGGAACTATGTACTGCTATGGTACTACTACCGACTAAATTCTTCATAGAACAAAGTTATAAGAGAAACCCAACGTGTAAATTATTTTGGGCGAAACATGAACTATGAAAAAAAAAACCTTTCACCGGAGAAAACTTGCCGAGAGAAATTTAAAATTCTGACCTCCTAGATGTACATTACACGAAAGTTTATTTGTAGCCACAATTTCAAATTTTTCATTTTCTGAATTTTTATTAAGTAAAAAAGTGACCAGAAAAAAAATATATATTAAAGATTTCAAGTGCAAGTAGGCCTATGCAAAATTAACGATCCTCCACGTGGTTTCGTACTTATTAAAAATTGAACTTTATATCAAAATTATTTAAAATTTAGATCATAGCTGTTAATACAACACCTTATTTAAAATTGTACTTTAAAACAATAAACGAAACTTACATGGGAATGTTTTAAGTACGGAATGCATAAACGTTTATAACGAAGATTAGGAAAGATCACGTATTAAAAATAAAATTTCTAACAACAATATCTAGTTTTTACGGTAAAAATTGGAAAGATTAACTAGCAAACCTACGAGGAATATAACTACGTAATACTCTAACGGTCTTACTAATAAAAATCTCTAATACAGGCTTTCATCAGTTGTTTAGTTATACAATATATAAGCCTTATGTAGATCACGTATAATTTCCTTACTAATAAACGTTGTGCCGGAGCTATATAACAAAACAGCAGTTATACACAATACGTCACATATTCGTCATCATAATGACGTCAGAACAATATTACTCGCAGTTTGTAACAGAAATAAAACAACATCAACTAGTGATTATTGTGTAAGAAATGAATATGGATAAGAATTAATAGAGATTCCCTAATTGAGGAGGTACGGGAAAAATAAGTGTGTTTTAATTTATATACATAGTAGGAAATGTTACCGACAACAAAATATCGGCCTATTTTAGATCAGATTAGATTTATTTAGCCTGGTGGAGTTAAGGCCATGTGGCCTTCTCTTCCACTCACCAGAACAAACATATATTACATCAGAATATAACAATCTCAATTAACTCTAATATTAAATACTAAATAAAAATTTGATCAAAAAGATAATATCTATTATATTACGATCTATAATGCAACCAGTTAATGTTAGTTAAAATTAAGACTAAAACTAATAATAAAATGTATACAAGCAAGACATATTAAATTGTCCCTGTCTAATGTATATAAAAAACAAAGAAAAATAATGAGATATGGAAAACTAATTACACGCTTTATATTAGCTCTATCTATCTATCTATCTATCTATCTATCTATCTATCTATCTACATCTATCTATCTATCTATCTATCTACATCTATCTATCTATCTATCTATCTATCTCTATCAATCTCTATCAATCTATCTCTATCAATCTCTATCAATCTATATCTATCTATCTATCTATCTATCTATCTATCTATCTATCTATCTCTATCTATCTATCTATCTCTATCTATCTCTATCTATCTATCTCTATCTATCTATATCTATCTATCTCTATCTATCTATATCTATCTATCTATCTCTATCTATCTATATCTATCTATCTCTATCTATCTCTATCTATCTATATCTATCTATCTATATCTATCTATATCTATCTCTATCTATCTATCTATATCTATCTCTATCTATCTATCTTTATCTATCTCTATCTTTATCTATCTCTATCTATCTCTATCTATCTCTATCTATCTCCATCTCTATCTATCTCTATCTATCTCTATCTATCTCCATCTATATCTATCTATATCTATCTCTATCTATATCTATCTATATCTATCTATATCTATCTCTATCTATCTCTATCTATCTATCTCTATCTATCTCTATCTATCTATCTCTATCTATCTATCTCTATCTATCTATCTCTATCTATCTATCTCTATCTATCTATCTCTATCTATCTATCTATCTCTATCTATCTCTATCTATCTCTATCTATCTCTATCTATCTCTATCTATCTCTATCTATCTCTATCTATCTCTATCTATCTCTATCTATCTCTATCTCTATCTATCTCTATCTATCTCTATCTATCTCTATCTATCTCTATCTATCTCTATCTATCTCTATCTATCTCTATCTATCTCTATCTATCTCTATCTATCTCTATCTATCTCTATCTATCTCTATCTATCTCTATCTATCTCTATCTATCTCTATCTCAATCTATCTATATCTATCTCTACCTATCTCTATCTATCTCTATCTCAATCTATCTATATCTATCTCTATCTATATCTATCTATATCTATCTATATCTATCTATATCTATCTATATCTATCTACCTATCTATCTATCTATATCTACCTATCTCTATCTATATCTATCTATCTATCTATCTATCTATCTATCTATCTATGTAACTGAATCTTTCAACGCGATTTTCACCCACTTAAAATAATTGGATCGACTTGAAATTTTGTATACTTGTGAAGGACCCGTGACAATACAATAATTTCATATTTATTTTCTAAAATCCTGGCCAGAATCATCAGAAAATCAAAAAAATTAAAACTGGTATAATAGGTTGCGAACTTGTCGACTTTTTAGTTAATCGTAAGAGCTCAGTTGGTAGAGCGGTGCACTAGTGGTACATAATTTCAGTAATCCATAGGTCGCTGGTTCAGATCCGGGTGGGGAGGATTTTTTTTAGAAGGGTAATACTTTTAGCTCATACTATAATAGTATCGAATTTAAAGATATTTACATTTTTATCTTATTCTGTAAAATATTAAAACTAAAAAATAAATAATAGTTTTAAGAAACTAAAACAACACGCTTTATTAGAAAACCGAACTAAAAAATTAAAAATAATTTTAATTTCCAACACGCTTGGGATAAAAAACCATCTTCAACACATATAGAATAAAACTAGACTTATCAACAAAAAGAAAATTTTACCATCAAAAGCGTGGGGTGCTGTTTATTATTTTTACATTTTCTTCTTAGAGACTTCACTTTTACCAATATCTGTTTATTATCAAATATATTAATTGACATAGAGCACCCCACGCTTTTGATGGTAAAATTATTTTCTTTTTGTTGATAACTCTAGTTTTATTTTATATGTGTTGGAGATGATTTTTTACACGCTTTATATTAGCTTGACCTGTATCTATCTATCTATGTAACGGAATCTTTCAACGCGATTTTCACCTACTTAAAATAATTTGATCGACTTGAAACTTTGTATACTTGTAAAGGACCCGTGACAATACAATAATTTCATATTTATTTTCTAAATCCTGGCCAGAATCATCAGAAAATAAAAAAATGTGTCTGTATCTATGTAACGGATTTTTTAACACGATTTTCACCCACTTAGAAAGATTGGATCGACTTGAAACTTTGTATACTTGTAAAGGACCCGTGACAATACAATAATTTCATATTTATTTTGTTTACCACTTTAATTTTATCCCAAGCGTGTTGGAAATTAAAATTATTTTTCATTTTTAATTCGGTTTTCTAATAAAGCGTGTTGTTTTAGTTTTTAAAACTATTATTTTACGATTATACAATATTTAAAACAAAGCAAAAGAAAATATTTGTAGTCTTAATATTATTTTCATAAATAATTGAATTTATTATTGGTTAAAATGTTACTATGAGTGAGGTGTATTTAACGAAATGCGTTTTGTGGATCCGCACTTTGAGGATGTAAAAAAGTCTACACCAAACAATTTTATTTTTAATCATTTTCATGTAACTTTGCTCTTTAATATCCTCAGTCATTTAAACGATGTAATTTTAAATCTGCTCCTTAAAAATCACAAAATTTCCTCTGACCTTTAGCTGATTTTACGCGACGTAAATCTATAACACGCCTCCCGTGGGGTTACTCCATTCTTAAAAAATCCATTAATTTCTGCTACGTTTGAACCCGAGATTCTTGAAACCACCAGAACTGAACTAATTTTATAACGTAACGTGAATTTGATAAACAAATAGAAATTCACGAAACTTTAAGCATCAATTTTTAGAGAACTAATCGTAAATTTAAAAAATGCGAAAAAAAAGGTGGGTTTCAATCAATATTAAAAATTAATATAGACGAAATATTTTTAAAAATCGTATTGAAGTTGAAGGAAATTTGTCACGTGGTCCAGATTTCACTTAATACGAAGAAAAATTTCTATTGTATCGAGTAAAACTTGAAAAAATGAATTGTGAAATCCATATGTATTTAACTTTTAGAAAATCTTAAAATATACATTTCAACTGTTAAATGAACCACGAGCAAATTTATTATACTAATTTGAAACTACAAGAATTAATTTTTAAATATTATCCGAGAGTTTTAACTTTTAGGAAATCTCAAAATATACGTAAGTCCGAAAAAAATAGATTTGACATTTTGAGTTGAACCACGTGCTTTTATAATAAAAATAATTCATTATACTAACTTGAAATTACAAGAATTTTGAAATATTATCCGAGAATTTTATCTAACTTTTAGAAAATCTTAAAATATTCAAGTCTAAAAAAATAGATTTGAAATTTCAAGTGAACTATGAGATTTTATGACAAAACAAAATAAATTACACTAATTTGAAAGTTACAAGAATTCTAAGATCATATTATCCGAGAATTTTATAATATTTCACGAAAACTCATATCGCGTAATAAAGTGATATTAAAAAAAGATAATTTAAATCAAGTACGTTAATAGAATTAATATAAATCATTAAATATATCGAAAAAAGGAAATTGTTTAAAAACTTTTAGAAATAGAAGTAAAAGCAAGAAATTCTTGTAAGTATAGCTTATTACATTACCTAAGTCAGCCAATGATCAAAAACACATCATGATCGTCCTGCTGTTCCTCTAAGTCTAAGACAATCGTTCCTCTCGCCGAGGCGGATTCGTTACGTCACTATCCTCGATCATCCCATTACTGAACCCAGATTCTTAATTACTGGATCTCGATTGGCTGCTTTTCTTCATTACTGGATACTAGTTCTCTTATCTCCAATCATCCTAATCTTTACTAGGCTTGATTCATTTAAACAAGTTGTTTACTTCATGTTAGACATGACTCTGTTATTAAAACTTTCCTTTTTACAACAAATATATGTTGTTTATACGTAACATGTACTTAATGCAATCAGGTTTGGGTAAAAAAAATAATAATTTCTACGTAAATAAGTCATGTAGACATTTGAGAATCAAATCCAAGAATTAGATAAATTATCCTTGCAGTTTTCTCCCCCTTAAATATCAATAAAACTAAATATATGGTCACACGTAGAAATACATTATATAATGGAAATGGACAGCTAATGACAAATGAGGGAAATTTTAAAGAAGTGGCTGAATTCAAATACCTAGGAACAATAATCACAAACGGGAATGAGATGCACAAAGAAATTAAACATAGGCTCAATTCTGGAAATGCGTGCTATTATGCATTGCAGAGACTCTTGATGTCCCAACTCCTTTCAAAAAACGTTAAACCGATAATATATAAAACTATTATTCTACCAGTTATATTATATGGGTGCGAAACGTGGACTCTTACATTAAGGGAGGAAAGAAGATTACAAGTATTTGAGAATAAAGTACTTAGGAATTTTTTTGGACCAAAGAGAGATGAACAAACAGGTGAATGGAGAAGACTACATAACAATGAACTACATGGTCTTTATAGGAAGACAGATATAATAAGAACAGTTAAGTCTCGTAGACTACGATGGGCAGGACATGTTGCACGTATGGGGAATGAAAGACGTGCATGGAAGCTTCTTGTAGGAAAGCCAGAGGGAAAACGCCCAGTTGGTAGACCAAGAATGAGGTGGGAGAATAACATTAAGATTTGAGGGAAGTAGATTATACAGGGAATGATTGGAAAACATTAGCTCAGGATAGGGATGTATAGAGAGCTTATGTCCGCGCGGCCATGAACCTACGGGTTCGATAGTGCCAGTGAGTAAGTAAGAGTAAGTAAGTTTTCTCCCCTTTGTTCAAAACTTTCAATTCTCTGTCCAAAATATTGAAAAAAATCTCCGAAAATATGCACCATATAAAGAATTATGGAAATACTTTGTGGAATGTAGCCACAATTTAATGTCTTAATAATGGAAATATTGTCATTTTGCAAAAAAAATACTGATTAAGTAACAGTAAAATAATTTAAAGGTCATAAATACATAGATCACTGACAGTTAAAATCAGAAAAGTACTTTACTTCATTATCTATTATTCACTTCTAAGCATTGCCGATTATTTTAATTATGCATTCTCTTCAAGTTTCGTTTATTATAAAAATTATATAATCAATTGAGTTGGTGTTTACTTGATGAAAATCCATATTTATTAATTAAATAAAAATAAAACGTAGTTTTATTTGATTTTCATATTTATTATATAATTCAGTGACAGCTGTTTCGGTACACTGTACCTTCTTCAGACATGTTAACAAATTATGAATTGTGGACGCATCAAGAATTTTCGTTTATTTAAAATTTTGGACACATTCTGTAGAATTGATATATTCACTTTTTTAATCTTTGTACAAAGACAAATACTCATTCCTTAATTTTTTCGATTGTTTTACGAAAAACTGTAAATTTTCCACACTTATAACGACATTTTTATACGTAAATTTTATGAATAGGTCTATTAATTAGTTTCAAACGCTGGCATAACCTTAGTACATAGAGGAAGATCGCCTTACTATATTCTACAACAATACTAACAACAATGCTTATAGGTTTATATGTACTTTTTTTAAAATGATACTTACTTACTGGCACTATCGAACCTGTAGGTTCATGGCCGCGCGGACATAAGCTCTCCATACATCCCTATCCTGAGCTAATGCTTTCCAATCATTCCCTGTATAATCTACTTCCCTCAAATCATAGTTAATGTTGTTCTCCCACCTCATTCTTGGTCTACCAACTGGGCGTTTTCGCTCTGGCTTTCCTACAAGAAGCTTCCATGCACGTCTTTCATTCCCCATACGTGCAACATGTCCTGCCCATCGAAGTCTACGAGACTTAACTGTTCTTATTATATCTGGCTTCCTATAAAGACCATGTAGTTCATTGTTATGTAGTCTTCTCCATTCACCTGTCTGTTCATCTTTGGCATGGGTTCCCTGAAGTAGTCCCCGCCCGGAGAACCGAATGGGGGACTATTTAACCTCCGGAAAATTTTACCCCAGCTGAACCCATGTCCGCATTTCTTGACGGTTGTATTTTTACGGTGAAAGATCATCACTCTTTCGACCAAGGTACTTATTTCGTCTGGCTTATCACCTTCGACCAGTCCAGCATGGGTAACCCAATGCTACCACCGGCATTTAAGCACGCAAGCCACTCCACCACGAGAAGGTAAAGATACCATGGAAAATGATACAGCAATAAACTTCGTTCCTAATTTTCCGGGCTGTGGATGATACTTTTGGAAATGTGGTGTTTATCGCGTGTCCATTCAAACAAATAACTTCTTTCTAACAAATTACATACAATTAATTCCCCCCTCCCAAGATGTTTCGAACGATTTTGTTTATACTAGCTAATACCCGGCGTGCGCTCCTACGTCTAAATAATATAAATGCTTTTTTATGGCTAGTTGAATAAGTAAGAAGAAAAATAATTATAAATGTATATGGTAATTATTTTTAGATACCCCGTGCTGATACCCGGCATTGCCCGGGAATCTACTTATCCTGATCTTCTTGGCATAAATGAGCTGAAAGACAAAATTCGTTATTGTGAGTTGTGTATAAAAGAATATCAGCCGTGCGCTGCTACGCTTGCCCGGGAATCTACTTATTCCGATCTTCTTGGCATCAATGAAAGACAAAAATGGGTTATTGTGAGTTAACCGTAAAATATGAACATATGCTGTTCCGGACTTTTTTTATATTCAATACTTACTTACTCACTGACACTATCGAACCCGTAGGTTCATGGCCGTGCGGACATAAGCTCTCCATACATCCCTATCCTGAGCTAATGCTTTCCAATCATTCCCTGTATAATCTACTTCCCTCAAATCATAGTTAATGTTGTTCTCCCACATCATTCTTGGTCTACCAACTGGGCGTTTTCCCTCTGGCTTTCCTACAAGAAGCTTCCATGCACGTCTGTCATTCCCCATACGTGCAACATGTCCTGCCCATCGCAGTCTACGAGACTTAACTGTTCTTATTATATCTGGCTTCCTATAAAGACCATGTAGTTCATTGTTATGTAGTCTTCTCCATTCACCTGTCTGTTCATCTCTCTTTGGTCCAAACATTTTCCTAAGTACTTTATTCTCTAATACTCGTAATCTCCTTTCCTCCCTTAAAGTAAGAGTCCATGTTTCAATTCTGTGTACATTAATTTGATGTATTTGTTATGGTATATATAGCGCAATCGCACAAACAAAACAAGCAATAAATGCTTTAAACTCTGTCTGATGGAGCAAAAATATTACAAAAAATAGAAAATTACAAATATATCAAACCATAATTCAGAGCATTTCAACATATGGTACTGAAGTCTGGAAAATTCCTATCAGGGAAATTAAAAGAATTTAACTACAGAAATGGATGTTTTAAGAAGATCAGCTGGAAAATCTAGAATCTATAGAATACGAAATAAAGAAATAAGGGAAATTATGGGTGTACAAGAGGAGCTGGACATCATAGACATTATAGAAAATAAAATATTACACTGGTATGGCCATGTCAAAATAATGCCAGAGCAAAGATTGCCAAAAATTGTTATGGAATGGATCCCAATGGAAAGGAGGAAGACCGAAGAAAATGTGGATAGAAGGGGTACAAGCAGCTATGAATATCAGAGGATTGGAGGAAGATCAATGGATGGACAGAGAGGAATGGTGTTTGGTTTCCGGAAGACGGCGGCAGCTGCCATGATACCGGATGGTGATGATGATATACAGCGTAAGCCATTTAAGGTCCAAAAAGCGACTTTTTTTTTTCAATACAAAGGGCGATTTTTAGGATTGAAGGGGTTGAGTATTACAACTCTCTTATAGCCTAAAACCTTCCCGGGAAACTCCTCAACATTTATTTAGCAAAAAAAACCCCATCACAATCGGATGAACAGTATGGTAGCGCATAAAGGATATACATTCGTTTTTATATATTTAGATTTTTAAAAGACTGTAGCCTGGGATTTTCACAGAAAAACGTTAAAATTTGTAGAATTCTTAAAACTGCAGAAATTCACTCGACTGAGTTTACATAAACAAACAAAATTGTTGAGTAGAATACATTATGCAACAAAGACAAACCTAAATATTTTAATTTGGATGCACAATTATTAAGCTTTGTGGCATATGTGGATTTGCATCTTGGGGGGGGGGTCGTCTACATAAACTAGCGGACCCGGCAGACATTATCCTGCCCGAACGTTGAATTCTCGTGTCATGACCGGAAGATAAAAATATAACAATACACTATACAATTCACTAATTAATAAGTTTGCAATAAAACTCCTCACTGCCATCTGTTAAGCGTGCATGATGACGTGACATTGTTGTCGCGCGGAATATGTCGATAATCTATTACTCATCCAAGTGTTCCATGCAGGCGGAAAATATGTTAACTAACAAACTGTCTTTCTCTTTCTATTCCTTACTATGTTGCCACTTCCTGTCCTTTGTATTATGTCGTTTGATTGGCAGGTAGAGAGCTGACAAATACTTCTTCTTCTTCACTTCCTGGTTTAGGCAAGAGTTGCCTGTTCCGTCTTCACTAATAGATCTAAGACCATCTCTTCCGAGGACGTCCGACATCTCTTCTTCCTCTTGGAAAATAATGGTAGATTTTATTTGGTAATCTTCTTTCTTCCATTCTTTCTACGTGTTCTTTCCACTGTATCTTGTTGTTAAATATCTTTTCTTTTATGGAGTAGATCTGCAGTTCTTCACGGATATCCTCGTTTCTTATCTGGTCCATTCTAGTGCAGCCTTTTACTCTTCTTAAAAATTTCATCTCGGCTGCTTGGATTTTACTTTCTTATTTGGTAGTGGTAATCCAAGATTCACTCCCATACAAAAGCACAGGGACAGCCATTGTTTTATTGATTGATTGAGGGTCTTTCCACTTTTCAGCGGTTGCCCTTTTACCAGCCGGCTGCTGGCCCTTCACATCCACATGTGTCAATCACAGAGGTAGATGATCAACAGCCAGTGTAGGGGTGACATGTGGTTAGCATGTCGAGTCTCCCAGCCGTTATAGCTGGTTCCTCAACCTGGAGCCGCTACTTATTGTAGCTACCCAATTGCCTCACGATGCTGGGTGGGCACCGGTCCCATACTGGCCGCAATACCATGAGAAAATTTCTTCCCCCATGGAGACTCGAACCAGCGCAAGTCCCGTAGCTCTGCGCCAAGGCTTCCTACCTTAACCGCTCGGCTACGGGCCATTGTTTTATAAAATTTTAATTTTGTTTGTTTATGAATACTATGTATCTTAATGATCCGTCGTTCTGCGCGGTCAGTGGCAGAATGACTAACTTGACAACCCTGTTACTTTTGGGAGGAATGAGCTGTCCCTTCCTTGCCCTTCTCATTACATGTTGCCACTTGTGATTTATTGTGAGGCTGGTAACAGAGAGACGACAAAAAACTGTGATTTTAAATGATCCGACCGCTTGAGCATTCCGTACTTAAATGACTAATTTGACAACCATGTTAAGAACTTTCACACGTGTTTAGAGATTCTCCCCCCACATTTGATGTAGAAACATTTCAATACGTGATCGGATGTACAGTTTTTTCCTACATCCCTTCCACAGAATTAGTAGATCGGCGACACTAGCGCTAAAACTCTTCCCCTCCGCCCGTGAACAGTTAATTTGGATGTGTAATATATGACTACACATCCGACATAAAAAATAATCCTATATTCCGATCGCAGCGCACTTGTCAATCCAGCGACCCACTCAAACAGTCTTCAACATCGGTCCACTCGTTAGAGATAGTTTTATATTCGGGTTGCAAGTAAAACTCCACTTTTAATTGTCGGATTTCGTTCATCTTTGGACAATACGTACCTCGGTTTATTTTAATAAGATATACCGAGTTTTATTGCGAAACATCGAGAAATGTGACCGCTAGAGCGATTTTTAAAATGTTCACTTCGGATGAACTCCTGATTTCCAAAATTATTGAGTAGCAAAATAATATCATTGTTAAATTCCATATGGTGGGATAAGCATATTTGGAAAGACAAAAAAAAAATATTGGTAAAACATTGGTGGAATCTGTTGCAATGTACGGAAGTGAGGTATGGACAATCAATAAGTACTACAAGAATAGACTAATAGCTCTAGAAATGGATTATTTACGAAGAAGTGCCAGAAAGTCTAAATTAGAACGTGTCACAAATAAGGAAATTAGAAACATAATGGAAGCAGAACAAAGCATAATTGAAAGAATTGAGGAGAAGGAATTAAAGTGGTTAGGACATGTCTTAAGAATGGACGATGAGCGATGGCCGAAGCAACTATATCAATGGCATCCGAACAGAAAGAAGAAAAGAGTAAGACCAAGGTTAACATGGAAGGAAAACATTAATGCAAGGAAGACATTAATGCAAGTTAGAGGGCTAAGCATCGAAGATGCCCAAGACCGTAGGCTTTGGAGGATTGGCACGGGAAGACGGCAGCAGCTGTAAAAAACCCTAAGATAGAGAGATTGATAAATTATAAACCGCACCGAAGGAGAAATGTTGGACGCCCACACAGAAGACGGTCTGAAAAATTTTAACAATTCTAGCTGTCATGAAACCGGAACGAGCCAACAGGCTTAATCCCTGGATGATGAACTCCTACACCTAATGGTTTTGGAGAGTCCAATTGTAAATCTAAACCATCGAGAGACCTCTCAGACACACACAAAAAAGTTAATCAGAATCGATCCAGTCGTTTAGGGGGGGTTCAGTGACAAACACACGTACAAAAGAATTATATATATTTTCATTAAAAATTTGCTTACCAGTTATGTTGGCCACTAGATGTCAGTTGGAACGATATTCCCACTACCTCTTGTGTGAATTGAGAATACTACATATATAAGAAAAATGTATGTTTGTGTTGGAATACTTGAGTAGCTCAGTTGGTTAGAGCGCTAAATGTACAGAGTTTGGAGACTCAAGCATTCATTTTTTTTCATATCATATTTGCCTTCATTGCCAAATGTCAAAAATATAGTTATAACATCTAAAAATATTCTGTTTAAAAATTTGCTTACCTGTTATGGTGGCCATTAGATGTCAGTTGGAACGACTTCCCATTACCTCTTGTGTGAATTGACAATACTACATATATATAAGACAAATGTATGTTTGTGTTGGAATACTTGAGTAGCTCAGTTGGTTAGAGCGCTAGACGTACAGAGTTTGGAGACTCGGGTTGAAATCCCGGCTGAAGCATTCATTTTTCTTTTCATATATATATAAAGATTGTCTTAAAAATTGAATATTTCATTTTCTGTTTAAAATTTAAAAAAAAAAATGACAAAATTTGTGAAATTGTTGAAACTGCAGAAATGCATTCTATAGAGTCCTCTGAATTTCTATAACAAACCATTCTAAATACAAGTAAAGTAAAGTAAAGTGATCCCACAACAGGCCCGGAGGCCCTTGGGGTAGTAGGAGGTTAAGGCTCCCACATTTTCTAGACAATCGGCACTTTATGTCAGCCGGGTTGTCAGCCCTGCGTGACGGCCGCCTTTACCCCCAGAACAAGCGTCTGGTACTCATTTCCGTTAGAGGCTGAGTCGACACCAGGGCCATAGTGCCGCCAGAGGGTTTGGGTCAGTTTAAAAATCCTGACCCCAACGGGACTTGAACCCTCGGGCTTGTAGCTCAGTGCCTTAACCACTACGCTACGGCGTGCCCCCATTCTAAATACAATACATTTTTTTCCCCCTCAACAAAGACAAACCTAGTTATTAGCATTAGGGGGCATAATTAGAAAGCTTTTCTGAATGTTATGGATTTTCACCTTGAGGCTCTATGTATTTACACAGAAATAATCTAAAAAATTGAACATTTAATGCTTTGTGTTGGTGAGTTCATCCTAAAATTCATATGGCCATCATCATCCTTCACCAGTGTGGAAAGCAACAGGACGCTACCACACCTACAATTCCCTAGTAAAGCTGCAAGCATAGCATGAAAATGCTATGATTGCAGTGAAGGACCTGCCTTCAGGCAGAATTACTATGGATGGAAGAACATTTTTGGACCAAAGAGATGAGTAGATAGAAGATTGAAAAACATAAGTGAGCTGTTTGAAAACTAGATGTAATAAGAACAGGAGTAGATTGCAATAGCAGGACATGTGGCACAAATGGGAATGGAAGACAGGCACGGAAACTTACCACGCATGAAATGGGACAATAATATTAAGCATGATTTGAGGAAGGTACATTATACAGGGAATGATTGGAGATTGTTACATGGACTCTTACTTTAAGGGAGGAAAGGAGATTACAAGTATTTGAGAATAAAGTTGTTAGGAAAATTTTTAGACCAAAGAGAGATGAACAGACAGGCAAATGGAGAAGACTACATAACAGTGAACGGCTCTTATGAGAAGCCAGATATAATAAGAACGGTTAAGTCCCATAGACTGCAATAGGAAGGACATGTGGCACAAATGGGGAATGAAAGACATGCATGGAAGCTTCTTGTAGGAAAACGAGAGGGAAAATGCCCAGTTGGTGGACCAAGAATGAGGTGGGATAATAACATTAACTATGATTTGAGGGAAGTAAATTACACAGGGAATGATTGGAAAACATAGCTCGGGACAGGGATGTATGGAGAGCTTATGTCCGCATGACCATGAACTTATAGGTTCGATAGTGCCAGTGAGTTAGTTATGGTGGTTATGATTGGAGATTATCTCAGGATAGGGATGTATGGAGAGATTATGTCTGCATGACCATGAACCTCCAGGTTCAATAGTGTCAGCGAGTTAGTTACATAATTATAAGGAGCAACATTTCAAAAAGTCTCTTGTCCATCTTGTACAAAAATAATTACTTTTATCTGCATTCCTCGTAACTTTAAAGTAAAAGTAAAGTGATCCCACAACAGGCCCGGAGGTAGTAGGAGGTTAAGGCTCCCACTTTTTCTAGACAATCGGCACTTGATGTCAGCTGGGTTGTCAGCCCTGCGTGACGGCCGCCTTTACCCCTAGAACAAGCGTCTGGTACTCATTTCCGTTAGAGGCTGAGTCGACCCCAGGGCCATAGTGCCGCCAGAAGATTTGGGTCACTTTAAAAATCCTGACCCCAACGGGACTTAAACACCCGACCCTCCGGCTTGTAGCTCAGTGCCTTATCCTTGTAACTTTACTAAACCTATTATGAGCTAAGTTCCAGATGTGCTGTAAACAAATTTGATTAAGTCATTACTCCGTATATATCTGTAAATCCCCAGGCTGTTACTTATTGGAACTTACTTAACCAAAGTAATTTCTTATTAGTAAAATTCATATCAAATTCCATTGAGGTGAAGTCATATGATGAAAGTTAAAAATTAAATTGTACCTGTTGGTAGGTGCCGTTGTCCTCAACTTTGTTAAAATACTGTATATAAAATTAACTGGAGCGCTTTTGGAAGTTATCTTCCATCTTCTGCAGGTTGTGTTTCCGCTATTTGTTGTTGTTGTGTACGGTGATGTTTACTCCAACTGTTTGTTTGAAGTAAACATCACCGTACACAACAACAAATAGCAAAAACACAACCTGCAGAAGATGGAAGGTAACTTCCAAAAGCGCTCCAGTTAATTTTATATACAATATTTTAACAAAGTTGAGGATGACGGCACCTACCAACAGGTACAATTTAATTTTTAAGTTTCATCATATAATTTCTTACGTTTATTTTCTTAAACACGTCTGTGAGTGACATGTGGTTATCACATTACCTCAAAGAGACATCTAAGATATAAAATTAATTTTGTTCACGTTACCTCATATTCGATCTTCTAATTACACCACCTAAGTTTTGAAGCCAGTCTAATTAGAAGAAGGGATGTGAGGTGAGGTGAATAGAATTTATTTTAAATTATACCTCACGGTGAAATTTGTTCAATCTATGCTATTACTTGGATGGAGAAGAGAAATTAAATTTTTCTCAGTAGCTTGAGGTTCTTTAAGAACCCAAACATCTTCAGACTGAGGACCCACAGCTTAAAACCCCTGCTGGAGAATTTGTCCATCATAATTTTCCATCCTAAAAAAATCTACAAACCCCAACTGGGTTTGAACGTGGACTCTAGGGACCAGAGGCAATGAAAACTTACATTATTTCCCACAAATTTATGAAAATGGACAAGGGACTTTTTAAAAATAACCTCCTCATTTAATTGTTAATTAATACAAAAACTGTTTATATTTGAAGAGAAAAATATATTAATAAATGAGTTGGAGAAAATGTTTTAACATCTCACCTCACAAAGTTGCATGTCTTCACGATACCGGTTTCAAAAGTATGGTATTACTTCCATCTTCAGTCAAATTCCAACTGTTACATCATCTTCTGAACTGCCATCTGGTGTGGAGATTTTATGAACGAGACGAGAATAATTTAATCTCCAAGTTCATAAAATCTACACCAGATGGCAGTTCAGAAGATGATGTTAACGACGAAATTTCAACAGTTGGAATTTGACTGAAGATGGAAGTAATGCTATACTTTTGAAACCGGTATCATGAAGACACGCAACTTTATGCGGTGAGATGTTAAAACGTTTTCTCCAACTCATTTATTAATATAAATACCATATAGTGTTTCCTCCTACTGTAAATTTAATTAAAAAGAAAAAAATATGGTCAGACATGGGTTTGAACCCAGGACCTTTGGCTTTCTAGGCTAATGCTCTACCAACTGAGCTATCTGAGCACACCAATCTAAATGCAAATTTTTCTCTTATACATTGTTCAATTCCCGAGCACCAAATGCTTTCAACCTTTTGCTTGATTGTGCAAATGGCAGCTTCTTTTTTAAGAAGACTTTTATTGGGAATTTGAACACTACTTTATAAAGCCAGTAGGACTTTTTTCTATGTTTTTTATTATTAATTTAACACTTCTCACTAAAGGACAAATTATATTTGAAGGGACTGGGGTTTGAACCCAGAACTTTTAGTTTTCTATGCCAACTGAGCTCAGTTGGTAGAGAATTGGCACAGAAAGCCAAAGGTTCTGTGTTCAAATATAATTTGTTCTTCAGTGAGAACTATTAAATTAATAATAAAAACACCAACTAAAACAGTTATTCATTCATTTTTTGCTTTTTAAAAAATAATTATAAGGGTCTATCTGCAATACAATCCCCTAAAACAATAAACAAACTCATTAAAAAGGAAACAAAGCATTTCAGAAGTTTATTCAAAATACAATGCAAAATGACAAAATGTATGGCATATACAATACTCAATTAAAAACTATTAATATACATACATATATCAATGTAATGTTGGAAAACTACACTCTACCTATTACACATGAGGGCGGGCTTCTAGAACATCTCCTGTACATATGTTATATATTTGAGATCACATCATTAGAAGAACCTTATTTCTCTTCAAGTCTATATCGAGGTTCCACCGATGTCTTTTACATTCTTGATATCAGTTAACATACATCCCTACAGGTTTACAGTACATACAATGTATATATCATACACTTATAAATATAAAGCCAAAATTATTCAAGAACCTTGAGCAGATTTGAAGGCTACAAACAATTTGAAATGAAGCTTTAAATGTAGCAGACAAAATCCGATACTTGAAATTTCACTAACTTGAACAGATGTTAGGGAATGAACATTCCTTAACAACATATATTTTACAGTAAATTTATTCATAGTGTACATATAGTCTCTGACTGATTTTCCGTTAATAATTACAAAACTAATTTAACTTTTACAGGAATTAATCACTATGAGGTTTAATTTATGCTAAAATCAAATGTTTCTTACCTCTCCTCGTACAAATCTTCTAAGTAGATTGCAATTTTGAGACCATAACGGTCTCATCTTCAGTACTATTTTGGCGACTGATGTTATGTCGATTGAAAGAAACTCTTCTTCTTCCCTCTGTTGGTGGACCGATGAACCTCTGGATCAGGTCAGAATTTGCGGGAATTTCGAAATTCATAAGTTTTCCTTTGTTTTTCTGAATGTGGATTTTTTCCCAAACCGTGAGTTCCTTTTGTTTATCTATTTGTTTGGGAAAAAATCTACATTCGAAAAACAAAGGAAAACTGACCTGATTCAGAGGTTCATTGATCCACCAACAGAGGGAAGAAGAAGAGTTTCTTCTGATCGACATAACATCAGTCGCCAAAACAGTAATGAAGATGAGACTGTTATGGTCTCAAAATCCCGATCTACTTAGAAGATTTGTATGAGGAGAGGTAGCAAACATTTGATTTTACCATACAAAACTATATATATATAAATTTATATCTTTACATATAAAAATTCAGTCTTGGTATGTCTGTGCTCACAAAACTCTGTCAATTAACTTTTAATTGTAACACAATGTTGTATTCGAATACACATGTGTTCGAGTTCAAAAGACTTCAATTTCCAATAAGCCTTGCGTTTACTATGACTATCTTTGCAAGTGTGCAGATTCTTCTTCTTCCTCCTTCCAAGTATTAGGCCAAGGCCTGTTACGATCCTGTAGAAAATTTTCCCTCCAGCATTTCATAGGACGGCCCAGAGATCTTTGTCCTCTTGGTATATAATTATAAACAGCTTTGAGGATCCGATTTGAAGTCATTCTTTTAAGATGTGTTTCCAATTTAGTTGGTACTGTTTAATATATTCCAAAATTGACATAGTCTTCAATTCTTTTAAGATATCGGTGTTCCTTTTCCGATCCCATCTGGTGTAACCCGCTGTTCTGCGCATGGATCTCATTTCACAAGCCGTTATTCTGCTTTCATGTTGTCTTTTTAGTGTCCATGCTTCACTACCATAGGTCAACACTGGTCTAGCCAAAGTGATATATAAACATAATCTGGTGTTTTCTTGTACAAGGGATGTTTCGTAACTTGGTTAATAATTCCCAAACTTTTATTGTAACTAGTAATTTTTTCACGGATATCCTTTTCATCCCAGATAGAGAGATAATATGCAAGATATTTAAATTGATTAGATCTCTCTAAAATTTTATTCTGGAGACAGATTTTACTTTGTATGGGGTCCTTCCCATGAAAGTGTGCAGATTGGATTTAGAGAATGATATGTTGCATGCTAGAGAGTCAGTAAACCGTCTGATCTTTATGTTTATCCAGAAAAACGGACAAACAAAACATTTAGTCAATCCACTAGCTTTACAATAAAAAAAAATATTTTTTGTGAAAAACAAAAATCATTATTTGTTCGTTTGATTTCAATATGCATAACCACAGCACTCAAAGCAGGGTATTGAATTGAATGATTTTTTTTTGGAGATTTAATGTTTGCTAGAATACTTTTATTTACTTTCCCATCCTTATCATATCAGATTGAGCCACAGTGAAGCATGGCCACGTTTAACAAGTAAATCTATGATAAATTAAAATGTTTCATACCTTTCCTTATAATCAATCTTCTACGTAGATCGCGATTTCAGGGTCTTGGCAACCCCATCCTCAGTACTCTCTCGACGACCTATGTTATGTCGATTGGAAGAATCGCTTCTTCTTCCCTCTATTGGTGGACCGATAACCTCCAGATCAGGTCAGAATCCGCGGGAATTTCGAAGTTCGTATGTTTTTCTTTCTTGTTTTTTGAATGTGGATTTTTTCCCAAACCATGAGTTCCTTTTATGTTTCTATTTGTTTAATTAGACTGGCTTTTGATTCAATTAAATGTTTTTCGGACCAAGCACGAGCAGCTACTGCTGACTTTTCCACTTCACCATAAGATGTTCTTTCGTTCTTGTTTCCAAATTTCTTTTCGTTTTTCCAATATAAATTTAGTCACAATCCCTGCATTTGATCTGATAAATTCCTGATTTGTTTTCTTCTTCAATTTTTTTCATTTTTATTCCCTATAACAGTTCAATAGTAAATCTGAAGATTTAAATGATGAACCAATTAATATAAGTTAATATTTTCAAATAAATTTTTATTCAAATAAATTATGTTATAAATAAATGTTGAGGTGCTCATTTATATCAACGGAGGTGAATAAAAGTGAAAAATACAGAAGCAAGCAAGATGCAACATAAATTAATATGAGAAAATTTCCCTCTTCTCAACTGGAAGGCAATTAATTAAATATTAATAAATGAGTTGGAGAAAATGTTTAATCTCACCTCACAAAGTTGCGTGTCTTCACGATACCAGTTCAAAAGTATAGTATTACTTCCGTGAAATTGAAAAATCGGCAATTGCAGCTCATAGTTTGCTAGAAAATCATAAAAGACACTAAACTTTTGAAACATTTGGAAAAACCTTCAGAATTAACAATTTGGGAAAAGATATACATTCAGAAGAATAAATATAAAGCAATGAATTTCGATATCCCCGACGAGAATAATTTAATCTCCATGTTCATAAAATCTACACCAGATGGCAGTTCAGAAAATTATGTTAATGACGAAATTTCAACAGTTGAAATTTGACTGAAGATGGAAGTAATACTATACTTTTGAAACCGGTATCGTGAAGACATGCAACTTTGTGAGGTGAGATGTTTAAACATTTTCTCCAACTCATTTATTAATATAAATACCTCATAGTGTTTCCTCCCACTGTAAATTTAATTAAATATTATTAAAATGAAACCTCATCTCATATTTAATCCTCTTTTTTATGACCAGTTTTGAAGACTGATAATCCTCCATATTCAATTTGTAAGATGGAGTATTATTAGTTATTCTTAAAAAGAAGACCCTGAGGTGAGATGTAAATTTAATAATATTTAATTATTAATACCTCATAGTATTATTTTCTAAAAATTTTGAACTCCCAAAATACGTCCATCTGTCTCTCTAGCATCAAGCATTTAGAAGCAAACTGCATTTATATGAAGTGTTCAGAGCAAAAGTGGACTAAGTCCAGAAATGGAAAAATACAAGTTACGTGTGTTCAAAATATCAATACTTCTTCAGAGCAATGGAGAATTAAGTACAGTATTTTTTTTTTTTTACTATAAAAGATAGTGTTTAATTCTTCATATGCAATTATCAACTTTATATCAGGTTAGATGTTCGCCTCTCACCGCTGGTGTCCCGAGATAGAGTCTCGGTCACTCCATGTGGTGGACAAAATGGAGCTTGGGCAGGTTTTCTCCGGGTTTTCCCTGCCACAATTTCATATTCCACCATTTCTCCATATCCATCTCGTCCATTTAATTTCATTTGTTCAACTGCACCCCATGATAGTGTGTCAGGCATGGCTGGACAGCACCCTTGTCATTTACAGACTTCTATAGAGGGGGGCTCATCTCATTGCATCCTTGAGTTGAGGATATATATATATTCTCAAAAGAGTAAAAATTTGGACTTGGTCCACTTTTGCTCTGAACCTCTCATAAACTTGTGACAACAAAGGTCCATTAATTCTGCTGCAGATTTGTAATTATAATTAATTAATGAAATCAGTCAGAAAGTAATGTACATGGTGCATATACCATGTCCAAAATATATTGTATATTTTAACAGAAAATATTTTCACAGTATTATTTTGAAAAGAAAAATTAATGCTTGAACCCCAGACCTCTGATTCTACGCACCAGTAAACAAACCAGAGGTCCAGGGTTCAAGCATTAATTTTCTTTTTCAAAATAATTTTGTTTGCTATTGGAAAGTATTAATATTTAAATATAATAACATCAGTTTACCCATTGTGATATGATAAACCTTTTTATACCAAAAGAAAGATAATGTAGAAAAAAAGAGAATATGAAATGCAGCAATTAGACAAGAGTCGAATAGAAATTGGGAGTACAGACTATTCAAAGGTAAGCTTTATGAAGTTACAGACACTTTAGCTATCGTATGTCTGGAGTGAGTCTGTTAATGTTGCAATTGCAAACAAGTGAGTGCTAGTGTCATGTTAACCAACACGACGGTATATTCTTCCACTATCAGAAATTTTTATACATTTATTCATTCATTATTAAGACATTATAGAAAAGAAAAGATTACAGTGGTATGGTCATGTCAAATGAATGCCAGAGCAAAGATTGTCAAAAATTGTTATGGAATGTATCCCAATGGAAAGGAGGAAGAGCGGAAGACCGAAGAAAACTTGGATAGAAGGGGTACAAGCAGCTATGAATATCAGAGGAATGGAGGAAGATCAATGGATGGATAGAGAGGAATGGCATTTGGTTTCCAGAAGACGGCAGCAGCTGCCATGATACCGGATGATGATGATGATTATTAAGTCCTAGTGCCACATAATATTCTGTACTCAATTTATTTTGTTAGGTGAATATGGACAGGTTGCTTACACCAGAATAGTATAAAGTTGGATAATCTGGTACCCCATCTGTTTGAGCAATGACTAATGCATATTTTCCAATTGTAAATATGGTTTTTTGTACATTAGTATTACTGCCGAAAGAGTTACCCATGCCGGACAGTTCAAAGGCGATAAGCCAGATGAAAAAGAACCTTAGTCGAAAGAGTAACAATCTTTCACTGTAAAAATAAACCATCTAGAAATGCAGACATGGGTTCCACTGGGACAATGGAGAGCTTATGCCTGTATGGCCATGAACTTATGGGTTCAATATAGCCATAGAATTAGCTAGTTAACATGGTTTTTGTACCTCAAATTTTCATTCAATTTTAAGGGATTTTCACTGTTTTTTTTACATCCTTAGCTAATTATTCATGTACAGTTACAATAGTTTTATGTACACACGACACTCCTGGCGTACAATCCCCAACACAATGAGTGAGGATAAAAGAATAAGCACATGTCTGAGGCTACACCTGAAAGGAATGAATTCAGTTTATTACAAAGGTGGCAGAAAAAAAAGAGAGAGAGGAAAGTCTATAAATGTCAGTCAGGGTACAGAAAATGGGTTTGCAAACTGACAATTGAATGGCATAATGAACAGTCAAAGAAGAACAGTGTATCAAAATTTTATTTGCCTTAAAAAAAAACCCAAATATATTCTGAACCATATAGTTTAAAATTATAAATGGATTCTCGTATCTGAATATTTTCCAGAACTGATTAATGTCATAACTTGGGGTGGAATTACACAATTCCGTTTTCCAACAAGATGGAGCTCTACCTCACTACCAAGAGGAGGGTATATTGATAAATATGACGAAGTATTATTAAAAGTCTCTAAATCACCAGCTATGACTGTGTGGCATTTCATCAAAGAGTCTTTTTCTTACCAGTGTCTCAAGTTCTGATAGAGTTGATGAAGGAAATCTCTGGAGGATTTGCTGCTATCATAGCAGACTTGTTGAATCTAGTAAGGGAAGAAATGTACTAAAGAACTAGACACTTTTCGCATCGCAAGATGTGCATAAATTGAGTCAATAACTGTCTATACCCACAGATCCCCAGATGGAGCAAGGGTGCTCCATTGCAGGAGTTACTTAACTAAGTTAATTTAGTTACACTTATTTCTCCACAAATGCCAGCAAGTAACCTTCAATACACCTAGTAGGCAACTAAGTTACTTACTTGGAATATAAAGGCCAGTTAAATTTTAGAGGCTCTAATTTAAGCTTGAGGTTCTTTTACATGCCCAAAAAACTTCAGACACCAACCTACAACCCTCGGGACCAGAGGCAAGGAACTTAACCCCTAGACCTTTAGTCTTTGTAAGGTAAATAAAACTTTGATACATTATCTTTTTATTACTATTCTACAAATTGTTACAACTGATGATGTTTCTGTGTCTGCATTTTCAATTTCCTTTCTCAGAGCAACTCTTCTCCTCCAATCCCCTTCCTTCATGCATTCCTGGGTTCTCTTAACTCTTATCATTATCTTTCTTTTGGTAAAAAAAAAGGATTTGATATGGAGATTAAAATATCTGACAAGCCATCCGTAAGCAATAGTAAAGACTAAAATTTATGTCTAAAGGTTTTCAGCCCAACACCTCCAGCTTTACATGCTGACGCTCTAGCATTGAGTAACTTAGGCAACTCCAGGAGTAAGCACAAATGTCTTTTTCTTTAATCCTTATGAGACAGACATTTAGCAGAATTTCCTACTATGCGTCTATTGGAATGAGAGATGGAGAAATTTGTGATGATTGCTCCTGGAATTAGTAGCTTCATAAAGCTGGAGATCATGGATTCAAATCCTTGCTCAGAAAGAAAAATTGAGTTGTTTATTGTCTAACTTATATTATTTAGAAAAATAAATTTCTCAAGTTGTGAAAAAAGTTCCTCATATAACAAAGAAAACTGATAATGTTTTCTAAAAAATGTACAATATTTTTCAACACAGTATATTTGAATAGTAAATTAATAATAAGGCGCCAGTCTTTCTTTTTTTTACATTTATGTCAAGAAGCAACAAAACATGGACAATAAGTATAGGCCCAATTCTGTATTAAAAATGAAAAGTGGGAATTAAGAAATATCCTTATAAAAAAATGAATATATATTATATCACACATTTAGATACATTATTCTGAGAAATAGGAAGGGTTCGATGTACTCGGATATTATTTGAGGGATGCCAGCTGCTAAACAAGTACGTAATACGATAAACTCAACGTCTACAAATGATATCACAATAACACGTGGCATCCCCCACCCATTTAGCAACATCACTACATTCAAGATAAATGTTTCTCTAGAGAATACAATCTAATTCACTGTTTTGTAGCTCAAGCATTGCTATGTACAATCCCAAGCCTTCCGTTAGCCGTCAACCTTTGTCACATCAATAAAGAAATTCACATCTGGCTTTGTGCACATTAAATAAATTAAAAGATGTGCCACTTGTTTACAATAATAAATACAGTAAAAATATTTTTTTTATTTACACATATTCTAAAAGTATATTAAAACATTCATGCAATGAAAATAAAATTCAACTTTCTTTACACTGATATTTATGCTTTTTAACAATTGTCATAAATAAAACACCACATCTGTTGTAAGTGCAATGGTTTTTATCAAATCCGATGATCACATTTCATACAGACTACTGAGATAAAGCAATAAATTACACCTTTTGAAAATAATTATTTCACCAGACAAGCTGATGTAGGCCATAGTTAAACATAACTAAGAGAGAAATCTGTGTCTTATCCCACGCACCATTAAATATTTTTTTAAGTAAATTTTTAAAAAATTAAAATGTCAGCTTTGGAAAAAATGAAGAATACAATCTTTAAGGTAGAATATTTTTATCACTCACCTCATATTGTTCTTCTTATTTGATTATAAACTAGTTTCGGAACATAGTTTCTGTTCCATCCTCAGTATCGTCACAACCGTTGTTCTGTCGTCTTGACAACGGTCGTGACGATACTGAGGATGGAACAGAAACTATGTTCTGAAACTAGTTTATAATCAAATAAGAGAACAATATGAGGTGAGTGATAAAAATATTCTACCTTAATGAATATACCTCATAGTGAGAATTCCTAAAATAAGTAATACAATCTTTTATCACTCACCTCATATTATTCTTCTTATTTGACTATAAACTAGTTTCGGAACATAGTTTTTGTTCCATCCTCAGTATTGTCACGACCGTTGTTCTGTCATCTTGAAGAGCTGTCCTTCGCTCCTTCGATTGGCTGACTGAAAAACCTCGAAACCAGGTCATTCTCACCGGGAATTTCAAAGTTCATCAATTTTTTCTTTTCGCTCTTTTGAATGTAATCTTTTCTCAAACAGTAAGTTCTTTTGATTTTTCTATTTGTTTTAATAATTTAGCTTCTTTCTCGATAAGATGTTTTTCAGAAAATGCACGGTCTGAAAGAAGCTAAATTATTAAAACAAATAGAAAAACCAAAAAGAACTTACTGTTTGGGAAAAGATCTACATTCAAAAGAGCAAAAAAGAAGAAACTGATGAACTCTGAAATTCCTGGTGAGAATGACCTGGTTTCGAGGTTTCTCAGTCAGCCAATGGAAGGAGCGAAGGACAGCTCTTCAAGATGACAGAACAACGGTCATGACGATACTGAGGATGGAACAGAAACTATGTTCTGAAATTAGTTTATAGTCAAATAAGAACAACAATATGAGGTGAAGCGATAAAAAATTCTACCTTAATGAATACCTCATAGTGAGAATTCCTAAAATCAGTAATACAATCTTGTTCTTGGAAGCTACTCAATTGTTAAATATTTATTATTATTCAATGTCCCAGGTTGTCATTTTGATATTTCTAATTTGTCTCCTGGTATTGGCGTAATTGTAACCCACTTCTGAAGTTGGGGCACCTGGAAGGCGGACTTACATTACCCTGATGATATGATGGGTGATAAATGATAATGAAGCGCCAGGAAAATTCTTAACCTAAATTCCAGACCATGGGCAACCACAGGAATAATTCCCTTTAAGGAAAAATTCCTATGGTTTGACAAGGAATCCAACCCAGGATCTCATGAACAGTAGTCAGAAATGCTGACCATTAGACCACTAGGCTGATCAACAAGGGGTAATTTCAATATGGTTAAAAATGCAAAAGTGTACTATTTTTGTATTAAAGTAAACCTGATTTTCTTCCTTCCTTACAGAATACTATTTTTGTAATTGAGTTTGTATTTTTTAACATTCTTACCTCATACGATTGTTTAGTTGGACATATGTTTCAAGGCTGTTGCCCCATCGTCAGCTTTTCACAAACTATTTTTGTGTTAAAGTAAACCTGATTTTCTTCCTTCCTTACAAAGTGCTTACTTTTTTTTCAGCTTGTTTATAATTTGGGGTCAAATTATGCTCGGTATAATTTTAAGTAAACATGGTATCGTTTAAAATCCCAAAATATTCACGATATGACAAAAAATGAGAAAATGGCCAAAACAGGAAAATATATAAAACACAAAAGTACTTTTAATAATCACAAATTTTCAATTATTACAGGAAATATCACTATGAGGTTTAATTTAAGATTCAAAATAAAATTCTTTACACGTCACCTTATATAGAGTCTTCTCAACACCTAGACGATTTCATCATCAGTCATTTCTTGACCGACGTTCTGTCATTCAGGGGAAGTGCTTCTTACTCCATCTGTAGGTGGACTGATAATCCTCCAAATCAAATCAAATTCCTGGGAATTTCAAAATTCATTAGTTAGTTTTTCTTTCATAAAAAAAACTAGATTTTTCAAATTCCTGGGAAATTTCATTTGGAGGTTCATTGGTCCACCAATGGCTGGAGTATGAAGCAGTTCTCCTGAATAATAGAACATTGGTTGTGAAATTACTGATGATGAAACTGCCTAGGTTTTGAAACTGGTTTAATTAGATATGAGGTGAGAAGTAAACTATTTCATTTTAAATCATATAATCACAAATGATTAATTAGTGTTTAATTCAACACTTTGACAGGAAACAAATATGAACCCTAAATTGAATGGATTATTTCATGGCAGATAAAGTGACACTCTTGAAGGAGCACTTGAATTAATTTAGTTTCTCTCCCTCACAGAGTTATCTAATTGAGACCTTTCAATATGCCACTGTACATTTCTTTCCTTGCACTAGGAAATCCCATGTAATATTGATTATGTTCAAGAAAAATAACTCAGTTTAATCTTCATAACAGTGACAGTGCTATGCCACAGCCAAGCAGTTTAAGGTATCATGCCTTGGTGCAGAACCACAGGAGTTGCACTGGTTCCAGCCCCTTGGGAAAGACTTTTCATGGAATATCAGCTAGCATGGGATTGGTGCCCATCAGCATCGTGAGGAATTTGGGTAACTACAATAAGTAGCGGCTCCAGCTTGTAAAAACCAGCTGTAATGCTTGGGAGACCTGACATGCTGCATGTCACTCCTATACTGGTTGGATAATCATCCACTTTTGTGATTAACATATGTGGATGTGTGGCCAGCTGCCAGCTTATAATCCAAAGGCCTTCTTGGCCTATTGCACATTGCAGTTAGTATAGTTTCCAAAATTTTAAACTTTTTTAATAATTATAAAAGGCTTTTCCACAAGGTTTTTTTTACACATTATACAGTAAGAGAGCGATTAAAAGAAAAAACTGTCATAATTTAGGTTAGCCCTCTGCATGCCACTGGTAAAATCTCTTGTGTCAGAGATTTAAACCACATCTGCCGATGTGATCGGCTTTGCAAGTAGTTTAAGTATATTGTCTGGCGGGTAATGGACAGAAGCATCAGAGCCGATCTAATCAACTCACGACACCTAAAGGGTTAAATAACTTTGTCAAAATTATAAGTGAGGACAACAGAGATCTCAGGAATCATTTTGTAATTTTAACCTTTTATGCGGTAACTTAACTGTGTTCAAAATAATGTTTATAAATGTAGTATGATTAACTGAATGTTTATAGGAACATATCTGTATAAGGTTTAATTTAACATTAAATTAAAATGTTTCATACCTCACCTCATATCCGGTCTTCTAACTAGACAAGTTTTGAAGCCTGGACATGACGAGAGGTATGAAACTTTTAAATTTAAGCTTTTAGTATGATTAAGTCTTGACATAGTGATGTGGAAACCCCATAGTGGAGATCTAACTGCAAGCAGCCACCCAGGTATTGACAGGAAAACCATAACTATTGAGTTTGGAAGGAAATTTATATATTAAATTTGGGAATTTTTAACATTATGAGGTTCAATTAATAATAATTAAATGAATCGTGATAATAATAAAGTTAACACCCCAGACAACAAAAAATCTGGAATTTATCAAATTGATTGCAACAGGATATATATAGGAAAAACAAAAAGGAACTTGGAAACTTGTAAAAAAGACCACTTCAGAAACATAAAGAATGGAGAAATTGAAAAATCAGCTATAGCAGTACATAGTTTATTAGAGCATCATAGGATTGAAAAAGAAGCAAAACTTTTAAAACATCTATCCAAACCTTTGGATTTAATAGTTTGGGAAAATGTATATATTAAAAAAAACATACTAGAACCATGAACTTCGAGATTCCAGATGAACCGAGCTTGATTACAAAGTTCTTCAAAAATACAACAGATGGCAGTTTAGAAAATGATTCATTCAAAATAACACCAGATGGCAGTCTAGATAATTACCGGCAAAAGGGAAAAAAAAATTGACAGTCGTGAAAACAGCTGATGATGACGACAATGTGTCACCGATACTGCAGTGCTGTGTTTTAAAAAAACATAGAAGTATGAGGTAAGAAGAAATCACGATTCATTTAATTCTTATTGGAAGGAAATGTTTAAACTGTTTCCCAAGAACTAAGGAAGGCAGGTGTGGCTTCCTAATTGGCAACCATTTCTGTGAGCTAATAATCCGTACTTCTTAAAATCCATTATTAAAAAAAAAACAAAATAAAAGAAAGCTGACAGGACACTAAGATGAATAGAGTCTAGTGTCACATTAAATGCTTCCAAGAGGAGTGAGAGGAACTGCTACAATTAAGTCTAAATTTTTAATTATAGAGAGGAAAAGAGGCATACCTCTAGAAGCCAGAAAATTATAGGTTCCATTTCTGATTGGGTTAAATTTTTATACTGGACTAAACCTTCTGGTAGCACCATGGCCCTGCGTTCAACTCAGCCTCTAATAGAAATAAGTACCAGATATATGATCTGGGGATAAATGCAACCATCACAAAAGGTTAACATGCTCTTGGATTGCCTAGAAATGTGGGAGCTTCAACCTCTTACTACTCGAAGAACCTCCCAAGGCCTGTCTTTTGTTTAGTCTATATTTTAAAATTGTAATAAGTATGTAATTTTTGTTTAATTTTACAATTTGCTGCTTGAGTGGAAGAAAAGACCTTATGGACTTAACCCTGCCGGCTAAAATAAAGCATAATTATTAGGGAAAATAAAACAGTGATAAAATTAATTCAATAAGTCTTTATATCCGATCAACTGAATTTTTTTAAATAATGTAAGTTATATAAACGTTTCTCAATAATTTTTTGTGGCATTTAGCAATATTACATTTACATTACAGATCTTACTTTTAAATTAAAATAAATATTGTTCTATTTACATTATTTCTTTTTTAAATTAAAAGGAAGCTGTGTAATATAAATGTAATATTGCAAGATCCCACACAAAATATTGAGAAATGTTTATGTGTAAGTTATATTAGGAAAGAAATCAGTTTTGTTTAGTTGTTTCTTGACTCACCTCATACTTCTTAACTCCCTTGCATGTCTAGATTTCTTCACTGTATTTGTGACATTCTCAATGTTGTTCACGTTCACAAGTTAGGGAGTTAAGAAGTATGAGGTGAGTCAAGAAACAACTGAACAAAATTAAAATAAACCTCATAGTGTTATTTCCTAACTACATAAAATCAGTTGTTTGGATACAAAGACTTATTACATGAATTTTATCACTATACTACACTGCAATCTTAACTTTTAGAACCTAAAAATCTGCTCCCTAATTATCATTATTTTTGAGGGGAGAAGTCTGGCATCATAATTGCTGGTGATGCATCTGCCATTAACTAATCCATTGAGTAAAATTATCACTTTATCTCATCATTGAGAGTCTGGCTGCTGTACCACTTCACCCAGAGCACCGACAAACCAATAAAATATGCACAAAGTAAATATTTGTGCAGGTGCAACATTTCAATCATACTTTCAAACTAGAAGCTTTCTCTCCTTCTTAACTTTCCACTGGTTTAATCAAGCTCAGAAAACAAATACACATTTATGAGACAACCATACTCTTTCTTAAGGGCAGTCGGCTGTGAAGAGAGGTAGAAGTAACCCTAATCAAAAAATTATATCACTGATTCTGATTATCTGACATTAAAAATAGTATCTTAAGTAATATTTAAATTACTAATAGTGAGCGGAGAACATATTTTTAACGACTCACCTTATACATTTTCAAATTTCTTTGATACCGACCGTTTCAGACAATATCTTGTCCCTCTTCAGTCATGACTTCCACTGATGAAATTCTCTGGTTGTTGATATCTCTACGGGCATCACCTCTTGTTGATTTCTCTACAGACATCACCTCGTGCTGCCATCTTTGGTTGGGATTATAAATTTTGAAATTAAGAGATGATGTCCATAGAGAAATCAACAACCAGAAAATTTCATCAGACTGAAGTGGGACAAGATATTGTCTGAAACCGTCAGTATTAAAGAAATTTGAAAATGTATGAGGTGAGTCGTTAAAAATATGTTCTCCGCTCACTATTAATGTTAATTAATACTAATTTAGCTTTTAAATGCTTACATTACTTTATGTAACTTAAATCATTCAATGCTTTTAAGAGTTGCTTACATAATTGAAGTCTAAACCACGGCCCAGTTTTCCAATTATTTAATGTTTTGGAAAAAACAAATGTGTGAATCATGACCATGATTCTTAACAATTTCTGTAGATTTTCAGTTATTTTTATAGTTTTTATGGAAATATTTCTACCGACCGAACCATCTGGGAGAGTTCCAATCTAAAAACACATTTTTCTCTTATACAGATTGCAAAGATAGAAGCAAAGGTTTCATAGCATTTGGTGCGCTGGAATTGACAACGTATATGAGAAAAATTTGCGTTTAGATTGGAACTCGCCCAGATGGCTTGGCCAGTAGTACACTGGCCTAGAAAGCCAAAGGTCCTGGGTTTGAGTCCCAGTCTGTGTCTATAATTTTTCTCTTCCAATATGATTTATCCATCACTGAGATGTATGAAATGAATAATAAAAACATAAAACAATTGAGGTTATTATGACAGAGATTTAAAAAAATATTAAAATATTTACCTGAGACCTTAATCATCCTCAACTAATTATAATTTCAATAAAACCTTAGTAGACCTTTCGGAACATGTTTCATCATCAGATTTTCAAAAGGTACTAACTGTTGTCTGTTAAAATTTTGTATAAAGGGTTCAGGTCGCTGAGTGCGTTCTTATTCATACAAATTCTTAACAGAAAACAGCTTAGTATCTTTTGAAAAGCCGCTGATGGAACTTGTTCCCAAAACCCTACAAAGTCTTTTTAACTGGAAATGTAATAAGTTGAGGATGACTGAGATTTTAGGTACAAATCTTAATATTTTAACCTTTAAATAATTCTCTCCCTTTTTCTCTATGGGTTCAAGGCTCCTTGAGTCTAGAATTAGCCGTCCATTTTGGGTTTTTCTTTAACAATCTGATTTGATTTTAATAACATTTAGTTCACTACAGATGTCATGAGTGACATTTGGTCGCCTCAATGAGACATCTAGTACACAATTAAGGTATTACTTGGAAAGTTGCCTAAATTTTGACCAGAGGCCTCTTTTTTTTAGGCTTCAGGTTCTTTTGCAAGCCCAAAAATTTTTAGACTTGCCTTGAAGTTCCTCCTGGAGGACTTGTTCCTTGGATTTTTCCATCCTAAAATCCACAGACCCTGGCGAGTTTGAGCCTGCAAACCCTCAGGACATAACTTTAAATGATTCAATCTAAATTAATTTTTAAATTATCAAACTTTGGCCATCACATACTTATATTGAGGTTCTATCTTATGTGGTAAATAAAAAAAAGTCTAATTTAATTACAAATAGTCATTATATGCAAAAAAAAAAATCTTTATTAGTATTTTTATTGTTATACGTCAAATATTTTTAATGCAGGATATGACTCAATTTTATCTTCTGAAAATTATAAAACTTTGTATGAACTATTTATACAAATAAAATATAAATTATGAGGTAAGGTGAAAAAAATTTCATTTTAAATTAAACCTCTATAAAAGTTGAATTGTAAGTTAATTCAAATCAGAGATACAACAGTTTGCTTTCAAGTTACTTTAAACCTCTCTTCACAGTTGTCTCTCCGTAACGCACAACATAACATGTTAATGCCCGTCTTTATTTGATATTTCATTTTTAAAGTAATTATTTCATTCTATTTGTAAAATGAAATTTTGTTCACAACCCAAAGCCTCTAAAAGTATTAAGGTCATGTTAAGACTTTCTAAATATGTCCAATTTAAGTTTTCTGATATATTACATTATAATATTAGTTCTAATTATAAAATAAATACAAATATTGTGCTGCTTTCAGCTATTTTTTGTCTAATTTTTAAAATCTGACTAAGACTTCATTTTGCTAACATAAACACTAAAGTTAGGATTTGTCTTTCTTAAGCCCTTTAACAGAGTTGGGCATAACGTATTACAGCAATATTTTCAGAAACCAAATGTAGTGCATGCAACGTGAACTAAACCAGGCAGCAATACAATGGCTTCAAGCAGTCTGTTCAGATAAATCCACACCGCATGGTTGTATTGTAGGAACTCAACTTGTTGAAGATTATCTTCTTGCAAATTCCACCCTCACAGCTGCAATATCACAATTATTTACATTACACAAATGAATTACAAGAAGACACTGGATATGAAATGATGAAATTAAGGAGACATCAAAAATAGAACAAATAAATAACAAAATGGCAGTAATGAAAATATCTAGAAACCAATTAAGATATCAGAGATAATAAATTTTAATTCACCCAGTGCATCTGAGATCACATTTTGTAGAAATTCTGGAGAATTTTTTCTTCCCCCCCCCCCCCTCAGATGTTGAATTATCGCTGGGTGACCCTGGATGTGGCTTGCACTTTTGTAATGCAAGCATGGCCACATGCACACTCGCAATATCACACACACCCACCCCACACCACAAACACTCCACATCACACTCGCATAACACATACACACACATACGGGTGGCAAAATCAATGGGAGACCACAACAAAAGGAAATGTCAGCAAAATGTTTTTCCCATCAGTGCAAGTTCGCTCAAAACAGAAAATCTCACTCAACGGGCAAACTATGGCCATTCTAACTGGACATGGGAAGACAAGAGAATAGTTTAAGAGATTCAAAATAGAGCAAAGTGCAATGTGTAAGTGTGAATAACAAACCCTTACTGTAATTAATTTAACATATGAGTGTCCTCTTCTGAACAGTGGTTTACAGAATCTCGGAAATTAAAAACCAAGCTATCTCAATTCTGTAAAAATACTTCCCAACCTTGCATCGTAATATACTATTTCAATTATGTCACCCAAAATTTTTTTCCAAGTTCTGCAAGTATAGCAATGCATATGAGCAAAAGGCTAACAAAACTGCCAATAGATGGCAGCACATTATCTGTGAAACTGATACAATCAAGCAACATTCACAATAGATTCCCAAACACGTTTTTATGAAGTTATGTAAGTAGGAAATAACATTATGAGGTTTGACGATTTTATTATTAATTTAACACTTCTCATAGAAGGATAAATTATATTTGAAGAGAAAAATTTTCGCCTCTTCAAATATAATTTATCCTTCTATGAGAAGTGTTAAAATTAATAATAAAATCGTCAATAGAAGCCCTACTGGCTATAAAGTAGTGTTAAATTCCCAATAAATGTCTTCTTAACTAAGAAGCTGCCATTTGCAAAGATAGAAGCTATGGTTTCAAGCATTTCGCGCGAGGGAATTACAACGTACATAAGAGAAAAATTTGCATCTAGATCGTAACTCGCCTCGGTAGCTCAGTTGGTAGAGCACTTGGCCCAGAAAGCCAAGGGTCCCGGGTTCGAGTCCCGGTCTAGGCGAAAATTTTTCTCTTCAAATATAATTATGAGGTTTATTTTAATACTGTTTAGTTGTTTCTTCACTCACCTCATACTTCTTAACTCCCAAGCACGTTCAGTAATACAGCATTGAGAATGTCACAAATGTAGTGAAGAAACTTGAGTCTGCTTGGGAGTTAAGAAGTATGAGATGAGTGACGAAACAACTAAACAATATGTTTTTTATGAATTTAATATATTAAAACCAAAATTGCACTACTCCTTTATCATTTCATTAAGTTGGTTACGGATAATCAATGGTAAAGAGAAACATTTTTCTCTTTAACATTAATCACAATATATTTGAAGAGACAAATTTTCTCCCAGACTGAGACTAGAACCTGGGGCCTTTGGCTTTCTGTACCAATGCTCTACCGATGAGCTACCGGGGCAAGTTCCAATCTAGATGCAAATTTCTCTCTTATATACATCTGTAATTCCCAGCACCAAATGCTATGAAGCCTTTGCCTCTATCTTTGCAAATTGGCGGTTTCTTAGTTAAGATGTTTATTGGAAATTTAAACACTACTTTATAAAGTTAGTAGAGCTTCTATTGGTGTTTTTATTATTAATTTAACACTTCTCAACGAAGGATAAATTATATTTGAAGAGAACAATTTTTGCCCAGACCAAGACACGAACCCGGGACCTATGGCTTTCTGTACCAATGCTGTACCAACTGAGCAACCGAGGTGAGTTCCAATCTAGATGCAAATTTCTCTCTTATATATGTTGTATATAAATTTTAGGGCAAACATATTTTCTCTTCAAATATAATTTATCCTTCAGTGAGATGCGTTAAATTAAAAATAAACACATCAATTAATTACAACAGGTTAGTTGTGTACCCTAATTTACGTATTTTTATCATATTAATAGCTTTGGCTTCTTAATATTAATTTCATAATTTTGAGTTCCTTCTTGACTCACCATATACTTCTTAACTCCCTCGCAGATCCACATTTCGTCACTGTGTTTGTGACATTCTCAATGCTGTTGAGAACGTTGTGAACAGCATTGAGAATGTCACAAACACAGTGACGAAATCTAGATCTGCGAGGGAGTTAAGAAGTATGAGGTGAGTCAAGAAACAATTCAACAAAATTAAAATAAACCTCATAGTGTTATTTCCTACCTACATAACTTAATTAATTTCATAGTTAGGGGTAAGTTAGTATACACTAGAATAGTTAACAGATTATGTCATTATGTTAAAATAGGGGTACATCCAACTTCCCATTCAATTTTAAGGCATTTTTCATTCCTTTAAAAAAAAAAACATATTTACCTTGCTTAGGTAGTTATTTACACTCATAAAATGAAATTTGTGTATTTTTTTTGTAATTTCTTGAAAATATCGCAGATAGATTGGAGTTGCGCAGATAGCTCACTTGGAAGAGCATTCACCTAGTGTGCGAAAGGTCCTGGGCTCAAATCCCAATCTGAGTGTATAATTTTTCTCTTCAAATATAATTTATCCATCATTGAGATGTATGAAATGAATAATAAAAACATTGAAAGAAGCCGTACTGGTTTATAATGTAATGTGAAATTCCCAATTAAGTGTCTTCTTAATAAAGAAGCCACCATTTGCAAGATGGAAACAAATGCTTCATAGCATTTGGTGCGCAGGAATTAACAGCGTCAATAAGAGGAAGATTTGCATTTAGATTGGAGTTATATTTAATTAATGTTGGGAAGTAAACATTATGAGGTATAATCATTAAAATTCATCGGAGAACATATTGTTTAAACAACTCACCTCATAGGATTCATGCTTCCATGATATCGCGATTTCAAACATAATCATGTTCATCGTCAGCCATAACTCCGACTGATGAAATTCTTCGGCCGTCAACTATTCTATTGTCGCCATCTTCAGTGCTGCCATCTATGGTTGAATTTATGAACTTCGAAATCAATGTAATTTCGTTAGGGATATCAAAATTCATTGATCTATTTTTGTTTTTCTGAATGTATATTTTTTCCCAAACTGTCAATTCCAAAGGTTTCTCTACTTGTTTAAAAGTTTAGCTTCTCTTCCAATTTTATGATGTTCTAATAAACTATGTGCAGCAATTGCAGATTTTCAATTTCACAATTTTTAATTTTTCTGAAATGTTCTTTTGGTCCGAATTTCCAAATTCCTTTTTGTTTTTCCTATATAAACTTTATTGCAATCTTCACAATTTATTTGATAAATTCCAGATTTCTTACTGTCTGGAACATTGACTTTTTTATTGGTACTTAGAAGATTACCCAGACTAAATTTATTTATTGGTGCCCAAAGAAATGTTGTATTTGTCAAAAATTTTTTGAAATTTCCTATGCATTTCAGGATGGTAAGTAATTTTCTTGTATTTTTTCTTTTCTTTGCAATTTTGCTGCACATAGTTTATTAGAACATCATAAAATTGGAAGAGAAGCTAAACTTTTAAAACAAGTAGAGAAACCTTTGGAATTGACAGTTTGGGAAAAAATATACATTCAGAAAAACAAAAATAGATCAATGAATTTTGATATCCCTAACGAAATTACATTGATTTCGAAGTTCATAAATTCAACCATAGATGGCAGCACTGAAGATGGCGACAATAGAATAGTTGACGGCCGAAGAATTTCATCAGTCGGAGTTATGGCTGACGATGAACATGATTATGTTTGAAATCGCGATATCATGGAAGCATGAATCCTATGAGGTGAGTTGTTTAAACAATATGTTCTCCGATGAATTTTAGATTGGAGTTGCTCAGATAGCTCACTTGATAGAGCATTTGTCTAGTATGTGAAAGGTCCTGAGTGTATAATTTTTTTTTCAAATATAATATCGCAGGTTTTCATCATTTCAAGAATCCCCTAACTGTCTACACTACGTACAAGCAGGCAGGGCCCAGGAGTCTACTGTGAACTGTAAATAACTCTTACATACCTTCAATGATTTCTTGTTTCATTTTTGCCATCTCCTTCTTTATTTCCTTGATAATCTCCTGTTTGAGCATTTCCCAGTCATTGACACTTGCAGTCACATCTGGTAAACCATTTAATTTCGGTATCTGCTCTTCACTAGCTGAGCCAAATCTCTTACGCGATGGTTTGGGCGATTCAGACCCAGAGCCATTTCCACCTCCACTACTGCCACCAACTAACTTACTGCCGTTTGTATTTGTTTTGTCTCCCCAGGGTCTCTTCTCCTGACCTGCATCTCCTTCCTGAAATTTAATACACAACATATACAAGTTTACTGCACTAATTCAGGGAATAAAACCTAAGAGAGTTAGAAATTTTAACTATAAAATACGATATGGATATCAATATATAAAATACTAAAGTGGTGGCCTTTCATGGGAAATATGAATCTTAAATAAGGTAAAGATAAAGTGATCTCACCACTAGCCTTGGGGATAATAGGGTTAAGGGTCCCACCTTTTTAGACAATCAGTACAAGATGTCAATTATTGTAATGAAATGGTAAAGAGAAAAATGTATATTTAAATTAATATTGGGAAGTAAACATTATGAGATTATATCATTAATAGTGAGTGGAGAACATATTTTAATCGACTCACCTCATACATTTTCAAACTTCTTTGATACCGACAGTTTCAGACAATATTATGTCTTTCTTCAGTGGAAGCCATGACTGAAGAAGGACATGATATTGTCTGAAACCGTCGGTATCAAAGAAGTTTGAAAATGTATGAGGTGAGTCGATTAAAATATGTTCTCCACTCACTATTAAAGAAAAATGTATGCCTGAACTGGGAATCAAACCCCGAACCTTCAGCTTTCCGTGCTGATGCTCTCAACCATTGAGCTAATTCAGGCTTCCTTCCCATCCAAGCATAAATCCTTCCTTTACCTTACTCTCTTGGTCCCACATTCAAATGCAATGAATCATCATTCACAAATACACAATGAATGGCTTCTACATTAAGAAGACATGAAGGGACTCCACATAGCATGCATCAGCACGAAAAGCTTAAAAAAACTGTTACATCTATGCTGAACTAATGGCAAATCCTTCAGACAAATTTTCTGGAGGTAAAACAGTCCCCTTTTCGGATCTCTGGGTGGGGACATCTGCAGGACGTCATATAAAGAACATCCTTAAAATTCTCCAATGGAACACAAGAGGACTTACACAGAGTAAAACGAATCCAAATTGTCCTCTATGCAACAAAGACGAAGAAATGAACGAAGAACCCAAACCTGTGAAGTATTAATAATTAAATTAATGTTTTTATTACCTCACCTCATATCCTTTTTCTTCTATACTACAGTTTCGGAGCTTATCTCCATCGTCAGTAGCCTCTGGTCGACCGGTGTTATGTCGTTTCTTGGCGGTTTCCTTCTTCTAAGAAGGCTACTGACGATGGAGATAAGCTCCGAAACTGCAGTATAGAAGAAAAAGGATATGAGGTGAGGTAATAAAAACATTAATTTAATTATTAAATTAAACCTCATAGTGTTCTTTCCCTGTGAAAGTTAAATAGACTGTGAAGTATTACCTGTTGGATCCGCCATAGAGAAATATTGGAGAGTAAGAACGCTAATGGCTTCGTTGCTGAGGCCCAGCATTTGATAACACCAATAACATAATCATTTATGCTTATTAACTTAGATATACGAATTATTAATGTAAGTTTGAATGGTAGATTTTAATGCTGCCAGGTGTAACAAATATATTATTATTATTATTAGAAATATTAGATAATTTCTGTCGGCTGCGGTGGACTAGTATTTATGCTTCTTGCCTCTGGTTCCGAGGGTTGTGTGTTCAAACCCGGCCGGGGTCGATGGATATTTTTAGGATAAAAAAATCCAAGGAGCAAATCCTCCGGGAGGGACTTAAGCCATGGGTCCCGAGTCTGAAGATTTTCAGGCTCGTAAAAGATCCTTAAGCCTGAATAAAGAGGCCTCTAAGCAAAAAGTTGCCGACCTCATGTCCTAGTAATACCTTAGTTGCCTCTTAGATGTCTCATTTGGTCGGCATCCCATGCATGACATCTCTGAGCAAATAAAGTAACTCCTTACAAAGGCTCACCAATTATAGACGTAAGATAATTTCTACTCGTACCTGTTCTGCATCAGGATGTTCTTTTTTCTCAACAGCTTTCCTGCGCCTTGCAAGAGTTTTGGCCATCTCATCCATCATACTCGTCATAGTTGCAATGCCACCTCGTCCAATAGTTCCATAATTACTGCTGCTACCACTACTGCTTGTGCTTGAACCACTATTTTCTGCAGATTGCTAAAACATAACAAGTCCTATTATTGATAATTTTAATTGTATATTTTGTACTTATATTGTATATATTATAATTGTAATTTTGTAACTTATTGATTGCCAAAGTTTATAAATAACCCTATTTCACCTATGGTGTACTAAGATTGTAGTTTATAAATGAAATAATATTACAACAATATTTAGATATATGATTAACCTTTTGTACGCCATAACCAGCGTGAGCCGGTGAAAGTGTATATACAACGGTATACCACACCCGGCAAGCTACGGTTCTTAATCTTATTATTTTAAATATTTTTTTTCCAAAGTTTTTACTTCAATTTACTAAAATTATTTATCGTTCTGTGTTTGTACATCCTTTCTTAGCAATACTTTGCACATCCCTTACAGAATAACAGTACAGGCTGGTGGTAAAAGTGTTTTCTAAAGGAGGGTGTATTTCAAGGTCTTTTTTTGGCTATGGAATGTTGCAATTTCAGGATTTTCTCTTTATTTATTTTATTTTTAGTTGAAAAGATATCTGACCAAGGGGTAGGTCGTGCGGTCAAACACGGTGATTCATGTCTCGAAGATGACAAAAGTACAATACGCGAGTTTATTGTGTCAGTTTTATCAGAAGATGAGAGTAATAGTTCATCAAATGATTATTCGTTTGACAAATGCAATAGTTTTCCTGTTTCTAAGAGAATGTTATTACAATCTAAGCCTGTAAATAGTAAAGCAAGTGATGTAGACCTAAATGAACAGGGTGTGAGTGACAGTGGTGGGCGTGGCGCACCAGACAAAACATGTGGCATTGAACAGCTGTTTGATTGGAATTAATTCGAACCCAGGACCCTAAAAAAATGTTCAAAAATATTTAATATGATAAGTGTTTAGTGATAATGCCATCAAAATTATTCAATAGGATAAATGTTTTAATGATAGTGATAACAAATTTCAATGAAGGCACCGTGCAGAATTCGAACCTGGGATCTTTACAAGTGGAAGCAACCGTCTAACCTTCAAATAAATGTATAATAGTGAGTTTCAATTCAATTTAGCATGGCATAGTACTTTACATTAAAAAAACATGGCACACAAAGCCCAGCTGGCAAAAGGGAAACTCTGTGGTCAAAAAGGTTAAATATAACTAATGAACATGTGAAAACTATATTTGAAGAGAAAAATTTTCGCCTAGACCAAGTCTTTCCTTTTCCATTCTTTTTAGATGTCCAAACCATTTTAGTCTGTTGTTATTTTTTCTATATTTAAAATCTCCCTGAAGGGATAGTGATGTACAATTTTTAATTGTGTTGTACTGTTGATAAAGATCCATCCATCAGACGGGGACGTTAAGTCTGCACTCCCCTTGGTGCTTTTTGAGAGGAGTATGCTACATGCTGGACAGGGTTTACCATCTCCCTTCTTATGATCCCTTATACAACACAATTTACACTACACAAAACACACAAACATGTATCATCCTACACTCTTCTATGTATACAATATAATAATACATCATCTATATAAAGTGGTCTGCTGAAGTGGTGCATAAAAATTGGAAATAGACCACACTAATACCATGAATTCACTCAGGGCAGGACCTGAAGCATTAAAAGTACAGTGGGTGACATCAGAACACACACACATACTGATTGAAAAATATTAGCTTAGGATAAGGATATATGGAGTGCTTATCTTTACACTACCATCTTCAATAGTACCAGTGATTTAGTTAGCTATCTATATAAAATATTGGTGTAAATAGAAGCATACCTTATTAGATCTACGAAGTTTAGCACTCTGAAGTTGGGCTGCGAGGGATGAAGTCTGTTCCTGTCCGTCTGAACTTGAAGAACGAGACATGTTAGGAGCAGGAGGAGGTGGGGGAGGTGGAGGTGCTGCAGCAGGTGCCATGGGGATCATGGGCTGCATGGGGGGTGCAGGAGGTTGAGATGACGCGCCGAGCCAGGGAGGACAAGGCGGTGCTGGTGGTGCAGGCGGTGGTGGTCCACAGGGTTGAGGAGATGATGTCGGTGGAGCGAGGGCCATCGGAGGAGGTTGGGGGGCAGGTGGAGCTGATGAGGTACGATGATGTCCTGGCGGAGCGGGAGGAGCAGGTGCTCCAGGTGATGGACTTCCTGGGCTACCTAAAACTGTCCCAACAACATTATTATAAATACACACTTCATCTCACTCACCTGGACACATCTCAGTTAGAAATGTAAAAACTGAAAACAGAAAATTCTGCAATAGGTGCTTATGCTTGGTCAGAAAAAAACAGAATTGAAGTAAAGCCAAAATTAATTAAACAATTAAAGAAATCTGGGGAACCTATAGTTTGGAAAAAATCTACAACCAAAAAATAGACACTGTTACAAAAGAAATTATGTTTTTTAAACAAAATTTTATTTGGATTTTTTTCTTATAAGAAATTAAATTACGCATTCAAAATAAGATACCATCAGATTCTGCTGTCTCAAGCGATCTCTCATTGAGGTTTATTATTCCTAGACGGTACCATTCTCTGCTTTTGATGTGAAAAATTTGTAATTGGCTCGAGTCAAAATTTTCTAACAGAATTCAGGTCACTATGCGACTGGTGTCTACACAGCATTGTGAGGAATTTCAATAGCCACAAAAGTAGTAGTGGCTCCAAAAAAAAAAAAAACTCTGTCTAATGGCTGGATCACCCAACTTAACATGTGGATGTGAGGCCAGCACCCAGCTGGTGGGCCAAAGACCTTCTAGGGTTATCACACCATGTGTGTGTGTATATATATATATATATTAATCCCCCACTGTGGTCTCGAGGTAGCGTGCTGCCTAGTCACGCAGCGGGCCCGGGTTCGATCCCTGGTCGCGGCAGTTTTTCTGGGTGAGGTTTTTATTGGGGTTTTTCCTCACCTGTAAGACAAATGTCAGGAAAACTTTAAGGCCCAAATGGTCCCCGAAATCATATGGCCATCATCATCCTTATCATTATCATCATCATCCTTCACCGGTGTGGAAAGCAACGGGAAGCTACCACACCTACAATTTCCTAGTAAAGCTGCAAGCATAGCATGAAAATACTATGATTGCAGTGAAGGACCTGCCTTTGGGCAGAATTATTATGGATGGATATATATATATGACATGTAAATGTTGCAAAAAAAAACACAAACAACACAAACCATATATATATTTGTGTTTATTGTGGCAGTATAAATTCTACAAGAATTTCAATGAAACTTGTGTGCACACATGAGTTACAAATATGGAGGAGTGAGGGGGTTGTGACATGTTACTAATTGTACTGGCAACCAAAATCAGTTGCACATATGATTCACCAATTTTAGTGTCAAATCTATTGAGTTTTGAGTGGTTGCCAATTGAATTATTGACAGTTCAGGAAGACATATAAGCCCCTGGTTGATCAACCACATACCGGTAAAGGTAGGTGAGACGGGATGAAAAATCTAGTAAATTACATATTTTTCTCATATTTTACCCTTGATGTTTTGAAATTTTTTTCAAATTTTCAGAACATAAAAATAATTTTTTGAAGTTTTTTGTGCATAAAAATTCATGCCCCATTAATTATAACCTAATTATCCTTTTAATAAAAATGTTGCAATTTTATTTAGGTACCGCACAATGTCCTCTCTCTCTCTCTCTGCATATATAGCACCTTGGGAAGAAGAGGGCCACAAGTGTAAAAATGTCATAAACTGAGTTAAGGCTACTATTTGCTAGAAAATATGGTTATAAATTTCTTTCTTTATGGTCATAAAACATGTGCAAGAAAATGGAGACAGGATAAAATTGTACCCATATCAAAAAATTGAATTTACTATACCTTATGGTGAAATTAAATGTTTCTTACCTCTCCTCACATAAATCTTCAAAAAGTGTAATATAAGATTAGCACCAAAGAATGAATACAGCCTTAATAGGATAATTAAAACCAATAAAAATGAAAACAAATCAGGAATTTATCAGATCAAATGCAGGGATTGTGACAAAATTTATATAGGAAAAACAAAAAGAAATTTGAAAACAAGGGTGAAATAACATCTTAGAAACATTAAAATTGGAGAAATGGAAAAGTCAGCAGTAGCTGCTCATGCTTGGTCCAAAAAACATTTAATTGAATCAAAAGCCAGGCTAATTAAACAAATAGACAAACAAAAGGAATTCACAGTTTGGGAAAAGATCCACATTCAGAAAAACAAAGGAAAACTTATGAACTTTCAAATTCTCGCAAATTTTGACCTGATCCAGAGGTTCATCGGTCCACCAACAGAGGGAAGAAGAAGAGTTTCTTCCGATTGACATAACATCAGTTGCCAAAAAAGTACTGAAGATGAGACCGTTATGGTCTCGAAATCACAATACTTAGAAGATTTATATGAGGAGAGGTAAGAAACATTTAATTTCACCATAAATCAAACCTCATAGTGATTAATTCCTATAAAAGTTAAATTACTAGGCTTTTTATAAAACTTTAATTGCGATTAACTCAGAATTAAACTTTTTACACTTGTGGTCATCTTCTTCCCAAGGTGGCTCAACAGTCCTTGTAGGACAGTAGTCACCTTATAAACGTCACTCCATATTCCCCCCAGTTTGTTAACTAAATAACTGTAAACTTACTTTGTTGTTGTGGTGGTTGCGGTGGTGGTTGTTGTTGTGACATCCTTCGTTCTTGAATAATGGCCACGTCCTCCCGGGTCATTGTCCTGTCAACAAAACTAAATCTCATCAGTTGATCTCATTCGCTTTTTTGCAAAATTTAGTCTTTAAATAATATTCCAGAGTGGACAGATTTCAAATATGATTTTTTTTGGAATAATTATCAGGCATTCAAAGATTTTGGGTCCTAAATTTTAATTGTAAATATATAGAGTGTCTTTAATCAAAATTAAAGTGGAAAGTAACTATGAGGTATTTTTTTTTATGTTGAGATGCTTCTTGACTCACCTCATACTTCTTAACTACCACACAGACTCTAGTTTCTTCACTGCATTTGTGACATTCTCAATGCTGTATTACGTTCACAACATTGAGAATGTCACAAATGCAGTGATGAAATCCAGGTCTGCAAGGGAGTTAACAAGTATGAAGTGAGTCAAAAACAACTCAAAATAAATTTAAGAAACCTCATAGTGTTATTTCCTACCTACATAACTTAACTATGAGGTATTTTCAATTTATAAAAACATTTTCTCCAACTCATTTATAAATTAAATAAATATATATGATTAAGAAAGATTTCTTTGATTTTCTGCATCATGGATTCAGTTTGGCCTCTGGCCACTGATTCCGATGTTTCGACATGATCCCATTGCCATTATCAAACCCAAGAAATCTTAATTCAGAAAGAAAAATTAACGCTTGAACCGGAACTTGAACCCTGGAGCTCTCATTCTCCATACGAGTGTTCTGTCCGTTACACCATACAAATAACGATGCAAACATTAACATTTCTTTCCAATTATACAATTCCCATTCGTCCGAAGGCTGATAGCTGTCACTACCAACACGCCAACTGACATCTTCTATTTAGAAGTATTTTAATTGAGAATTTATACATTACTTTTTAGCGGTAAAGCTTCATTATTTTTTATGTTTTTATTTAAATAACATTTTCCAAGAAACCTTTCTTAATCATTAATACTTTATTTTAGGAAGTGATATTTTGAGGTTATTTTAATTAAATTATTTTTAGTCTGTTCATCTTACCTCAACATTAATATTGAGATAAGATGAACAGATTAAAAATATTAAGTTATGTATGTAGGAAATAACACTATGAGGTTTCTTAGTATTGTTTATTTTTTATTATTTCACTCACCTCATACTTCATAACTTCTTGCAGAAAAGAAACTCACATCGACAATTATATAAAAGATACTGGATTTAACCATTTTTCACACAAACAAGGCAGTATTTAATAGTTTAACACACAGACTTGTGAATGTCCCCATGAGCAAAGAAAATTACAATAAAGAGAAAGAACACATCATAAAAATTGCAAAGGATAATGGTTTTCAAGAGAAGATGATACACAAGAAAATAAATAAATTCAAAGAACAAAAAATCACTAATGAAAGTACTCTTCAGACGGATAAAAATATTGGCAAAAAATTCAAGAAGTTCACATACCATCCTTTAGTATTTGACAAGTTTCAAAAAATCTTCAACAAATTCAACATTAAATTAGCACCGAAAAATGATTACAGCTTGGGTAATTTAATAAAAACCAACAAAAATGAAAAGATTGAAGACGGCAAAAAATCGGGAATTTATCAAATTAATTGTAAAGATCGTGAAAAGATATACATAGGAAAAACAAAAAGGAATCTAAATACAAGATTAAAAGAACACCTCAAAAATGTTAAAAATGGAGAAACCGAAAAACCTGGTCAGAAAAACATAGAATGGAAACCAAAACAAAATTACTTAAACAATTGGAAAAACTGAAGGAACTCACAATTTGGGAAAAAATTTACATATGCAAGAATGAAAATACAACTATGAATTTTGAAATACCCGGTTATAAGGAGAGGAGACTGATTTGGAAATTCTTTGGTCGGCCACCAGATGGCACGGAGGTCAGTCTGCAGGATAGAAGGCCGTTGGACATCAGTTGTGAACGTGACACAGCATTGAGAATGTCACAAATGATGTGAAGAAACCCTGGGTCTGCTATGAATTATGAAGTATAAGGTGAGTGAAATAATAAAAAAATAAACAAAATCTATTCTATTTGTGCAGGCAGAAAATATGTTAACTAACAAACTGTCTTTCTCTTTCTTTTCCTTACTATGTTGTCACTTCCTGTCCTTTGTATTATGTTGTTTGATTGGCAGGTAGAGAGCTGACAAATACTGTGTATTTTAATGATCCATCGTTCTGCGCGGTCAGTAGCAGAATGACTAACTTGACAACCCTGTTACTTTTGGGGTTACGTCTAGGAATGAGCTGTCCCTCCTTTGCCCTTCTCATGGCATGTTGCCACTTGTGATTTATTGTGAGGCTGGTAACAGAGAGACGACAAATACTGTGATTTTAAATAATCCGACCGCTTGAGCATTCCATGCTTAAATGACTAATTTGACAACCATGTTAAGATCTTTCACACGTGTTTAGAGATTCTCTCCCCACATTTGAAGTTGAAAAATTTCAGTACGTGATTGGATGTACAGTCTTACCCTACATCCCTTCCACAGATTCAGTAGATCGGCGACACTAGTGCTAAAACTCTTCCCCTCCACCCGTGCGAAGTTAACTTGGTGGTGTAATACGGTAAATTAAAATGTTTCATACCTCTCATAATTTATTTTATTTTATCTTAAATTAAACTTCATAGTGATTTATTCCTATAAAAGTTCTGGCGTTCACAGATCAAGCATTCACATACAACTTATACCACAATTTATTTGGGTTGGACCCAACGCCATCGAGAACGGCTACAATCCTCCCTTTGATCTTATTCTGCCACACAGGCTAGGATCATCAGAAGTACATGAGTGTACTCCATTAGATCACCACAATCATATATTTTAAACACCTGTGATTTGGTAATTAACTAACTCACTGGCACTATCGAATCCATAGGTTCATGGCAGCACAGACATAAGCTCTCCATACATCCCTATCCTGAGCTAATGTTTTCCAATCATCCCCTGTATAATGTACTTCTCTCAAATCATAGTTAATGTTATTCTCCCACCTCATTCTTGGTCTACCAACTGGGTGTTTTTCTTCTGGTTTTCCGATTCCAAGCATGTCTTTCATTCGCCATTCTTGCCACATGTCCTGCCCATCACAGTCTATGAGACTTAACTGTTTTTATTATATCTGGCTTCCTATACAGACCACGTAGTTCACTGTTATGTAGTCTTCTCCATTCACCTGTCTGTTCAAAAATTTTCCTAAGAACTATATTCTCAAATAATCATAATCTTCTTTCCTCCCTTAAAGCAAGAGTCCATGTTTCGAATATTAAAAAAGTAAGTCTGGCTTATCAAATCACAATTATGAGACTTAACTGTGATTTGATAAACGAAGCTATTTTTTATACCTAACATGAGGTGAAAGGTGATATGAAATGACATGGTGGAGGAGAGATGAGTGTTGGTGGGATTGAAATTCGAGAAACAGGAGAACACTGAGAAAAAAAAATACTGTTATTTGAATGTGATTTTATATCAAAATATCTCTTACAGTTGGAAGTAATCCATGACGAGAGTCTCCACACAGTCGAGACACAATACACAAAGAGTAGAGCAATATTCAACTCTCAGATGAACTGATAAAGCCAATTACAATGTCATATTACAACAAAAACTGGTATGTGGGCTCTAAAGAGAAATGTATAAAACATAGGTCAATGTCATAAATGGAAGTTAAGTATCTTGGTCATAAGGTTAATTAAAGGAACAAAAAACATAACCAAGTACGGGTTCAAACAATAACACAGGTTAACAATTATCTTTTTTACTTTGGAAATTAATGTAATTTAACATTCCAAGATGAAGCTGATATATCAAAGATCACACAAATTTTACAAAAACAACAGGGATAATTAACAGTATAATGAAACCATCTTTAGTACAGAAGAAAACAAGATTATGGCTTTATAAGGTTCTCGCAAGACCAGTATTAAGATATGGTAGTGAAGCATGGACAATACAAAGAAGAGATGAAAGCCGAATAACAGCAAATGAGATGCCATTTATGTGCCATACAGCAGGCTACACAAAGTGGGACCATAAAAGAAATGAGGAAATTATGGAAGAGTTGGATGTAGAACACATTCTTCACCACATACAAAACTACCAGAACAACTGGAAAGCCCCATCTTCAACAAATGCAGTCTCATAGAATTCCAAAAGCCATACTTCGCTACTGCCCCCAAGGCAAAAGATCGCTGAGACGTCCAAAAAAGCGCTGGATGGAAAATTCCTCTTTGTGACCGTAACAGGCCACACGGCCTAATACTTGCTGGATGATGATGATGATGATGATGACTTTGGAAATTAATGCTTTCAAATTAGTTGTCTGTTGGATATAGTTAACTAAAGATAAAAATATTGCACCTGAGCCAAGATTATGAAACTGAAAACCTCGGCCAGAAGGCCCTACTCCCAAGTCCCAGCATCTTGTCCTCCCTTATCTACTTCGCGGTCACATTCAAGTTCACGGGCAATAAAACCAACACTTCAGGGACAAGATGTTGGAGTCGTTTGAAGGCAGTAGAATACGATGGGGCTGTTTTCCACCTGTGAATGTTCTAACAGAGAACAAGTGACTGCTGCATCATGTTAGCCAACATCATAATACTAATTTCTGCTATTAGACTGTCTCCATTACTGTTTATTCTATATCTAAATAAAATTGTCCAGGAGTGGAAAAAACTAAACCCCCCAGGAGTAAAAATATGTAGAGGAAATCAAATACAAACAATAATCTTCGCAGATGATCAAGTACTTCTAGCGGAGAATGAAGATGATTTGCAGAGATCAGTGTTTAAATTGCAGAATACCCTGGAAAAATACAACATGAAAATATCTGAAAATAAAACCAAATCCATGGCAATCACTGGAAAGGGACTTTCGAGAGTAAAAATAATAATAAATAATAAACTAATAGAACAAGTAACATACTTTAATTATTTAGGTAATAATATATCACAGTTTCATAATCAAAAAGATGTGGAAACAAATTTAGAAAAATATAACAGATTAAATGGTATAATTAGGAGAAATTTTCGAAAACAAATGAGGAATGAAATCCAATTGAGATTTCATAATGCCATAGCCAAACCTGCTCTACTATACGGAAGTGAATGCTGGACACTTCGAGCAAAAGATAAATCCCGCATTAATAGTTCACAAATGAGATTCCTCCGATCACTAACTGGAGTAACATTAAGGGATAGAATGAAAAGTGATGAGATAAGGATGCAGTGGAATAGTAGGGAAATGGTTGAACATATACAAAATTATCAGATTAAATGGTTCCAACACGTCCAGAGAATGTCAAATTCCCGTTTACCAAAGATGATTTACCACCTCAACCTTAAAGGCAAAAGAGACCTCGGAAGACCCTTCAACCGATGGAAAGATCAGTTTTTATAGTCGCAGAACGGGCATCATCACCCAATACTGCATTTGGAAGAAGAAGAAGAAGATTGCATTTTTTATATTTATTCACTTCAAACCTGGCCAAGGTCAATATGATTTTTTTAGGATGGAAAAATCCAAGGAGCAAGTCCTCTGGGAGGGACTTTAAGCCATGGGTCCCGAGTCTGAAGATTTTCAGGCTCGTAAAAGATCCTTAAGCCCAAATGAAAAGGCCTCTAAGCAAAATTTACCAAATTTTCCCATCCTAGTACTACCTTGGTTTCCTAGATGTCAGTATGAGGCAGAACTGACCACGGACCACTCAAATGACATCTGTACGAAAACAAGTGTAACTAAATTAGTATGGTTCAAATTCTTCCCTGTAGGGGGAAAGTGCCTAAATCTCTGTTAAGGAAAAACATGGGCTTACAACAAGATGATCTTATAAAACAGGCGTGTGTAAGTGTAAACTGTATAATGGCTAATAATTTTTCTACTGAACAACGTGTATTTCTTTATGATCAATATTTAACTGTCTACCAGCCAAGTACAAAGATTTTTTGAAATACGAATCCCATGTCTAAAAATTCCATCACGTTCAACAGTCCACATTCTGTACAACAAATTTTATAAAGATGTGTCAAAAAATGTATGGACAATGAAGGTGAACAGTTCCAGCACCTGCTTCAATAAAGTTGGTAAGTACGACAATTTTTAAAATAGTTACAAAATTGTGTGTGTGGTTGTATCACCGCGTTCCTACGCTGTCCGTTCCCTGCTGGCTCTTACCCCTTCCACTTTACATTGTGAAAAATTACCTTACAAAATATTTCACACACATATGAATATCAAATTAAATAATATTAAAATTATATTGTGAAAAGAAAAATTATTGTCTGAATCAGGAATCGAACCGTGGACCTCTCCTTCTCCGTAGGAATGTGCAGCCCACTACACCATTCTAGACTTGGTACAAACACTAACAATTCTTTCCACATATACAAATCTTTTATTCTTGTTTCGTCCGCTGTCAGGTAGGTGACACTACCATCGCCAACAGCTGGCTTCGTTTAGAAGTATCTATATTTGAGAATTTTACACCACCACTTTTTAAAAGCATATATATGATATTTGAAGAGAAAAATTATACGCTCAGACCGGGACTTGAACCCGGGACCCTTGGTTCTCTAGACCAAGTGCTCTACCAACTGAGCTACCTGAGCAAGTACCGATCTAAACGCAAATCTTTCTCTATATACATTGTAATTCCCGTCCACCAAATGCTGTGAAGCCATGCTTCTATCTTGCAAATGGCGGCTCCTTTATTAAGAAGACATATTTGGGAATTATACATTACAGCCAGTATGGCTTTTTCCAAGTTTTTATTATTGATTTCGTACATCTCAATGATGGATAAATCATATTTGAAGAGAAAAATTATACGCTCAGACCGGGACTTGAACCCGGGACCCTTGGTTCTCTAGACCAAGTGCTCTACCAACTGAGCTACCTGAGCAAGTACCGATCTAAACGCATATATATGAGTTTACTGCTTATAAAAGTGGTGGTGTAAAATTCTCAAATATAGATACTTCTAAACGAAGCCGGCCGTTGGCGATGGCAGTGACACCTACCTGGCAAAGGATGAAACGAGAATCATAGATTTGTATATGTGGAAAGAATTGTTAGTGTTTGTACGAAGTCTAGAATGGTGTAGTGGCCTGCACACTCCTATGGAGAAGGAGAGGTCCACGGTTCGATTCCTGGTTCAGACATTAATTTTTCTTTTCACAATATTATAATATGATCCATTAATAAACTATTACCTGTATCCCATATCTTCTTCAAACTGTCCGTTTGTAGGCTGATATACAGGTTGAGTGACTGATGCCATCGGAGGAGGACCCACTGATCGTGAGATGGAATTACTCAGCATCTTCAAACACAAACATTTTTACCATTAACTTTTGTAAATTGTGGTCAACATGCCAATGAAATAGCAGACAGTCTATAGGGTTTTTCATTTCTAGAAAATAATATTGCTCTTATGGGAATGCTGTTGCCACAGACTGAGTGACAGAGATGGAAATATAATTATCTCCAAGTTTCGTTGAAAGAGGATGGTTCAATGGCATCTCTGCTAACCGCTATTCTGGTAATTGAGTTCACCCCTAACTTCATTAAATATGTAGGTGATAATTATATGTTCCATAATTGTATTTTCCTTTAGATTCTGAGTATGTATAGATCTCCTCAGAATGGGTTACTAACCCATTGCTGAGAAAGTTCAGTGGTGGGGTTGCCACCAACTTGCCTGCTTTTCTGTTTGGGAGTGCTCCCATAGCCAGCGGATCCGGTTTGTGAGTGCCAGATACTCGCTCTCACCCTCTCCCATCTGTTGTAATTATGAGTTACAACGAGGACGTGGGAGTAGGATTTGCTGGTGTTATGATAGCTGGCTTTACACAACATTTTATAGAGCATATCAATCTGGCATTAACAGCCCGACTGTGGCCGTTGCCAGCCTTTATATTCTTCTTCTTCTTCTACTACAAGGTTTAGGCTATGCAGTCTGTTCCGGCGAAGTTAAAAGTGGAGTCCATCTTCTACGTGGTCGGCCAACATCTCTTGTTCCTCTGGGATTATACAGGAAGGTTCTTTTTGGTATTCTTTCGTTGTTCATTCTCATTAAGTGTTATATTAAGAATATAAAATATATGTATATAAAATTGTACCTTTCTTCAAAATTGATGTACAAATCCATCAGTAATACTTTAAACAAATAAATAATAATTTTACCAAAAATGGGGAAATAGAAAAATCTGCAGTTGCTGCTCATGTTTGGTCTGAAAAACATAATATAAATTCAGACACTAAATTATTAAAACAGTTAGAAAATACAAAAGAGCTGACTATTTGGGAAAAAATCTATATTCAGAAGAACAAAAACAGAGTTATGAATTTTGAAATACCGACAGAGCATGACCTTATTTGGAGGTTCTTTGGCCAACCACAGGATGGAGCTGACATCTACATCCAGGGTGTGCAACTTAATGCAACATAAATAAAACCAACCTGGACAAGCTGACGATAAAACAGAATTGTTTTGAAACATGTCCAAGAGCAAATCAACATTAATATTGAGCTAAGATGATCAGATTAAAAATAATATAATTAATAATTTTACCATTAAAAAATATCAAAATAATTGGCATGAACACCTTCTTAGAATGCCAAACAATAGACTACCTCTGCAGCTATTGAACTACAGACCCACAGGGCGAAGAGACCCAGGAAGACCTAAGAAGAGATGGAGGGATCAATTTCTATCCTGAAGCGGAACTGGCCAATGGCTTAATCCATGCCTGCAATTGATGATGATACTTGTATTTTTTTTCCATAAATCGGTGACACACCTTCTTGGTAAAGTTGAAGGTGAAACTATTTAACTAAATTATTTATTTCAAATTAATTAATTAAAATCAATTTCACATAAAAGATGTTTATTAGAAACAATTGTTCCATAAGAGCAATGCTATTTTCTAGATGTGAAAACCCTTACAGTAAAGAAAAGTCCTACAATACTGCAACAACCACAAGCAAATGTACCTTTCTACTTAGCATAAATTCAATAACGACAATTAAAAATCCTGTTTATTTAATATGTGTGGGAAATAACACTATGAGGTTTCTTTTAATTTTAATGAGCTGGTTATTTTTCATTTAAGAAATATGAGGCGAGTCAAAATAACCAACTCATTAAAAAACACTGGTCAACATGATTTTTGTCTCATGAGTACCAATAGTTGTACTTAATGCAGTTTTTTTTATCATGTTTTTAAATATGTATTCGGAATTTCTCCATCACCCAGTTTTTTTATTTCAATTTCAATTAATGGATTTAAATAATTATTTTTTTAATAAACCTAGATTTCTTCCCAGAAAATCTTGACGCAGTGAGCGATGAGCACGGGGAATACCTTCATCAGGAGATTTCAGCTATGGAAAAGAGATATCAAGGCAAATGGAATCCTAATATGCTGGCCGATTATTGTTGGACCATCAAGAGGGATGCTCCACAGGCAAAATATAGCAGAAAGTTGTCATTTCTTACTTCCTAGGTGAGTCCAAATGTTCGAATATTGTGTAGTTACGAATGTAGAAAATATTTAAAGTGTTTGAAATTATAAATGCCTGTCTCTCGGAAACCTTGTGCGATGGAGAAAAACCGATATCATATTTGAATTCAGGAGAAAAAATACTATCAGAATCACATATTTTTCTTTCTGAGACAAAAAAAAAAGTTTCTTTTTTGTTGCTCAGTGTAATTAAATTAAACCTCATATTGTTACTTCCTAATGATTTTAAAATAAAAATCCTGTGTTTGTTTCCATCTAAGAACTGGTCATGATTGTTTGGCAGTTCATTTAAATAAGATATTTACATTAAGTTATGTAGGTAGGAAATAACACTATGAGGTTTATTTTAATTTTGTTCAGTTGTTTCTTCACTCACTAACTCCCAAGCAGACTCAAGTTTCTTCACTGCATTTGTGACATTCTCAATGCTGTATTACGTTCACAACTGATGTCCAACATAATACAGCATTTGAGAATGTCACAAATGAAGTGAAGAAACTCGAGTCTGCTTGGGAGTTAGTGAGTGAAGAAACAACTGAACAAAATTAAGATATTTAGATATCCATCATGATTTTTAAGTTATGTTTATGTCCAATTCTAATCTTTTTTTTTTTTGTTTTTCATACTTATTTCTCACCAATAACTCATCTATATATTCTTCATAATACTAACTATATTCTACAACACTTAATTACATGTTTTTTTAATTAGGATAATGCATTATCATTCCTGACTTCTATTCAGTTTGTAACTCGCTGGCACTATCGAACCAGTAGGTTCATGGCTGTGCAGAATAAGCCCTCCACACATCCCTATCCTGAGTTAATGTTTTCCAATCTTTCCCTGTATAATCTACTTCACTCAAATCATGATTGTTATTCTCCCATCTCATTCTTTGGTCTATCAACTGGACCTTTCCCTTTAGTTTTCCTACAAGAAGCTACCACGCCCTTCTTTCATTCCCCATTTGTACCACATGTCCTGCCCATTGCAATCTATAAGACATAACTGTTCTTACTATATCTGGTTTCCTATAAAGATCATGTAGCTCACTGTTATGTAGTCTTCTCCATTCGCCTGTCTGTTCATTTCTCTTTGGTCCATCTGTTCCACCTATACAGTAAAAGCTCCTTATTCGCAGGTTAAGAAATTGTGACACAGTTCCTGTATTCGCGGTTAAAAATTTCTTTATTCGTGGATCCAGTCAGTATATTAGAAGGATTAATATCCTTTATTAACCATCAGCGGTTTTTTCTTTTCTTTTTTTACTGCAGGCAGGTGCCAAGGTGGCTTTTACAAATAGTGATTCAAACCAAATAAATAAAATCTCAAAACAAAACAGACCTTATTGTCATTAATCCTAAGGTTCATTGTTAAAAGTTGTCATATTTCACGTGCCGATATGTACTTTGAGAAATGCCTCCATCGCCACGATTGGTATATTATTGTTTCAACTTGTCATTCATTGCAATAATTTTGATTGAATAACACGTGTCTCTTGTGATTTGTTCCCAGTTTATAATGTCGAGTAATAGGAAAGATAAATTAGTACCAAAGGGAGAAAAATTAGTGTTGCTGCTTAAAGTAAAAATAGAAATGCTTGACTCTTTATACGCGTTGGCAAGTCGTTTGCATCTATATCACACTGTTTCAATGTTAATGAATCAAGAAATCCAAAGACAAAATAAGGAATTCTATCGCAGAATTCACAGCTGAATATCAATCTTAATTGAAAGACCTTTTAAAAGCAGCAAAACAGGAGAAACTTACTAAGTTCTTTAAGTCCTTGCCTAAGCCTGACAATAATAATTAATAAAAATTGTTCAGAATCTCTCATTAATTGATTTTATTTTGATAATTTTTACTTTATTTTGTAAGCTGTAAGGCTCTGAAGATGTCACCTACAAGAACTCTGGCAGGACTCTATTGGGAAGCAAGAAAGCAAATGGAACACATCCAAGCTAATGGGCATTAGACTACTACTATTACTATTTTATTTTGTAACATTGTAACATATCCCCTACATACCCATACAAATTATCATTCCATATTCATAGTTTCTGTATTTGCAGAACTTTTACTGTACTTATAATAAATTATGATCTTGCTTCTGAGAATTAACAGCAATCTGCTTTCTAACACAATCTAAAGGAATCTTGCTAGCGATTCTTCAGAAATTAAATTTCTCCCATTCTCTTCCATCTCAGATCCAACAAATACAACTAGGAAATTGTACTAGTTTTGTAGCAAAAAACAAATCTTACAGAAGGTGACATCGTGTAGCATAATTTAAAATAAATTCTGCTCAGGAAAATCTGGCCAAAGTAACTGAATCAAGCTATTTAGACCAGAAATAAATTCTGATACAGACTCAATAGATCATTGAAAACAACAGGTTAAAACCTAACTAAAAAGTCTTTCAATTTGTAATAAGTCACACAGCAGGCCTGGGTTCAATTGCTGGTTGAGACAGGCTCCTGAGTGAGGTTTTTTTGGGGTTTTTCCTCACCTGTAAGACAATGTCAGGAAGCAATAAATAAATTAAAAAATATAACTACTTACATCAAGAGCATGAAACATGGCACGAGCGAAGGAATCAGCATCTTCCTTACTACTGAAGTGAGGCCATACACCTGTTTATTGTCACGCCATTGATGAAACGTTGCCGTTGCCTGATTATATTTCAAACCTTTCAGAATAGCACAATTGATCACCACCTGCAATACATTATAATTATTTAATCAATTGAGTTGGTGTTTCCTTGATGAAAATCCATATTTATTAATTAAATAAAAATAAAATGTAGTTTTATTTGATTTTCATATTTATTATATAATTCAGTGACAGCTGTTTCGGTACACTGTACCTTCTTCAGACATGTTAACAAATTATGTTATAATTATAATTTGTTAACATGTCTGAAGAAGGTACAGTGTACCGAAACAGCTGTCACTGAATTATATAATAAATATGAAAATCAAATAAAACTATGTTTTATTTTTATTTAATTAATTATAATTATTAATCATGATGACTTACAAATAAAACTTTTTTACAGTATAACAAATTCAAAATGTTTACGAATTAGTTTTGAAATTCCCAATCAACTCATCTGTAAACCCCACTTTCAATGGTATATATTTTCCCAAACTGTTAATTCCAAAGGTTTAGATAGATGTTTCAAAAGTTTTGCTTCTTTTCAATTCTATGATTCTCTAATAAACTATGTGCTGCTATTGCTGATTTTTCAATTTCACCATTTTTTATATTTATAAAGTGTTCTTTTTTGTGCAAAGAATATACTAGAATCATGAACTTTGAGTTTCCTAATGAATCAAATTTGATTACAAAGTTCTTCAAATCAACACCAGATGGCAGTTTAGAAAATTATCGGCATAATGAAAAATTGACAGGCATGAAAACAGCTGAAGATGGGAATGATATGTTTCCAAATACTGGAGATCTGTGTTAAAAAACAGATAACATTCATTGTTAAAACAGTTGAGGTGGATAGTCATAAAATAAAATAAGTTAAAATGTACCTTCTTAGGTCAGAGCCGTCTTCCTCAACTCATAAAATATGTATTCTTTTTGTCTGAAAGCCTTTCAGAATATCCATTCCATCTTCAGCAGGTTTTTCTTCGCTACATTACTTGATGTGGTGGTCCTGGGTCCTCGCTACATTAGTACCAGCACCCTCAACCACCACATCAAGTAATGTAGCGAAGAAAAACCTGTTGAAGATGGAATGGATATTCTGAAAGGCCTTCAGACAAAAAGAATACATATTTTATAAGTTGAGGAAGACGGCTCTATCCTAAGAAGGTACATTTTAACTTATTTTATTTTATAGATGTATGAGGTAAGAAGAATTCACAATTCATTTGATAATTAAATTCTGTAACTGCGCTGCTCCCGAGAATGAGCTCATGTTCATTCATGTGTCAATATTGAGAGCAAAAAATCTACTTTTGTAAATAAAATTTATTTTTTCCTCTGTATATAAACCAATATCAATATAATTCCTGCCTTACATTTGAATCCCAATGCAGAATGCTGGACACCCTACTAATTCCAAGCTAAGTTCCATTGTACTGTAAGCAAACTTGAATAAGGTATTACTCCACTGACTCCATCTATTGAGGGAACCATGATACTAATTTTAACTGCCATATGACTGAATTGTGTCAACGATAAAAACATTAATGAATGATTTTTTTTACACATAGATTGGTAAATACACCTATGAGCAAAGAACACTATGAAAAAGAAAAAGAACACATAATTAATATTGCAATAGATAACGGTTATGAAGAAAATATGATACACAAGAAAATAAATAAATTTAAAAGACAAAAATTAATTAATGAAAGCACACTTATAAAAGAAACAGAAAAAATATAATTCAAGAAATTCACTTACCATCCATTGAAACACCATAAATTTCAAAAAGTTTAATATAAGATTAGCACCAAAGAATAAATACAGTCTTAATAGGATAATTAAAACCAATAAAAATGAAAGAATTAAAAATGAAAACAAATCAGGAATTTATCAGATCAAATGCAGGGATTGTGACAAAATTTATATTGGAAAAATGAAAAGAAATTTGAAAACAAGGGTGAAAGAACATCTTAGAAACATCAAAAATGGAGAAATGGAAAAGTCAACAGTAGCTGCTCATGCTTGGTCCAAAAAACATTTAATTGAATCAAAAGCCAGTCTTAACAAACAGACAAACAAAAGGAACTCACGGTTTGGGAAAAGATCCACATTCAGAAAAACAAAGGAAAACTTATGAACTTTGAAATTCCCGCAAATTTTGACCTGTTCCAGAGGTTCATCGGTCCACCAACAGAGGGAAGAAGAAGAGTTTCTTCCGATCGGCATAACATCGGTCGCCAAGAAAGTACTGAAGATGAGACCGTTATGGTCTCGAAATCGCGATCTACTTAGCAGATTTAAATGAGGAGAGGTAAGAAACATTTAATTTCACCATAAATGAATGAGTTGGAGAAAATGTTTTAACATCTCACCTCATAAAGTTGAGTTGGAGTTTGACTGAAGATGGAAGTAAAACTATACTTTTGAAACCGGTGTCGTGAAAACACACAACTTTGTGAGGTGAGATGTTAAAACATTTTCCCCAACTCATTAATTAATGTAAATACCTCATAGTGTTTCCTCCTACTGTAATTTTGATAAAAACATTGTTCTTAGGTAACATCGTATTTTACAGGAAATGAGTAATTAGGAACTTTCTCCATTTCTTATTTATTTATGACTAAAAGTTATATATGGGCCTAGATAATTATATGTTTTGCTTTTTCCATGATGTCTATTAGACAGATACTGGCATAATTTCATTATGAGCAGAATTTATGTACCATGCTGACTCACCTGTAAATTCTGCTGTTTATTTTCACCATTTCATCAATGGTTAATGTGAGATATTTTCACTAAACTGTTTGAAAAATATTTAAATAATTGGTATCTCTCCACTTTTTAATGCTTTGCTATCCAATATTTAGGAAATTCTACAGATATGTTGCCATTTAGAATGAAATTCCAACATATCCTGTATTAATAGTGAGTGGAGAACATATTTTAATCGACTCACCTCATACATTTTCAAACTTCTTTGATACCGAAGAATAAATATTGATCTATGAATTTTGATATTCCGGTGGATAAAAATTTAATTACAAAGTTTATAATCCCAACGAAAGATGGCAGCACAAGAGGTGATGTCACTAAAGAAATCAACAATCACGGAATTTCATCAGTGGACGCCATGACTGATGAAGGACATGATATTGTCTGAAACCGTCGGTATCAAAGAAGTTTGAAAATGTATGAGGTGAAAGTAAAGTAAAGTATTCCCACTACAGGCCTCAGGAGGCCCTTGGGGTAGTAGGAGGTTAAGGCTCCCACTTTTTCTAGACAATCGGCACTTCATGTCAGCCGGGTTGCCAGCCCTGCATGACGGCCGCCTTTACCCCCAGAACAAGTGTCTGGTACTCATTTCCATTAGAGGCTGAGTCGACCCCAGGACCATAGTGCTGCCAGAAGGTTTGGGTCAGTCTAAAAATCCTGACCCCACCGGGACTTGAACCCTCGACCTTCCGGCTTGTAGCGCAGTGCCTTAACCACTACGCTATGAAGAAAATGTATGAGGTGAGTCGATTAAAATATGTTCTCCACTCACTATTAATGATATAACCTCATAATGTTTACTTCCCAACACATCCTGTATTGCACATGCTTAAAATAAAACAATACTTATTTAATCTATTAAAATTGTAATTATATATTTTAAGATGACCAGCCTCATAGGCTAGTGGTCAGCGTTTCTGACTACTGTTCATGAAGTCCCGGGTTCGATTCCTGGTCAATCCATAGGGAATTATTCCTGTGGTTGTCCATGGTCTGGAATTTAGGTTAAGAATTCTCCTGTCACTTCATTATCATTCATCATCCATCATATCATCGGAGTAACATAACTCTGCCTTCTAGGCGCCCCAACTTCAGAAGTGGGTTACAATTTAGCCAATGCCAGGAGAGAACACCAGAAATGTCGAAATAAAACCTTGGGCATTGAATGAAAAAAAATTCTCCCATATAACTTATATAGACACGTGCTAGATAATATGTAAATATTTTTCCTCACCTGTAAGACAAATTACAGGAAAACTTTAAGGCCGAAACGGTCCCCGAAATCTTATGGACATCATCATCATCCTGTACCGGTGTGGAAAGCAACAGGAAGCTACCACACCTACAATTCCCTAGTAAAGCTGCAAGCATAGCATGAAAATGCTATGATTGCAGTGAAAGACCTGCCCTCTGGCAGAATTACTATGGATGGATATATATATATATATTTTATTTCCTTTATTTCGAGCGTTAGCAAACTACATTTTCTTACATGCTTAAAGGTAAAACTATTATTCCACCAATGAAAATGTAGTCATACATCTAATTCATTTACATTACAATTGCAACTTAGCTCGGAAGAGGTATAGTAAACAGACAGAGATCAAATAGTACGGCTGTTGAAATGGATGAATTTAGGGTTTCCAGTTGGAAGATATAGCAGGATTTTAATATCATAATAAATATAGAAGTTAAAGTTAATAATTTTATACTTTAAAATTCTTTTAATATTTAAATATAACTTAAATAAAGAAAAACATCTAAATAATTAATTGTTGTTCTTTGTTGAATAAAAATGTCTCAGTAACAATTAGAGAAATTGTATTATATAAGTCTTTCTAAATAATGCTTTTAAAATTGTGTCTTAAGTCATTGTTGTCTTAAATATAAAGCTTTCTGTTATAACTGTAATAGGAACACCTGCTTAACTTAATATTTTTAAATGATAGTATACTAAATTCTGATTGGATGTTAAAACAATTAACTTTTTTGATTTAACAAATCAAATTTAAACCTGGTATTTAATGGACCATTAACCAATAGAATTTAAATATAAAATCATGTGATGTAATAATGTTCTTTAAAATTATAACAGAATTACTCTAGTCAGTCAGCATATAACTTTCATCAAGGATAGAAGTAATTACAGCTCTCCTGATAAAATGTGATATTTAATACCAGAAAAATAGTGGATCCAAGAAAAGAAAATAATTTAATTTTAATTGATGGTGAAGAATAATACCACCTATATTTACTTGATCTGCTGGGAAATTAAATAGTAAATAAATTTACAACTACTTCTACAAGAATCAGTTATTAGTGATTTTTAAAGTGTTTTCCTATCTTGTGTACCAACTTTGACCTTGAGAAGAGAATCCAGCTCTACCGAAAATCAAACCCAACCTGAACCAGTAATTCTTATTTATTATTTTTGGACACTAATCCTTCAAAATGTTACTACATCGGGCATGAAGAGAGTTAGCTGCTTCAAAATATCGCCACAATATGGGAAAAGAATTACTTCTTCAAAATTGTCACCACAACAAGGGGCATAATGAAGATCTATACTAAAATACTTCTTCAAAGAAGTGAGACAATATTAAAAATAATTGGAAGAACAGTTCTTCACTGGGATATTGAGGCATTGAAAAACAGATAATGATACATGGCCCAAAATATTTATGCAATTATCACCTATGGGTTTAAAAAAGGAAGGAAGGAATATGATGATCTTGAAGAAGATTTTCGGGCTGTGGGCCGTGTTCGTGAGGCTTGTAGTTCCCCGACGTTTCGCCAGAGATGTCAGGGAACTACAAGCCTCACGACCACAGCCTACAGCCCGAAAATCTTCCTCAAGATCATCACAGCAACTCCGGCCGTGAAAGTCTACGTCAATACAGAAGGAAGGAATACATTGAATAATGAGAGAACTTAAGTCCTTTAGAAGAAGACTGGATGTATAGAGAATTATGGCAAAGGGGAATGCAGAACTAGCCCATAAAAGAAAAGCAAGTATTTTCTAACCAATATTTGATATTTTTCATGGGTATGGATAACAGTTTTATTTTCTCCAGTACTAACCTCATGATCTTGTAGTTTACGACCCACGACCCTGAAAGTATTGTTCACTTGATGCTGATAAATATGAACTTTGGACAATCCTGAAGACGTCCCACTAGGCATCCATTTTTTGTTCACATCATCATAAATCATCACCGACGCCCGCGCCGATGCTATGCTCTGCTCACTGAAACATTTCAAAATGCACTGGTTACTAAACTAGAAGGCAGTGGTCAAGTGTTATGGGTTTGTATTAGACCAACACTCCTATTAAAATAAAACAACAAAACAAACGTAAATAATGAAAAACTCACTACGACATCCTGAATGAATATTCACGTATCACATTATTTTGTTGCAGAATAGGCAAATGAAATATAATTTTAGCTTTAGAATTAACATTTTACATGGTGGGAGCACTGATTCTCTCACTCGTGCGAGGGAAAATTCAACTGCTCCACAGAAAGAATATTGAACAAGCATGTGCAGATATGTACAATGCCACATGGAATTTTGGCTCCTTGTTAACTGTCTAAATTTGTAAAGAAATTAAATTTAGAAAATGGAAATAGGTTAGTCATGTGTTAAGGAGAGACAATAATAACACCACAAAGATGGCATTTGATTGGAACCCCCAAGGATTGAGAAGGCGAAGAGGAAGACCTAGGGCAACATGGAGACATACCACCAGGGATGAAATTGAAAAGGCAGCGATGAGTTGGAATGGAATTAAGACATTGGCAAACAACAGTGTGTGTTGGCGAGGTTTTATCAAGGCCCTATGCTTCCCAGTGGAGTGACCAAGACTACTACTGCTACAATAAACTGTCTAAACACTAAGTTTCCTTCCCCTGCCTTGTCCTTTGTTCCATATACAATTTTAGTAACAAGACCAACTGACATGAGTTCTGGAAATTCATGATCATTTCAACATATCAGGAACAGAAATACATATATAAGGGCAAGTGCTCATTTCAATGCTATATAATGTGAGCTCTTGAGTATTAAAATGGGCCATGTCCATTATGTCACTTTTTAAGAATACTGAACATTTGTTATATATAGTGGTTTAAATAATATATTATAAACAGTATATATATATATGGGGGCACACAGTAGCGTAGTGGTTATAAGCTGGAAGGTCGAGGGTTCAAGTCCCGCTGGGGTCAGGATTTTTAAACGGACCCAAACCTTCTGGCAGCACTATGGCCCTGGGGTCGACTCAGCCTCTAACGGAAATGAGTATCAGATGCTTGTTCTGGGGGTAAAGGCGGCCGTCATGCAGGGCTGACATCAAGTGCCGATTGTCCAGAAAAAGTGGGAGCCTTAACCTCCTACTACCCCAAGGGCTTCCTGATTACTTTACTATATATATATATATATATATATATATATATATATATATATACAGTGGACACCGGTTAATTCGACATTCGATAATTTGAATAATTGGGTAATTCAAATATAAGTACAATCCCCTTGAAACTCCTATTTAAAATAATGTTAAAAATCCATGTTTAATTTGATGTGTTGAAGCCAAGATTTGGATAATTCAAAGCCACAATTCAATTCATCGATAATGAAAAAAGTAATCTGAATTCTATAAATGAATAAATATGGTTGAAAAATTCCAAGAATTTATCTAGTGCCCATATTCCTAGTTGCTTATTGTTAAAGTCCTGTTTAGATGGCAAGCGAACTGGACCATATTCTTCAGCTCTTTGTGTCGTCGGGTACAGTACATAGACACCCACCCCTCACTCATAGCACAAAAACTGAGAATAATGCATGAACCGTCCCTTACTTTTACAGTACAGGTATATGTACACACACAGTACAGTTAATAACTTCACTCAGTACAAATGTGTTAAGTGACTCGATTCACAATGTCAAAACACAGCGTGTACACCAGTTTAACATTAGCAAAAAAAGTTGAAGTGTTCAGAGAAGTAGAAAAAAGAACAAAGAAGAAGTGTGATATATTGCCAAGGAATATGGAATACTGCTGAACACTTTATCCACCTACATAAAGAATAAAGAAAAAAATAACGGAGAGTTGGAACCTACAAACAGGTGGAAGTAGGAAACACATAAGAGGAGGTGAATTTCCTGAAGTTGGTGAGTGAGTGTTCAAATGTTTCAAACAATCGCGTGATTGTAACATACATTGAGTGGCCCATTAGTGCGTGCCAAGGCCCAAGAATTTGCAGAAATGTTGAGCGTTAAAATTGTTTAATCAAGGTGGATTCAGTGGTTTTCAGGAAAGAAATGACATTTCGTTTAAAAAGTGTGCTGTGAGAATGCTGCATATTTTATGACAAAATATGGAAATTAAAAAGGTGAGTTACAGAGAATGTTAATTACAGCATTTGCATGAAATAAATTTATTTCAGGGTACAGTACTATGTAAAATAAAGTGTCTTTTGTTAATTTGAAGTTTCAATAATTAAATTTTTAAAAATACCCCTTTGAGTTCAAATTAAAAAGTATCCACTGTATGAAGAACTAATATTTTAATTGTTTTAATAGACACTAGGAAACACCAGAAAAATACAATTATACTTGTATATATAAATATATTCTTGAGGTGTCAGATGTGCTCATTTGTAAATGCACCAAAAGTGGACATGGCCCATTTTATTACTCTAAGCCTGTGTGTTGCAAAACTGTTGACACACTATATTTGAAGAGAAAAATATACACTCACACTGTGAGTTTGTAATCCAGAACCTTTGGCTTTCTATGCCAATGCTCTACCAACTGAGCTACCTGAGTACTCCAATCCAAACACAAATTTTTCTCTTATACATTGTTAATTCCCGACCGTCAAATGCTACAATGTTTAAGAGAAAAATTTGCATTTAGATTGGAGTGCCCAGGTAGTTCAGTAGGTAGAGCATTGGCATAGAAAGCCAAAAGTCCTGGGTTCAAACCCCAGTAAGAGCGTATATTTTTCTCTTCAAATATTTGTTCTTCAGTGAGAAGTATTAAATTAATAATAAAAACATTGTTGACTGTTTATGATGCTTAATTGTTATCAGAATATTATAATTACTTTCAGCGAAAAATAATTTTAAGAAAGTATAATACATGATATCAGAATATCAATTTCTTGGGCGAGTTATAGTAAATATATTCATATTCATGGCCATGGCAAATATCTCTCTCTCTCTCTCACACACACACAAACATGCATGTTACTGTTCGATCCACAAAAAAATTAAGCAAATATATACTTCTTATCTTATCAGAAAATAGTAAAAGTATCAACCAAATACTCAAAATAAGGTTGTGAACAACCTATCTCAAATAAAATTCAAGACTTCTAACGTGAAGATGATTTAGTAAGATCAAATTCATCATATGATAGCCCTATACGGACTTCACAAGTCTACCCCAGTCTTCTTTTTCTATTCAAACTTGCAGTTTTAACTCTGAATATCCTATTATTATTCAACATTTAATCTTCCCATCTCAATCTCATCTACTAATTTTTCTTCTTTCTGCTTTGAATTAAAAATTACCTACACAGTTTTCATATCACTCATACTCACTAAATATTCAGCCCATTACAATTTCCTCTGCCCGCTCCTGGAATTTCCTTCAAGATATCAGGGGTTGCCAACACTTGGCACTTTTTAAGTCACACTTATACAGTTACCTGTTGTCTAATAATTAATTAATTTTTCTCTATTTATTTAATTTTATACTATGTCATTAATAAACTTTTTCTCGTTTTTTATATATCTTGTACATATTATATATTTAATTCATTTAAATCTAGAGTAAATCAAAATACATTATAAACATTAATTGTATTATATTGACTTAGGCTTTCACGGCCGGAGTTACTATGATGATCTTGCAGAAGTTGGTTAGCATTAGGGTCTTCCATTGCACCAATGAGGTTGCTGTCTGATGTTCATTGGTGCAATGGAAGACCCTAATGCTAACCAACCAGAAGGCAGATACAATTTACGAAGTAACGGACCGCGCAGAGAACATGTCGCGGAGACATGTATAAATAGAGCTGGTAGTCGACAAAATTGCCAGTCTCAAGACAACCCTTGAGGAAGCCGGACGCAGTCTCTGGCAAAACGTTGGGGAACTACAAGCCTCAAGACCATGGCCAACAGTCCGGAAATCTTCTGCAAGATCATCATATTAATTGTATTGTATTTATAACATGTAATTGTTTAAGTATATTATAATTTAGATGTACGACTATTTTTTTGTATTTTTTAAAACCTGGTTGGGTGGCAGACAAGGCCTTAACTCTGCCAGGTAAAATAAAGCTATTATTATTATTATTTATTATAAATTTAACAATAGCTTAACAAACAAATTAAACACAGGTTCAATTCTGGAAATGCATTACAGGGACTTTTGTCATCCCACCTTCTCTAATAAATGTTAAAATCAAAATACATATAATTTTATTTTAATAAAAATCAAAGTGGGAGGTAACATTATGAGGTATTTACATTAATTAATGAGTTGGAGAAATTGCTTTAACATCTCACCTCATAAGGTTGTGTGTCTTCACGATACCAGTTTCAAAAGTATAACTTTACTTCCATCTTCAGTCAAACTCCGACTGTCGAAATTTCACTGTTAACACCATCTTTTGAACTGCCATCTGGTGTCAATTTTATGAACTTGGAGATCAAATTATTCTCGTCGGGAATATCAAAATTCATGGCTTTTATATTTGATATTCCCGACAAGAATAATTTGATCTCCAAGTTCATAAAATCAACACCAGATGGCAGTTCAGAAGATGGTGTTAATGGTGAAATTTCGACAGTTGGAGTTTGATTGAAGATGGAAGAAAATTATACTTTTGAAACCGGTATCGTGACGACACACAACTTTATGAGGTAAAAATGTTAAGCATTTTCTCCAACTCATTCATTAACATATAATTATATTTATTATTATATTCATAATAATTAAGACATTTATTTAGTCTGTACATTCTTACCTCTTATGGTTGTTTTGTTGAACATATGTTTCAAGGCTTCTGAGCCCCATCGTCACCAATTACAGTGTAATCGCTTACGATGGGGCTCAGAAGCCTTGAAACATACGTTCGATAAAAACAACCATAAGAGGTAAGAATGTACAGTCTAAATATATTCTTATTTGGAAAATGTTCTACAACAATAGAAAAGAAGCTGTAGACAAATGGACATCCCTGTAGATGAAAATTATTTGTTTACGTTGAATTTTGCAGAAGACCAAGTGGGTTCTGCTCAGAATGTTGCCTTGGCGCAGAATTAAGGGACTTAAACTGGTTCAATTTCCCCGTGAGGGAAGAAATTTTCTTAAGGAATTTTAGCAAATATGGAACGTCGAGAAGAATACAATAAGTAGTGGTTCCAGATTGAATAAACCAGCTATAACGGGTTACTAGATGATCATCTACCTCTGTTATTAATACATGTGAATGTGAGGCCAGCAACCAGCTGGTAGACCAAGGGACTGTCCCATCATGGGATTTTGAAGGACGATGACAACTTAGAATATATGTTTTGAAGGTTTTACAAACAATGTAAGGATTATGAAATGGAAACTAAAATTAATATTATGAGAAAATTTGTTTCCCCGTGGAGACTCAAATTAGTGCAAGTCCTGTAGCCCTCCACATGGCTACAGTGCAAGACAAATAATATAAATAAATTTACGCAAATTAAACTGAAATTAAAATTAAATTAATATTATTATAGAAAGGAAAAGAGCAGAAGCCATGAATTAATCTGCTGAAATCAATTACAAGATAAATATTTGAAAAGAAGCTAATGTCTGACAGCCTCTAATCTGTGGTTGTAGGGAATTCCAGAGACTATCAGTGGATACAGCATAGGAATTAGAAAAGTGGGAGGTTCTGGATGTGGGATGTCAAGAAGAAGATTGTCATGCGTAACGGAAGCAAAATTGTGCAGTAATAGCTGAGAGATAACAGTACTTCCCTAAAATACAATTGATAAGGAAATAATAAAGTCTCCTTATCTACATACAACAGCCAGAAACTAAAATAAGACAATGAAGTATGAAAGAAAAGCATTTAATCAAATCACAACAAAATGGACACTCTTATCTATCAGACATTCCACTGTAATAAACATATCTTGCATTTAAAACAATGTCAGCTCAGAAAAGCAAAGGGCAAACTGAAGTGGTTGGTAACATTGACTAGCAGAAGACAGTATAGAGAGTCGTGGGCATAGTTCTTGTTCCGTTCCATCATCCAAATCATCATCAACAACAAGGAATAAGCCCAATGGCCTGTTCCGATCTCATTATAGGTCGAATTGGTCCTTCCATCTCTTCAATGGTCTTCCCAAAATTCTTCTCCCTTTTGGTTTATAATTATACATTCTTCTTGGTATGCAATCCTCTCTGCTATCCCTAATCATTTGTCCTTATTTATCCTGAAATCCAATCCGGCTTTGTTTGAGATGAATCAGTAATAATAAATGTCCCCTGACCGCGTTACGAGCGCTGTGCAGGGTAAGGATAATGACAGGGCTGCTGTCTCAGAGCATCTATCCATGCTCCTCTAAGTATTAACCCCTTTAGAGAGGGTTGCTGCTTCTGCCCCTTGAGCTGTTGTGATGATCGCCTGGTATAATGTTGCCTCGAAGACCGTTGCAGACTTCCATCATCCAAATCCAAAATCAAATAACACAGAATGTGGCGACTGTGAAATCTATCAGACTGTGTCAACAGTGGCCAACATTGGGACGAAGGCCGAGCCCATTAACTCCTAAAATTTAGTGTGTCTACAGGACACTTGTTTCATTAATGTATGTAATAGTCTTCTTCTTAAACATAATTTGTAGGATTTTCATCCTGTTTATTTCCAAAATCACTCCTCGAAGGAAGACGTATTGGACGTGCATTCACTGTCTATCCATCTCTTGGCTGGTCTTCCTCTTGTTCTTCTCCCGTCCATTGGTCTATCTTCTTTAGCTCTTTTTGCAAGTCGGTTTTCTTCCATTCTTTCTATATGACCCTTCCAATATTTTCATCTATCTATAATAAATTTGGTTATGTCTTGAATATGGCATTTGTCCCTAATTTCTGTGTTGTGTATTTTATCAAGTAATGTTTTTCCCTGAATAGTTCTTCTTCTTCTTCTTTCCTTCCAAGTATTAGGCCAAGGTCTGTTACGATCCTATAGAAAATTTTCCCTCCAGCGTTTAACAGGACGACCCAGTGATCTTCGTCCTCTTGGTATATAATTATAAACAGCTTTGGGGATCCGATTTGAACTCATTCTTTCTAGATGGTGTTTCCAATTTAGTTGGTACTGTTTAATATATTCCAAAATTGGCAGTCTTCAATTCTTTTGAGATATCGGTGTTCCTTTTCCGATCCCATGTGGTGTAACCACTGTTCTGCGCATGAATCTCATTTCACATGTGCTTATTATTTGAAATTAAAATCTTAATAAGTATTGAGGGGAAAACATTATTTGATATCAGAAACAAAAAAGAAAGGAAAAAGTATGACACAAATTGATGATTATATGTAATAGTATAATTTGTTAAAGTTCTGACTCCATTAATTATATTTTTTTTATTTGGCCATCATCATCAGCATCATCCACAGTGTGGAAAGCAACGGGAAGCTACCACACCTATAATTCGCTAGTAAAACTGCAAAACATAGCACGAAAATGCTATGATTGCAGTAAAGGATCTGCCCCTAGAATAGAATTGTCAACAATAATATGCAAGTTTACCGGATGTGGCAGGAGAAATTTTTCAAGGCAAGATAATGACAAGTTTTTACGTCTTAACTGTTTAAATGATAAAAGAAAGTGTTTATTACCTGAAAGTCTACTGATAAAGAACTGATAATCTTTATCAAATAACTGTACAATATCCATTAGGACTAATAACCTAGCAGTATTCCTTTGTCTTATCCAAAGGTGAGGGAAAGTTCAAATATTGATCCCACTTAGTTTAATACCTTCAGTATCATTTTTGACACATGTACATTCCTTAGTTTTCAATTTCTAATAATGGATGGAAGTAATATAAGAGTGCAGATTTTAAGTATGAATTCCTTGTGGTAAATATTATAACAATGCTCCTAAATGGATGATGATGAACTGTTTATACATAATTTTGCTCACATCAAAGGCAGATGTAAATTACTCTATGTCCAGTTACCTTAGAGTGGAAAATGAGTACATATACATACACACACAGGGTGTCCAGCAGATTACAGATATGAAATTCCCGACTATTTCCCGGTTTTTTTCCATGGCATGAAAGAATAAATCCTGAATGTTTTAGTGCTAAATTGAATTAATTCTAGTAAAGCTAATTTGGAAAAAAAAAATTTTAATAAGTGTAATAAAAACATATAATTTATTTTTATGGTCCATCCATCCATAGTAATTCTGCCCGAGGGCAGGTCTTTCACTGCAATCATAGCATTTTCATGCTATGTTTTGCAGCTTTACTAGGGAATTGTAGGTGTGGTAGCTTCCTGTTGCTTTCCACACTGGTGAAGGATGATAATGATGATGGCCATATGATTTTGGGGACCGTTTGGGCCTTAAAGTTTTCCTGACATTTGTCTTACAGGTGAGGAAAAACCCCAAAAACCTCACCCAGAAAAACTGTCCCGACCGGGGATCAAACCCGGGCCTGCTGTGTGACAAGGCAGCATGCTACCTTGAGACCACAGCAGTGGTAAGGTCTTAAATACGAACAGCAAAATAATTTATTATTTTTTAAAATTATTTATAGCATTTTCATGTTATGCTTTGCTACTTTACTAGGGAATTATAGGTGTGGTAGCTTCCCATTGCTTTCCACACCGGTGAAGGTTGATGATGGCCGGATGATTTTCGGGGACTGTTGGGCCCTAAGCTTCCTGACATTTGTCTTACGGCTAAGGAAAAACCCTGAAAATAACCTCACCCAGGAGCCTCTCCCAACCAGGAATTGAACCCAGGCCCGCTGTATGACAAGGCAGCACACTACCTCGAGACCACAGCGGTGGACAAATATATAGGATATAAAATAGATGCACGTCACTTTACAAATTCACTTCTATTTCCCAGTTTACCTGGTTCCTTTCAAATTCCCAACTTATTCCTGGTTTTCAAGATTTTCCTGACTGCTGAACACTCTGGTACAATTTAATTTCATAACACTATCTTCTCTTTAACTTGAATAGACAAAATAATGAAAGCAGAATCTCTACATCGAACATCCTTCCTTGTTTTGACTATCATGTATGGAATACTCTCCTGTCTTATATCAAGAACTCAAAAATAGTTTAAAAAAGAAGCTTACTGAATATTTCCTTATACAATATAAAACATATCCTTCTTCTAGGTACATTTTTATTATTCTTTTTTATTTTGCACCAACGACTAGCCTCAGGGCTAGTGTTCAGCATTTCTCACTACAGTTCATGAGGTAATTTATTTTTATTTGTAAGCCCATGTTTTCCCTTTACAGAGATTTAGGCACTCTCCCCTACAGGGAAGAATTTGAACCATACTAATTTAGTTACACTTGTTTTCGTATAGATGTCATTTTGAGTGGTACGTGATCAGCATTCCGCCTCATACTGACATCTAGGAAACCAAGGCAGTACTAGGATGGGAAAATTCGGCAAATTTTGCTTAGAGGCCTTTTCATTCAGGCTTAAGGATTTTTTACGAGCCTGAAAATCTTCAGACTCGGGACCCACGGCTTAAAGTCCTTCCTGGAGGACTTGCTCCTTGGATTTTTCCATCCTAAAAATCCATCGACCCCGGCCGGGTTTGAACCCGCGACCCTTGGGACCAGAGGCAAGGAGCATAACAACTAATCCACCGCGGTCCCGGATTCAATTCCCGGTCAGACCATATGAATTTTTCCTTAAAGAAAATTATTCCTATGGTTGCCCATGGTCTGGAATTTAGGATAAGGACTTCCCTGGTGCTTCATTATAATATATCACTTATCATATCATCGGGGTAACATAAATCCGGCTTCCAGATTTCCAAACATATGAAATGGATTGTAATTCAGTCAATGCCAGGGAGAAAAGCCAGAAATGTCATAGAAGATAACCTGGAGGCATAGGACAAAAAAATTGCACTTTCATAATCAAGTCAATTTAATCAAGTTATAGGTTATTTTATTTATTTTAATATTTTTTTTATTTTTCTTAATTGTTAATATCTGTATAAATTAACCCTGGTGAAGTGGAAGAGATGACTTTAAGGTTCATAACTGCATCAGGTAGAATAAAACATTACATTCGTAATAGTAATCAAATCAGACAAATATTCAAGTATTTTTCTAGTAATAATGTCATCAAATCACACCACTAATTCCAAGGCATGACAGAACTAGAAGGCCCTGCTGCTGGCCTCACATCCAGGTGTATTAATCACAAAGGTGGATGATCATCTAGCCAGAATTGGACTGACATGTGGTCAGCATATCATTTCCACCAGTCGTTTTAGCTGGTTTTCTCAACCTATCCAATTTATCACATTGCTGGGTGGACACCGGTTCCATATTGCTCAAAATTCCATTAGAAAATGTCTTCCCTCTGGGGACATGAACTAATCAAGACCCGTAGCTCTGCGCCATTCGGCTATCGCATGGGACACCACTAATATTTATGAAAAACAATATCAGTAACTCATATAATTCTTAACATTTCAACCTTCAATTATAATTTCTTACAATTACAATTGTATACATATATATTTACTCCTTAAAATAAACACACAATTCTTAATATAATCAACATGCAATGCTATTTCATGGCCTAAAATTTGTCCAGAGCTATTGTAAAACATGGGAGGCTTCATAGAGTGAAACAGATTGCTGTGACACTAAAGAACTAGCCCCAGTTGTTGATTAAAACAGCATGTTTCAGTCAGTGGCCATGGTAACGCTATCAAGCAATGTTTATTCAAGCCACTAGCTCCAGTCAAAAGGATAACAGTTATACTAGATTTTAATAAAAAAAATTACAATAGGAAGTAACACTATGAGGTAATTTACAATTTTAAATTGAGTTTGGTTAAACGTTTTACATCTCACCTCATAAAGTTCTGTGTTTTCAAGATACTGGTTTCAAACGCCTTTGCCTTCATCATCAGTCAAAAAAAAAAAAAAATCATAGTAGATTTTGTTGCTTTGGATCAAATAATAATCATCTTAAAGCTTATGATTTATAATAATTTATAAAATAAAAAATAAATCACAAGTTTTCAGATTATAATAAATATGTTGTTGATGAGTCCATTTTTTTTTCAGGGCTAAGCCCCAGAGGCAATCAAAGAACAAGATACCATTGCATAATGAAACTAAAAGCATGAACAATATACATGCAAAATCCACACAACAAAACAAAGTAATATTTGAAGAGAAAAATTTTTGCCTAGACCGAGACTCGAACCTGGGACCTTTGGCTTGCCGGGCCAAATGCTTTACCAACTGAGCTACCGAGGCAAGTTACGATCTAGATGCAAATTTTTCTCTTATATACGTTGTAATTCCCTCTCACCAAATGCTTTTGAAACCTTTGCTTCTATCTTTTTGCAAATGGCAGCTTCTTAGTTAAGAAGACATTTATTTGGAATTTAACATTACTTTATAAAGCTAGAAAGGCTTCTAATGATGTTTTTATTATTGATTTAACATTTCTCACTGAAAGATAAATTATATTTGAAGAGAAACATTTTTTTTAAAGAGAAAAATTTGCGTCTAGATCGTAATTCGCCTCGGTAGCTCAGTTGGTAGACCATTTGGCCCGGCAAACCAAAGGTCCCGGGTTCGAGTCTCAGTCTAGGCGAAAATTTTTCTCTTCAAATATAATTTATCTTTCAGTGAGAAATGTTAAATCAATAATAAAAACATCAGAACAAAGTAATTTTAATTATATACCTTTTTTTTTTACACCGTCATCCTGAACTACAATAATTGATGTCACAATCTTCATTATATCATTAAATTTGTAAGCTTTTCGAAGTCCTGGCTTCATCATCAGGACTCTTGTTGATATTGAATTTATTTATAAATCTTATATATAGGGGCTTTGGTTGCTAGGCATATTATATGAAACATAACAATAACAAACAAAAAAAATCAACAAACTAATAATTAATATTTTGGAAGGAATCAGATCTACAATAGAATGAATGCTATGACTGCTGCATAGACCTAAACCAATGTGTGTTTAAAAAAGAAATTGACTCTGTATCTTTAAAACTGCTGCCATTGGAGACAATCAATATCAAATACCCGGAGCCTCAATGGCTAAGGATATACACAGATGGCTCACAAATACAGGAGCATCTTCTCCTTTTATAAAGCCATTGGGTCAAACAAAACAGCATACAATGCAGAAATTGAAGCCATACAAACTTCACTAAACCAACTTCTATTGCATCTTGAAAAAATTTCGAAGATGTGTCCACTGCTGTGGTCTCGGGGTAGCGTGCTGCCTTGTCACACAGCGGGCCCGGGATCGATCCCCGGTCGGGACAGTTTTTCTGGGTGAGGTTTTTATCGGGGTTTTTCCTCACCTGTAGGACAAATGCCACGAAAACTTTAAGGTCCAAACGGTCCCCGAAATCATATGGCCATCGCAATCATCATCATTCATATTCATTTTAGGTTAGGTTTAGGATTAGGGACTTATCATCATCATCACCCATCATATCATCAGGGCAATGTAACCTCACTTTCCAGGCGCCCCAACCTTAGAAGTGGGTTACAATTATGCCATGTCAGGAGAGAAACCAGGAATGTCGAAAGACAAACCTGGGGCATTTGAAAAAAAAAAAAAATTGAAGATTGTTATTCTGAGTGACTCAAGATCTGTCATAGAATTAATTGTTGCAAATGAACCTGCTGCATCACTGGAGATATATGACTGCCGTAAGACCCTGAACAAACTGAAATTAGGCAAAAAGAAAGTTGTATTGCAATGGGCATTGTCAGATTTTCGGCAATGTAAGCCGCCCGCCATGCTACCCAACTGCTTCAAATCAGAGATATCATACCATTCCTCTAAACTCTACATAAAGAAGCAGATGAAGAAACAATATCTCATGAGGTTAGAAACAAACAATGCAACAAAGCCCTGGAAGACCTCCATATGTAACACACCTGACCGGCCAAGACAAGAAGCTGTTGCAAAGTTCCGCCTCCAAACTGGACACGATATTCTTGCCAAACATCTGTCTTCAAGCGCCCACCTGCAATCTCTGTAATCTGGATGAAGATATGGACAGGGAACACTTAATGCGCTGCCCGGCTCTTCGCAGTACAACTGAGACCGGAAAATATTGGGAAGCCAGAACCATGATTATGAATCAGATGAACAAATGATGTTATCTCAATGTTTGAATGCCATTAAATAAAAAAATTAATAAAAATATTTTGGAAGAAATGGAAATCGTCAAGGAGGCAGAGAATAAAAATTTATTGAATGAAAATATGCCTAGTAACCAAAGCCCCTTAATAAAGTTTATAAATAAATTCATTATCAAGAAGAGTCCTGATGATGAAGCCAAGACTTTGAAAAGCTTATAAATTTAATGATATAACGAAGATCGTGACATGAATTATTATAGTTGAGGACGACGGTGTAAAAAAAAAGGTATATAATTAAAATAATTGTAACCTCAACGGCGTGAACATATAAAAATGAATATTAAAAGTATAGAACGAAGTCAGATGCTGTTTTATTGAAAGATAATATTAACCCTTTGAATGCCACATCCGATGGTAGCCAGTGATGTTGGAAGTACCTCAATATGCCAAGAATTGTATAAATGTCACAGATCAGTAAACACTACCTGGCTGCCAGGTAGCTGAGGGAGATAGGACTATGTGCTACCAGAAGGTTAAGTACACAGTGTTGAAATGTAATGCAGTTATTCAAAATAAAGACAACAAGCAAACACACGCAACAAAAATAATCAACAGTCAAAGCAAAAATATAAAAACAAATCATCTCAAAACTTAAACAAACATGAAATACAAGTTAAAATGTAGAAATTTGTTTAATAAATTACAACAGGAAGTAACATTACGAGGTTCTTCTTAATAAATGAGGTGAATCCAGAGTCATCTTGCCTTATAACTTGTTATATTTTATTTGAACATGTTTCGATATGACTGACAGGTATACTAACATTAGTATGGAAAGCTGATGATGGTATGCACAGGATATCGAAACATAGTCAAATAGAACACAACAAGTTATGAAATAACTTCACCTTATTTATTATGTAGGAATTTTTTTCTTATATTCATATATACTTTAAGCCAAAATCTGGCCATTCCCTTGTACATAGGAAATTATCAATCTCCATGTGTCAGCTAACTTCAATTAATGCACAGTTTATATGTGAATGTACAGATGACTTAGGGTTGAAAGTTTGAACGCATTAGACAGTAAAAGGCGTTCTCTGCTGAGAAAGTTTTATCCAAATACATTTTGCTTACTCAGAAGTCTATTCATGCGATAATAATTGTAAGCTACCTGACGAGGTACCTTAAGATCATAGCTCAAGATAGAAACTTATCGTGAAAATCCCGAAGGGAACCGATGTAGTTTGAAACCTTTGCAGCTTTATCCAAGATGTCGGACCTTGAAGACTTCGATCATGTTTTCGGTATACGCAGAGAAGAGGAATTTGATAGAGTTTACAAAGAATTCAACTGGAAGAACAGGAGAATCGGCATAATATTGCACGACGCAGACGTCTTTGTATACGGTATTATTTGCGGGACGCAAGCGTAAATGCGTTCCTCTATAGCAGACAAAAATAACGGAAGTAGTTTTATCGCTGAGAATTCTGGGCAATTCGTTGCCAATATTATGAAAATGTCAACTTTCATGCATGACTGGTAAGTCGGCCGTTAATTCGATCTCAGCAATTGCTCATGGTCAGTCAGCTCACCAGTGATTGGAAGTAATTTGAGTAGAGACTAATGTATTTGCATACGACCCTCAGAGTTCCTTCCACATATGAACTGCACATTGATTGAAGTTAATCAAACATATACTTTGAATTTCCTGGGTACAAGGAAGCAACTAGATTATATGTCTTAAGCTGTACATAACTGGGAAAAAAATTACAGTCAGGTTAGTCAACAAAGAGATTCATAATTTGATCAGTCCGGATGGATTATCTTTGGGCTTATCAATGGTTAGTTTTTTTATATAGGGTGGGATTGTCAATCCCATGCCTAACCCCCAACCAGGAGAACCAGCAAGGTTACCCTGTCTTAGCTAAGACGACCCAGTTTTTAATCGCTAGGTGTTGCCCTCACCCTTCCCCACAAGGGATAGGGTTTGCTCGTAGCACTGCCAGTCTCAATAGCTTCACTACTTCGAAATTTGTCAAAACAAACATTGTTGAGCTGACAAGCTTTATCCACAAAGTCCCTAAAACCAGTTTCTGGTCCATATGTATGTTATATTTACACAGAAATCGGTAAATTACATTGAAGCCTTGATACAATTTCACATTATTCTGCATAATAAAAATTAACTTTTATAAGATTCATGATGTGTTCCGTTGAGGTATTATTCAAAATTAATATAAAATTATGGAATATTCACCTGAAAGGTCCGTCTCCTCAACTTAATTAATCATTTAACAGTAGCGCTTTCGGGACTTGTCCCATCATCGGCAGGATTCAAAACTGGTGTTTCGCTGAAGATCTGGTAGAGGGAGTTGCATGTATTGGGTTCGTTTTCGTTTATCAGGCTGTCGTTGTTGTGAGCTGCTTTCATGATTTCCATCTCTTCGAGTACTCGAACAACGACAGCCTGATAAACGAAAACGAACCCAATACATGCAACCCCCTCTATCAGATCTTCAGCGAAACACCAGTTTTGAATCCTGCCGATGATGGGACAAGTCCCGAAAGCGATACAGTTAAATGATTAATTAAGTTGAGGAGACGGACCTTTCAGGTGAATATTCCATAATTTTATATTAATTTATAATAAAAATTTATTACACATCAATAAATCACCAAACCAAAATATTAAAATGGTCAACGCATTTCAGTAGCAAAGAGTTCAATGAAACCAAACCAAAATATTACAATAGTCAACACGTTTCGATACCAAGGCTATCATTATCAAGATTGTCTCGATAATAATAGCCTCACTATCGAAATGTTTTAACTATTTTAATATTTTGGTTTGGTGATATGGGTTTTATTGATAATGTGTAATGTATTATAAACACTGTTTACTTGGTCCCTCGAAATTACATATACAATGCCTTATAATATACCTGTTTACTGCACTCAAACATTACAATAAGTGCTCAACTTACCGAACAGGGACACAAAACCAGATGAAGAAGATTCTTTTACTATGGAGTATATTCGATTCAATTATCAGCAATATTTGGAATAAATTTTATATTCTAGATTTTGAATTCCACAATTTTCTAGTTTCAATTAAAACAGGCAGATATTGTCAAACCTAATGATACTTGTACTAATGAACAAAACCATAATCATCATCAGCACAACAACCCTGGGTGTTAAAGCTTCCTTCAGGCTTCCCTATCTCTGGCAACCGTTCATCAATTCATGGGTTTTAAACATTTGGCATCCTGTAGTACTCCATTCATCCATCTCAAATTCAGTCTTCCAGTTCTCCATCTTCCTTCTGGCTTATCATCTATAATTCTTCTAACTACTTCATTTTTAGTCATTCTATGTAAATGTCCTTCCCAACTTAGTCTGTTTACATTAATATTGTAATGATATCTGATGATTTATACAACTCATATAGTCCCTGTTATATCTCATTTACCACTCTCCATTTTCCTTAATAGGTCCATATTCTTCTGAGTATCTTTCTTTCAAAAACAGCCAGTCGAGATTCGTCATGTTCAGTCAGAACTCAGGTTTCACTCCTATAAGTTAGCACTGGTTTAATTAGTATTTTATACAAACTGCTTTTTGTTCCGCGTGTCAGACATTTTGACTCCAAATACTTTATTATTGCAAAATAACATTTATTAGAATTTTGTATTCTTTTATTTTTTTTTCCTTCTCGAATATTGTTTTGTTTATTTATTAAAATTCCAAGGTATATGAAATAATTTACTTTCTCAAATGTATTAGCCTGTATCTTAATATGTTGTTCAGAATGAATAAAACCTACTCAAACTAAACTCCATGGTGCAACAAGCCTAGAATGCCCTTGGACTACTAGCTGATCTAACATCCATTGGTGTCACACCCAAATTGAAGCTGTAGTGAGTTTGAAATATTTTTTTTTGTACAATGCCACAATGTTGTCATGAGTCCTCATGGGAGATCAAAATTTCTTAATGACACTTCTGGCATTACTGGAATTGTAATCCACTTTTGAGATTGGGGCATCTGGAATGCAAAGTTATGTTACCCAGATAATACGATTAGTTATGAATGATAATGAAGCACCAGGAGAGTCAAATCTAACCTAACCTAAATTCCAGACCATGGGTGACCTCAATAATAAATCCCTTTAAGAAAAAATTCCTGTGGTCTAATTGGGAATTGAACCTGAGACCTCATGAACAGTAGTCTGCAGCTCTGTCCACAAGAACATGTGCCAACAAATGCAAAGTGATTTACACTATGAAATCACGGGATGCAGCCAACATATACATTAATATTTAATGAACCTAAAAGCTAACCTAACGTTATTTAAGTTCTCTAACCTATGAAAGAATGTAACACCCAAAAATAAATAGTAAGTTCTGAAATATATGTGTACAGTTAAAATTAGTACATACTCTATGTTGGCTGCACTGGAACATGTCTTTGTTGTTGCACAGAATAAAATTTGACAGGAGTTTATGAAATAATTAAAAAAAGTTGCATCACAGGTTGTAAAGTTTAGCCAATTACTCCCTTGTGGGAATTACTTAATCAAGTTAATTTAATTACACTTATTTCCCTATATATATCAGCAAGTGGCATGTTAAGTTACGTAGGTAGGAAATAACACTATGAGGTTTATTTTAATTTTGTTTAGTTGTTTCTTGATTCACCTCATACTTCTTAACTCCCTCGCATATCTAGATTTCGTCATTGTATTTGTGAACGTGAACAGCATTGAGAATGTCACAAATACAGTGACAAAATCTAGATATGCAAGGGGGCGTTAAGAAGTATGAGGTAAGTCAAGAAACAACTAAACAAAATTAAAGTGACATGTTGTTAGCACACTGCCTCAAAGAAACACCTTGTAAGCAACTAAAGTATTATTTGGATGGGAAAGATTGAATAAATTTTGCACAGAGGCTCTAATTTAGGCTTGAGGTTATTTTACAAGCCTGGAAATTTTCAGACTCAAGACACAGTCCTTCCCAGAGGATTTGTCCTTTGGATTTTTCCAAATTCATAAACTTATAAAAATTAATCCAAAAGAAATGTAGTCACAACCAAGTAAATAACCCTATCGGATAAAGTTTCTATTAAATACAGTGAGAAATTTTTTTAACTACCAGGCACATACCACGTACATGCGCCAAGAAACACAAAGCGGTTTACACTATGCAATCACATGATGCAGCCAACATATACACAATATTTAACGAACCTAAAAGCTAATCTAATGCAATTTAAGTACTCTAACCCATGAAAGACCTACCTAAAAGCTAACTTACCGCAATTTAAGCACTCTAACCTGTGAAAGAATGTGATGCCCAAAAATAAATAGTAAGTTCTGAAATTCTGAAGTACACATGCCTACTCTACGTTCGCTGCACTGGAACATGTGTTGTTGTAAACTCTTCGCGTTTGTTGGCGCATGCATATGGTGTCTGCCTGGGACTTTCTCACTGAGATTAATGGAAACTTTATATTGTAAATTTCTCAGTGAGTTTAATGGAAAGTTTATATTGTCCATAGTTAAATATCAGAGAAAAATATAATTTAAATAACCGTTAGAAAAAATGTAAAATTTATTGTAAATAGTAGTAAATAATTTGAAAATAAAACCTTGTTGGCACATGCGCTTGGTGTCTGCCTGGGACTTAGAAAAACTTCTCACTGCGCTTAATGAAAACTTGAGCCAACCCAATCTTATCTTAAATAGTCCATTAACCCCAATCTGGTTTGAATTTAACTCCTAGACCACCGAGGCTGATTGATAAGTTAAAAAATTGTAATAATACACTTTAGTGAGTTGAAATAAAAATTACGAGTTTTGAAAGCATTTCGACAAATTTTTTTTATCACAATTCTGAAAAATTATCACTAACAGTGAGATTATTGTATGTCAAAACAGTTTTGTTAAACACACAATGAAAACTTAGTTATTTCACTGCAAAGCACAGGGTAAACCACACTCTTCACAAAGTCACCTACCAGGCCCAATATTCCTTCCACTCTTCCCTAGCATTGCTGTAAACATTTGCATCATTTTGGCCCATGTTCATACCATCACCAGCAAACTGGAACTGGTACTGCATGCTAGAACATTCTGACATTACCCAGGTAATATACAACAACTGCTGCTGCTGCTACATTTATGCAAACTCTTGATAACATTTCCTGTCTTTCTTCCTTCCTTCCAGGAAGTAGTTTTAAGTATGAAATATAAAGATAATTAACATAAATCCATATTTTAAGCATAACTTAAAAATGATAAGTCTACCAACCTCATTTCCTTTTTAACACCTGAGTGAGTTTCTACGAAAGATATGACTAACGTGTTCAATGCGTTAATATCTTCACACAATTCCTTATCACAACATTAAATTATCTATGTACATACAGTTGCTCCCATAAATATTCAGTCTGACCTTAAAAGCATGTTACATCTCTTTACCAAAACAACACTTTTTTCTTTTCAAAATACATTTAGACCTTATACATTTAAACAATCAATTGAGTTGGTGTTTACTTGATGAAGATCCATATTTATTAATTAAATAAAAATAAAACTTAGTTTTATTTGATTTTCATATTTATTAAGATATAATTCAGTGACAGCTGTTTCGGTACACTGTACCTTCTCCAGACATGTTAACAAATTATGAATTGTGTTATTATAGTACATATCAACTGATCTAAGCAATAATAATTCATTTAAATTTTTTAATTTAACAAAGGTGATTCATTCAAATCAAGTTGAGAATTTAACAGTTTATTACTTTTTTTTTTGATCCCACAACAGGTCCGGAGACCCTTGGGGTAGTAGGAGGTTAAGGCTCCCACTTTTTGTAGACATTCGGCACTTTATGTCAGCCGGGGGTTGTCAGCCCTGCGTGACGGCCGCCTTTACCCCCAGAACAAGTGTCTGGTACTCAATTCCGTTAGGGGCTGAGTCGACCCCAGGGCCATAGTGCCACCCGAGGGTTTGGGTCAGTTTAAAAATCCTGACCCCAACGGGACTTGAACCCTCGACCCTCCGGCTTGTAGCTCAGTGCCTTAACCACTACGCTACGGCGTGCCCCACAGTTTATTACTACTTTTCAATTTATTTATTTCTACAGCCTCCAAAAGGCCCAACTTCTTCAAAATATGCTAACCACCTATTCCAATTTAATCATTGTTTTGATCCAAATTTTGAAATTTTACATGTTTGTGATAAGGGTAAGAAGTTGGACCTTTTGGAGGCTGTAGAAATAAATAAATTGAAAAGTAGTAATAAACTGTTAAATTCTCAACTTGATTTGAATGAATCACCTTTGTTAAATTAAAAAATGTAAATAAATTATTGTTGTTTAGATCAGTTGATTTGTACTATAATAACACAATTCATAATTTGTTAACATGTCTGAAGAAGGTACAGTGTACTGAAACAGCTGTCACTGAATTATATCTTAATAAATATGAAAATCAAATAAAACTAAGTTTTATTATATTAATATATACATTTATATTACAGTGGTCTCAAGGTTGCATGCTGCCTTGTCACGCAGCGGGCCCGGGTTCGATCCCCGGTCGGGGCAGTTTTTCTGGGTGAGGTTTTTATCGGGGTTTTTCCTCACCTGTAAGACAAATGTCAGGAAAACTTTAAGACCCAAACGGTCCCCGAAATCATATGGCCATCATCATCATCCTCCTTATCATTATCATCCTTCACCGGTGTGGAAAGCAACGGGAAGCTACCACACCTAAAATTCCCTAGTAAAGCTGCAAGCATAGCATGAAAATGCTATGATTGCAGTGAAGGACCTGCCTTCGGGCATAATTACTATGGATGGATGGATATTACAGTATTAGTATAAGCTACCAAAATTAAATTCCTACACAGAATTATACATACAGTAGGGAATAATGCAATTAGGGAGATATTAGAGGTAGTAAGTAAGAACAGACGTAGAGAAAATATATGAAAATTAATGTAATATGGAAAATAATTTACTTCACTAAGCTATATGTAAGGAATAGTTAACACAGCTAAATAGAATTTTTTCTACCTGAGTCAGGATTTGAACCCAAGACCTGCAGATTTATGCATAAAGCTACAGTTTCAGGTCCAATTCCAGTTCAGGCAATTTTTTTTTAGTTAGATTAAAATGGTTTTGACATATGAAAAGAATGAAAAAAGAAGAAAACCTAGGAATGTTAATTCTCAAGATACAAGGAAAATGACCATGAGGAAGACCACGGGAAAGTTGAATTAACCAAGTGAAGAAAAACTTATAAGAAGGGGGATACAAATGAGAAGAATTAAGAGGAAAAAAAGCTTGGGAGGAGAGAGATAAATTGAGATATATTTGGAAACAACCCAACATTTGCCTTGATGAAAGAGAAAAACCAGGGGAAAAAAAACCTAAGGTTGATTTGAAGCCAGGATCTCCTGAAAATGATTCTCAAATGCTAATGCTACTGCCAAATCAGTATTCTTACAATTATGTTTTTATTATTAATTTAACATTTCTCAATGAAAGATAAATTAAATTTGAAGAGAAAAATTTTCGCCTAGACCGGGACTCGAACCCGGGACCCTTGGCTTTCCGGGCCAAGTGCTCTACCAACTGAGCTATCGAGGCGAGTTACGATCTAGACGCAAATTTTTCTCTTATATACGTTGTAATTCCCTATCGCCAAATGCTTTTGAAACCATTGTTTCTATCTTTTCTCTTCAAATTTAATTTATCTTTCATTGAGAAATGTTAAATTAATAATAAAAACATCATTAGAGGCCTTACTGGCTTTTAAAGTAATGTTAAATTTCCAATAAATGTCTTCTTAACTAAGAAGCCGCCATTTGCAAAGATAGAAACAATGGTTTCAAAAGCATTTGGCGATAGGGAATTACAACGTATATAAGAGAAAAATTTGCGTCTAGATCGTAACTCGCCTCGATAGCTCAGTTGGTAGAGCACTTGGCCCGGAAAGCCAAGGGTCCCGGGTTCGAGTCCCGGTCTAGGCGAAAATTTTTCTCTTCAAATTTAATTCTTACAATTGTTAATACTTACGATTAGAGCTGGGATTTCTAGATAATTAAATATTTTGATCCTTGCTATTTAGATGCTGGGGAAAATTATATCTTCACAAACCATTTTGTTAGGGTTACTATAACTGAATTTCACTTTACATATTTTTAAGTATGTGATATTCTTGTGATATTACATGAAATTAACATATTTCAATTTTTTTTCTATTCACATATTTATCTACAAATTCTGAACTGAAGCTATGTGGATATTGTCACTTGCCACAATAGGGAAGGTATAGAAGAGCAAGGAATGACTTCCAGGTAAAGAAAGGGATGACAGATAACACTGGTCAACATGATTTTTGTCTCATGTGTACCAATAGTACTTAATGCAGTTTTTTATCCTGTTTTCAAATATGTATTCGGAATTTCTCCATCACCCACAGTTTTTTATTTCAATTTCAATTAATGGATTTAAATAATTATCTTCCGCTTAACAAACATTGAAGAGATTGCGTCAAAATCAAAACATACAGTGGTGTACCCTGACTTGCAATCAGCAATGAGACCAGTTCCACACTGTGAAGAATTGCCCATACCAAAGCCTCCAGAACATGTGACATTAGATGAAGAGAGCTCATATTCTGATGGAAGTAAGGAAGAAGAAGAAACAGATTTTGGTGATACAACTTTTGAACAAAGCTGTTCATCTGAGCCTCATTTATTGACTCAAGAAGATCTTAACGATCTCATACGAGATGTAAAGTTATCAAAAAACCAGTCTGAAATGCTTGGCTCCTGGCTAAAAGGATGGAATCTTCTTCAAACCTTGCGTGATGGAGAAAAACCAATATCATATTTGAATTCAGGAGAAAAAATACTATCAGAATCACATACTTTTCTTTCTGAGACAAAAAAAAAAGTATATTTTTTGTTGCTCAGTGTAATTGACAGCTACTTAAGAGCATGACCACAACATGAAAATAAAACTGTTAGGCCTAATTATTTTGCTAATTATTCCAATAAAACTGTTGTAAATTATCTCCATGATTTTACTATATATATATATATATATATATATAATTTTCATCTCGTTATTTTAACAATCTAATTTTGTTTTTCAAAAAGGTTTGCAACTGTGGTTTAGATATTTCAGAAATATTTCTAAATTTGTTCTTTTATTGGGAATTCCATTTTGGCTGCAAACAAATGCTTTTTTGGACTCAGGAAAATGTTTATATCTCAGTTTATATCTAAAAAGACAAAAATACTCACGTATAAAGTTCTCCTTAGACCAGTGTTAACATACGCATCAGAAACTTGGACCATGTTGAAATCCGATGAGGAATTATTAGGGTGTTTTGAACGGAAGATACTGAGATCCATTTTTGGTGCCGTGAAAGAAAATAATGCATGGAGAAAGAGATACAATAATGAATTGTATAAACTGTACAATCAGCTAGATATTCTGAATTTTGTTAAAATTAATAGATTGTCCTGGGCTGGACACATTATTCGTATGGACAACAAAAGGATTACAAAAATAATTTACAATGAGCAACCTCTATTGGCCAGAAAAGTTGGAAGACCTAAATTAAGATGGGAGGATGGTATAATTCAAGACATTAAGATTTTAAAAATAAAAACTGGAAGAATGAAGCTCAGAACAGGAAAGTCTGGCATAAGCTTCTGAAGGCGGCCAGGCCCACGTGGGGCTGTCGAGCCAATTATGATGATGATTGGGAATTCCAGTTAACCCTAAATGCCATTTTGTTTATCTTGAAAAAATCTGGAATATTCTTAGTTTCATTCTGAATCATAAGTGGGTAAGTGAACAGTTTATTTCAGTTCTTTCTAGTGTGACTACGGCACCAGTATCATCCTCACTTTCTTCAAAATTAATATCTTGGACTACAACTGACGAGTGCTTTTCGACTGATGGCAAAATAGTGATTTGTCAAGATTGCAACAAACTTATGGGATGCTCTGTGAAATCCCAGCTTGAACAGCATTTGGAAAATTAAAAAAGAACTAGACAAATATTTTAAAATTCAAAGCAACAACAAGGCATGGGCTGACTTCTGCAGTAATTCATCAATTTCTGGATCCTCCCAGACATGAAGCAGTATCATCACACGACACAATTATCTGGCTGCACATCTCCACCTACCCATCACCTAAATGTGTATTTTGCAATGAAGATAATTCAATAATGACAACACAACACCTACACAAGTTCCCATCCTGACTGCAGCACACCGGATTCAGCATCAAGCTTTATTAGAAAGCACAAGTTCCTGGGTTACTACTATATTACTTTGAAATTTGTTAATATTTTGTCTTTAGAAAACAAGAGGTAATATGTATTTAGTGATCTCTAACTGTACAGAGTTACTAAATTATGGAGGTAAACCACAAAAATGACATCTTTGTATAGTAGCCCTATTTCTTTGTATTGAGGCAGTATGCCAAGAATATAACAGTCTTTATTTTTAATGTTTCTCTTCTGTTCTTTTTATTATGTTCTCTTTACAGTCTCTGATTTCTGTATTATATTGAGGCATTCTAGTAGATGACAAACTATGAGGTAACATACTTTATCTTAATGTGAAATAAAGTATGTTGAAAAATGGTCACTTATGTTACTCCATTCCTTTAACACCTTTATAGGTAGTTTTAGTGCCACACACCCACCCAGCCCTTATAGTGACACGGCTGTCGGGAGAACAATTTAAACCGAGGATTACATACATAGTTTTACAGGACATGGAGGGCCTCCCCAAATGAGAAATCAGCTGAATGTTATGACCTCCTCCGGCACAACACAACCTATGACGAAATGCACCATTCACACACTAAAAACTACTAAACTCCATGGCGCGACAGGCCTACCAGCCACGTGCTAGCCTCACATCCACATGTGTTCATCACACAGGTAGACAATCATCCAGTCAGTGTAGGGGTGACATGTAGTCCCCCTGTCGTTATAGCTGGTTTTCTCAACCTGGAGCCGCTACTTATTGTAGCTATCCAAATGCCTGCTGGGTGGGCATCTGTCTCATACTGACAGAGATTCCATGAGAAAATTTCTTCCATTGTGGAGACTCAAACCAGCGTAAGTCCTGTGGCTCTGCACCAAGCCATCCTACCCTAACCACTCGGCTATAGCCCAGGATACCATTCACACACACATCCATACAAACATGATGATGATTATGATGTCTCGACAATATCCAGGGACCACTTTGGCCTTAAAATTTCCCATTGTTTGTCTTACACGTTAGAAAAAACTCAGAAAAAAACTATCACCCAGGAAGCTTGTCCTGACTGGGGATGGAACTCAGGCCTGCCAAGTACGAGGCAGAAAAGCTACCCCAAGACCACAGTGGTGGATGTCATTTATAAGAGAATTCATTGAGGTTTAATTCATGAATGGAAAGTTTATCTCATGAGTTATGTAGGTAGGAAATGACACTATGAGGTTTATTTTAATTTTGTTTGGAAGTTTCTTGACTCACCCCATACTTCTTAACTCCCTTGCATATCTAGATTTCGTCACTGTATTTGTGACATTCTCAATGCTGTTCACATTCACAACTGACGTCCAATGGCCTCCTCTCCTGCAGTCTGTGAACGTGAACAGCATTGAGAATGTCACAAATACAGTGACGAAATCTATATATGCAAGGGAGTTAAGAAGTATGAAGTGAGTCAAGAAACAACTAAACAAAATTATCTCATGAGGTTTTGCCTCACAAGATAATTTCCACTGATGAATAGAATCATTGACTCTAATGTGACAATATTTTCCCCATGAAAACAATATTTAATTAATTTAATATTATGCTGTTGTAACTGCTTGAACAGAACAAACTCACAGTTGGCTATGATTCAAACTATTGAAATGAAGCAACAAACTATGTGAGTCACTGTTATGCTTGTGGATGACATATTTTCTTGCATGTGAGGAGCTGTTTCAAAATTGAAATGTAAAAGAAAAGTAAACAATTAAGTTATTTCTAAACACCTTTTTCAACATTCAACACAAATACTACAACTAATTTGGCTCCGTAATATTATTTTTTTACAAATTCTAAGTAATTCAATCATTCATTTATTGCATCTAATAGCAATCAACACTTTAAAATAAAAATATTCAAACTTAACAGCTCTATCAAATGCATGCTACTTAAACATGCTAGAATAAAAAATTATAATTGCAAATTATTATAATAAAACAATGAAGCAAAACTGAAAGTGATGCATTTCATGAAACACATTACGACAAATACCACTCATTTATACGGAGCGTACCTCTTGCGCACTTCCTGTGCTGCGAGCTGATCTGCGGTACTGCACGCTGCGCTGTAACCAATTAACACCCCAGCTCACTTCTTACAGTACACACTATGCAAATTAATCTTTCCGACAAGCCATCTGTAGGCCGTGGTGAACATAACTATAGACAAAATGTTTCACCTGAGCTAAGATTTGAACCAAAGATCTCCAGTGTTACACACTGGCACTTTACCATTGAGCTACTCAGCTTACCTCCCAGCTCAAGCACAAATTCTTTTCTCTTGTGCTTGCTCTGGGAGATGTGACTAAGTAGCTCAATGGTAGAGCAACAGCACATATAGCTGGAGATCTTGGGTTCAAATCCCAGCTTAGGTGCAAATTTTTCTCTCTAGTTATGTTAGTAAAAATGATTACATTTAATGCTTATGTTAGCTTAGCTGACATAACCACAAGCAAAGAGAAGTCATTGTTACCTTCTTACAAACTATATCAATATCCTTATTGCCACTTAATACTTTATTGAACAATGCTCTTTAACATCTCATGTCTTAACTTAAAAGATCCAGGAGAATGACAGTATATTGAGTGCCTCAGTGCCTAACCCACAATTTAAAACATTATTCTTTTCCTGTAATTGCACTAAAAATGATCATCTCTGTCAATGCCACATCTGCCTATAACATTTTTGTATTAATTTTAACTCACCCATAATGTTACAGGCAGATGTGGCTCTAACAGAGATGATTATTTCTAGTGTAATTACAGGGAAAAGCATAATTTTTTTAATTGTGGGTCAGCACCTATTGCACTGAGGCAGTCAATTGGATGCAGGAAGATGTTGTGAAACCTGCTAAATAAAGATAAATTTAAAATAACTATAATTTTATTATAATCAATAATAATTATCAAGGAATAACTGAGACAGATGGATTTTTTGTCCAAAACTCGATCCCCATATGGGGACCAAAGACTATATGAAGAAATTAATAATTATGTATAATTACAAATCATTACAATAAAAAACATGTAGAGTCGAGGATTTAAATTCCAGTTCCCTCAATGATAGTCCACATTAGCTAAACTGACATACTATAAAGTATTTATTTGAAAGACAGTTATGGCAGTATGCTTAAGTCATAAAGGATTGCTGATATTCTAAAAAATATGGGTTGTTGTCCCACTAAACCCATTTGGCTTTAAATAGTAGGTCATGTACTTTTATCTCATAAAATTTAATTTACTTTGGCCATGAACAAAGTGTGTTTCCTCCTTGTAAGCTATCTATCTCTAAGACCATTTATTTGGGAAGCAACTGGAATGGTGGCTGAAAGTTTAGATGTAAAAAAAAAGTCACCTGGCTCTTATATATAAACACAAATACTTTGTAATAATGTGAATACATTTACACTATCTATAATGAAGACTTCAACAGAAGTTAACTGGGTTGAAAATTCAAAGAATATTGATTAATTATATTGAGAAGCTGAGGTTAAACCCGCAGTTTGCCACTACAAACAACATTTTTTGTACAAGACAGTACTCCAGAATCCTGTAAGAGAGGCATATAAATATCACTCTAAATTATCTAAACTGCTATGTACAAGATAATGCGAGAGAAAGTGAAATAAATGATAAACACGCTATTCAAAGATAGCAAGAAAAACTAAGGAAGATATAATCACCAACCCAGAATATTGAAGCCAATCCAAAGTGCTGAAGAACTTCAAAAATAATAAAATATTTACAATGGAAATAATGTGATCAACAGAGATCAAAATCTTCAGATATTAAAAAACTGAAAAAGAAGTACTTAAAATTTGTAATGTATGTAGTAAAAAATGTGAATATATGCAACATTATGTACAAAGGAAACATAAAAAAGGAAAAAAATATCATTTTTATATGTAAAGAATCATCTCTTCAAGAATTATAACTATCTAATGGACATGTGTCATCAGTTAAGGCTGGATACACAAAATGAAGAATTGAAGATTTATCATAAGTAATGCCACGAGTGATTTCCAAATTTATCTAGAGAATTTGGAAAATTAAGAGTGGCATTTGTTAGGACTATTTAACAAATAAAATTAAGCTGTTTACTCACAAATCATTATTTAAATATAGTTATTTTAAAATATTTATATATTTAATGTAAATGGCAATGTTTCAAAACAAATGAGAAATGATTGGTACGCTTCATCTGCTTCTTTTGTTCATCACTGCAACCAAATCATATTATTTATTGCCAATGGAACACAATATTGTAAGAATGCACTCTAGTGGAGAAAAAATGAAGCACTTGAAACTTTATATTAATTCATTTCTGATGTCCTATGTCAATTATATTTTTCTGGAATGTTATTACCTGGGAAAAAATACATTTAATAAAGTGCAAACAGTGGTTTCTTTTTTTGGTGGTATAATCAATTGCTACAAATGTTTTTATATTAATTCCCGCATGCGCTATGTGTTGACATTCATGCACTATATATACAATCTGATAGCCATCTTTTCTTAGAGAGTCAGTTACTGCAAAATAATGCTATGGCCTATTCAGAATGTTAAAAAGGAGGTGCTTTCTTTATTATGATAAACTTTAGTTGGTAAATTCTAGGCGAAACACGGCTGTGATTGGTTGTAAATAAAAAATTATTGTAATGTGACTGGTCATTGACTCCCATTTGGGGCACGAGTTTAATACTCCTTTTAATGCTATTTATCACTTGGATGGGTTAAATTTATCAGTGGTGTGAGTTCTATCAGCAGTTAAATTGTGGTCCTAATGGACTAGTTTATGATTGCCTCTGGTTCCAAGGTTGTAGGTACAAACCCTAGGGGGTGAATGGATTTTTAAGGTCATAAAATCCTGACTATGCCTTCCTTCAGGTCATTAGTATCACATTCAAATCTGGGCATGAAATGACCAACAAATTTGATCAGAAGACTTTTTTCAGGTTGGTAGTTATTTCATGTGCCATAAATCTATGGCACGGGACTCATGACTTTACTTCATTTCCACAGGAAGCAATGGTCACGATTTTTATGCCCTTAAAAAATCCATTAACCTCAGCCAGGTTTCAACCTGTAAACTCAAAACCAGAGGTAGGATGGGAATAACTAGTCCACCAGATCCAATTCAAAGCATCTTGTTCAACATTCTACACATAGAGAAACATTTCTAAGACACAACTAGGGAGCAAACCTAGAAACCTCAGAAAAAGTTACACATACACTATATCACAGAGCTAATTCTTCTTCTTCCTTTCCAGGATTAGGTCAATGCGACCTGTTTCGATCTCAAGTCCATCGGTTCCTTGGCTGTCCCAAAGATCTTTTCCCATGTGGTTTGTAGGTGTTGATCTTTTTGGGTAATCTTGTATTGTCCATTCTGTCTAAATGTTCTTTCCATTGGTATTTGTGCTCTTCTAGTTTATCAACTATTGAAAATATCTCCAGTTAATTTCTTATTGATTCATTGTGTTATCTATCCATGCGTATAGATCCCTTTACAGATCTTAAAAATTTCATTTTAGTGGCTTGAATGTGTGAGATATCTTTTTTTGTAAGTACCCAAGATTCAGATCCATATAAAAGAACAGGAACAGCCATAATTTTATAAAACCTGAGCTGAGTTTCTCTTCGAGTCTTTCGGAGGGTTCTTCTTAAGGTGCCACACATAATTTGATATCGGTTTAATTTATTATGTATTTCCCAATCATAGCTATATGTTATATCTGAACCAAGATAGTTAAAGTGTGCTATCTGTTCTATTATTTCATTACTGATCACTATTTTTGCTCTGACTGGCACTTTGCCCTGAAAAGCCATAATTTTAGTTTTTGAAGTTGAGACTTTGAGATTATAATAGAGTCCTAATTGATTCTCATATGGCAAATTCACATATCATAAATATATTTAATTAGGCATTTTTTTAAATTTTCAGTTTTTTTTTTGCATAAATGCATTGTGTGTTGATTTGCTGTGAAAGAGCCTCCTATGTGAAGCATAATCCTCGTCATCTACTGTCACGGTTTACACCACATCTCATCTATTCCAGCTCCATATTAAAGTTGCTTGCTCCATCTTTTAAATGGTCGTCCACGACTTCTATGTCCTTGTGAATTGTAATTTAACATCTAATCAGGTATCCTCTCTTCACTCATTCTACTAACATGTCCAAACCATTTATTTCTATATTCTTCTATTTTTGTTATCACACTAGTTATTTGTAATTCCTCACGAATATCTTCACTCCTCTGTTTGTCCAAAAGAGTACATCCTGTCACATATCATAGGAATTTCATCTCGGCTGCTTCATTCTTTTTTATTAAACAGTTTGATGTGTTTAATTTTTTCTCCACTAGGGTGCATTCTTACAATATTGCAATCCTTTGGCAATAAATAATTTGATCTGGTTGCAGTGATGAACAAATAAAACATAACAATTGTTTTTCATTTGTTTTCAAACTTCGCCGTTTATATTGAATATACAAATATTTTAAAATAATTATATTTAAAAAGTCCACCGCTGTGGTCTCGAGGTAGCGTGCTGCCTTGTCACGCAGCGGACCCGGGTTTGATCCCCAGTTGGGGCAGTTTTTCTGGGTGAGGTTTTTATCGGGGTTTTTCCTCACCTGTAAGACAAATGTCACGAAAACTTTAAGGCACAAACAGTCCCCGAAATCATATGGCCATCACATCATCATCATCCTTCACCGGTGTGGAAGCTACCACACCTACAATTCCCTAGTAAACTGCAAGCATAGCATGAAAGTGCTACAATTGCAGTGGAAGACCTGCCTTCGGGCAGAATTACTATGGATGGATATATAAATAATGGTAAACAGTTTAATTTTATTTGTTAAATAGTCCTAACAAATGCCACTCTTGATTTCCAAATTTTCTAGATAAATTCACTTGTCACTTCGTGAATTTATCGATAATTTGGAAATCACTTGTGGCATTACTTATGATAATACTATTGAATTGAAGTATGTTTGAGATGATTGTTGTGAGGTAGTTCCTTTATCCAATTTTTCTTCTATGGTGTTTCTTATTAATGAGTCGAAGGCTTTGCTATAATAAATAAATACTGCATGCGGTTTTCCTTTCTGATGTTTTAGAGTGTCTGTGATATCTGCACGTAGATTCGCTATAGCTTGTATTGTACAGGGTGGACCGCTCAAATGGACCTAATTTCAATTGCTTGTTACTGGCAAACGGTTGAAGATAGAAACTTAAAACAACGTTCATAGTACAGAAAAACTCACCAAGTTTCGAATCCTGTCGGTAGATGGCACAAAGATACGTTTCTCGTTCTTAGATTTAATTGTTTGTGAAAATGGCGACTCCGCAGATGAAAGCGCAAGCTGTTTTGTGGTATGCGGAGTTTAAATCAATCATTAGAGTTCAAAGGGAGTTCCGGCGTGTGTTTAACCGTGATGCTCCAACTGCTAGAAGCATAAAGAAGTGGCGTGATACATTATTAGCTACAGGATCTGTGTTGAAGAAGCATGGTGGTGGTCGCAGAGCATCCGATGAAATGGTAGCAAATGTTCAAGCCGCATTTGAGCGAAGCCCCCGGAAGTCATTAAGAAGAGCTTCGCGGGAACTTCAAATACCAAAATCGACATTACAACGGATTGTCCACAAACGCCTCAAACTGCACGCATATAAAGTGCAGTTAGTGCAACGTCTGGAGCCGAATGACATGCCGAAACGAGTGGAATTCGCCAATACGATGCTGGACCGTCTCGGCGCTGATCCTGACTTCATGACCAAGATTTTCTTCTCGGACGAAGCCACTTTCCATTTGTCAGGCAAGGTAAACCGGCATAATGTGCGGATCTGGGGATCGGAGAATCCTCACGCTATTCAAGAGCATGTTCGTGATAGTCCGAAGATGAATGTTTGGTGCAGTTTGTCACATAATAAGGTCATTGGACCGTTTTTTTTCTTCGCCGAGAAAACTGTTCGTGGTACCACATATCTTGACATGCTGGAGCAGTTCTTCTTTCCACAAATTGAACAACTGCAGCCTAACATCGTTTTCCAGCAAGATGGTGCTCTCCCCCCACTGGTCCAATGAAGTTCGTACGACTTTGGACAACATTTTCCCTGGCCGTTGGATTGGTAGGGGAGGACCAATCGCGTGGCCCCCGAGATCTCACGATTTAACACCACTGGATTTCTTTCTCTGGGGCTATGTCAAAGATAAAGTTTACACCACCCCAGTCAAAGACCTTCGTGATCTTCGTGAGCGCATCATAGAGGCTATTGAGAACATTCCAGAAGACATACTCCAACGTACTTGGCAAGAAATTGTTCATCGCTTTGATATCATCACAGTGACTGCTGGGGCTCATATAGAGATGTGGTGATCTGGATATCAAAACTTGGTGAGTTTTTCTGTAATATGAACGTTGTTTTAAGTTTCTATCTTCAACCGTTTGCCAGTAACAAGCAATTGAAATTAGGTCCATTCGAGCGGTCCTCCCTGTAGATCTGTCTTTTCGGAAGCCGAATTGTTCATCAGGAATAAGGTGGATTTCTTAAAATATCTTTTGCAATTAACTGTGAATGTTGGTTATTCCAATTTCACAGATGTCCTGCAATATGGTGGCAATTTTATAAGTGTTCATGCATGCACATTACAATTCTGCAGAACTTGGAAAAAAAAAGAAAAAAAAATTGAGAGATAAATATGACAATTTGTATATCTAGATAAATATTTAATAATTGTAAAAAAATGTTTGAAGTATCGTTGCAAAAGTTTAGAATGGCAGTACGAAATGTTAGAAAAGGCGAAAAAAGTACATAGGGCAACAGTATTATAAGAATGTATGAAATCATGGATCGAAGTATTCTAAAGTTGAACCCTAAATTGAAATACTTCAAGTGAAGGGGAGTCCGGTAATATTAATACTGAAATTGGCGGGTGATAACGCTATAATTTGTTCAGGACGCATATGACGTAAATGCGGAGGGCAAATATTTTAATGATTCTAGATATAGCAACATAAGAATATTATTTCACATATTGCACAGCTAAGATTTTTTATAGAAATGTCATAATAACACCATATCCGAACACGCATTAATAATGGAGCAATCCATTGCGCGACAGCCCCAGAAGGCAGCAACTAATGATACAAAAATGCAGTAAATGAGTCATATACAAATGCTATGAAATAATGGCAACCAGATCAATTATTATAAATGTTTTAATTGAAAATAGGATAAATAATCTCTTGACCGTGTTATTACAATCCTATACGTTTTAGTTTATAATTTTTTAAACATCATAACCTCTATAGACTATAGGCTGAAAACAATTCTAAAAAAAACTAAGTTGATTGACCTATTGTTTGACAGTTCTCAGACGAAAACGCGTATTTGAATTTAAAACATAAATTTGATAAAAAGACCCCCTCCGCTAAAATAAAACGTTCTAAATATCATACATTTCATTATATACAGAACTTTTGATATATCAATAACAATAGATGTATAAATAGAGTTAACTTCGTAATTACGAGACCACTGCTGAGATGAAGATAAAACTAGCATCTTTACTTACCTCATTTCAAAGCAATCCTAAAATATCTACTGTGAAAATAAACACCAGATCAGATCATTCGTATTGATTTCACTTGGTCTGTTTCACTTCTATATACGACATGAATATATTGTTCTTAAATGTACACCAAAATGTTAAATCAGACATTTGTTCCACCCTACACAATTCCTAACGCCATCTTGCTCTGCGAACAGCAGATGTATGAATAATTTCCATTGGCTAAAATTACTTCCTGTACAAACGAAGTCAATGTCCCATCAGTTATAGTGTGATTGTAAGCTATTAACTAAATGCAAAATTGTCTAAATGCATATAAATATTATTTGTAATAAATATATTATTTAAACTTTCTTTTAAATTTTACACGAAACTGGAACATGAATAAATAAGTGGTTGCGGGCGATGTCAGCGCGTATTCAAACAAATTATTTTTGTTTGACAGTTTATTTTGAGATATATTTCAGGTCATACATTTTTATTTTAAACTAGCTAATACCCGGCGTGCGCTGTTACGCCTAAATAAATGAAAATTAATGTGCCTTTATGTTTAGTTGAATAAGTAAAAGCAAAAATAATTATAAATTTATATTCTTAGATACCCCGTGCTGATTACCCGGGAATCTACTTATCCCGATCTTCTTGGCATAAATGAGCTGAAAGACGTAAATTAATGTACTTCTTATGATTAGTTGAATAAGTAAAATGAAAAGTTATTATAAATGTATATTATATCGTAATTATTTTAAGATTCCCCGTGCTGATTACCCGGTTTTCTCAACCTGGAGCCACTACTTATTGTAGCTACCCAAATGCATCACGATGCTGGGTGGGCATCGGTCCCATACTGGCCGAAATACCATGAGAAAATTTCTTCCCCATGGAGACTCAAACCACCGGAAGTCCCATAGCTCTGCGCTAAGGCTTCCTGCCTTAACCACTCGGCTATGGCGCGGGACCTATCTATAATAAATTTGGTTATATCTTGAATATGGCATTTGTCCCTAATTTCTCTGTTGTGTATTTTATCAAATAATGTTTTCCCCTGAATAGTTCTTAAGATTTTAATTTCACATGTGCTTATTATTTTAGTTTTTGTTTTATTAGTCCTAGTTTCTGCTCCATATAAGATTACTGGTCGAACTATCATTTTGTATATGCGGGTTTTGCTTTCTATTGATATATTTGTTGCACCAAATTAAATCTTTCATATACTCTGATATTTATTCTGCTTTATCAGCTTGTTTCTTTACTTATTTTATTAAATGTTTAGTGTTTGTTATTAATACACCTAAATAATTAAATTCCGACACTTCTTCTATAATTTTTCTTTCCACTTCTAATTTGCATCTTGCTGGTTCTTTTGATATTGTTAAGCATTTTGTCTTATTTGAATTTCCATATTGTATTTTCTGGCATTTATATTAAATTGATGTAAAGATCTTTGTAAATTATTTTCAGATTCTGAAAGGAGAACATCATCTGCGTAACATATTAAGTGAAATCTAGTGTTTGCCATTTTATAACCCAAACGTGGTGGTATGTTTTCAATAATTTTACCCATTATAATATTAAATAAGAATGGACTTAAAGAGTCACCTTGCCTGATGCCCTTTGTGAGGGTTATTTCTTCAGTTTGCTGTTCTTTTACTTTGATATATATCCATCCTTAGTAATTCTGCCCGAGGGCAGGTCTTTCACTGCAATCATAGCATTTTCATGCTATACTTTGCAGCTTTACTAGGGAATTATAGGTGTGGTAGCTTCCTGTTGCTTCCCACACCGGTGAAGGATAATGATGATAATGGTAAGGATGATGATGATGGCCAGATGATTTTCGGGGACGTTGGCCCCTAAGCTTCCTGGCATTTGTCTTACAGGTGAGGAAAAACCCTGAAAAAACCTTACCCAGAAGCCTGTCCCAACCGGGAATTGAACCGCTGTGTGACAAGGCAGCACGCTACCTCGAGACCACAGTGGTGGAATATATATATATATATTATATACAGTGTGTATCAAGGGAATTCCAAAATGTAGGATTAAAAAAATAACAGAATCAATAAGGTCCAGTAAATATGAGTTTGTGACAGTGGTTTAGGCTCTTACTTACTCACTGGCACTATCGAACCCATAGGTTCATGGCCGCGCGGACATAAGCTCTCCATACATCCCTATCCTCAGCCAATGCTTTCCAATCATTCCCTGTATAATCTACTTCCCTCAAATCATAGTTAATGTTGTTCTCCCACCTCATTCTTGGTCTACCAACTGGGCGTTTTCCTTCTGGCTTTCCTACAAGAAGTTTCCATGCACGTCTTTCATTCCCCATACGCGCAACATGTCCTGCCCATCGCAATCTACGAGACTTAACTGTTCTTATTATATCTGGCTTCCTATAAAGACCATGTAGTTCATTGTTATGTAGTCTTCTCCATTCACCTGTCTGTTCATCTCTCTTTGGTCCAAAAATTTTCCTAAGTACTTTATTCTCAAATACTTGTAATCTCCTTTCCTCCCTTAAAGTAAGAGTCCATGTTTCGCATCAATATAATATAACTGGTAGAATAATAGTTTTATACATTTTCAGCTTAACGTTTTTTGAAAGGAGTTGGGACATCAAAAGTCTCTGCAATGCATAATAGCACGCATTTCCAGAATAGTGGTTTAGGCTCACCAATACTAATGATTGGTAAATGTAAAGTAATTCCACTACAGGCCTTAGGAGTAAATAGGTTAAGGGTCCCTCTTTTCTAGATAATTGGCACGAGAAGTCAGCTGGGTTGTAAAGCCCTATGTGATAACCAGTCAAATATCTAGCACCCATTATCCTTAGAGGGTCACGATGCCAACAGTTTAAAAACCTGACCCACTGGTTCTTGAACCCCTAATTTTCTAGCTTATTGCCAAAACCACTACATACACTATAACATGTCCCTACTAAGCATCGGCATTAATTCCAACAAAAGTTGTGACCGAAATGGAGTTGCTGCAGATGTGTAAACAAACCAAAAACTTCACACAGTTGAGATCCAACCTAACTCCTGGGGATTGTAAAATGGTGAATCCCAAAAAATATTGTTCTTCATCATCATCCATGCAAGTATTAGGCCGTGTGGCCTGTTACGGTCTCAAAGAGGAATTTTCCATCCAGCGCCTTTTTTTGGACGTCCCAGCGATCTTTTGCCTTGGAGGCAGTAACAAAGCATGGCTTTTGGAATTCTATGAGATGGCATTCATTGAAGATGGGCTTTCCACTTGTTCTGGTAGTTTTGTATATGGTGAAGAATGGGTTCTACATCCAACTCTTCCATAATTTCCTCATTTCTTTTATGGTCCCACTTTGTGTAGCCTGCTGTACGGTGTATAAATCACATCTCATTTGCTGTTATTTGGCTTTCATCCCTTCTTTGTATTGTCCATGCTTCACTACCATATCTTAATACTGGTCTTGCGAGAACCTTATGAAGCTGTAATCTTGTGTTCTTCTGTACTAAAGATGGTTTCATTATACTGTTAATTATCCCCATTGTTTTTGTAAAATTTGTGATTTTCTTTGATGTATCAGCTTCATCTTGAAATGTTAAATTATAATCCAAATAATTAAATTTGTTTACTCGTTCTAAAATTTCATCAAAATTGTTCTTATTTGTTTCAAATACTAATTTTATGAGTTATGGAACTTGTAGAATCAATTGTTGCATTCACTAACACCCTATTGGTCCCTATTCCAAGCAAACCAATCCACTGATATCCAGTTCCCTAAAATGAATCTAAATAAAATCATCCTATCTACACCTAGGCCTTCCTACAATATAAACATTTTGAAAGCATTTCTACAATCACCCATTTCTCTTAAAAACCATCAAGTTTTCTTTCCTCATACAATTCTCAATTGTCCAAAGACAGATAACCAGTGGTACTAATAGCTACATCTTATGGCTTCTATTTAGAAGTATTTTTAATGAAAATTTTAATTTAAAAAAAATAAATATAACATTGGAACAATTAAATATTGCTCGTTATAGGAGATATTGATCAGCCATAGTGAACTAGTGGTTATGCTCCTTGCCTCTAGTCCCGAGGGTCGCAGGTTCAAACCTGGCAGAAAAATCCAAGAAGCAAGTCCTCCGGTAGGGTTTAAGCCATGGGTCCCGAGTCTGAAGATTTTTCAGCCTCATAAAAGATCCTTAAGCCTGAATAAAAAGGTCTCTTAGAAAATATTACAGGCCTCAATGCCCTAGTGGGGCATGCCATAGCGTAATGATTAATGCACTGCACTCACAAGCTAGAAAGTTGAGGGTTTGAGTTCTGGTGGGGTCAGGATTTTTAAAAACTGACCCAAACTTTCTGATAGCACTCTGGCCCTGGGGTCGACTCAGCCTCTAATGGAAAGAAGTGCCAGGCACTTGTTCTGAAAGTAAAGGCGGCTGTGATGCAGGGCTGACATCAAGTGCCGATTGTCCAGATAAAGTGGAAGCCTTAACCTGCTACTACCCCAAGGGTCTCCTGAGCCTGTAGTGGGATCACTTTACTAATGACCTCATGGCTCATTGAGTCAGTGTGTTGACTGCATGCTACTCATGACATCTATAGCCAAATAAAGTAACTAAAAATTAACTTGATCTAGTAATTCCTAACAAAGGAGAGGCTATGGCTCAAAAATGGGCAAGATGGAATGATACTGTAAAGAAAGAGATGAATAGGAGTAAAGATCATCATCATCATAGTACATTCACGAATTTAGGCCATTTGTTGACCTGTTTCGGCCTCAAGAGAAACACCATCCAAAAGTCTTTTGAGTGGATGTCCTGGTCTTCTTCTTCCTGCAGGTTGATATCTTAACATTTGTTTGGGTATTCTGTGATCTTCCATTCGATGAACATGTTGCATCCATCTTGACTTATAATCAGAAATTTTGTTTTCTAAAGATTCCATGTGTAATTCTTCTAAGATGTCTTCATTTTTTTTGTGATCTAGTAGTGTGTATCGTGCAGTCCTCTGAAGATATCTCATTTCAACAGATCTATATGTATATCCTTCTGTTTCAACATCTTCAATTCCTTCTGGATTTTTTCGTGTTGAGACTTGAAAGTAGTTTTGAAGTTCCTTAGGACAGGTTACTGGCCCGACGCTAAGTAGTCCAGTGGTAGGGCTGCTACCTTTTAGTCTCTGGACAGACATTAGGATACTGCATTTACTCAGTACCCGATGGAACGGTTATACCCCCGTGACTCGGTCCTCAGAGCCTCGTTTGTGAAAACGGGTTGTACCACGAGAAGGTGAGGATGAGAATTGGGTAGGAGAGGTTATACACACGTCACTACCCCTTACAACCCTAGGAGTAAAGATAAGGAGAAAACAAGCAGAGAATAGAAACATTCTTATCTTCAGTACTTTTTTGGCAACTGATGTTACTTATTTTAGGAATTCTCACTATGAGGTATATTCATTAAGGTAGAATTTTTTATCACTCACCTCATATATAGTCAAATAAGAACAATATGAGGTGAGTGGTAAAAAATTCTATGTTATGTCGATCGGAAGAAACTCTTCTTCTTCTTCTTCAGTCGCCAAAAAAGTACTGAAGATGAGACTGTTAAGGTCTCGAAATCGCGAACTACTTAGAAGATTTATATGAGGAGAGGTAAGAAACATTTGATTTTACCATAAATTAAACCTCATAGTGATTCCTGTAAAAGTTAAAAAAGAGAATAGAAACATTTGGCAAGACATGTTCTACAATAGCTGTAGTAACATGATTGAAGTCCATGAGAATAGTTCAGTAGTTAATTTTTCATAATAACCAATATCAGTACACAATTTTTACAGGCTTTTTGTACAGAAATCAAACTATGCAGTTAGACTAAAGAATATTGTCCCATAATTTGAATGACTAATGCCATTCTTTTCCACAATATCTAACATGTGATTAACATCCAAGATAAATATATAGATGTACATCAGACATAAATAAAGTAGAAACATAATAGTTTGATGACTGTTTAAAGTAAAGGCAGAGAAAGTATGTACAGCAACAGTATTATAAGAACGTAGTATGGAAAAATCATAGGTCAAAGTATTTTAAACTTGAGCTCCTCAGATAATACTACAATAATTTGTATGTTTTTCTACTTAGGATAATATTTCCATTAAACGCAGTGAGAATTTTTTCTAAGTCCCAGGCAGACACCATGCGCATGCACCAAGAAACGTGAAACGGTTTACAATATGAAATGTCGTGATGCAGCCAACATTTTTTTTTTTGCAAATGCCCCAGGTTGTCTTTCGACATTCCTGGTGTTCTCTCCTGGCATAGCATACTTGTAACCCACTTCTGAGGTTGGGTCGCCTGGAAGGCGGGGTTACGTTGCCCCGATGATATGATGGGTGATGATGATGATAGTGGTGCACCAGGAGAGTCCCTAATCCTAAGCTTAATCTAAGATGAATATGAATGATGATAATTGCGATGGCCATATGATTTCGGGGACCATTAGGGCCTTAAAGTTTTCCTGACATCTGTCTTACAGGTGAGGAAAAACCCTGATAAAAACCTCACCCAGAAAAACTGTCCCGACCGGGGATCGAACCTGGGCCCACTGCGTGACAAGACAGCAAGCTACCTCGAGACCACAGCGGTGGACATGGAGTCAACATTATACATTCTATTTATAAAAACCTAAAAGCTAACCCAACACAATTTAAGTACTCTAACCCGTGAAAGACCAACCTAAAAGCTAACCTAATGCAATTTAAAGCACTCTAACCTGTGAAAGAATGCAACACCCAAAAATAAATAGTAAGTTCTCAAATTCTGAAGTACATAACCTATGTTGGCTGCACTGTTGTTGTATAGAATATTCTTTAAAATCAATATGTTTACGTATATAGTTAAATATCATAGACAAATATGTTCAAATAATCGTTAGAAAAAATGTAAAATTTGTTGTAAATGGTGGAAAATAATTTGAAAATAAAACCCTGTTGGTGCATGTGCGTAGTGTCTGCCTTGGACATATAGGTGTTCTCCTGGTACAGAATCCCCAAAATATGTACCTGAGATCTGTCGTCCTCAACAAAGTAAAATTTCAATTAGAAAACTTTGAAGGCCTTTTGGAACATGGGTTCAACATTACATTACTTTTACCTTCAAATTCCCATAGTAGAGTAGCGCGGGGCTATTTCGCACATTTCAAATTATAAGTTATATAACCTTCGGGAAAAACTTTTCAAGGAAAATAAAATATATACTTATTATTACTGAAATATCAATAAATGTATGCACAGTATTTAAATATAAAGATTTATTAAACACACTGTATACATTATAATACAATTACTGAAAATTATTATCGTCTGCATAGTATTTTAGAGGCTTTCTTCTTGCTATACAGTCAATAAGGTGGTATTGTTGACATTTTTGGTCACATAGCTTGCACAGGCACTGGTTCAATGCAAGGTGGAACCCTTTTTTGGTACATACTCTGTAGTGGAATCCATGTGTGGCGGTCCTCGTGAACACGTGTCTTAGGGAGAAGTTCGGTTCATTCCATTCTTCGGTGAGAGATGACACAGAGGGCAAGAGATGACAATAAAACAGGTGGAACACATATGGACACCTCTATGGAAACACGTCCCAGTAAAGACAACTATTGCAACAGATAAGCAAAAAGCGGAAACCCCGGAAAGGCGTTGGACGCTGCTCCGAATCAATACAGAACTTCTTCAGAGAAAATTAAAAAAAGAGGACGCCAAACAACTAATCGAGCAAGAACGCATTGACGAAGCGCTAGATCTCATTAAAACTGCTCTTCTATCGTCCACAGAAAGAAAACCTTGGAAAAGGAAAAGCAAACCCTGGTTCGATACAGAATGCTTCAAACAAAGGAAAGCTGCACTGACGAAGCTACACTCATGGAGAGAGCTTAACACAAAAGGATAGGCTAAAAGAATACACACAAGAGAGGAAAAGATACAGAATTATATTTGAAGAGAAACATTTTTTTTAAGAGAAAAATGTTTGTCTAGACCGAGACTCGAACCTGTGACTTTTGGCTTGCCGGGCCAAATGCTCTACCAACTGAGCTACCGAGGCGAGTTACGATCTAGACGCAATTTTTTCTCTTATATACGTTGTAATTCCCTCTCGCCAAATGCTTTTCAAACCATTGCTTCTATTTTTGCAAATGGCAGCTTCTTAGTTAAGAAGACATTTATTGGGAATTTAACTCTACTTTATAAAGCTTGTAAGGCTTGTAATGATGTTTTTATTATTAAAATATATATGTAGTCAATATGCCCATTTCACCAATTAATGTTTTAAAATGGTCAACAAGTTTCTACAGCCAAGCTGTCATTCTCAAGACCAGATATTGACTCATTTATTATTGATTTAACATTTCTCACTGAAAGATAAATTATATTTGAAGAGAAAAATTTGTGTCTAGATCGTAACTCACCTCAGTAGCTCAGTTGGTAGAGCACTTGGCCCGGAAAGCCAAGAGTCCTGGGTTTGAGTCTCGGTCTAGGTGAAAATTTTTCTCTTCAAATATTACAAATATTTACCAAATGTGAATTGTTTCTTGCCAAAGGCACCAAGACACACCTCATGAAACCATTTTAAACATTTCTGACATCTGATCCATTCTACCATATATTCTGACTTTTCTGTAAAATACCTTACACAACAAAAAAGAACATGGCACAACATCTTCCTCCACATTCACTGTTGGCTGAAGTGGAAGTGGATCGTCTTCATATGACGAGGAATGTGTGTTTCTTTTATTTTCATGTCTTCTTCAATCCACTTCATGTAAGTCCCTTTAGATTTATATGTGCGGACCGTCTCTAACATTTTAATAAATAACTTCTGATAGTTTACTCACATTTTTATGAAAGAATAATATCTTAAGAAGTGTACAGAATAGCCCTGTTATTCTGTGCGAAATAGCCCCCATTTACTACATTATAATAAAGCTGTATAATTTCATAACCACTTATAATTTCTAAATTTAATTAACTGATCTGATAATTGCAAACATTTACTATAAATTGACACAGTAATTATTGATATACAATAATTTATATAAAAATTACAGCTTAAACAGTGAGATGTATAAACTATTCAAGCAGGTATATGGCTCAAATAATACACACCGTGGTTGCAAAAGCTTTTCTTGCAGCAACACAGAACCTTTCTTTGAAACAAACAGATGATGACTGAATAGCAGGCAGACAGGGGTTGAAAAGAAGTGGTCATTATTTTGTCGTTGAAAATTCCAAAGGTTTCCAGGAAGACACAAAATACTTAAAGTGTGCGAAAAAGCCCCACGGTACCCTATATTCTTGTAATATTGTTACTCTATGCACCTCTTCTGTCTTTAGTAACATTTTGTAATATTTTAAACTTTTTCAACAACACTTATAACATTCTTTTACAATTTTAGGTATTTATTTATTTACAAGAAATACAACAATATTACATTTTTAGATAATATTGTGAAACTCACTAGCCATTTTCCCTCCTTTTCCATAGTTGCCACCATCAACAACTCAATTACATATATTTTTGTTAGGTTAGTGTACATCAGATTAGTGTAAACTTCAGTAAATAATATGCAAGTAATTAATTTTGTTAGGCTCGAGGTAGCGTGCTGCCTTGTCACGCAGTGGGCCCAAGTTTGATTCCCGGTTGGGACAGGCTCCTGGGTGAGTTTTTTTTTCCTCACCTGTAAGACAAATGTCAGGAAGCTCAGGGGCCCAACGGTCCCTGAAAATCATCCTGCTATCATCATCATCAGTATGGAAAGCAATGGGAAGCTACCACACCTCAAACTTCTTAGTAAAGGTACAAAGCATATGCTATGATTGCAGTAAAAGACCTGCCCTCGGGCAGAATTACTATGGATATATGGGGATTAGAAAGGGAGAAGTTAGTGTACATCCATTTCTAATAAACATTTGAGGAAATTGAAATCAATACACCTAGAAGCTTTGGGCCTCCCCTAATGCCTATTCAGGTGCACCTTCTCTCTTTATTATTATTATAAACATTTGAGAATTTATTTCGAAGCTTGGTCATACCATACGTGCTACCATCTAGCGACAGCTCTATAAAAAACTCATACGCACTTTATTCTGCAGGACTAAGAAAATATATTGGGAAAGGTAAAGTACTGTTCTCCCGTTTTTTTTTTTCAATTTATATAGGTGAACTCCTGGCATAGAGTCACCAAAATATGTACCTAAGAACTCAGTTACCCTCAATGAAGTAAAATTTCAGTTATTTTGAAGGCCTTTTGGAACATGTTCCAATCACCAGTTAAAAAGGTACTCAACTAAAATTCATCGGAGAACATTTTGTTTAAACAACCCACCTCATAGGATTCATGCTTCCATGATACCGCGGTTTCAAACACAGTCGTGTTCATCCTCAGCCATAACTCCGACTGACGAAATTCTTCGGCCATCAACTGTTCTATTGTCGCCATCTTCATATTGGGAAAAGATATACATTCAGAAAAATAAAGATAGATCAATGAATTTTGATATCCCTAATGAAATTACTTTGATTTCGAAGTTCATAAATTCAACCATAGATGGCAGCACTGAAGATGACGATAGAACAGTTGACGGCCAAAGAATTTCGTCAGTCGGAGTTATGGCAGGGGATGAACACGACTGTGCATGCACACTGTGATTCTGTAGAACTTAGAAGAATTTGTGTGCACCCGTTTCTCAACCTTATCCTCTTATATAATATGGGACAGGGATAATCTTTCCATTAAACGCAGTGAGAATTTTTTCTGGGCAGACACCATGCGCATGTGCCAACAAACGCGAAGCAGTTTACTCTATGGAATATTGCGATGCAGCCAACAATATACATGCTATTTAACAAACCTAAAAGGTAACCTAACGCAATTTAAGTACTCTAACCTGTGAAAGACCAACCTAAAATCTAACCTAACGCAATTTAAGCACTCTAACCTGTGAAACAATGCAACGTCCAAAAATAAATAGTAAGTTCTCAAATTCTGAAGCACATAACCTATGTTGGCTGCACTGTTGTATAGAATATTCTTTAAAATCAATATGGCTGCCACATATTTATGTTATGTATTTAGTTAAATATCATAGAAAAATATGTTCAAGTAATCGTTAGAAAAAATGTAAAATTTGTGGTAAATGGTGGGAAATAATTTGAAAATAAAACTCTGTTGGGTCTGTTGGCGCATGCGCGTGGTGTCTGCCTCAGACTTAGAAAAATTTCTCACTGCGCTTAATGGAAACATCAGCCATGGGACAGTATTCTATAGTTTAAAACTTACATACATATATGTAAATCTATTTATAATTTTAATATATTAAGGCACTTATCATAATACACGCATATTAATCCAAATCTTCATATGTAGACTTAGAGTTTGCTAATCTCTGCTTCTTCCTGTTCTGATACTCTTGGACATTATCAAATTTACGTTTATACAACAATGTCAAAACACATGTCGGTGAAACATCCTTAAATAAACTTTCCTTATTATTAACACTTGATACAACAGATAAAATGTTTTCTTCAACACAATTTTTAAACTGACAAGTATTGATGTCCCAATCAAAAACATGAAGAAACTCATTAACTGAAGGACCTATTACCCATAGATGTTTATCAAAGCACAGAATATCCCATGGTTCATTATCTAATTTGATTGTCTGTGTAAGTTCATGTGAAATACTTTTTAAATTTCCACTGATTAGGTAAACAAAACAAACCTGTATGTTTGATACACAGCAACATACAATTGAAGAGACTGAATCAATATTGCAGCATGTAGCAAGTACAATTGGTAAGTTATTATCTTCATCTTTATTTACCTTAATATCAACATATGGAGACAAATCCATACTACTATCAATTTTATGAACTTCAACACCTGATTTATAATTCCAGAACCTTATACTTCCATCACCAGATGAAGATACAAGCACTCTCTCATCATGAGGAAGAAGGCAAAATGCTTGTTACAAATTCTTTATGACCAAGGCAATATGATTGAATATTGTATGCATTAGGATAACACGAAACTCTTATCTTTTCGTCTCTGTCACAAGTAATCACAAATCTCTCATCTGGAGTAACCAACACATCCAAAAGCATTGACAAATGTCCTAGTAACAGTTTTCCTTCTAAATCTAGAGATGTCACAGAAAATTCATATGCATCTCCAGACTTATCAGCTAAGATAACAGCTTTCTCGCTTGGAGTAAATTTCACTTTACTTGCAATTCTTGAAGAAAATCTAGTGCTTAATGGAAAACTGTTAAATGATTCCCATAAGATTAACTGTTTATTACTAGTACATACTACTATATATTTTCCCGAAATTGAAATATCGGCTGCAACAATTTGATAATTTGTCGAACTCTCGACAGCTTCATTATTTTCCTTGGGTTTTACTTCTTCAGGTAAAACTAAATTTGTGTTCTTATTTTGGCAAGACGTGTCCAATGCTATTGCACTTAACCCACAAGTAACTACAACACAAGATTTTTGACCAAAAAGTTTCGCCATTGTGCACACTATCCAGAATTTCTGGAAACATAAGATCACAGACAAACTAATACCATAATTTGGTAAAGATTTTCACACTGGAAACGTGATCATTAACAAACTATACCGTACTTCATTAAACGTTTTCACACATAACTCATGTAATGCAATTCGAGCATGCTATATGTAAAATGTAGTCGTACCAACGAGATAATATGATAATCCCCACATTTCTATTAAAAATTCCCTAACTACTCAAACCAAATGATACCATAGAGCTCGTTCTCTATGACCACAGAGAAGCGATACAACATAATACAATAAAGTGTCAAATATTAAAAATATATATGAAAATAGTTGCAATGTTCAGATCATACTATTTTTATAAGAAATTTTATATAGTAAAGTGATCCCACAACAGGCCTCAAGAGACCCTTGGGGTAGTAGGAGGTTAAGGCTCCCACTTTTTCTAGACAATCGGCACTTTATGTCAGCCCTGCGTGACGGCCGCCTTTACCCCCAGAACAGGCGTCTGGTACTCATTTCCGTTAGAGGCTGAGTCGAACCCAGGGCCGCCAGAGGGTTAGGGTCAGTTTAAAAATCCTGACCCCAACGGGACTTGAACCCTCGACCCTCCGGCTTGTAGCTCAGTGCCTTAACCACTACGCTACGGCGTGCCCCCAAGAAATTTTACTCAGTAAAAAGATTTAAATTTCTATATCGACATAGAAGACAAACAAACGGACACATTCCTCCCCATCACGGAACAGGAGTGCTTGAAGTCATCAATTCAACCAAACGTAACAAGGCAGCCAGCCCTGACGGGCTATTCAATGAACATCTGAAAGACTCGGCGAGGTTCCTGACGGGAATCTGGACCAAACTGTATAACAAATGTCTACAACTGCGAAATATCCCAGATGAATAGAGGAAATCAACGTTAAAGACATTATACAAGGGAAAGGGCGAAACAGACGACCCCAACTCATATAGAGGGATCGCGCTGGAAAATAACAGTTTCAAAATATTGACCAAAATCTTAACTAAGAGATTAACAAATGAAGTCGACTCAAAGATACCAGATGAACAATTCGGTTTCCGAACAGGCAGGACGGTCTATTTATGTATTTTATGTCGTTGATGCCTCTTATGGCTGCGACAGTTTTTTCAGTTACGTGTTTGCTGAAACATGTGCCCGTTGTTTGGAAGGTTACTCCAAGATATTTGTAATTACTTGTTTGTTTTAGTGGATCTTGTCCATAGTACACCATTTCGTGTGTTGAGACTCTTCCTCCCTTTCTGAAGACCATCTGCATGTCTTGTTTTTATTTATGTGGAGTCCGTTTTCTTCTGTCCATGTTATGAGGGTGTTGAAACTTTCCTGTAGATCTCTGTGCTTTGTCGCGCATAGAACCATGCCATCTGCGTACATGTATATGGTAGCTTTACTGTTTGCCATCTTTAAAGCATGTGCAATGTCTGCAGTTGTGATGTTGAATAGCAGAGGACTTATTGGGTCGCCTTGGAGAACTCCATTTGTTTGTATTATAGGAGCCGATGTCGTTACGTTATCGTTTATGGTCACTCTATTGACTGCCATAATACATCTGATGATGTGTGACAAATAGTTGTCTCCACTTATCGTTTCGAGCTTCTTCATTATGATCTGTCTGTCGAGTACATCAAACGCTTTTGTGAAGTCGATAAATATTGTGTACAGTTTACCTTTGGGGTGTCTGAGTGATTCTTGGATGTCTGTCAACAGGTTGTTTATGGCGTGTATGGTGGCTCTTCCCTTCCTAAAGCCGAATTATTCCTCTGGGATCACGTTGTCTGCAAGGTCGTATAGCCTCTTTGTCAGAATCTTTGAGAAGATTTTGAATAATGAATTCTCCAGTGCTATGCCTCTGTAAGCATCTGGTGATGATGTAGGGCCTTTGCCTTTGTAAAGGATTTTGATTGTTCAGTGTCTCCACTTTTCTGGCATGGTCCCGTATTCTAGGCATTTGTTGAAAAACTGGGTCCATGTCTGTACTAGGTGTGGTGACGCCAGTTTCAGGTGCTCGTTGGCAATTCCGTCCGACCCTGCGGCCTTCTTATTTCTAGTTTCAATTATAACTGTTAATATTTCTTGCTCCGTAACTTTTGTGAATGTTGGGTGTTGCTTGTAAGGTGCAGGGAACGCCAAATAGCTTCTGTTCTGGTTTAGAATATCACGAAAGTGGTCTACCCAAGTCTGCATTTGTATTATGTTCGGAAAGTAGGGTCTTGTTGTTTTGAGGGCCGTAAAAGGATCGTCCATTGCCAATTTGATCACCTGCTTAGCTTCCTTTTCAAGGTGATACGCCCTTTTTTCTCTCAGCAATTTTTTGTACTGTCTTCTTTTTCCGTTATATAGCTTCAAGTCTTCAGAGTTTAAGGATGTCCTTGCTCTGTGTAGTGACTTGAGGACTTCCTTCCTTTCTTCGTAACATTCTCTGTCGAACCATGTTTGGGATTTTCTCTCCGAGATATAATTCACTATTTGAGCTTTCTTGATTATGTTTTCTAAAATTTGGGCGGCTTCGTTAATGTTTCCGTTTTCTATTTCCTTTTGAGCTTTCCAGTTATTATTAGCAGTAAGAGCTGCCAATACCCTAGAATATATTTTAAATTCACATTGTTTCAATAATTGTGGCTATATTCTAGATATATCATATAAAAAGATTATGTATGAAATAAATGTATTATATTTTTCTTATTTCTATATGCAATGAGAAAAACACGTAGGAAACAATTAACGAAGCAATATATTTAAATCAATGGGTTATTTTTTTTAATAGGGAAACTTTTTCCCACAACCTTGGCGTCACTGCCTCTCTCGTCGATTCGATCTCTATCATAGAGAACCGAATCTCTATGGATTCGACAGTATCGAAAGCAGAATCGAACGTAGATGTAAAGATACTAAAAATGGCTACTGAAGATGCTGCTAGAGAAAAAGCTTTACATGATTACAGGAAAAAACTCCTTGAACATAAGGAGGTAGAAAGTCGACTGAAAGAAAGTACGTATTTCATTCTCTGTTTCCAATTAGAATACTAAATTTAATTGCTTAATTGTCAATTTTTTAATCTATAATGATAATTGCCAAATCATCATGTCATTTTCATGTTTACAGTGAGAGAGCAACTTAAAGAATTAACGAAGCAATACGACAAATCTGAAAATGATTTAAAAGCATTGCAGAGTGTTGGACAGGTTAGTAAATAATTACGTACATTTGCAAGAAAAGCTTCTAGTTCCGAATCGCTCCTTTTTTATTAATCCGTCCTTTTAGTTCAGTGAACAGCTAAACGTTTCTTATTGTCTCTGTGTTAAAATGACATATAACATTCACATGATACTAGTTACTGGCTTTGTTCCTCTTTCTTTCTCTTCCAAATTTTGCCACAATGCAATATATTCTAAACGAAATTTCACTATTCCTTTTTTATTTCATTAGGTTAGAATGGGGCAAGTTAATGTACACCATGTTAGTTTATAGTTTTTAAGTTCTACAGAATTGCAAGTGTGCAAATGCTTAATGTAACTTCCACCAGAGAGCAGGACATCTATGAAACTGATATGACCAAGCTTCACAATAAATTCCCAAACATATTTTTTAAGAAATGGATTACACCAACTTCCCTCTTCCTAATGTATTAAATAACATGCATATTTACACAGTCTACATTATAAATTGTAACTATTCGAGTGAAGATTAGATGCTCTGCTACAAAACCCACATTAGCCTTACTAGACGTGTGTTTGGCTTTCCTTCTTTAAGGCCGGTATTCAAAAACAAGCTCGGATGAGGTACTTTTTTGGTGGACACAATTCTATACTTACATTCTTATGCCACTGATGCACTAAACACTTGAAAACACGTTTTGTACTATTTTAAACATTTTGGAACCATTTTAAAAACATTTCTTACGATTATTAAATATTTATAAATTATGCAAAATGTGTGCATCCGATTCTAGAGACATGCTAGAGATGCGGAAATGCTTCATGTAACATCCGCTAGATGGCTCTCAAATCGGAGTTACCAACATTTGAAAATAATTTCAAACCATATTTGGTGTTAGTGTACGTAAAATTAGTTATTAAATAATACACATGTAAATTGTTTTTTTTAGCATTTGGGAATAAATAATATGCATGTAAATTGTTTTCTTTGGTTAGGAAATGGCAAGTTAGTTTACGTCCATTTTTTTTTAGCATTTGGGAAGTTATTCCCAAGGTTGGTAACACCGACTGCAGAGCCATCTATCGGAGGCTACATTAACCATTACAGCAACTCGCGCATGCGCACTACAATTCTGTGGAACTTAGAAGAATTCTTGTCTGCCAAATAACCGACTTTTTCCCCAAGCTCTTTAGGTCATGCCATTTCCATCTTTCGTAAGTTGAGGTTGAGGTTCGATTGTTCCTGGAAATTAAAAAAAAATAAATATCTTGTTATCACATGATGTTGAATAGAGTGAGCCAGTTAGAGTAGGTTCTGCATGACCCACATAATTAACCACAGAGACACGGGCTGAGAGTCGCTCTCTGCAGAAAGTTTGGTTCTTGAATACCAGCCTAAAAGTACAAAAAGTAAGGAATCTACATTGTAAGTTTCCATTAAGCGCAGTGAGAAATTTTTCTAAGTCCCTGGCAGACACCATGTACATGTGCCTACAAATGCAAAGCGGTTTACACTATGGAATCATGCGATGCAGCCAACATATACACAATATTTAACGAACCTAACTCTAACCTAATGCAATTTAAGCTCTTTAACCTATGAAAGATTGCAACACCCAAAAATAAATAGTAAGTTCTGATTTATGAAGCACATACTCTATGCTGACTGCACTGGAACATGTTAAAATCAATATGGCTGCCAGTCTTCATATTACGTACGTAGTTAAATATCATAGAAAAAATATATTGAAATAATCGTTATAAAAAATTTAAAATTTATTGTAAATGTTTGGAAATAATTTGAAAATAAAACCTTGTTGGTGCATGCATGTGGTGTCTGCCTGTGACTTAGACAAATTTCTCACTGCGTTTAATGGAAACTTCAGCCAAAAGTAATACATATGTCTTACCTTATAACATCTTGGAAATGTCCTCTTTTCTGGGTTATACAGGCATTGTATCTCGAAACCACATTCTGGCTGACACGAGCGAGTTCTTGCACTGTAATGTTCCTGATTTAATTTATAATGTTTTCTTTTAGGACCTCCAACATGTGAGGATAACCTGAAAGATAAGGTTTATTGAAGGACAACACTAATTCCCGTGTTAATACCTCTAGCGCCCCGCTATTGTATAAAGTCCTAACATTCCATGTTCCTAGGAACATGTCCCTGTGTTTGAGCCTTTGGCATGGGTTCCCTGAAGTAGTCCGGAGAACCGAATGGGGGACTATTTAACCTCCGGAAAATTTTACCCCAGTTGAACCCATGTCCGCATTTCTTGACGGTTGTATTTTTATGGTGAAAGATTGTCACTCTTTCGACCAAGGTACTTTTTTCGTCTGGCTTATCACCTTTAACTAGTCTGGCATGGGTAACCCTATCGGCAGCATTGCAGAGACTTTTGATGTCCCAATTCCTTTCAAAAAATGTTAAACTGAAAATATATAAAACTATTATTCTACCATTATATTATATGGGTGCGAAACATGGACTCTTACTTTAAGGGAGGAAAGGAGATTACAAGTATTTCAGAATAAAGTACTTAGGACATTTTTTGGACCAAAGAGAGATGAACAGACAGGTGAATGGAGAAGATTACATAACAGTGAACTACACAGTCTCTATAGGAAGCCAGGAATAATAAGAACAGTTAAGTCTTGTAGACTGCGATGGGCAGGACATGTTGCACGTATGGGGAATGAAAGAGGTGCATGGGAGCTTCTTGTAGGAAAGCCAGAGGGAAAATGCCCAGTTGGTAGACCAAGAATGAGGTGGGAGAATAACATTAACTATGATTTAAGGGAAGTAGATTATATGGGAAATAATTGGAAAGCATTAGCTCCGGATAGGGATGTATGGAGAGCTTATGTCTGTGTGACCGTGAACATACAGGTTTGATAGTGCCAGTGAGTAAGTAAGTAAGAAGGACAACACTTTCATCATAGGTTATAAGGTATATGTAATAGTTTTTATGTAGTTAAGGCAGGAAAGCTGTGCATGCATCAAATTTAGTCTTCGTAGTGAAGAGTGAAAACCCCGCTTGGGCGGTTACAGCTTATAATGTAGACCCTGTATAAGGAAATTATATTTAAATCTTTTGAAATCTTCACTTCATTACTAAAATTTGTGTATAAATAAATACTTAAACCATCATTAAATTAATTTGTTTATATTTCAGATTGTAGGAGAGGTGTTGAAGCAGCTTACAGAAGAAAAGTGTAAGTTTTTAAAAATGTTACATCGTAACAAATTTATTGGGAATTTTAGCACAGGCATCCAGATACTCTAAGGATATTTTATGCAAAATGCCAGTCTATGAATCATGCAATATATTACTAGTTACTAACTATATCAAGAAAGGATTACAAGTATTTAGGAATGAAGTTCTTAGGAAAATTTTTGGAACAAAGAGAGATAGACAGATGAATGAAGAAAATTACATAACAGTGAGTTACACGATCTTTATAGGAAACCAGATGGATTGGGGTGTATTACAGTCGATTTTTAATTACGCGATTGATGACAATTTTAATGCAAATATTCTTGTTACGTAATGGTTTTAATGAAATTAATCTTTGGAAAAGAAGCACAATTAGTGCATTTAAACATTATATGGAATTAATTAGCTTAAATATGTAATTTCCATTTTAACCGTCAGCCATTTTGGAATCTAATAGAAGAACTGTTATATATGTATATGAAACTAAAAACTATCCTAACCTACACGTATAGGAACCTAAAAGCTAACCTAACCTAATTCAATTACTCTAACCTACTCTAAATTAATGTAATATGTAAAAGTAGACATAAAGTGATGTAATTGTATAAAAAGTAACCATACTTATTAGCAGTGAGTTATCAATGATGTTGATATCGCTGGTTATTAGAGAGTTTACCGCTGGTTCATACAATAACTCATAGAATAACTGTTGTAACCACAGTTATTAGTATGGTCATGACCTCCATGATGTATTATTATAGCGGTCGGGACAGGAAATAGTCCCACTTTGTTTTCATATTTACGACTAAAATAAGATGAAGATAATAATTTTCCAGGGTTAAAAAGAATAATTATATAATTATATGCATATTTGTTGCATTTAAGTTGGTTAAAGAGCGTAAGTAAAATTTTATTGTGTTACACCCCGCCCAACCAGATGTAATAAGAACAGTTACGTCTCATAGATTGTGATAACAATATATGTGGAACAAATGGGGAATGAAAGAGGGGCGTGAAAACTAGAGGGAAAGCACACAGTAATTAGGCCAAGCATGAGTTGGCACAATGACATTTACCATGATTACAGGGAGGTAAATTATATAGGGGATGATTGGAAAACGTGGCTCAATATAGGGATGTATGGAGATCTTATGTTCAAGCGGTCAAGAACTTAGTGGCAATGAGTTAGTTATAGTCTTGTATTTTCCAATATTTTGTATATAAATTTGCAGATATTAATTGTTTATTTTTAGTCTTGCTCATATGGTGCATGATTTTTTTTTGTCTAATGCCATCAGGTAGTCTTATGATATTTCTGGCTTTCTCCCCTGGCATTGGCAGAATTGTAATCCATTTCTTAGGTTGGGGCACCTGGAACTACTTAACAGAATAATGTGAGGAGAGGTAAGAATCTTTTAATTTAATATTAAATTATTAAATGTATTTAATTAAAATTACAGTGGGAGGAAGCACTATGAGGTATTTACATTAGTGAATGAGTTGAAAAAATGTTTTAACATCTCACCTCATAAAGTTGCATGTCTTCACGATACCGGTTTCAAAAGTATAGTATTGTATATATTCCATCTTTAGTCAAATTCCAACTGTTGAAATTTCATCGTTAACATCATTTTCTGAACTGCCATCTGGTGTCGATTTTATGATCAAATTATTCTCGTCGGTGATATCAAAATTCATTGCTTTATATTTATTCTTCTGAATGCATATCTTTTCTCAAACTGTCAATTTCAAAAGTTTAGTTTCTCTTCCGATTTCGTGATATGTAAACAATAGTAATCCTAGTCAATTAAATATTCAATCATTGAAGCAATAAATAATTATGAACAAAACTCATAAACAAAATTGAATATCTGTACAAATTACTAAATGCCCAGGGTAAAACTGTAGTACTGCAATGGATACCTTTACACATTGGCTTATTTGACTTACTTGCCTTAATTACTGTTGCTCCTCCATGTTCTTCTAGGTCAACTTACTTTCCTTGCTGTCTGTCGATTCCAGCCTAAATCTTCTCTCTCAGTTGCACCCACTGGTTTTCTCAATGTGTGTTCTCATTGCCCTATAAGGAAATAAAAAGCAGACTAGCAAAAAGAGGCTCTACCATTGTATAGAAACCCATACACAAGATAGCAATAGAAAAGTATTGTAAAATACTCCACAGAGAAGTAAAAATCAATAGAATAGCACAATTCAAAAGGCTTTAGCAGGGAAAAAATATATATTAACACACAAATCAGTATTTTAAGAACGTAAGGGGGGTACCAATAAATCATCTACTGCTCTGTTTTGAGTAGAAGAAGGTCCCAACTGTGTCGACAAACACTTGCACAGAAGAGGACTATTACCAACCATCTGCAGTGAAAATCCTGTCGTTAATAAAAATCAGCTTTAGATGTGTAGAAGCCAGATCCTGATGGATGTTGTATCGCTAATGGCAAGCTAGACGATTAATGACATAAGCCAGATTTAGCCATTCAGACAATACTTGTTCCTTCATTCTGATTTCTATGTGTTTTTTCTATGTCGATTTTTTCACCATCTTCACATTTTATCTGATGAACTCCTGATTTTTTGTCTTTGCCAATTTCCTCTTTTTTTTTCATTACTTTACTAAGGCAGAGTGAATTATTTCATTATCAAGTTCTCAACATTAGATACCAACCAACCAACCAACTTTACTAAGGCTAAAATAATTTTTCGGTGACAATTTGATGTTTGACTTTTTGAAAATTGTTTTGAAATTTATTGTGTGTCAAGAAATTTACATATTTTTTGACATACAATAATTTAAAAAAAAACACTTCTTAAGTTCAACATTAAATTGGCATCAGGCTAAATTATTTTAGTCTTAATAAACTACTTAAGAAGAAAAAAAAATGGAGAGAGAAGAAAGAGCAGTAGTAAATAAAAAGAAGACAAAATGTGAGGTGATTATTGTTAATATTAAAATAATATTTAAAAATGAGGAAATTAGCAAAGACAAAAAATCAGGAATGTATCAGATAAAATGTGGGGATTATAAAAAATCTACATTGGGAAAACAAAAGAAAACGGAACATTAGGAATTTAAAAAAAATAAAAAAGAAAGAAATAGAAAAATCTGCTTGATCAGAAAAGCAAAAATTGAGAAAGAGGCAAAATTAATTAAACAGAGAATTCAAAGTAACTCACACTTTGCGAAAAAAAATACAAATTCAAAATAATGAATTTTAAAATTCCTGGGGACATTTGATTTGGAGATTCATAGGTCCACCAACAGAGGGAAGAGAAGTAAAGGAATGTTATTTTTTTAACTTAGTAGGAAGTAACACTATGAGGTTATAATAATTGAATATTAAAATTCTTCTCACATCATAATTTCTTCTTTTTAGACTGATTTCGGAATTATTCCATCTTTAGAATTTTCACAACAGAACAATATGTGGAAATACTGAAGATGGAATAATTCTGAAGCTAGTTTAAAAAGAAGACAAAATAAGACGTGAGGTGATATATAAGAATTAAATGAATCATGATTTCTTCTTACCTCATACTTCTATGTTTTTTTAAACACAGCACTGCAATATCAGCGACCATTGTCACCATCCTCAGCTGTTTTCACGACTGACAATCTTTTCTTTTGCTGGTAATTATCCAAACTGCCATCTGGTGTTCTTTTGAAGGAATTATTTTCTAAACTGCCATCTGGTGTTCTTTGAAGGAATCATTTTCTAAACTGCCATCTATTCATGAACCATGAACTTTGAGATTCCAGACGAACTGAGCTTGATTACAAAGTTCTTCAAAATACAACAGATGGCAGTTTAGAAAATGATTCCTTCAAAAGAACACCAGATGGCAGTTTAGAAAATAATTCCTTCAAATGAACACCAGATGGCAGTTTGGATAATTACTGGCAAGAGAAAAAATTGACAGTCGTGAAAACATCGCTGATACTGCAGTGCTGTGTTTAAAAAAAAAACATAGAAGTATGAGGTAAGAAGAAATCACGATTCATTTAATTCTTATGAATTAAATCTCATAATGTTAAAAATTCCCAAATTTAGTACATAAATATAAAAAGATGTGATATATTTTTAATATTTAATTTAAAGGGATACTGTCATCAACAGTCAGATAGCAGTTAACAGTGAGGAAAAGTTCCTTAAAACTTGTCCTGGGAGATGTAAAACCTGATTTGTTTACTGATTGTCATTTATGTTGATTTGACAGTTATTGTGAAGGCTACAAATGGGCCTCGTTACGTTGTCGGCTGCAGACGTCAGTTGGATAAAGCTAAGCTCAAATCTGGAACAAGAGTTGCATTGGACATGACAACATTAACAATTATGAGATATTTGCCTCGAGAAGTAGATCCTCTCGTATACAACATGTCGCATGAAGATCCTGGAGATGTTACTTATTCTGCCATAGGAGGTCTGAGCGAGCAGATTCGAGAACTTCGTGAGGTAAGTTTACTCATGTCCAGGTTTGATGCCAAGTTCAATTTGAAATTTTATTTGGAAAATTTTCTATGTTGGTTTTATATTTCATTCACTTTTAGGTTGCATTTGTTGCTTCACATGCAACAAGCCCAGATTTAATCCTCAGTTGGGATAAGTTACCTGGGTGAGATTTTTTCAAAGTTTTTTCTCACCTGTTAGACAACTGTCAGGAAACTTTAGGCTTAATTATATTTGAAGAGACTCTATCAAATTCCTCTTCTCCGCATATACCGAAAACATGATCGAAGTCTTCAAGGTCCGACATCTTGGATAAAGCAGCAAGGTTTCAAAGTGCATCGGTTCCCATCGGGTTGTTCATGATTCGTTCTCTGCAAAGTCACCTCGCCAGGTAGCTTAGGAATTTCGACAATTATTATCGCATGAACAGACTTTTGAGTACGCAAAAACGTCTTTGGATGCAACTTTCTCAGCAGAGAACGACTTTTATGGTCTAATGCGTTCATAGATACGACCCTTAGAACACAAAATATTGACACCTTTTGAATTTAATAATCTGGAGTTTAGTAAACCTTTGAACTTTATGTGGCAGTACAAGTGTAAAAATGTATATTTCAGGTAATCGAACTTCCTTTACTGAATCCAGAGCTGTTCCAAAGAGTGGGAATAACACCTCCTAAAGGATGTCTTCTGTACGGACCTCCTGGTACTGGAAAAACTTTATTGGCTCGAGCTGTAGCAAGTCAGTTAGATGCCAACTTTCTCAAGGTATTTATACTTTCATATGTATATGTGCACATTGTTGTTACTGTCTAATGCTTGGTATTTGGCAGTGAAGATTCCTAGCAACTTTACACTATTTACTGGCAATTAGAAAATATTCTTTATGAAAATCTGAAATACAATATTAAAGCAACAGCACTGGATTTTTCAAAAAATCATAAATTTAACTTTGTTTAATTGTTTCTTGACTCACCTCATATTTCTTAATTCCCTCACATATCTAGATTTTGTCACTGTATTTGTGACATTCTCAATGCTGTTCACGTTCACAACAGCATTGAGAATGTCACAAATACAGTGACGAAATCTAGATATACGAGGGAGTTAAGAAGTATGAGGTGAGTCAAGAAACTAAACAAAATTAAAATAAACCTCATAGTATTGTTTGTTTTTTATCATTTCACTCACCTCATACTTCATAATTTTATAGCAGACCCAGGGTTTCTTCACGTAATTCGTGACATTGTCAATGCTGCGTCGTGTTCACAACTGAACAGTTGTGAACATGACGCAGCATTGACAATGTCACGAATTACGTGAAGAAACCCTGGGTCTGCTATAAATTATGAAGTATGAGGTGAGTGAAATGATAAAAAACAAACAATATTAAAGAACCTCATAGTGTTATTTCCTATCTACATAACTTAAACCTCATAGTGTTTATTTCCTACCTACATAACTTAAGAGTGGGTCTACTAATTATGACGACTGAATTTTAAACAGAAGATGCATCTTTCCACTCTTGGCCATCTTTAATGTCTTTTCATTTAATGTTATTGTATTGTCACTTTTTAGGTAGTGTCAAGTGCGATTGTGGATAAATAATATTGGAGAGAGTGCTCGGTTGATAAGAGAAATGTTCAACTATGCTCGTGACCATCAGCCGTGCATTATCTTCATGGATGAGATTGATGCTATAGGTATGATGCACATTAATTTATGTTATGATCCTCAAGTAAAATTAAAGTATATGTGCAATTCCATCTCAAGTGTCTGCCGTTCTGGCTCTAGTGATAGCATTTCTGCTTCCTGGCTAGCAATCCCGAGTTGATATGCGGAGGGGTTTAAAATTTTAATTGTGAAATGTAATTTATTTGTAATGAGGTGGTGGTGTACAATTTTTTAATTGCTAGATTTTGCAACAGATTCCTGCATTAAATTGCAAATCCCTCAGTAGTACATATGTTGAGGAAGCATATGGTATTGTGGGCAATTCATCCGTTGGATGGGGACATTAAGCTTGGTGGTCACCTTTTGATTTCCAACAGAAGTAGACTACATACCGACCCGGGGTTTCATTTTCTCCTTTCTCTTCATCATCATCCCTCATACAACACACTTTAACTAAATAATATTAGAAAATAAACTTCATAGAGTCACTTCCTTTAAATACTTTCACTACACAAATATTCAAAATTTAAAATAAAATTCTTTATTAATATAATAAATTTGGGTTTTCTTAATAAGAATTAAATGAATCGTGAATTCTTCTTACCTCATATATCTATGTTTTTTCAACACAGAACTGCAGTATCAGGAAAAATATTCCCTCTTCAGCTGTTTTTCTTTATACTTCACCCCATATCCTGGCGACAGGATATCAAGTGAGGTATAAACCATTTTAAGAATTAAATTAATGTTTTTATTACCTCACCTCATATCCTTTTTTCTTCTATACTGCAGTTTCGGAGCTTATCTCCATCAGTAGCCTCTGGTTGACCGGTGTTATGTCGTTTCTTGGCAGTTTTCTTCTTACTTCTATCGGTGGACCGATGAACCTCTGGATCAGGTCAAAATTTGCGGGAGTTTCAAAATTCATGAGTTTATCTTTCTTGTTTTTTGGATGTGAATTTTTTCTCAGACCAAAAAAAAAACAAGAAAGATAAACTCATGAATTTTGAAACTCCCGCAAATTTTGACCTGATCCAGAGGTTCATCGGTCCACCGATAGAAGTAAGAAGAAAACCGCCAAGAAACGACATAACACCGGTTGAACAGAGGCTACTGATGATGGAGATAAGCTCCGAAACTGCAGTATAGAAGAAAAAGGATATGAGGTGAAGTAATAAAAACATTAATTTAATTCTTAAATTAAACCTCATAGCGTTCTTTCTCTGTAAAAGTTAAATAAATAAAGCATTTTATTTTAAATTTTGAACTAAACCTCATAGTAATATTCCTATAATTGTTCAACACAAACATTCACTCATCCTATACCTCTCTGTACACAACACAAGAATACATCATCTGTAAAGTGGGGTGTGAGTTGAAAATAGACCACCTTACCACCATGCACCTGCTGAGCATGGAACATGAAGCACGAAAAATGCAGGGGGTGACATTAGGACACACACATTTGACAACAGTAGCTACATAATATACTGTGTGACTGATTCCAGGAGGAAGAAGATTCTCAGAAGGAACATCTGCTGACCGTGAAATACAACGTACACTTATGGAACTTTTGAATCAGATGGACGGCTTTGATTCATTGGGTCAGGTGAGGCACTTTAATTAATGTATTTCATTAAACTTGTTTCTGTGGACAAAATATGAGGTCAGATGTAATTAATATTTGAGTTTGTATTTTTTAACATACTTACCTCATATGTTTATTTTGTTGGACGATCATTTCAAAGCTATTGCTCCATCTTCAGCTTGTTCACAAACTGGTTTTTTTCTTTTCCGACAACTTGAAGAAAAGAAAAAACCAGTTTGTGAACAAGCTGAAGAAGGAGCAAAAGCTTTAAAACGATCATCCAACAAAATAAACATATGAGGTAAGAATATTAAAAAATACAAACTCAAATATTAATAATTAAATGAATATTTAATTTTAGGAAGTTATATTTTGAGGTTATTTTAATTATATTATTTTTGGTCTGGACATCTTACCTCAATATTAATGTTGATTTGTTCTTGGACATGTTTCAAAACATGTCCAAGAACAAATCAACATTAATATTGAGGTAAGATGTCCAGACCAAAAATAATATAATTAAATGAATGTTTTTATAACCTTACCTCATATCCTTTTTCTTCTATACTGCAGTTTCGGAGCTTATCTCCATCATCAGTAGCCTCTGGTCGACCGGTTTTCTTCTTACTTCTATCAAAGTAAATTCTTAAATTAAACCTCATAGTGTTCTTTCCCTGTGAAAGTTAAATCAAATATTAATATTTGAAGATAAAATCAAAATCATCTTCATATTGTTTTGTGTCCCCATTCTGATATTCGAATTTTGAACAAAAAGTCTCCATCTATCTTGGACATTCTGTGCCTCTTGATCATTTCTATCCATTCAATTCCTCTTTTCTCAACATTCTTCTTAATTTGTTCTTCCCATCTATACCGTAGCTGACCTCTTGGCTCCTTCCCTTATAATCTAAAATATGAATTTGAAATTTTTAGCTCACTTCATAAAGATCCTTTCACATTTTCTCAATGTTTTTATTTAAATTAACAATTTCCAACCCTGGATAGCCTCTCACATGTTTCATCCTCATCCAACATTTTGGATTGAATCATTGACATCAACTATTACTTGTGTCTCTGTAAATGAACTTTAGAATCAATCTTGCTCACTGGAAACTTGAAAATTAATATATTTTTGTCCAATACCAACAGTTTGTCTTATACGACACTTCTGGCATACTTCTGAGATTGGAGCACCTGAAAGTTATCCTGGTAATACAAGGGTGATAAAAGACAAGTACCGGAGAGTCGTTAAATCTAGACTTCGCTTAAATTCCAGACCACGGGTGTCCACAGAACCTCACGAACTGTAATCAGTAGCTCTGACCATGAGTCTGGTCAATTCTTAATTATATACTACATAAAATTGAGTCCATAATTATGTTCTTGTTCTCCTGAATGTATATATTTTTCCCGTATTGTGAGTTCTATTGGTCTTTCTAAATATTTTGTCTAGTTTCTTCTTCAAACTCAATGAGCTGCTGTTGCAGACTTTTACCTATTATAGTACAAATGATTGTTAATTAATGTTACAAATTATATCATTTATCTTCCATTACATTTTCAACTACATTTAAATAAATCATATTTGAAGAGAAAAATTATATGCTGAGACTTGAACCCAGGACCTTTGACTTTCTAAACCAATGCTCTACCAACCGAGCTATCTGCGCGAGTTCCAATCTAAACGCAAATTTTTACAACATATATAAGGGAAAAATTTGTGTTTAGATTGGAACTCACCCAGATAGCTTGGTCGGTAGAGCATTGGTCTAGAAAGCCAAAGGTCCTGGGTTCGAGTCCCAGTCTGAGCGTATAATTTTTTCTATTCAAATATGATTTATCCATCATTGAGATGTATGAAATGAATAATAAATATATTTAAATACTTCATTCTCAAATACTTGTAATCTTTTCTCCTCCCTTAATTTATGAGACCATGTTTCTCCATTGTATAACAGAAAGAATAATTGTTTAATATATTTTTAGTTTGACATTTTTTTAGAGAAGTTAGGTTGACAGGAGCCTCTGCAATGTTTATATAGCATGCATTTCCAGAGTTGAGCCTAGGTTTAGTTTCTCTATGCATATCTTTCTACAATACATTATTCAATTTGTTTGTAGGTGAAAATCATAATGGCAACCAATCGTCCTGACACTTTGGATCCAGCATTGCTACGCCCTGGACGTCTTGACCGTAAGATTGAGATACCACTGCCTAATGAGCAGGCTCGATTGGAAATTTTGAAGATCCACGCAGGACCAATTGCTAAACATGGAGAAATAGGTAATTCTTATTAATTAAATAACTCATCTCATATTTTGACTTTTTAGACCAGTTTCAGAGGAATTACATCTTCCATCTTCAGTTTGTACTCGACTACTGTTTTGTCATTAGTGATTCAGTGTTTCCTCTTCCATTTGTTGGTAAATCAATGAACTTCCAAATCAAATCATATTCACCAGAAATTTCAAAATTAATTAATTACTCCTGTTTTTGATTGTAGATTTTTTCACAAACTGTGAGTTAAGTTTTTCTATGTTTAAATAATTTAGCCTTTCTTTCAATTTGATATTTTTCTGACCAAGCAGTGAGCGGCTATTGCAGATTTTTCTACTTCCCCATTTTTAACATACCCAAGATGTTCATTCATTCTGGTTTTCAATTTTTGTTTTGTTTGTTTTTCCTGTATAGATTTTATCACAGTCTCCACATTTTATCTATTTAACTCATGCCCCAAATGGGAGTCAATGACCAATCACATTTCAATTATTTTTTATTTACAACCAATCACAGTCATGTTTCACCTAGAATTTACCAACTAAAGTTTATCATAATAAAGAAAGCACCTCCTTTTTAACTTCCTGAATAAGTCATAGCATTATTTTGCAGTGACTGACTCTCTAAGAAATACGGCTACCAGATTGTATATATAGTGCATGAATGTCAACACATGCCGCATGCGGGAGTTAATATAAAAACATTTGTAGTAATTGATTATACCACCAGAAAAAGAAACCACTGTTTGCACTTTCTTAAATGTATTTTTTCCCAGGTAATAACATTCCAGAAAAATATAAATGTCATAGGACATCAGAAATGAATTAATGTACAGTTTGATGTGTTTCATTTTTTCTCCACTAGAGTACATTCTTACAATATTGTGTTCTTTTGGCAATAAATAATATGATCTGGTTGCAGTGATGAACAAAAGAAGCAGATGTGTACCAATCATTTCTCATTTGTTTTCAAGCATCACCATTTACATTAAATATTTTAAAGTAACTATAGTTAAATAATGATTTGTGAGTAAACAGCTTAATTTTATTCGTTAAATAGTCCTAACAAATGCCACTCTTGATTTCCAAATTATCTAGATAAATTCACTCCTCACTTTGTGAGTCGTGAATTTATTGATAATTTGAAAATCACTCGTGGCATTACTTATGATTAATTTTTGTCATCTGAACTTTTTATTTTTCAACGTATCACACTCATTCTAAATTTTGTTGGACTTACAGTGCGCTATTTCGAGTCTATTTTTTGTATCCCCATATAAAACGTAAAAAAGAAATAATTACACCAAGATGTAGGATTGTGTTGGATTATATTTTTGGCATGTCCAAGTAAGTAAGTTTGGATATATTGAAAACTATACAATTTTTCAGATTATGAGGCTGTTGTGAAGCTGTCTGATGGTTTTAACGGCGCGGATCTTCGGAATGTTTGCACTGAAGCTGGATTATTTGCAATTCGTGCAGAACGAGAATATGTAATTCAGGAAGACTTCATGAAAGCAGTACGTAAAGTGGCTGATAACAAGAAACTTGAATCCAAGTTGGATTACAAACCTGTGTAGATCTAATTTATTGACATGTATTTAATTCTATATTTGAGTTTCGCTGCTTTATGTCTGCACTAACACTTGTTTTGTGGTTATGATTATATTTGTAATAAAACAAATCTTCAAAATATCTGTTGCAATTATTTAACTAATTTCCTTTCATAATTTGCAGTGCTTGTGCTTAGAGGGCTATGTCAAATGCACTCGGTTCTCACGAGAGCAAAAACAAAGTTTACCATGTCATAAACTCTGTTGAATCATTCCATATCAGAATGGATACATTTTTGGCCTAATTTTTTTTAGAAATCCTTGAGAAAGTTTTTGTATGCTTTCTTGCATAAAAGAAGACCCTTTTTTTTATGCCAATTCAGATTATTAGAAAATTACACACATTAACAATACATTATATCAAAATTTTAGGCATTGCAAATTTTTGTGATCAAAATAATTGAATTAATAAACATAAATAAGCCATTGTAATTAATTGTTAAGAGAAAAATGTTTGCCTGATCCGAGTCTTGATGTTTGGAATTTAAGATTAATGAACTGATGCTCTATTTGACCTAGCCAGCCTACCTACCTGTCAAGCACAAATTTATCTCTTGTTCCAGCAGCATTAGTGAAACATTCACAATACAATTGAGTTGCTTCCAAATTAGGAAGACAGATTTTAGAAAATAGTCTGCAAGAAAAAAAATAAAAGGGGAAGTCTACATTCTTAACTTATAATTAAAAGAAGCATCATAGTGTTACTTTCTTCAAACATTAAACAAATTTTTCTCTTTACAGTACCATTCTCGGATGGGTATGTAAAGAGATGTATCTCCATCCCAATTTTATCTTTTTACACACCAAGAATCTAAAATTATGAGTTACCATTTAAATACACAAATCACCATTGTCACTATAAGGTATTGCACTGTCCTACAATATCAATATTCTTTTTATAACAGAAAAAAAAATCACTCTTTGTAGCCAACTCATTTTTCACAATTTTGGAGATATCTCTACTCATCCACCTGAAATGGAGGTATCTCTCTCTATACAACCATCTGAGCATTAATTCTAATTTTTTATTGTTAAAATAATGTTCAAAATAACTTATAAATGAGGTGTTTCCTTCTTGAAGCCTGCCCTATCTGGTGTAATTCATGACCAAATTCTATATAGAATAGGGTTGGTTAGGTATATGAGAGTCCCGCACCGTAACCGAGCGGTTAAGGTAGGAAGCCTTCGCGCAGAGCTACAGGACTTGCGCTGGTTCGAGTCTCCATGGGGGAAGACATTTTCTCATGGTATTTCGGCCAGTATGGGACTGGTGCCCACCCAGCATCGTGAGGCAATTGGGTAGCTACAATAAGTAGCAGCTCCAGGTTGAGGAACCAGCCATAACGGCTGGGGGACTCGACATGCTAACCACATGTCACCCCTACACTGGCTGTTGATCATCTACCTCTGTGATTGACACATGTGGATGTGAAGGGCCAGCAGCCGGCTGGTAAAAGGGCAACTGCTGAAAAGTGGAAAGACCCTCAATCGTATCGGAGGTATATGAGGAAGTAAGTAGCTCTGCACTTGATCACTAGTTAGATGGGTGCACTACTTCTATTTTAAATAACTCAGTTAAGAAGTGACCATGGCTGCCTTTCTGAGTAATTATTTTAGTTTTGTGCAATCTATGAACATTTGAATCATTCAATTGATTGCGATAAAATCTAAACCAGCACCTGGTTCATTCTATGATTCTGCTTCCTGTTGGTGATTTTCTCACATGACCAATCAGAATCAGAGATAAGCATGATAACCAATGAACCGAGTGATATGGGAAATGTAATTTAATAACCAAATAAATTACATGAAAAAATAAAAGCATTCAAAAATGGGTATATTTAGGACAAAAATTAATGCAGATGGAAGACATGATGCTGAAATTAATGAGAGGATAAATACAGATAAAAAGTCCAATTATGTACAAAGGAAACAGTAGTAGTAGTTTTTATTATTGATTTAACATTTCTCACTGAAAGATAAATTATATTTGAAGAGAAAAATTCTCGCCTAGACCGAGACTCGAACCCGGGACCCTTGGCTTTCCGGGCCAAGTGCTCTACCAACTGAGCTACCGAGGCGAGTTACGATCTAGATGCAAATTTTTCTCTTATACACGTAATTCCCTATCGCCAAATGCTTTTTGAAACCATTGCTTCTATCTTTGCAAATGGCGGCTTCTTAGTTAAGAAGACATTTATTGGGAATTTAACATTACTTTATAAAGCTAGTAAGGCTTCTAATGATGTTTTTATTATTGATTTAACATTTCTCACTGAAAGATCTCGGTTTAGGCGAGAATTTTTCTCTTCAAATATAATTTATCTTTCAGTGAGAAATGTTAAATCAATAATAAAAACATCATTAGAAGCCTTACTAGCTTTATAAAGTAATGTTAAATTCCCAATAAATGTCTTCTTAACTAAGAAGCCACCATTTGCAAAGATAGAAGCAATGGTTTCAAAAAGCATTTGGCGATAGGGAATTACAACGTGTATAAGAGAAAAATTTGCGTCTAGAACGTAACTTGCCTCGGTAGCTCAGTTGGTAGAGCACTTGGCCCGGAAAGCCAAGGGTCCAGGGTTCGAGTCTCGGTCTAGGCGAGAATTTTTCTCTTCAAATATAGTAGTAGTAGTATTCAAATGTTCTGAAGCTCTTGATTTTTCATCATTCGCTTGTGGGCTTCCCAATAATATTCGGCAATTTGGAATGGTTTTCCAAGTATTTTCTGAAGATCAGCGCAGAACATCAAGTGATCCTTGTTCATTAGTGTATTAAATTATAAATTAAGGATATATAAAAAAAACCATAACCAGAAGTATCTTATGCTGTGAGAGTGAAGTGTGGATATTAACTAAGAAGATGGAAAATGTGTTTGGGAGGTTTGAGAAGAAGATACTCGGAAAAATATTTGGACCTATAAAAGAGAATAAACAGATATAGTGACTCTCATTAAGTTGAGAAGATTGGAATAGGTGAGACATATTTATAGAATGGATGAGCAAAGAATATCAAGGAGAATATTGGAGGGAAAAATATATGGGAATAAACTTATTGGAAGACCTAAAGACAGATGGATTGATGTGATGGCAATTAACTTTAGATATTTTATTGGAAGAGGAGCATGGAAAAGGATGGCTTTGGACGGAAAGAAGATAATACAGGAGGCTAAAGCCCAATATTTGGCTGCGACACCATTGTATTACTACGGCAGTAGGGAATTTTCATAAGTAATGCCACGAGTGATTTCCAAATTTATCTGGAGAATTTGGAAATCAAGAGTGGCATTTCTTAGGACTATTTAACGAATAAAATTAAGCTGTTTACTCACAAATCATTGTTTAACTATAGTTATTTTTAAATATTTATATATTTAATGTAAACAGCGATGTTTGAAAATAAATCAGAAATGTGAGGTTATGTTCATTCACTGCTTGATCATATTATTTATTGCCAAATAAGATCGCAATATTGTAAGAGTGCACCCAAGTGGAGAAATAATGAAACACATCAAACTATATATCATAATCAACATTACGGGTTATTCATTTATTTTTTTTAGTAAACAACTCAGTAAAATCAAGGAATCTTTTCATTGTACTCACGTAGACTTTCACGGCCGGAGTTGCTATGATGATCTTGAAGATTTTCGGGCTGTAGGCCGTGGTCGTGAGGCTTGTAGTTCCCTGACGTTTTGCCAGAGACTGCGTCTGGCATCCTCTGGCAAAACGTCGGGGAACTATAAGCCTCACGACCACGGCCTACAGCCCGAAAATCTTCTTCAAGATCATCAATCTTTTCATTATTTGCTATATTCAATGTACTTGTTGGAGAAAAATAAAGAGCTGATAAAGAGTGAGGTGAAACACGACTGTCATTGGTTGTAAAACAACATTCATTGAAACATGATTGATCATTGACTAGCATTTATGGCACAAGTTAAATAGTCAGATTAAAGAGATATGAAGACTATAAACAGAGAAGACTACATAAGTGAGCTGCATGATCTTTATGGGATAGATATGTGGCACGAATGGGGAATGAAAGAGGGGCATGAAAGAAAACCAGAAGAAAAGCGCCAAGTAGGTAGTTCAAGAATGGTGAGGAGGAAAATACCATTAACCATGATTTGAGGAGATTAATTATACAGAAAGTGATTGGAAAACATTAGCTCAAGACGTGGATGTATGTAGTAGTAGTAGTAGTAAATAAGGGGGTAAACTCTGGAATAACAAAATTAAATGACATTTTATGGGAACATAATATAAGATCAAAAACAAACATTTTAATAGAATAATAATGAGTATCCATAGTAATTCTGCCTGAAGGCAGGTCCTTCACTGCAATCATAGCATTTTCATGCTATGCTTGCAGCTTTACTAGGGAATTGTAGGTATGGTAGCTTCCCGTTGCTTTCCACACCGGTGAAGGATGATGATGATGATAATGATAAGGATGATGGCCATATGATTTTGGGGACCTTTTGGGCCTTAAAGTTTTCCTGACATTTGTCTTACAGGTGAGGAAAAACCCCGATAAAAACCTCACCCAGAAAAACTGCCCCGACCGGGGATCGAACCTGGGCCCGCAGCGTGACAAGGCAGCACGCTACCTCGAGACCACAGCGGTGGACATAATGAGTATAATGACACAAGGTGCAGAAAAATAGGAATTAAGTAAACTAAATTCTGCAGTAATGGATTTTTGGAGGTGTTCAGAAGAAACTTCTAGAAGAGAGAAACAACTAAACAAAATTAAAATAAACCTCATAGTGTTATTTCCTACCTACATAACTTAAGAAGTCCACCGCTGTGGTCTCGAGGTAGCGGGTTTGATCCCCGGTTGGGACAGTTTTTATCAGGGTTTTTCCTCACCTGTAAGACAAATGTCAGGGAAACTTTAAGGCCCAAACGGTCCCCGAAATCATATAGCCATCATCACCATCACCATCATCCTTCACCGGTGTGGAAAGCAACGGGAAGCTACCACACCTACAATTCCCTAGTAAAGCTGCAAGCATAGCATGAAAATGCTATGATGCAGTGAAGGACCTGCCTTCGGGCAGATTTACTATGGATGGATAACTTAAGAAAATAAGAAACTGTAATCTTTTAAAGAATAACAAAAGATAAATAATCAAACTTGAATTGTGAATTTCACGAGGGACAAACAATTATTATAATGGTACGGTCATGTAAAAAAGAACTTTAGTCAGAATCTCAAGAAAAATATTGGAATGAGTCCAAAGCTGATAGAAGAGGATGATAAAAAAGTAACATGGACTGATGGTGTTTTAAGCAGCATGAGCAAAACAGGATTGGACAATGGAGATTGGAATGACAGAGAAATATCAAGGAGAATAACAGTATATTGACTGGGCACAGGAAGATTTGAAATCTGGTAAATAAATAATATTCTTTTGTAAGTTTTCGTTAATTTACATAATTTAACAAATTTTACAGAAAAAAAATTTAATTCAATCTTCATTATGTTATTTAAGCTGACATTTCATTTTGTGTTTGAAATTATCAAACATTTGTTCTTTTATTTACAATGAAACACAAGAGATTCTTGGTTAATTGAGTTAATGATGTTATATTATTTAGTGCAATTTTTCAATCTAGTGATTTTGTTATAAAATTAGGACTATGATTTTTTTTTAATTTTGTGGAACTGATTTCAAGATTTCTCCAGTAAAGTTTTTAATTTAAATAAAAAAAAATTATGGGAAGCAACACTTGGAGATAAATATCAACAGAATAAAGGTATAAATCACCTCACCTTACAAAATATGATTCCCTCACCTGGACGTATTTCATCCCCACTCTCAACTAAATTCCAACTGATGTCAACTTTCCTAAGTCCGTCATAATGGTGAATGAACTTCCGAGATAAATTCTTGCTCGATGAGAACTTCAAAACAAAAATAGAACCATGAATTGAACTGTTATATGAAAAATTATATTTGAAGAGAAAAATTTTTGCCTAGACCGGGACTCGAATCCGGGACCCTTGGCTTTCCGGGCCAAGTGCTCTACCAACTGAGCTACCGAGGCGAGTTACGATCTAGACGCAAATTTTTCTCTTATATACGTTGTAATTCCCTATCACCAAATGCTTTTGAAACCATTGCTTCTATCTTTGCAAATGGCGGCTTCTTAGTTAAGAAGACATTTATTGGGAATTTAACACTACTTTATAAAGCTAGTAAGGCTTCTAATGATGTTTTTATTATTGATTTAACATTTCTCAATGAAAGATAAATTATATTTGAAGAGAAAAATTTTTGCCTAGACTATTATATGAAAAATCACTACGAGGTATAAAGAATTTTAATTTAAATCTTAGAACCACAAATTCTGATGTTTCCAACAAACAAGATTTAATCTCCAAGTTCATTCTCACCTTCCACCAAGAGCACGAAGAAACCTGATGTTCAAAAACTTAGCAGTTCAATAAATATTTTTGTTTAAAATTTAATAAAAAAAGGTAGCCGGATTCAATAACTAATTTGAGTCTAACATCTTACGTCATAAATTGTTGTGTTCTTGAGAATATGTCTTCATATCATCATCAGCCGTTCAGATGGTCTCAATGAGCTGTTGATTGTAATGGGCTTCCAATATAAAACCAGACCGGCCTTACGGAGTTTCACCCGGCACGCAGTGCTGTCTCTTCCTCCTGCAATTCACCCTGCCTGCCACCCATCCTTGAAACTGTTTCTTACCTTATAGAAAATGCTGGAAATGTTGTCCTCCCGCAGTTAAACAGGCATTATACCGAGTAAACACATTTAGATTGACATGCTGTAGTTCGGGCACTGTCAAGTTTGAGTTTTAACAATTTTGTTGCTGTATGTGCAGAAGATACTGAAATCCCAATTTGTTATGCTAATTTCGGTAATGATTTCTGTGGTGAACGTTCCAAATTTTCGCCAATTTCATCTAATTTTTCTTTGGTGAGAACCGTTTGCCTTCGCGTGTGTTTCTTATTTTGTACTGAACCAGTGGTCTCAAATTTAGTCACAAGATCGTGGATTGTCGATCTGGAAGGAGGTAATTGTCCAGGGAAGTTGCGAATAAATTCCTCGCGAACGCGACGAACTGATTCGTATTTATAATAACATTTACACACATAAATGCACTGCTCTAATGTCAGCTGTCGCCTCATCTTGTCGAACGATAGTAAACTGACTAGTTCAAGGACGAGCGGCTGGCAGAGTGAAATGCGGACGAGGAGAGAGCGCTACCTGACGGGTGAAACCCCATGAGGCCGGTCCGGGTTTATATTGGAAGCCCGGTATAAAGACACATTCAAACATGTTCTCAACAACACAATTTATGAGTAGAGACTGGATGTTAAGGGAAAATGCCTACAGTTATTCATTATAAATATTGTAAAAGTGACTCCATATAAGTTCATATCGACGACCCTACAGTTGTTTTCCATTAAGTCCATTTTGCCTAAAAATGCCTGTTTCAGCTTACAATGCCTATTTGCCATTTTTCCTCAAAATTAACTTAGTATTTCAATGAAATTAATTGAAATGGACAAACTTAATGACGCATATCATTGCATAGAAACCTTTAAGTGACTGGCAATATTATTTTTGATGTTGGTAACACTGAATTCAGTCTATAGTCCTCGTTCACAGACAGGTGCTTCAAAGACAAAGTGGTGCGACAAGCGTATGTGGCTTTTTTTTTTACCTTTAGAACAGTTTTTTACGATGCCTAAAGAACGGACAACAATAAACAGTAAAACAAACTGACCAATTTCGTGAAAGAATTTGGTGCAAAAATATTCTCAAGTACCAGTTCAATATTGTTTTGAAAAGTGTGTAAAGTTTCAGTGAATTGCGCGAAGAAGTGTCATGTTTCGCAGCACGTACACACTGCACTGTTAATATGTATGCTCTTTGTAAAAAGGGAAAATAAGTTCCAAAATCATCTCTGATATCTTTGTATGCTATTGATAGCATATGTTTATAGTATGTACGTAAGGCTGTAAAAATGTATGTTGTAGTCCATTTTTTGTAAGAGCCTATTTTCAATTTTTCAGTGCCTATATTAATGATTTTAGTGTCTTTTTGAGTGCCTATTTTGAATTTTAAGTGCCTAACATCCAGATTCTATTTTATAGTTTTATTAATAATTAGAATATAGAATGGGGATGAAGCAGGTCCAGGTGAGAGGATCATATTTTATGAAGTGAGCTATAATGTTTTTAAGAAAATAATTATCATTAATATAAATTAATTTATAATCTATAATAATATTGATGTAATTTTCTATTGTCTACATACATATCATTATCCTAATAACATTTTTAATACCTTTATTTTGTCATGAACGAAATATAAATGAATTAGAAAAATTAATTATTTAACTAGATTCTGTTGCCATTCCTTTTTTCTGCTGAACCATCTCTCGTAGATTATTTTCACTATCCTTCAGGCTCCTTTCAAGGTAATTCTTGTTATTCTGAAAAAAATATATAAGAAAATTCAATAATGATTCAATGTATAAATTAATACATTCACATTATTGTCTGAATCAATTCTGAAGAGAACTTTTTTTTTTAACCCAGACATCTAGCTATATGCACTGGCACTCGAACCACTTGATCCACTCAGGTAACCTCTGTCCTTGCAAAGGATAGTGAAGTGCATTCCATAACCTCTCCTATCCAAATCTCAACCTCAACCTTCTCTTACAAATGAGGCTATGAGGACCGAGTAATGGCGGTATAACCACACCATCAGAAATAGAGGAAATGCTATTTCAACACTTACGCTGGCATGTCACAGCGTAGAAATGGTCCACAAATGGTGCTTGTGAGAATGGTCGGTGGATTCAAATATATAGATCCTCCCGGCAAGGTCCGATGGACCCATTAACCAACAGCAAGAACGCTAATGGCTTCGGTGCCAATGCCCAGCATTTGAAAACAACAACAACAACATATGGGTCTTTAAACATGTTATTTAATAATTTGGTTGCATTCTTGAGAAAATGTTTCAACATGGTTACATATTACAGAACCAAAAAACTTGCATTAATATTAAAAAAATCTTCTTCTTTTTCACTTCATGGGCTAGGCAAAAATTGCCTGTTCTGCCTCATAGTTGTTCTGTCCATCTTTTCACTGGCCTTCCTACATTCCTTGAACCTCTTGGCTTGTAGTTGAATGCTGCTCTTGGTAATCTTGTTACATTCATTCTTTCCACATGTGTAAACCATTTCTCTCTATATTCTCTGATTTTCTCATTCAATGGATATATATTTAACTCTGTTCTTATATCTTCATTCTTTATCCGATCCTTCTTCTTCTTCTTCTTCCTTCCAAGTATTAGGCCAAGGCCTGTTACGATCCTATAGAAAATTTTCCCTCCAGCGTTTCATAGGATGGCCCAGTGATCCTTTTTCATGCTTTGGTCGTCATTAGTTTGATCCTTCCGGGAAATTCTCATATAAGACTTGAAAGCATAATAATAGTCCCTTCGATTGGTTGCTGGCCAAAGGAAGGCAAGGCCAATGATGGTGCTGCCATCTTATAGCCTCTGGTCAGGCTTTTCTGGAGAAGAAAATAAAATAAAGGAAAGAAGAAATGGAAGAAAGGAAAGACTCCCTAGCCCTCGGATGCCCTAATAACGTTGGGTTCGAAAAAACAAGAGTTAACCAAGAGAGGTTAGATAGTAAAGTTAAAAGAGTCTGGTATAAGTAAGTGGGAGAAAGGAAGAAATACCAGATCAGTTAAAGATAAAAGTAAGGAGCAAAACACAAGTAAGTGGAAGCAATGTTTTGCTCAGCTTGGGCACCTTGTGGTCGCCATCCATATATCCCCTAGATGGGGACCCCTTAGGGCTCACATACAAAATTAATATTTTTAATTTGAAGAAAAAAAATATAAACCTGAATAGGGATTTGAACCCGATATATCCTGATTCAGGCAAATGTTTTGTTTTCTATTTTCTCTTCAAATAAAATACGTATGTCATTCAATGAGAAGTGATAAATTTAACATTTAAGATCAAAAACATTTTTAAGTTTTTAGTGCATCAAATTCCAAGCCCAAGTGATTACACGAATATAGTAGCTAATGTGAAGATGCTTAGGTTCGAATGGTTGGGTCATGTTCTGAGAATTCAAAACAAAAGAATAGTCAAAAATATTTTGGATGAGAACCCAGAAGGAAGGAGAAAGAGAGGAAGACCAAGATTACGGTGGATGGATGATGTGGAGGAGGACTTGAGATTGAAGGGAGATTAAGAAGTGGAGAAGTAAGGCATTAGATAGACAAGAATGGGCATTTGTCTTAAAGGAAGCCAAGGTCAAACTGAAATGACTGTAGTGCTAAGAAAGAAGAAGTGATTACACGAATCTTGAAAATTAAGAAATTCCACAATAATAATAATATTTTTATATTTTTTATTTTAATTTAAAAATAGAATAAAATGTTTGAAATGGTATGCACACCTCATAAGAATGGAAGAAGATAGAATTCCAAAGAAGATCCTCGATTGGAAAGCAATGGAAGAAGTGGAAGGGACAGACATAGAGAACGTTGGATAGATGGAGTGAGGAGAAATATGGAAGCTGGAGATTTGAAGGAAGAAGATGCTTTAGACAGGAACCTGACGGAAAATCACTTTGTGTTGAAGGATTAACACTGTATTGTGGAATATTCCAAATAATAAAAAATAATAACAACAACACATGATATTAATATAAGAATTGCTCATATTTTACCTCGAGTGTCTTAATTTTTTCTGAGCATGTTTTTGCCTTCTTCTGCAAATGGCTGCAGACATCAGGAATATCTGTCAGCAGAAACATTCGCCCAACACTTTCGTATGTCTTTGTATCAGGATCAAGATTCTGCAAAAGAAATGAGTAATTGACAGATCTATACATATTCCTCAAGTTAGTAAAGCAGCAATTCCAATTTTGCAGAACATTCAGTGATGCCAACATTTTTTTAAATCCTATTTAAAACACCTTTTAAAATAAAACAACAAATTATTAAATTTATATAATAAATTTGGGAATTTTTAACATTATGAGGTTTAATTCATAAGAATTAGATGAATCATGATTTCTTCTTACCTCATACTTCTATGTTTTTTTAAACACAGCACTGCAGTATCAGTGATCATGTCACCATCCTCAGCTGTTTTCATGACTGTCAATTTTTTCTCTTGCCAGTAATTATTTTCTAAACTGCCATCTGTTGTATTACAAAGTTCTTAACCTTTTCACTGCTGAGATATTTCCAGCCTTTAAACCCTCCTTGCTCAATGCAGGGAGAAATATGGAAAAAGTTTATTTAGGTTCCTAAGAGATGGCAGTATATGCCTGCTTAGTTTGAAAGCAATGCAATACGTATTATATAACTAGCAGGCGTTTGGAGTTGAGAATGGATATACACACCCATAGCACGGCAAGCATTTTCTTTGCCAATGGATATACCCGTTCGTAGCAGTGTAAAGGTTAAAAAATACAACAGATGGCAGTATAGAAAATAATTCCTTCAAAAGAACACCAGATGGCAGTTTGGATAATTACCGGCAAAAGAAAATATTGACAGTCGTGAAAACAGCTGAGGATGGTGACTGCAGTGCTGTGTTTAAAAAAAACATAGAAGTATGAGGTAAGAAGAAATCACGATTCATTTAATTCTTAAAAAATATTAAATTCTGAATTGTCATTCACAATGGCTAGTAAAAATCCGACAAGGGAACTGTTAACCACTGCAGGCCAAAACCCACCTCAAAATTTCTCCCAGAGAAGCATCATGATGTATCAAGGCTGGATCCAAAAATGATTTGCAAGACATTAAAATCCAGTGCCAAATCTCTTATTTAAACTATAAGGAAGTAATATAACTTGTGAATTGGTAGATTGGATAATCTTCACGACTTGCAGTCCATGCCACATCCCACCTCACTCCACTACACTCATTCAGGAAGTCCATCTGCTCCGTACAGTGCATGCATTTGCTGGATTCTAGCTTCGATTTTTATGCATTTCAGTTAAAAAGGCAGATTTTTTTTTGACACGGCCTTGGTACATCACAATGCTTCTCTGGAATAAATTTAAAGATAGATCTCAGCATGCAATGGTAGACGAGATAGTTTGGGAATAACTGATGAAATAAGCAATTCCATTCTCAATTTAAATGAAAATTTTTCTCAGGTTGTAGCGCAAATTAAAATTCATCGGAGAACATTTTGTTTAAACAACTCACCTAATAGGATTCATGCTTCCATGATACCGCAGTTTCAAACGCAGTTGTGTTCATCCTCAGCCATAACTCCGACCGGGGATCGAACCCGGGCCCGCTGCGTGACAAGGCAGCATGCTACCTCGTGACCACAGCGGTGGACCTTTCTCACAATGTATTCACGTAGACTTTCATGGCCGGAGTTGCTATGATGATGTTGATGAAGATTTTTGGGCTGTAGGCCGTGGTCGTGAGGCTCGTAGTTCCCCGACGTTTTGCCAAAGACTGCATCTGGCATCCTCAAGGGACTCTCAAGACAACCCTTGAGGATGCCAGACGCAGTCTTTGGCGAAACGTCGGGGAACTACAAGCATCACGACCACGGCCTACAGCCCGAAAATCTTCATCAACATCATCTTTCTCACAATAATAAAAAAAATCAGACTTGGTCCACTTTTGCTCTGAACCCCTCAAACAGAACTCTTCGTTGTGATTATTTGTCAGAACCTCAAAATCACTGAAAATGAAGCAAGGTACAGAGGTTCTCATTATGAAACTGTACTCTCTTCCTGCTTTTTATATGAACTATGGCAAACAGTGTAATCAGTTGATACCCAATGTAAAGAAAAACACAGTTTACTATGTCCTTTAGCGATAACTTACAGATATTTCCTTTTCAGTCAATTGGGCATGTTGCATGGAACATTTGAGACTTTCAATTTGAACATCAGCCAGCTTCAATTTCTGTGTGGTTTCCAACATTTTTTGCTGCAATTCTGTGAATGCCTATAAAATTCATTAAATTCCTATTAGAATAACATAAGCACAATTAAAAATGTATAATTGCATAAGAACAAAACCAATGCACACATTCTATTAAATAACATTAAGAAACTGGGCTATTCTAGGCAAGATGAGCACCTATGGATCTTGCAATAGACAACTAGTTAAGAACTATGTTAACCCTCTGCATGCCACTGGTAAAATCTCTTGTGTCACGAGATTTAAATTGCGTCCGCCGATGTGATTCGGCTTTGCAAGTAGTTTAAGTATATTGTCCGGCAGGTAATGAACAGAAGCATCAGAGCTGATCTAATCAGCTCATGGCACTTAAAGGGTTAATAGTTGTAGAAAATTGCCAGATAGCAGGTCATATCTGTAAAATCAGTAGGACCAAATTTTGCAATAAATTCCCAAATATGTTTATAGAAATTGGATGTACACCAACTTCCTCCTAACCTAACAAAATAAATTACATTTATTTAATTTAATAAAATAAAAACTAAACTGCCATACACTAAGTTATCCCATCGGAACTTAACAAAACAAAGTGAATTTCTTAAAATGTGTTTTGGAATTAATTGTGAATGTTAGTCACACCGATTTCACAGTAATGTCCTGCCATCTGGTGGAAGTTGTATTAAGCATACATACATACGCACTGGGATAAATATAATTTGCATGTGTATAATTGTAAGTTATAAGGTTCTCACAAGACCAGTATTAAGATCGTAGTGAAGCATGGACAATACAAAGAAGAGATGAAAGCCGAATAACAGCAAGTGAGATGTGATTTATGCAACGAGCAGCAGGCTACACAAAGTGGGACCATAAAAGAAATGAGGAAATTATGGAAGAGTTAGATGTAGAACCCATTCTTCACCATATACAAAACTACCAGAACAACTGGAAAGCCCATCTTCAATGAACGTCGTCTCATAGAATTCCAAAAGCCATACTTTGCTACTGCCCCCAAGGCAAAAGATCGCTCGGACGTCCAAAAAAGCACTAGATGGAAAATTCCTCTTTGAGACCGTAACAGGCCACATGGCCTAATACTTGCATGGAAGATGATGATGATGATAATTGTAGGCTTTCAGGGCTGGCATCTTGATCCCTATTTGGTTTGTCTTCTGGGCTGATACCGTGGTCCAGTTATCTTCTCACTCGACGTTCTGTCTACTGCTGCTGTAGATCTCATCAGGAGATACTGCATGCTCTCTGTAAACTTCTCAACAGTTGGCTCCAGACTGGTAGGTAATTGGAAACTGTCTCCCTATTTATAGGTAAACTCCGGGTGGTTGGGTGTTTTCTGCATGGTCTGTTACTTCCGTGCTGTTTTTTGATCAGCTGCCATTCACAGGATTCATAGGCTTCGTTCTCGTGTTGTGCAATGTTGGGATGCATATTTTGTTTATCTTCATGGTTTCTTCTTTTTTGTTGGAAGGAGTTTGTATATCTATAGATTTCAATGGCTTCTCTGTAAAGTCTGGTACAGTAATGTGATGTTTGGGATAATACCTCTGTTTCTTCGAATCTTATGACATGCTGTTGGTTGTTATCCAGTGTTCCATTACGGCCGATTTATCCTTTTGTTTTAGCCTGCAGTGTCTCTTTTATTCTTGTGTTAATCATTCTTTTTGTTGTACCGATGTAAACCTCTCCACAGCTACACGGGATACTAAATATACCGGCAGTAAAAGATATCCGGACCACGGCCTATCAGCCCGAAAGACGAACCATATTGGGATAATTTGCATACAAACATTTAATAAATGTAAAATATGTTTTAAGAATCGTTGCAAAATGTTTAAAATACTTCGAAGTTTCATTAAAATGATAAAAGTATAAAGTATAACAGTGACAAGAATGTTGTTTGGAAAAATCATAAAACGTAAATTCTACAGTTGAGCCAAGTTTATTAGAAATTGATTTAAATATTAATAACGCCATATTCATATAAACTGACTGCATTTCTAAGTAACGTGCATAATTGTATCATCTTAAGACAAATAAAACTGTCACTAAAATTAAATGTAACATTTTACTGTATCCTGAATTATTCATAGATAATATAAAATACCTTTTTAAGCTCCAAGTCCACGGTTTTAGACATGATGGTTATTTATATTCCACAATTTACAACTTTTAACTATATTTTGCAAAAGTAATCGCCTTAATTTCCCAAATATTAAAATAACATATGAATCGTACACCATAGAGCAATACTGCCATACACATAGAGAACCATGCCATACATATGCACAGATCATCCTGTCTTACAATAGAGGATAAGCACGGATGAAATCAGCGATAACCTGCAAAAGATATAACCGATGACATGGTCCAATTTATCGAAAAAAAGACGCACTAGCACCATCTATTGGACAAGATAGTGTTGACACCGGTAGCTTAGTCGTTATTTTCGGTGTTTACTATACCACATTTGAAATAATTCATCTTTATAATTTCAAAGACCTATCAATTTATGGTTTTTAACCAATTAATATAAAAATTTCACATGAGAAAATAGTAGATGAGTCTTAGAAAACTGGAAGAATATTTATAATCCAATTAAATTTAAAGTATAATAATTATTATTCACTATTCAAGACACTATTTTAGATTATATTAAAACTCAGCAATTAAGATGGTACGGACATGTCCAGAGAATGGAAGAGGATCGACTACCAAAATCTGTTTTGGAATGGAAACCTGAGGGAAGCAAAGCAGAGGAAGACCTAAAATTTCCTGGAGTCAGGGAATATGTTTATATATGAAGGAGAAACATCTACAACCAGGAGATTGGATGGACTGATAAAACTGGCTATTAGGAATCGGACGATGTCAAAGACATTAATCAACCAATGATCTATCTATAATTATTAATGGATCTTTCCAATATTATCTTAAAAACATGGGGAGAGAAAAAAAAGTGGCAGAAGCTTGTGGGTTATTGGTGATAGTATCTGATACTAGTTGAGAATGGAAGAACTTTAACTTCCCAAACCGGTCTACAAATCAACAAAATATGAGGTGTGGTTTGAATATCTATTTTTTATGATATATAATAATGTAACCAGGAGATTGGATGGACCGACAAAATTGGCTATTAAGAATCGGACAATGTCAAAGACATTAATCAACCAATGATCTATCTAATAACATAAATTACAGAGTTAATTATGAAACTTCCTCTATTCTCATCCTTTAAGCTTGCAACTTATTTTCTTACTTTAACATAAGAGCAGAGCTTGAGGAGGGGGGGAGGCAGGAAGGCATCCCAGTTCTTTTTCTTTATACTGTTAACAGTATGTTAAATATCAAGGTACAAGGAAAATGACCATGAGGAAGTAAATGGGAAAGACGGATTAACCAAGTAAAAAATCACTTACAATAAATGAGATGAATATGGGAAGAACAGGATGGAATGATAGAGATGAATGGATACATATTTGGAATCAACCTTCCAAAAGAAGGACATGATAAGTGGAGGATGATGACAGGTGGATTTCTGTCTAATTTTTGAAGACAAGAAGAATAAAAACTATATTTAAAAAGAAAAAAAAATTATGCCTACTGGGATTTGAACCAAAGCTATCTGGTTTTAAACTCCAGTTCTCTTCCAACTAAGGTACTTGGGCTTCCAATTTAAATCGAAATAGTAAAAGAAAGATAAATGAAAGAGGTGAACGAAGAAGACTACATAACAGTGAACTACATGGTCTTTATAGGAAGCCTGACATAATAAGAACATTTTCCAATACTGTTATTTTAACACAGTTCCAATAATGGATCATATTATAATGATATTGTGAAAAGAAAAAAGAATTGTTAGAGTTTGTACCAAGTCTAGAATGGTGTAGTGGGCTGCACACTCCTACGGAGAAGCTGAGGTCCACGGTTTGATTCCTAGTTCAGACATTAATTTTTCTTTTCACAATATCATTATAATATAATAAGAACAGTTAAGTCTCGTAGACTGCGATGGGCAGGACATGTGGCACGGATGGAAGCTTCTTGTAAGAAAACCAGAGGGAAAATGCACAGTTGATAGACCAAGAATGAGGTGGGAGAATAACATTAACTATGATTTGAGGGAAGTAGATTATACAGGGAATGATTAGAAAACATTAGTTCAGGATAGGGATGTATGGAGAGTTTATGACCATGTGGCCATGAACTTATGAATTCCATATTGCCAGTGAGTTAGTTAGTTATAAAGTTATGTAGGTAGGAAATAACATTATGAGGTTTATTTTAATTTTGTTTAGTTGTTTCTTGACTCACCTTATACTTCTTAACTCCCTTGCATATCTAGATTTCGTCACTGTATTTGTGACATTCTCAATGCTGTTCACATTCACATTGAGAATGTCACAAATACAGTGACGAAATCTAGATATGCAAGGGAGTTAAGAAGTATGAGGTGAGTCAAGAAACAACTAAACAAAATTAGTTAGTTATAGTTTACTTACTTACTCACTGGCACTATCGAACCCGTAGGTCCATGGCCGTGCGGACATAAGCTCTCCATACATCCCTATCCTGAGCTAATGCTTTCCAATCATTCCCTGTATAATCTACTTCCCTCAAATCATAGTTAATGTTGTTCTCCCACCTCATTCTTGGTCTACCAACTGGGCGTTTTCCTTCTGGCTTTCCTACAAGAAGTTTCCATGCACATCTTTCATTCCCCATAGTTATAGTTTACATTAGAATTTTAAGTAACTTAGTTGGAAAAGCACTGGTGTATAAAACCAGAGACCTTGGATTCAAATCCCAGTTTAGATATAAATTTTTTTTCTTTTCAAATATAATTTTCTTACTCAATGAGAAGTGAGAATAAACTCTGTAGTAAGCATTGTAATCATTTTTATTTTTACTCTGTTGCCAACACAGACTATTTGTAACACAATATGAGATGGAGTACAACTTATGGCAGCATAGAAAAACACGACAATCTTCTTCACATTCAATAATTTGTAGTTTTAATTGACTTTGTGTGGCTTATCACTTAAAATCTAAGTAGTTCTCTCTTTGTTTCTTCCTTATTTAACATCAATGCTATATTATCTAGATCTATGTGCATGGAAAAGTTGAATGCACAACTGTAGTGACATTCATGTATAAACACCAGTTGAAGGGTCAATGGCAAAGACTATAGACACATTTTTATTTACAAAAATAAAAGTCAGCATTTAATCTATGATTTTTATAAAATAATTCAAAGTGAACATTAAGCAGGGTTGCCACATTTTATGTTAGTAAATCTATTTACTGGTGGTGTTTTTATTATTCATTTTATACATCGTAATGATGGATAAATCATATTTGAAGAGAAAAATATTACGCTCAGACCGGGACTTTTGGTTTTTCTAAACCAAGTGCTCTACCAACTGAGCTACCGGAGCAAGTACCAGCAAATTTTCTTCTGTGTTTAGAACGGTACTTGCTTTGGTAGTTCAGTTGGTAGAGCACTTGGTCTAGAATAACCAAAGATCCCAGGTTCAAGCCCCATTCTGAGCATAATATTTTCTCTTCAAATACTATTTACTGGTATTAGATAATAAAACACTGAAAAATAAATGTAATTTGCATTAATTTAGTGTATGTAAACATAGGATGAATGTCGATACTAGAAACTATGTCATTATATTGGGATCATTTAAAAACTGATAGAATATCTCAGGTGCACATGTAAAAGGGAATAAATCCATTTTACTTTTTAAAAGAACTTTGAAAAATAAAGCCAGGAAAGACCCTATAATGAAATTATACAAGACAATGGCAGTGCCTATTATTACTTATGATTCCAAAACATGGACAGTAACAACACAACAATCTGCCAGAATACAAGCTGCTGAAATGAGATTCCTGAGACCAATAGCAGGATATCAAAGAACAGACAAAACACATAACACAGAAATAAGACAACAACTAAAAGTAGAGGAATTAAACACAACAATAGAGAAATACAGAACAAACTGGAAAGAACACTTGGCAAGGATGACTGAGAATAGAATACCAAAAGCAGCATACAACTATTCACCACGAGGAAGAAGAAGTTTGGGAAGACTAAAGAAAAGATGGAAAGAGCAGCAATTAGGAGCTGGAACAGGCTAATAAATAAGCCTAAACCGCGAAGAAGGAATCAACACTATGAGGTATTATTTATTTAACCCATTCACTCCAGGTATAAATGCTCAATGCATTTCCCCAGAAACCGGATTTAAATCACCATAAATTATATTGTCTAATTTCAGACATTCAAAACAAACAAAAGATAATGGTAATAAGAATCAAGATTCTTATTGAGAAAACCTAATAATGTAAAAATTCCCTAATGTATTATATTAAAATATAACGGTGCTTCAGATCACAATAAGGTTGAAGGCTGCCAAGGGCTGTACAAAATATATAACAGGTATATTTAAGCAATTGTACCTCATCTTTTGAGACAAATGGCTTAAGAAAAATTGTATCACCAGCCATCCTTCTTCTTACTAGACTTTTTATGTCATCTCAAGAGTGAGCAGGAGGTAGCTCTTCAAGACAGCATAAAAATGGTCGTGAAAGCACTGAAGATGGAACCAATTAGGTCCTGAAACCAGTCTAATAAGAAGGATACGAGGTGAGGTGATGATTTTTCTTTAAATAAGTGCAATTTATTTCTACATTTCATTGTTTAAAGCGAGAAAAGTCATTCAGCAATTAAGGTGCATTTTTCAGGTTCAAACAAACAATATTTATAGTTATTTTACAATTTATACAGTTTTTTTCTAGCCAAGATTCTAAATATTTTACATTTAAAAACAGCATGCATTCAATTTTAAATTTCTAGGATGACAAACTTTTGTGATTTTATATAATTAGGTGCTTTTAGCTTTGGACTCATAAGAAGCTATTAACCCGGCTCAGTGTGAACAGGGGGCTTAGGCTGTAACTGTTTACAACTGAGTAACACCTGACAGGCGCGGGGGTGAACACTAGACTAAATCCTGTCAGGGACCCAGTCTCTTGGGAGAGCCCCTGCCCACGGATACAGGCAAAGACCTTAACAACAAGATGGAACAAGCTTTCAAATGTTGTAATTGGCAGAAGAGGCAACCCTCTCCTTAGGGTGAAATATAAGGACCCCTCTCCGGGGTAACAAGGAGGAAGTCCTCAACGGTCTGAGAAGAGCGGAAGAGGCAACCCTCCCACTAGGACTGATATAATGGGAGGTTATGACGATGAACCTTAAGAAGGCAGCCCCTTCAATCGTCTCACCCTGCGTGGTGCCAGGGGACAATCTACATTACTAAATGTTTTCATGAAAACAACCGGACTGACCATACGAAGAAGATAGTCTGAACAATTTTAACAATTCTAGCTTCCATGAAACTGGAAAGAGCCAACAGGCTTAATCCCTGGATGATGATATAATTAGGTATCTATAGAAGATAGATTGTATAGATATCAAATTCTGAAAAAAAAAGCACCTTAATTACAACACGTGTATTATGAGTTTCAAGAATTTCTCATATATTAGGATGTGTAAAAGGGAATTTTTTTTTTCAATTTCCCAAAACTTAAGTTGCAGTGACTTATTTCCTTTTACAAACACACACTCAGTTTGTCTCAAACACTATTTTATCAACATAATATGGAAATTACTACATACAGACAAGCTATTTGTAACCTACAATAAATACAACTGAGGAGAATAAATTTTCACCTGAGCTGGGATTTGCAGCCAAGGCTTCCAGTTTTATCCACTGGCACACTAAGATAACTGCAGGAACAAGCACAAATGTTTCTATTTACTACCCAAGTCCCCTTCTTTAAATAAAGTATCACTAGTATAGCGACACTGGGATTAAATAGAGAGAAATGTGTGCTTGCTCCTGGAGTTGCTTAAATAGCTCCATGTTAGAGTAGCAGCATGTCTTGGGTTCAAATTGTAGCTCAGACAGAAATTTTTCTCTTTAGTTATACTATCAGTTCAGAAGTTGTAAGAAATAATGGAAATGGCACCACGAGATAAACGTCAACAAACTAAACAAATCAACATCTCATCTCGTAATCCTCTCACGTGGGAAAAAAAAAAAAAAAACAGGAATTTATTAAATAAGTAGCAAGGACTGTGATAAAGTTCAGGAAAAACTAAAAGAAATTTGAACACTAGAACTAAAGAACATTAAAAATTGTTAAATAAAAAAAATTGCAGCAGCAGTCTATTGTCTGACATAGTACCATGAAATTGAAGAAATTAATCTACTAAAACGATTAGAAAAACCAACAAACTCACAACAACAAGAGCAGAATTATGAAGTTGCCGATGAGCAAGATTACATTTCAAAGTTATTATTGTTGTTTACCAGGGACACAAGAAAGGTTTATGTTGATGGCTGAATTCAAAAAGTTGGAATTTAATTGATAATGCGAATGAAACATGTCCAAGAAAGAGGGCCATATTTTATGACATGAAATAAAAATTTTCCTCGATTCATATTTTAAATTTTTTACTTCTGGTAGTTCAGAAGTTACTCCTGAGCATGAAGAATAAAAGATGTAAAAATGTTCAATAACACATCAATATTGTAGCCTTATTCATTAACACCGTAATTATTATTTTTAATGCATAATACATTTGTTGAACTATTTTAAAAAAAACACTATGAATGATTACTACATAGTGATCCCTAATAGAATATTATTGTAATTATGATGATCTTGAAGAAGATTTTCGGGCTGTAGGCCGTGGTCGTGAGGCATGTAGTTCCCTGACGTTTCGCCAGAGACTGCGTCTGGCATCCTCAAGGGTTGTCTTGAGACTGGCAATTCTGTCCACTGTCTGTCCTATTTATATGTTCACCGCGATGTGTTCGTAAGTTATATCTGCCTTCTGATTGGTCAGCGTTAGGGACTTCCATTGCTCCAATGAGATTGCTGTTTGATGGTCTATTCGACTGTACTTGTAGAGGTTTACAAGTACAGTTGACTAGACTATCAAACAGCAATCTCATTGGAGCAATGGAAGTCCCTACCGCTGACCAATCAGAAGGCAGATGTAACGTACAGTCGAATAGACCATCAAACAGCAATCTCATTGGAGCAATGGAAGTCCCTAATGCTGACCAATCAGAAGGCAGATATAACTTACGAACACATTGCGGTGAACGTATAAATAGGACAGACAGTGGACAGAATTGCCAGTCTCAAGACAACCCTTGAGGAAGCCGGACGCAGTCTCTGGCAAAACGTCGGGGAACTATAAACCTCACGACCACGGCCAACAGCCCGAAAATCTTCTTCAAGATCATCATAGCAACTCCGGCCGTGAAAGTCTACGTGAATACATTATTGTAATTATTTCTGTTTATCCCTTTAAACCTACCGGCTAATATGAGGTGAGTGTAAACAACCAATTCAATTACTGCAATTTAATTTATTGATGGGTATACACTTATTTTAAAATCATTAGGAAGTAACTTTATGAGGTTTAATTTGATAATTGAGTTTGTATTTTTTAACAATCATATGAGGTAAGAATGTTAAAAAATACGAACTCAATTATTAAGTATACACTTAACCTCATAGTTTGCTCTCTCACCTCAAACATGTTTCAGCAGACCTCTTCACCATTATCAGCCAGAAAACAACTGGTGTGTTGATCTTGTATATTCTACCCTTTTGCTGTCGGACAGTGAAAGCTAACAAATAAAATCCTTATCCCCAGGAATTTCACAGTTCAATTCTAATTAAGCTGCAATGTACAATTATTTTATTACAAAAAGTATAGTTAAAGATATATAGGTAGGAAATAACACTATGAGGTTTATTTTAATTTTGTTTATTTGTTTCTTGACTCACCTCATACTTCTTAACTCCCTTGCATATCTAGATTTCGTCTGTGACATTCTCAATGTCACAACTTGTGAACGTGAACAGCATTGAGAATCACAAATACAGTGACGAAATCTAGATATGCAAGGGAGTTAAGAAGTATGAGGTGAGTCAAGAAACAAATAAACAAAATTATAGTTAAAGAACTTGTTTTACTTTCAATATAATTACTTTTATCAATGTGGCAGCCCTTTTAATTAAACATAATTATAAATTCATATTTATTTAGATTTCCACAAATTAAAATATTAAAATAAATATCTAGCAGGTGTCATTCTCAAAAAAAAACTTCTAAGAAATAGGCCTTTCGGAAAATGACTTCAATCATCAGCAGAATAATATGCATTACTAACTTTTGTTGTACTGCAATGTTTTTGACATCAGTGGTCTTCCAGCATTGTTGGTAGCTACTGACTTTTACATAGTTGGGATTCAACTGTAGATGCATTTTTATAGTTATTTTGGCGAGTTAAGGGAATCTTCTCAGTAGCTAAAAGCATCGCAAAATAACAGTTAGTAGCATATATCATTCAACTGATGATGGAGGCCAGTTTGCAAAAGGCCTACAGTTCTTATAAAGTTTTTTTTTAAATAAACCTAATTGAGGATGACAGCAGCTGCCAGGAATTTATATTTATATTTTACTTTGTGACTATTTACCTTGACAAAATTTTAATATGAATTTTATCAGTTTTGACTATTGAGATTTTGTTTTTCACATAAATTAAAATAATATTATGATAATCAAAAGAACCCAGGAAAATGCTTGGTAAAGCTGAAGATAACTATAAGAGAAAGATTTTTTATCATTTATCAACTAATTTGTATAGACACATAGGGCATGAGATAAAAATATAAGCATTTGAAATTTAAGTTGTCATTTTCTTAGAAATGAGCACTCTATATTCATGCTTTATCTACAGACATAAAGAAAACAGACTGGAAATCCATTGGATCTGCTGAATTAGGAAACAGAGGCAGAAGTTTGCTCCTGTCATCATTTTATTACTTTCACATTAATATAGGATAGGAATGTATGGAGAGCTTATGTTTATGGGTTTCATAGGGCCAGTGAGTCAGTTTATGATTTCACATAAAGTAAAGTGCTCCCACTTACAGGCCATAGGTGACCCTTGGGCTAGTATGAGGTTAAGGCTCCCATTTTTTCTAGACTATTGGCACTTGATGTCAGCCCTCTGTGATGGTCACCTTCACCACCAGCACCTGGTACTCATTTCCATTAGAGGTTGAGTCAGCCCCAGGGACATGGTGGTACCAGAAGGTTTGGATCAGTTTAAAAATTCAGACTCCACCAGGACTTGAACTCTCAATCTTCTGGTTTGCAAGCATATCACCTTAATCAAGTATGCCACAACATGCCTCCTGATTTCACATACCTTGGCATAAGTTAACATTTGATGATGATATGAGTTTAAGAAGCAAAATTGTAAATTTCCAAAACTATGTGTATAATTAACAAAGTAATTAAATAGGGCTTCTTGAGATGTTTTTATTATTAATTTAATATTTCTCACAGAAAAGAAAAATATACACTCAGACTGGGGTTTAAACCCAGGACCTTTGTCTTTCTATGCCAATGCTCAGTTGGTAGAGCATTACCATACAAAGCCAAATGTCCTGGGTTTAAACCCCAATCTGAGCATATATTTTTCTATCAAGTTATGTAGGTAGGAAATAACACTATGAGGTTTATTTTAATTTTGTTTAGTTGTTTTTTGACTCACCTCATACTTCTTAACTCCCTTGCATATCTATATTTCATCACTGTATTTGTGACATTCTCAATGCTGTTCACGTTCACAACTGACGTCCAATGCTCTCCTCTCCTGGAGATCAGTCTGCAGGAGAGGAGAGCATTGGACGTCAGTTGTGAACGTGAACAGTATTGAGAACGTCACAAATACAGTGACGAAATCTAGATATGCGAGGGAGTTAAGAAGTATGAGGTGAGTCAAAAAACAACTAAATAAAAAAAAATATATATATATATATTTTTCTCTTCAAATATAAAATAATCAAACCTTTCCTTGTATGGAAAAGTATAAAAACTTGCCTATATAAGATTTTGGCAAGACCTATTCTGTGATATGGCAGCGAGGCAGAAAAACAGCTATGAAAGGAGATTTATGAGACATATAGAAAATGGGACAATAAACATAGTGAGGAAATCATGAAAAAACTTGGTGTGGAACCAGTGCTCCATTTTATATAAAATTATCAATACAAATGGATGAGCCACTTGTGGCAGATGTGATCCTCTAGAATCCCAAAAGTAATACTTCACTACCAACCTCATGGCAAGAGATCTTTGGGATGTCCCATAAAAGATGAAGGAACAAAAAATTCCTCTTTATAACACTTGTGTTGATAATATTTTAATTATTTATTACTTTTCTGTTTTACATGTCTTTCTATTTTATTAGAATCCATTAGATGCAACTAAATGGAAAATGACTGGAACCATATTGGAAAATCAAGATACCTCATATGAGGTTGGCAGCAATTTCCTGCTTCTCTCTAGACTGTCTCTTTATGTCTGTAAGTCTACCAATGTATTTTTTTTAACACTTAATTTATTTTGCAACATAATAACTTAAAAATAATATTTTATATGTACAGAGTGGAAGTAATACAAGTGTGCATAATTCAATTATGAATTCTTCATGTTAAGTATAGTAAAAATGTCTTATAGTCTTTGGATTACAAATGAACGGTTTCCTGAAAAAAAAATTAATGATGGTGACTATTGGATTGATTTTCACGCAGTACATAGGGGATGAGAAATGGAATAACTTTCACTCTAACCCTCTCAGATGCAAAATTTCTATTCCTTTAATAAATTTAATTCAGTCAGCAATAACATCTTATCTCATTTTATTTTAAAATACAATAGGGACTAACATTAAGGGTTGAATGTTTGAACGCATTAGAGAGTAAAAGGCGTTCTCTGCTGAGAAAGTTTTATCAAAATACATTTTGCTTACTCAGAAATCTATTCATGCGATAATAATTGTAAGCTACCTGACGAGGTACCTTAAGATCATAGCTCAAGATAGAAACTTATCGTGAAAATCCCAAAGGGAACCGATGTAGTTTGAAACCTTTGCAGCTTTATCCAAGATGTCGGACCTTGAAGACTTCGATCATGTTTTCGGTATACGCGGAGAAGAGGAATTTGATAGAGTCTACCAAAGAATTCAACTGGAAGAACAGGAGAATCGGCGTAATATTGCGCGATGCAGACATCGTTGTATACGGTATTATTTTCGGGACGCAAGCATAAATGCATTCCTCTATAGCAGACAAAAATAACGGAACTGGTTTTATCGCTGAGAATTCTGGGTAATTCATTGCCAATATTACGAAAACATCAACTTTCATGCATGACCGGTAAGTCGGCTGTTAATTCAATCTCAGCAATTGCTGACGGTGAATCAGCTCACCAGTGATTGGAAGTAATTTGAGTAGAGACTAATGTATTTGCATACGACCCTAAGAGGTTTAATTAAATTATTTTCAGTCTGATCATCTCACCTCAATATTAATGTTTATTTGTTCTTGGACATGTTTCAAAACAATTATGTTTTATTGTCAGCTTGTCCAGACGATAATACAGAATTGTTTTGAAACATGTCCAAGAACAAATCAACATTAATATTGAGATGAGATGATCAGACTGAAAATAATTTAATTATAATAACCTCAAAATATCACTTCCTAAAATTAAATATTAAGAGGTTTATTTAATAATTAAGATATTTGGTCTGTATATCCTTACCTCTTACGGTTGTTTTTGTTGAACATGTTTCAAGGCTTCTCAGCTGCATCGTCAGCGATTACAGACTAAAAAAACAACCATAAGAGGTAAGAATACAAAGACAAAATATCTTCATTATCGTAACTCATATTATGGTAGAATTCAAGAGAACATGTTTGCATACCATCTTCAGCTCTTTCTTACTGTTGAATTCTTGGTTGACCTCTTCCCTCTTTAGGTAGACCTATGAACTAATGAATCAAATCATTTTTCCCAGAAATTTCAAAATTCATTACTTTTCTTTGTAATTGTGGATGTAAATATTCTTCCAAACTGTCAGTTCTTTGATAAACTCTTCCCGCCTAATATTTATGTATATCCCTATATGTTCTTCAGGGAGATATGGTTGCTCCCTAGGGGAGAGTTTCTTGACTAAGGCTAATTTTGTTATGCTTATTTCCCTACAGATGTCAGTGAGTGACATGTGGTCAGCACATTGACTCAATGAGACAACCAGTAATGTATTACTTTTAAATTTTGCTCAGATGCATTAATTTAGGCTTGATTCTTGACACAGCTTAAAGTTCCTCGCAGAGGACTTGTCCTTTAGATTTTCCCATTCTAAAAATCCACTGACTCAGCTGTGGCCCTCACAACTGGAGACAAGAAATACCCATGGTTGATCTTAATATTAATAAAAAACTTTCATTCTGTCTCATCACCAACATCCTCTTATCGTGTCCTCCTTTCGGAAGGTCAATTCCAAATACCATCTCTATCTTCCCATGCTTTGCTTCTTTTTAGTTCTTCCCAGTCATATCCACTTTCTTGTAGATTTTCTTCACCTGGTTAATCCATCTATCTCATGGTCGTTTATTTTAAATTTACTTTCTCTAAAACAGTTAATGAAATAAAAAAAAATACGAAAGGAAAAAGTTATTCCATTTCACGTCTCCTATGTACTGTATGAAAATCAAACCAATACTCCGATCAATATAAAGGAACGCAATAAATTTGTGTACAATTTTTTGAGAAAACCATAGATTTATGTTAGAGAAGATTGGTGGGAACTTCAGAGGAAGGCCCAAAAGGGCTGCTGTGTCAAATGTGATGATGTTAGATTTGTGACCCAAAATGTACAAGACATTTTTATTGTATTTACAAATACTTAAAATCTGCACTCTTATATTACTTCCATTGTGTAGAGCTCCAAGGCAATTATTTTCTATTTAAAGTTTATATCACAAATATATGTATCTGAAATGGTAGAAGTATAAAACACTTGTTTACTAAAGAAAGAAGTCAAAGAGCGTCTACCAGCCACCACAACTATCAGACTCTACTGGTCCCGCATCTTAACAAGTAGCTACGCAGCTAAACAGAGTTATGATGGACTCAGCAGCTTCCCCTTCTGACATTCTACAGCTAAAATATTTATCATAATAATAATATTAATTGGTCAAAAGCACGTCTTCACATTATGTAATGTTCACTCCATAAATGTGATGATTTATCTTGAACATTTGACTTCAGGATAATATAATACATTCAATTAATAGTGAGTGGAGAACATATTTTTAACGACTCACCTCATATAATTTCAAATTTCTTTGATACCGGCGGTTTCAGACAATATCTTGCCCCTCTTCAGTCATGGCTTCCATTGGAAAAGTGGGCTAATTTAACCGGTTTCAAAACCTAGGTGGTTTCATCATCAGTAATTTCATGACTGATGTTCTGTTGTCCAGGAGAATTGCTTTTACTCCATCTGTTGGTGGATTGATTGATTTGATTCTGAGGTTCATCGATCCACCAACAGATAGAGTAAGAATCAGTTCTCCTGGATGACAAAACATCAATCGTGAAATTACTGATGATGAAATGGCCTAGATTTTAAAACCAGTTTAATTAGAAGACTGGATATGAGGTGAGGTGTAAACAATTTTATTTTAAATATTAAAAAACAAAAATTAAATCTTAAGTTAAAATCTCTTGGCTACAATGAAGCCGATCTAAAATTGTTATTCATTTTTTTTTCTGTCAATTGAAATACTGAGTGATTCTGTATAAATTAATCAGGAACACAGGGGATGCTCCACTAAACAATTTGAGGTAGGGAACCTAGGGTCCGAGAAGCCAGTCTATGGAGATATAGAAGAAACTTGTCTATCACATTGTCTGGCATTACTGTTTTCCAACTAATATGCATATAAATTTACATGTACTATGCTCGTAAATTAATGAGTCATTTTTTAATATCTTACCTCATATTTTATGTTTCTTCAAACATGGGAACTAGTTATCGAGAGAAGGATCTCTCTCATTTTCAACCGACATTATAACTACTGGATTTTCGTTGGAATTGTTGAAATCTCCATCAATACTGTTCCCATCTGGTGTTGATGGAAATTCCAACGAAAATCTGGTAGTCATAATGTTGGTTGAAAATGAGATCCTTCTCTCGAAAACTAGTTCCCGTGTTTGAAGAAACATAAAATATGAGGTAAGATGTTAAAAAATGACTCATTAAGAACCTCATAATGTTATTTCCCATATTTAACTATGCTGTTTATTTACATATGCATCATGTTCAAATACATAAGTCATCAATTTATCAACATCAATTTTTACTGGTAATTTAAGTAAAAAAAAAAAACTTGTAATGGTTTGATTAATTCCGATTGAGGGTCTTTCCACTTTTTCAGCGGTTGCCCTTTTACCAGCCGGCTGCTGGCCCTTCACATCCACATGTGCCAATCACAGAGGTAGATGATCAACAGCCAGTGTAGGGGTGACATGTGGTTAGCATGTCGAGTCCCCCAGCCGTTATATCTGGTTCCTCAACCTGGAGCCGCTACTTATTGTAGCTACCCAATTGCCTCACGATGCTGGGTGGGCACCGGTCCCATACTGGTCGAAATACCATGGGAAAATTTCTTCCCCCATGGAGACTCGAACCAGCGCAAGTCCCGTAGCTCTGCGCCAAGGCTTCCTACCTTAACCGCTCGGCTACGGCGTGGGACTGTTTGATTAATAATTAATTGTAATGGCAGGCAATGAAAAAAAAAAAAGTTGAAATATGTGGTTAAGAGAGTGAAGTAAATTAAAATTTCTTTTCTTGACACTTTATCACTCCCTCCAATGTGAACATCTTTATGTTAATAATTATTTTTATTTTCTCTAGTATAGAAGTGGTGGTTTGTTTATCACCACTCCAATGTACACATACCCTGTCATTTTATGGATATTTTGATGTTATATTTAATTTAACATTTTGCAGTCCTGGGCTGAGTCTTATTTTAGAAAGAACAAATGACGCTAGAGAATTGTATGAGAGGAAAGAATTGTTAATGTTCACATTTGAGATCGAATAGTGCAATGCCACTCGAGAATTAACGATGTATAAGAGAAAAATTTACATTTAGATTGGAGTGCTTAGGTAGCTCAGTTGGTAGAGCATTGGCATAGAAGGCCAAACTCCAATCTGAGCGTATATTTTTTTTATTTGAATTAATGTTGGGAAGTAAACATTATGAGGTTATATCATTAATAGTGAGTGGAGAATTATTTTTTAACGACTCACCTCATACATTTTCAAATTTCTTTGATACCGACGGTTTCAGACAACATCTTGCCCCTCTTCAGTCATGACTTCCACTCATTGAGGGCATCACCGTCGGTATAAAAAAAAAATTTGAAAATGTATGAGATGAGTCGTTAAAAAATAAGTTCTCCACTCACTAATGATGTTTTTATTATTGATTTAACATTTCTCACTGGAAGATAAATTATATTTGAAGAGAAAAATTTTCGCCTATACCGAGACTCGAACCCGGGACCTTTGGCTTGCCGGGCCAAATGCTCTACCAACTGAGCTACCGAGGCGAGTTACGATATAGATGCAAATTTTTCTCTTATATATGTTGTAATTCCCTATTGCCAAATGCTTTTGAAACCATTCTTTCTATCTTTGCAAATGGCGGCTTCTTAAGAAGAAGTTAACTAAGAAGCCGCCATTTGCAAAGATAGAAACAATGGTTTCAAAAGCGTTTGGCGATAGGGAATTACAACATATATAAGAGAAAAATTTGCATCTATATCGTAACTTGCCTCGGTAGCTCAGTTGGTAGAGCATTTGGCCCGGCAAGCCAAAGGTCCCGGGTTTGAGTCTCGGCCTAGGCGAAAATTTTTCTCTTCAAATATAATTTATCTCCCCTACTATTAAGTATATTTTCTCTCTTCAAATATCGTGTAATGGATATTAATGCTGACACATATAGCTAGAGATTCGGGCTTCGAGCATTAATTAATCTTTATAAAATAAAAGACTTTGATATATTCTTGAGACCTAGTCTCGAAATAAAAGACTTGGATATGTTTTTAAAAATCTAGTCAGAGATTAGCTATGAATTGAATAAAACTGTTCAAGATACCAACAGTATTTATGGAGTGAAGAATCGTATTAAATACATTCTCAAATCTACTTTTAAATGTATAAGTTTGGTTAAATTAATATTAAATCATTAATTATTATAAAACTGTTAATTTTTATAATCGTACCTAGGTCCTTCAAGTGGTGCGACATGTAAAATCACTTATAAATAAAACTATTGTTTCTAGAGATGATAAAAATCATGCATTAAATGGTCAATGTCAGCCATTTCCTGAAAAATAATATACATGCACTACAATTGTAGCATTGTACAAGTCCAATGCAAACAACAAGTGCTGCTCTCTACAGTAAGTAACATTATGTACGTCAGCTACATCACAATGACGTCGGGTGCAGCACTACCAGCAAAACAATAATATAATTCCCTCTTCAGTCATGTTATACAAAATACATGCCGAGTCGTACAGGAGGTGTCATTGCAATGCTGCTCAAATTACTTTACGTACATTAAAACCTTCACACTCTACGTCTAAAATGCAGGGAAAATTAGAATATTGTGTCGTATTAGAAATCAGTACTTAAATCTAACCTCACTTTATAAATTATAATTCTCAGTTGGGCGTGTAAAGAGAGATATCTTCAGAAGGTGTTTAAGTGAGGCCGGGATGAGATCCATGCAGAGCAGTTGTTGTCCAATGATTCAGCATTATTATTAAATACAGCAAATCTGGTACATCTTACCTCATAAATATTTGTGTTTTAATTATATTTGAGTTGTAATTTTGACTCGCCTCATATTTCTTCATTTTTCTGCAGACTAGTTTCATCACTTCTGTGCGACATTCTTGATGCGTTACAACTGTTGCCTTGCGGTTGTCCTTCCTGCAAGTTGATTTCTGTTCTCTCTGTTGGCTGACCGATGAACTTCCAAATCAATTTTTTTTTTCTCTCTTTCACCGGAAATTTCAAAATTCACGGTTTTCTTTTTATTCTTGCAGATGTAATTTTTCTCCCACATTGTGAGTTTTTTAGAACTAAATTTTCTAAGAAACTCACAGTTTGGGAGAAAATTTACATCTGCAAGAATAAAAAGAAAACCATGAATTTTGAAATTCCTGGCGAAAGAGAGAGAGAGAAAAAATTTGATTTGGAAGTTCATCAGTCAATCAACAGAGGGAACGGAAATCAACTTGCAGGAAGGACAACAGTTGTAAAGCATCGAGAATGCCACACAGTTAGTGACAAAACTAGTCTGCATAAAAATCAAGAAATATGAGGTGAGTCAAAATTACAACTCAAATATAATTAAAACAAACCTCATAGTGTTATTTCCTGCATATATTTAATTTGTGTTTCGATATGACGTCCATATCATCATCATCAGATTTTCTAAACTGACAAGATAACAGTGACATGTACAACATATCAAATGAAACACAAAGATTTATGAGGTCAGATGAGCCAAATTTCCAATCCTAAAATCCAAAATTATCTTTAGGAAAGTTAAAATAAGACTATATAAAACCTGCATACGTCCTATAGTGGTATATGCAAGAGAAAACCTGGACTATGACAAAGAGCTGTGAAAATTTAATTAACACTTTTGAAAGAAAGTTTTCAGAAGGATATACAGACCAGTAAATGAGAATGGAAGATGGAGAATAAGGTATAATAAGGAAATCTATGATCTTCTTAAGGTAACTGATATATCAATTCTTGTGAAATTTAATAAAATGTAATGGGCCGGACACGTTCAAAGAATGCATACCTAAGAAAGTGATAATGGAGATGTTTGGGAAGTGGCCAGTAGGAAAACCTAAGAAAAGATGGGCGGACTCAGTGAAGGCAGATTGTCATCAAATCCTGAACTGTATGAACTGGCAACAGAGAGCATTGGATAGAGAAGATTGGAGGTTTTGCATCAAGAAGGCTCAGGCCCACTACGGGCTGTAGCGCCATTGGAAGAAGATGTACCAGATTCACCTTATTTATTAAGAAGAACCTCATAATGTTACTTCCTGTTGTAATTTATTAACAACATTATTATTTAAAAAGTAGAATTTTTATCACTCACCTCATATTGTTCTTCTTATTTGACTATTAACTAGTTTCGGAACATAGTTTCTGTTCCAGGATGGTATAATAAGGAAATCTATGATCTTTTTAAGGTAATTAAATGAATCGTGATTTTTTCTTACCTCATACTTCTATGTTTTTTTAAACACAGCACTGCAGAATCGGCGACACGTTGTCGTCATCATCAGCCGACGTGTCGCCGATACTGCAGTGCTGTGTTTAAAAAAAACATAGAAGTATGAGGTAAGAAAAAATCATGATTCATTTAATTATTATTAATTGAACCTCATAATGTTAAAAATTCCCAAATTTAATATATAAATCTTTTTAAGGTACCTGATATATCAACTCTTGTGAAATTTAATAAATGTAATGGGCCAGACACATTCAAAGAATGCATACCTAAGAAAGTGATAACGGAGATGTTTGGGAAGTGGCCAGTAGAAAAACCTAAGAAAAGATGGGAGGACTCAGTTTCTGTTCCAGGATGGAACAGAAACTATGTTTCAAAACTAGTTTATAGTCAAATAAGAACAATATGAGGTGAGTGATAAAAAATTCTACCTTAATGAATATACCTCATAGTGAGAATTCCTAAAATAAGTAAACATTATTATTATTTAATTTTAGGAAGTGATATTTTGAGGTTATTTTAATTATATTATGTTTAGTCTGATCATCTTACCTCAACAACCAAAATAAATTAATAGCCTTCCAGTGGATACCCTCACACATCGGAAAAGTTGGCAATTAAATAGCTGATGGACTTGCCAAAAAGGGTACCAAAATACAGATAACAACCCACCCCAAATCGAACCTCCACAGAAAGATCGAAGAAATTAAGAAAGCATTCCAAATTAATAAACATGAAAGAAAACATTGCAACAGCCAGAGGGAAATCATGGGAAAAAATTGATGAGCTATACACAGAAATAAAATATAAAGGCCGCAAGGAAGCAGTAGCAAAATTCAGACTGATGTCAGGACACGACTGCCTGGCTCACCATCTCCACAGAATAAACGTTTTCCAATCCGACAGATGTGTCATAGGCAAAGACCCAGACCTGATCATGGACAAACACCACCTTCTAGTCTGTCCAGCCTTAAATCCAACTGCACAACTCTAAGGACATTGTTCGCTTGTACTGGGAAGCCAGAGAGAAAATGACAAGCGTCAAATCTCGCCATTAGAAAACAACAACAACATTAATACTGAGGTAAGATGATCAGACTAAAAATATTATAACATTATTATTCCTACAGCAACTGCTTGTTTGTTCCACTTTTTAAACTCTTGTACAAGTCACTTCAGTTCTGAATTTGCTTTTATATATAATATAGACATGACTTTTTAAATAAGAACTCCATGTGTCACAGAATGTTTTCAGAAGTCAAGCATGTAAAGGTGTAGGCATTTAGCGACTCCATCACTCACTGCAATCAGCCATCCAAGTATTGGCGAGGAAAACCATAACTTTTTAGTTTGAGAGGATATCCCCAACTCCATACATGAGAATTGCAGGTCTGGATTGCACATATAAGGGGTTCAGAACAACAGTGGACCAAGTCCAAAAATTGAAAATCCTAGAATGTATACCTAAGAAAGTGATGGAGGAATGTTTGAGAACTGATCAGTAGGAAAACCTAAGAAAAGATGGGTGGACTTAGTGAAGGAAGATTATATCAAATCCTGAACTGTAGGAACTGATAACAGAGAGCACTGGATAGAGAAGACTGGAGGTCTCGCATCAAGAAGGCCTGGACCTGCTTTGGGCTGTAGCACTACTGGAGGAAGAAGAAGTAGTTATATGTGAATTTGGGTTTAAAATATTAAAATTCAGAGCAATGATGAATCAAATATTGTATGTGTTTTTTTTACTGTAAAAATATTAATGTTTAATTCTTCATATGTAATTAAAAGCATTATTTTAATTTTGTTTAGTTGTTTCTTGACTCACCTCACACTTCTTAACTCCCTTGCATATATAGATTTTGTCACTGTATTTGTGACGAAATCTAGATATGCAAGGGAGTTAAGAAGTATGAGGTGAGTCAAGAAACAACTAAACAAAATTAAAATAAACCTCATAGTGTTATTTCCTACCTACATAACTTAGTATTATTTTAACTTCATTTCAGTTTTTCTCAAGAGTACATGGACCTGGTCCATTTTTGCTCTGGATACCATGTATGTATGCTATCTGCCATTTCGTACAAAAACTTCATGCCTCAAGTCATAAAAATATGATATATTTACTTCATCAATAGCCAAAGTAGTCAGGTGAGAGAAGTATATTTTATGAAGTGTGAAGTTTCCAATTAGTATTTGTAATCTACTTAACTTTACATTACTCAGATAAAAGATGCCAAATGGAAGCTCTCCAACAAGACATGCATTGCCAACCTATCAGCCAACCATTTTCTTTTTTGTGGTGCACAAAAAATTATTTATTGACCTTTCTACTAGTGTCCGGTATAATGTTAGGTTAAGGGATGAGGTAAAGCCCTTATTATTGTGTATCTATGATATACAAGGCTGCAGGATGACCAGGTTTCTTGCAATGATCTTTCTAGAAAGATAAAAAACTTCTCACAATTGGATACTTTAAAACAGGAAAGTGCAAAATGTCTAAATCTTAAAAAAATTAAATTATTATGTACGATGGACTTGAGACCGGAACAGATCGCATTGACCTAATCCTGGAAAGGAAGAAGAAGAATAAATTATGTAGAATGGTGCAATGTGTCTAGGGAAAGAAGTTATCCATTTGTGCTTCATAAGCGAGATATCTGTTTATTACATTGGGAGCAGCGTACAACATTAATTTGAAAAGCTAATTTTCAAAACTTTTCTCATCCCTTTTTCATAAATTTGTGGGAAGTAATGTAACTCTGATATTTTGCTGTAAACAGAAGTAAGACTTTTTTTTTCTCTGTGGTCTCGAGGTAGCGTGCGGTCTTGTCACGCAGTGGGCCCAGGTTCGATTCCCGGTCGGGACAGGCTCCTGGGTGAGGTTTTTCCTCACCCGTAAGACAAATGTCAGGAAGTTTAGGGCCCCAACTGTCCCCGAAAATCATCCAGCCATCATCATCATCCTCCTTCACCAGTGTGGAAAGCAACAGGAATCTACCACACCAATAATTCCCTAGTAAAGCTGCAAAGTGTAGCATTAAAATGCTATGATTGCAGTGAAAGACCTGCCCTCAGGCAGAATTACTATGGATGGATACATATAATCTTCAGCTTGTCCAGACTGAGTCTTATGTTGTCAGCCCTCCCTCTTTTTGTGGTCCAAACAAGTTTCATATCAAATCTCTTTCCCTGGGAATTTCAAAATTCATGATTTCCAAGAGAAGAGATTTGACATGCAAGTTCTTTGGACCAAAAAAAAAGAGGGAGTAGGAGTCAACATCCAGGGCTGACATCATAAGAATCATCAGTGTGAACAAGCTGAGGATAAAACAGAGATGTTTTGAAACACGTTCTAAAGAAATCAACTAATATAAGGTAAGATGATTGCAGACTCAACTTGTTTATTAAGAAGAACCTCATAATTTTATCAATCTTCAAACTTATCAAAAGTTATTTAACATTTAAAGAAAGAACAACCATAAGGTTTCTTTTGTCCCACGCCGTAGCCGAGTGGTTAAGGCAGGAAGCCTTGGCGCAGAGCTACGGGACTCGTGCTGGTTCGAGTCTTCTTGAGGGCATGAAATTTTCTCAAGGCATTTCGGCCAGTATGGGACCGGTGCCCATCCAGCATTGTAAGGCATTTGGGTAGCTACAATCAGTAGTGGCTCCAGGTTGAGAAAACCAGCTATAATGGTTGCGGGACTCAACATGCTGACCACATGTCACCCCTACACTGGCCGGATGATCTACCTCTGCGATTGACACATGTGGCTGGTAGGCTAAGGGCCTTCTAGGCCTGACGCACCAGTAGTTATGAGGTTTCTTTTAGATAATATGAGTTAGATATGCACTACTCACATCATATTTGTAGATTTCTTGAAGACCAAGGTTTCGATATGTTACGTATCATTATCAATTCTTTCTAACTCTTAGTTGGTCTTCAAGAAATCTACAAATATGAGGTGAGCTATGAATATTCTAACTCCTGAACTTTTATAGGGAAAAATCACTATGAAGTTTAATTTAAGATTTAAATGTAAATGTTTTATACCTCACCTTATATCCAGTCTTCTAATTATACCGGTTTCAAAGTTTAGGCAGCTTCATTCCCTCAGGGGTCCTCATCTAGGGGATATGTGGATGGCGACCACAAGGTGCCCAAGCTGAGCAAAACATTTCTTCCACTTACTTGTGTTTTGCACTCTTTTAACTTTACTATCTAACCTCTCTTGGTTAACTCTTGTTTTTTTCGACTCCGACGCTATTAGGACATCCGAGGGCTAGGGAGTCTTTCCTTTCTTCCATTTCTTATTTCCTTTATTTTCTTTTCTTCTCCAGAAAAGCCTGACCAGAGGCTATAAGATGGCAGCACCATCACTGGTCTTGCCTTCCTTTGGTCAGCAACCAATCGAAGGGACTATTATTATGCTTTCAAGTCTTATACAAGAATTTCCCGGAAGGATCAAAACGCTGGAGGGAAAATTTTCTATAGGATCGTAACAGGCCTTGGCCTAATACTTGGAAGGAAGAAGCTTCATCTTCAGTCATTTCTTGTCGACTGATGTTATGTTGATCAGGAGAACCGCTTCTTCCTCCCTCTGTTTGTGGACCGATGAACCTCCAGATCAAATCAGAATCCTGGGAATTTCAAAGTTCATAACTTTCTCTTTCTTGTTTCATTTGAATTTTTAACTTTGAAATTCCCGGGGATTCTGATTTGATCTGGAAGTTCATTGGTCCACCAACAGAGGGAGAAAGAAGCAATTCATCTGATCAACATAACATCAGTCAACAAGAAATTACTGAAGATGAAGCTACTAAACCGGTATAATTAGAAGACTGGATATGAGGTGAAGTATAAAACATTTTAATTTAAATCTTATTCCAACTTAAAATTCACCGGAGAACATTTTGTTTAAACAATTCACCTCATAGGATTCATGCTTCCATGATACCACGATTTCAAACACAGTCGTGTTCATCCTCAGCCATAACTCCGACTGACGAAATTCTTCGGCCATCAACTGTTCTATTGTCGCCATCTTCAGTGCTGCCATCTATGGTTGAATTTATGAACTTCGAAATCAAAGTAATTTCGTTAGGGATATCAAAATTCATTGATCTATCTTTATTTTTCTGAATGTATATCTTCTCCCAAACTGACAATTCCAAAGGCTTCTCTACTTGTTTTAAAAGTTTAGCTTCTCTTCCAATTTTATGATGTTCTAATAAACTATGTGCAGCAATTGCAGATTTTTCAATTTCACAATTTTTAATATTTCTAAAATGTTCTTTTGTACGAGTTTCTAAATTCCTAAATTGGTGACAATAGAACAGTTGACGGCTGAAGAATTTAGTCAGTCGGAGTTATGGCTGAGGATGAACATGACTGTGTTTGAAACTGCGGTATCATGGAAGCATGAATCCTATGAGGTGAGTTGTTTAAACAAAATGTTCTGATCAATTTTAATGATTATACCTCATAATGTTTACTTCCCAACATTAATTTAATATAAACGATTTTATTATTAATTTAACACTTCTCATTGAAGGATAAATTATATTTGAAGAGAAAATTTTTCGCCTAGACCGGGACTCGAACCCGGGACCCTTGGCTTTCCGGGCCAAGTGCTCTACCAACTGAGCTTATGTAAGAGAAAAATTTGCGTCTAGATCGTAAGTTGCCTCGGTTGCTCAGTTGGTAGAGCACTTGGCCCAGAAAGCCAAGGGTCCCGGGTTCGAGTCCCGGTGTAGGCGAAAATTTTTCTCTTCAAATATAATTTATCCTTCAATGAGAAGTGTTAAATTAATAATAAAATCGTCAATAGAAGCCCTACTGGATTTATAAAGTAGTGTTAAATTCCCAATAAATGTCTTCTTAACTAAGAAGCTGCCATTTGCAAAGATAGAAGCTATGTATTTAATACACAAGTGATCTTCTTGGTGATATAATATTAAAATATATATGTAGTCAATATGCCCATTTCACCAATTAATGTTTTAAAATGGTCAACAAGTTTCTACAGCCAAGCTGTCATTCTCAAGACCAGATATTGACTCAATCAATATCTGGTCTTGAGAATGACAGCTTGGCTGTAGAAACTTGTTGACCATTTTAAAACATTAATTGGTGAAATGGGCATATTGACTACATATATATTTTAATAGAAGCTATGGTTTCAAGCATTTGGCACGAGGGAATTACAACGTACATAAGAGAAAAATTTGCGTCTAGATCGTAACTCGCCTCAGTAGCTCAGTTGGTAGAGCACTTGGCCTGGAAAGCCAAGGGTCCCGGGTTCGAGTCCTGGTGTAGGCGAAAATTTTTCTCTTCAAATATAATTAATTTAATATATCAATTCTAACTCCTATTAATTACCAAAAGTTACCTGCTGGATCCATCATAAAAAAAATCTGGAGTGCATGAGAGCTAATTACTTCATTACCAAGCATTAGACAATAACAACTACTTTAAGGTATTCAATCTTGGTGATCTCTCTTTTACAAGCCCTGCTGAGAATTTATAATATAATTCCACACAATCAGCGTGTGTATGATTTACTGTACAAAACAGTTAAGACATCACTATCTTGTGAAAACTCCTGCTCGTGATTAAAATGGAAGAACTATATATAAATATATAAAATGCACTGTGTATTAAAGATTATTATCACAATTAAGCATGCTCAATAGATTTCTAATTCAAGATCTTTTAAAATTTGTGCATAAAATGATGACATTCTTGTGATATGACGCAGTGGCAACATTGCAACGAGAAGCTCGCTACTACGACCTCGGGCTGGCAGGATTGTGAAACTGGTGTTGTAGCGCTATATAGTACGACTACTCTAAATGCAAAACAAGATCAAATCTTTTATTCCCTTTCTTCCCATTTATTTTGTGATAGACATATATATCCATTCGGATATGATATTTATCACTTAATGCTACTAACGCTACAGGCAAATGAAAAAAAGCTTATTTCAACACTGAAATGGAGGAAGGAAGGGACGGAGGGAGGAAGAAGGGTGGAGGGACTACTTATAACTAAGAAGCTGGCAACAATGACCACATGGGAGAACAGTACATTACATGAAGAACAAAACAACACAAATCTGGAGCACCTTGGTTTCACGGGCTGGGACGTACTTCCAAACTCAATTATCATCTATTATACAAAGGTAATACTCTAAACAAAAGTTTTTATATCTCTATCACATACTAAACATTACAATTCTATGAATAAACTTAAGGAGAATATGAAAAGCATATAACTAAATTTATTGAATTTTCATAGGAAAAGAATCACTATGAGCTTTAATTTAAGATTTAAATTAAAATGTTTTATACCTCACCTCATATCCAGTCTTCTAATTACACTGGTTTCAAAGCTTAGGCAGCTTCATCTTCAGTAATTTCTTGTCGACTGATGTTATGTCGATCAGGAAAACTGCTTCTTTCTCCCTCTGTTGGTGGCTGATGAACCGAAAATTCATGGGAATTTGAAAAAAAAAAATCAAATTGATACAAAAGCTAGTTTAATTAAACAAAAAGAACTCATGGTTTGGGTGAAAAAAACCACATTAAAAAAACAAGAAAGAAAGACTTATGAATTTTGAAATTCTTGGTGAATTTGATTTGATACGGAGGTTCATCGGTCTACCAACAGAGGGAGAAAGAAGCAGTTCTCCTGATCGACATAACATCGGCCAACAAGAAATCACTGAAGATGAAGCTGCCTAACCTTGAAACCGGTATAATTAGAGGACTGGATATGAGGTGAGGTATAAAGCATTTTAATTTAAATCTTAAAACCATGTTTTATATCATAATAGTTCTCATGTGGGTGAGTAAAGAGAGAGAGATTTCCATCCCAATTTTAGCTTTCTACGCATCAAGAATAAAAAAAATATGAGTTACCATGAAATATGCTAATTGCCATTGTCACTGTAAGGTATTGCTCTGTCCTACAATATCAATATTTTCTTTTTATAATACAGAAAAAAAAGTCACGTTCTAGCTAGAATACTGATTTTTCACAATTTTGGATATATATCTCTTTACCCACACACCTGAGATGGAGATATTTCTTTTTACACACCCACCTGAGAAAATTAACCAGATTTTACACCTCACCTCACATGTCTTGACAGAAAGGAATGTCTTTTTATTGTCAGTTGGCATCTGGTTGTCCAATGCCAGGTGATAATGAAAGGAATATTCCTGCCAAAACTGGTCCGCAGAATTACAGAAATATGAGGTGAGGTGTAAAATGAACAGTGTATTCACTTTTAGGTACTTTATAATATTAAATTTTTGTCTTTACTTCCATTACGTGCTTTTTTGATCAAGCATGAACAGCTACCACAGATTTTTCTATTTCAGAAAAGCACAAAATCAATGAAACAATTAAGAAGTTTAAAGAATTCACAGTTTGGGAGAAAATCTACATCCAAAAATACAAAGACAAAACATGAATTTTGAAATTCCCGAGAAAAAGATTTAATTGGAGGTTCATTGGTACACCAACAAAGGGAGGAATACCAACTGTCAAATGCCAGGAAAAATTAGGAAAATTTTTTCTTTAACTAGTTCTGGAGAAGATACAAAATATGAGTCAAGGGATAAAATTTTAATCTTAATAGGACATAAGTTTTGTTATTTTAATATTACTGGGATAGACCTTTCATATTCTCCTTAATTTAATTAAAGAAATACACCTCTCCTTATAATAAACTGATTTTTCAAACCAAAAAGACATTTGTTGTAACACGTAAACACACACCAAATCAACATAAAGAAGGCTATATCCTAATATGCATTAAGTCCTTGGGGGGTAAAGAATAAAATTTATAAGTGTTCTGACATTACTGATTTTTAATCAGAGAAATTTTAAACATTAATACATCAATTAATAGTGACTGGAGAACATATTTTTAACGACTCACCTCATATAATTTCAAATGTCTTTGAAACCGCCAGTATCGAAGACATTTGAAATTATATGAGGTGAGTCGTTAAAAATATGTTCTCCACTCACTATTAATGATATAACCTCATAATGTTTACTTCCCAATATTAATTTAAATATTAATACATCAAAATTATATAGTGAAACAGTAAACTGAACAGATATACCTATGGTGTGCAGAATAATGGGCTTAAGCTCAAAAAACCAAACATTTCAGGACAAGCAAAGTAAACTTCAAGATGATCTCTAAAAAAATATGTTTGACTAAATATTGTATTTTAGAAAATTTATTTTTTTATATTCCAAAACACAGAATATCTAGATGAACATACTTTTTTTTAGAAATCATCTTTAATTTATTTTGCTTGTCCTGAAAAGTTTGGTTTCTTGATTTAAGTGCATTATACCACGCACTATAGATATCTAGTAAAGGAATAATCTTTTTTAATAGCTTCCTATGAAAGCATTCGCTCCGACGTTAGTATCAGACTGTTATTATTCTAAATAAAGATAACATGTGAATTTCATTAAAAAAAAAGGCACACTTTTCCGTTAATATTTTTGTAAAAATTAGTAAACTTTCTACTTGTGTATGGTGTAATATCAACTCATGGGATGAGATGAAGCTCCTAACATGAGGATGTTGACTGAGCAGGCCTGTCACACCATCACAGGAGCAGATAACGTGAAATGGAACAAAATGGATGACATGTCATTTTTTTTATTATATATAACTTTCCTCATTAGACGATTGCCTCAAGGACAAAGTGATACAGACAATTAATTTTTGAAATTGATGAAATACATGTTGTAAATATGGTTTCTTAAAATTGATCCTCTAATGGCAGAGATGGCAATTTTAGAAAGATGCACCCTGTCCAAATCTAAGGAATTCCAAAATTTAGCTAAGAATCTTGGTAAAGTACCTCTTGCCCCGATCATCAATCCTGTGACAGTTATACTATCTAATTGGTATTTATCTTTGTAATAGTCAAGTATTATGTTTTTGACAAGGGGGGAAAAAATAGGAAAAACCTACCCTGGATTAAATTTGTTCAATATGAACCTCACATGGAATGATGAGATGTACATTCAGGGTCTAGAGGTGGAAAGCAAGTGTCTAGAGTCATCCAAATTTCTGTATAATCAAAATTTACTCCAAAATTCCATGGCATGATAGGTCTAGAAGGTCCTTGCTCAACCAGCCAGCCTCGCATCCATAAGTACTAATCCCACATATGAACATTCATCCAGTCAATATAGGAATGACATTTGGTCAGGTTGTCGGATCCCCCGGCTGTTATACCTGTTTTTTTTCAACATGGAGCCAAATTCATCACGATGCTGGTTGGCACCGATCCCATACTGGCTGAAATTGCATGAGAAAATTTCTTCCCAATGGGGACTTGAACCAGTGCAAGTCCTGCAGTTTTGCATCAAAACCATTTGGTTATAGCATAAAATTTAATATAAAAATAAACAAAAGTTGCCCACTTAAGTTGCATGTACATAAATGTAACCCCATTCCAATTTATACATTTATAGAGTTCTCAAAACTAAAGTCACTGGTCGGCTCTTCAAGAATGCAATGGACTCTGTCATCAGATGGATATAAAATAATGAATATGAAATCAAATAAATTAAGCAGGACTACGATACACAAACTCTAAACATTTTACAATATTATAACCATAATATTAAACACCTTGATCGCAGACTTCCTCAATTGAAAAACATTTAAAACACTATAGACTATTGAACTTTTATAGGAAAAACAAAATCACTATGAAGTTTAATTTAAGATTAAATTAAAATGTTTTATACCTCACCTCATATCCAGTCTTTTAATTAGACCATGGTTTCAATGCCTTGGCAGCTTCATCTTCATTAATGTCTTGTCGACTGATGTTATGTCGATCAGAAGAAATACTTCTTCTTCCCTCTGTTGGTGGACCGATAAACCTTTGGATCCAATCAGAATCTGTGGGAAGTCCAACATTTTTTTTTCTTGTTTTTATATATATATATTTTCCAAAAACTGAAGATCATTATTCGTAAATTAATGAGTCATTTTTTAACATCTTACCTCATATTTTATGTTTCTTCAAACACAGGAACTAGTTTTCGAGAGAAGGATCTCGCCCATTTTCAACCGATGTTGGTTGAAAATGAGAGAGATCCTTCTCTCGGAAACTAGTTCCCATGTTTGAAGAAACATAAAATATGAGGTAAGATGTTAAAAAATGACTCGTTAATTTACGAATTAAGAACCTCATAATGTCAATTCCCATATTTAACTACGAATAAATAAGAAGCTCATTATGTTTTTCTATTTGTTTTTTTATCAATTTAGCCTTTCTTTTGATTAGATTTTTTTCTTATCTAGCATGAGCAGCTACTGCAGATTTTTCTATTTCCTCAATTTTGACATTCCTAACATATTCCTTCACTCAAGTTTCTTTTTGAGAAAGAAAGAACATCTTAAGAACGTCAAACATGGGAAAGTACAAAAATCTGCATTAGCCACTCATGCTTGGTCAGAAAATCATGTAATCAAAAGAAAGATTAAATTAATAAAACAGAGAGAAAAAATTACCGGCATGGTTTGGAAAAAATACATATTAAAAAAAAAAGAGAGAGAAATAACTGAATTTTGAAATTTCTGGGGAATGTGAATTGGAGGTTCATCGGACTATCAATAGATGGAGTAAGAAGCAGTGCATCATTATGACAAAACAACGGCTGTGAAAATACTGAGATGGAATTAAAATTATTCCAAAACCAGTCTAAATAGAAGACACAGTATGAGGTGAGGTGATAAATAAATTTTAACTTAATATACATCTCATAATGTTAATTTCTATAAACTTCAATTTTAACAGAAATACAGGGTGTCTGCCGAAAACACTAATGGTTAGAGACTTTTCGGACACCCTGTATAAATATTTCATAAAACTTAAATATCTCACCTCATACACTCCGTGCACAGGACTATAGTTTCAGGAAAGAGTCGTAAAGATGGCTGAAGATAGGAACAAATTTTTCTCTTTACCACTGAATACAATAATTTAATTGTGTTCATTAATTTACTAATTTCTATCATAGTAATAGCTTTAGCTTCTCAATATTAATTTAATAAATAATGCTATAGCTGTGTGGAGTCCCTTCATGTCTTCTTAATGTAGAAGCCATTCATTGTGTATTTGTGAATGATGATTCATTGCATTTGAATGTGGGACCAAGAGAGTAAGGTAAAGGAATGATTTCTGCTTGGATGGGAATGAAGCCTGGATTAACTCAATGGTCAGAGCATCAGCACAGAAAGCCCAGTTCAGGCAAACACTTTTCTCTTTACCATTGATTACAATAGGAACAAATGTTCCTGAAACCATGGTCTTGTGCTTTGGAAAACATGGAGTGTATGAAGTCAGAAATTTCATACTTATTTTATTTATTGAATTGACAATAACTTGATTTTAAATGAGAATGCACCCCATACACGCAACCCTCTCCATAAGTTAATCACAAATAAGTCAGGAACTTCGTGCTGAGAATGGGACTGTACAGAAGTCTACAATGTTTTAATTATTTTATCAACTTTACAAGGTAGATAGTTTTATATTGATACCAATACCTCAAACAAATTTTACCATGAACTTTATTAGTAAAGACAAAATTTGATACAATTTTTACTTATTTTTTATTTATATAATAATTAGTTTTGTAGTTTTCTTTTTTGATGTTTGTATAAATATTATTTTTATTTCTATGGCATATATTAAATATTGCAAAATAATTGTTTTCATCAAATTCTAAATTATCTAATGCATATTAGCTTTGTAAATATTGTAAACCTTTTTATAACGGAGTTATTAAATAAAAAAATCTTTTTATAACGAAGTTATTAAATAAAAAAATTAATGTAATTAATGCAAAATAACAAAATAAATTCATTTGTGTCCACAATACAAATGTATCAACCTGCTGTTGTTTGCAATACCTGGGGTGCAATTGCATATTGACTTACAGTGTTAGAAAGTGCTGTATTGTGTTTCTCCAGTCACCAGCCTCGAGAGACCAAGGCGCTGGTCAAGAATTACATCAACTACAATCTACTGTCTTTAATAGCTCTGGTTCCTCATTTAGGGAGAAAGTATCTAACATGTGCAATTAAATTAACTTAAAAATTTGCAACCCAACTTGAAGCATAGTTTCATCTACTTTACAAACACTTCTGGTTCTTTAAAATCTTTGTTTTATCATCGTTGAGGCAACATTACATTATACAAACGTACCTCAGTTATTCAGTCATTATTAACTATGGTTTTAAATTATGGAGGCATTTCGCACTGTCGTCCATCATCAGTGTTTATTCAAGTACTGCTTCATGTGAGGACCTTGTAGATGGGGTTGTGATCAATGGACAAGTTTTTAATAGTGAGTGGAGAACATATTTTTAACAACTCACCTCATATAATTTCAAATTTCTTAGATACCGGCAGTTTCAGACAATATCTTGTCCCCCTTCAGTCATGGCTTCCACTTAAGACGGACAAGATATTGTCTGAAACTGCCGGTATCAAAGAAATTTGAAATTATATGAGGTGAGTCGTTAAAAATATGTTCTCCACTCACTATTAATGATATAACCTCATAATGTTTACTTCCCAATATTAATTTAAATATAGGACAAGTTTTTGTTTAGCAATTTTTCATCTAAGTTTTTTTCTAAAATTTCTATTTCTTATAAAATATAAATTTTATTGATATGGGGGACAAAGATTCTTGCCTCTCCATAGTATCCCCTGGGAGAAACTTTCTGCAATATCAGTAACAATGATAGGCAAAGCAAGCCCAAGAGAAGAAGATGTATCATCAATCTCTGCCATTCGAAATAAATAAAACATGATTTTGTTATTGTATTTGTTAATTGTTGTTATATCTGTCACCACACATATTTATATTCCAATCACATCTTCATGTGGTGCAACCTGTTTTTGAACGAATGAGGCTCTAGCGACCAAGGCATATATGTTCCATCAAAGTTTAGAGAAAATGCAAATATATACATGGCATGTCTATAAGGTCAGGTGATAGCCACTAGTATACCTCGTTCTGGCCAGCAAATAGTCTGAGGGAAAATACATTGCTTTCAAGTCTGTGAAAAGATAGAATCAGACAGAATCATCAAATAATTGTTATTCTAATAGACTATTACAGGAATATATTGATGCCCTATACGGAAAATGGAAAAATCATAAAGAAGAATAAGAAAATTGTTATGATGTTATATGTAAAGTAATACACACAGGTTGACAGATAAATCATTTTGAAAATACATTTTTTGCCCGAATCAGGATTTGAACCCGACAATATAAGTTTTACGTACTGGTGCACTAACCACGTATGCTACCCAGGCACCCTAATTCAGAATTTTTTTCCCTCTATCTTATAATCCTGTTCCCCCATAATGGTAAACCGCAGTTCATAACACTTATAATTCAAGAACATTTTATGATGGAATTGCATTGTGAATGGTGGTTCCCTGTGCTATGAGGAAGGAATTATAAGGAAGTGAAAAATTTGCGTTTGAATTAAAAAGCCAGGCCAGGGTACCACTAGAGGTTAGTGGATCAGTATGTAAAACTGGTGCTATTGTATACATTTAGGAGCACAGGATATCAGTAAGAACTTTCCACCGGACATGATTATTGGAAACAGCCTTCACTTCATTCCAGGATTTTCCTAACCTCTTCACCCCATCATAGATATATTGTATACATAAAGAATGCAAAAACCCAAGCATTAAGGGATCCATCCAATTTCCGAATCCTCCAATTAAAATAGGTATAATTATAAAAAAAATGTATTTATAAAGTTTTATTTTTAGGGAAGGTAGAATTTGAATTGAAAAATTAAAATTTTAAAAGAAGCCAAAAAATGGAAGATTGAAGGTAAAGTGATCCCACTACAGGCCTCAGGAAGCCCTTGGGGTAGTAGAAGGTTAAGGCTCCCACTTTTTGTAGACAATCGGCGCTTGATGTCAACTGGGTTGTCAGCCCTGTGTGCTAAATGAAAATTTACCCATGGACCACTCTCTCTTCTATAAAATCCTCACATGAAGCAGTACTTAAATGCTGATGATGGACAACAATTCAAAAGGCCTCCAGAATTAAAAAAATCATGGTTGAGGAGGACTGAGTAACTCGGGTAAACTGTGCCGGAGGAGTAATTGTACTGCAGATGCAACAAGGAGGAGGAATTTGTATACTTGAAGAGGAAGACCCAATGAGTGCAGAATAAAAAGCAATTAATTTACCGACGACCAAGAGAAAAAGAGACATTTCACATGGAACACGTAAAAAACATCGATTACAACTGTTTTAAAAATTTCTGGAATGATACTTTTGAAAATAGTATTCCTTCCATTAATTTAAATATAAGCACTATACTGATATGTTTCAGATTTACCTCATGCCTCGCAAGACATGAGGATTTTGTTGTTAATAGAACAGAAGTCGTTCTGTTCGTTAATAGTTTGGCCTCCCTTCCGGTCACACTTGGGAGCTGTCTGTCTGTCAGCCTACTTTCTCCCATTTTATATCTATGTCTTTATCATCATCTCACCTGGATTTCAGAGCAATTGGCCTTCTAACTAATTACAAAATGGAATTACTACAATGTGGTGGCCTTAAAGTTAACTGCTACTCTAAGTTAGGCCCAATGCTCATTACATGCTGTAGATGTTGTCAACAAAATTATAGAAACAACACGCTGCCTTCTGATACCACAACTAAACACTATTTTCATTTCCATTTCAACTAATAAAAATATTTCTAAGTACGAAGAGAAATTTCCTTTCTCCTTTTGTTAATAAAATTGTGAAAAAAGTAATTCATAAACTAAAAAACATATCTACTACACAAAACATTAAACACTTCAGAGTAATAATCATTTCAAAAGGACAGGGACTTTTTATTTTACTTATTTTAGGAATTCACACTACGAGGTATATTCATTTACGAAAATTTTATCACTCACCTCATATTTTTGTTCTTTTTTTAAATTTATACCAGTTTCAAAACTTTACACTTCAGTAATATTAAAAGATTCCGAGCTATGTGGCCGTGGTCTATAAGTGGCATTTCTTCCTCGACTGCGAAGGGCATCTTCAATGACAAGTGCTTCTAGTGATGTTCCCTGTTCTTAAACTTGACTGTGAGTCTACGACCAGGGAACACCACCTAGGAGCACTCGCCACTGACGATGCCCTCAGCAGTTGAGGGAGAAACACAACTTATAGACATGGCCACATAGCTCTGAATATTTTAACATTATGATTACAGGCCGTGAAAGCTTGCATTCCACAATTTATACTTCAGTTCCATCATCAGTATCCCCGCAGCTATTGTTCTGTCACCATGAAGAGCTGTCTTTCGCTCCCTCTGTTGGCAGACTCAAAAACCTTGAAATCAGGTCATTCCCCCTGGGAATTTCAAAGTTCATCAATTGAAAGTTATTAATAATATTAAATTAATGTTGGGAAGTAAACATTATGAGGTATAATCATTAAAATTCATCGGAGAACATATTGTTTAAACAACTCACCTCATAGGATTCATGCTTCCATGATATTGCGATTTCAAACATAGTCATGTTCATCTTCAGCCATAACTCCGACTGTTATGGCTGAAGATGAACATGACTATGTTTGAAATTGCGATATCATGGAAGCATGAATCCTATGAGGGGAGTTGTTTAAACAATATGTTCTCCGATGAATTTTAATGAAAGTTATTAAGTTATGTAGGTAGGAAATAACACTATGAGGTTTATTTTAATTTTGTTGAGTTGTTTCTTGACTCACCTCATACTTCTTAACTCCCTCGCAGATCCAGATTTTGTCACTATTTGTGACATTCTCAATGCTGTTCACGTCACTTGTGAACGTGAACAGCATTGAGAATGTCACAAATACGGTGATGCAATCTGGATCTGCGAGGGAGTTAAGAAGTATGAGGTGAGTCAAGAAACAACTCAACAAAATTAAAATTGAAAGTTATCCCACTACAATTGAAATTGCAGGTGAGAATGACCTGATGTTGAGGTTTTTCAGTCTGCCAACAGAGGGAGCGAAAGACAGCCCTTCAAGACGACAGAACAACGGTCGCAGGGATACTGATAATGGAAATGAAGTGTAAAGTTCTGAAACTGGTTTAAATTAAAAAAAGAAGAAAAATAAGAGGTAACTGATACAATTTACATTAATTTAATCACAATATAGAATTTTAAACATTAAAGTATAATTTCTTCATAGTTAAATATGGGAAATAACATTATGAGGTTCTTAATTTAATGAATTATTGGGTTATTTCTCAAAATTTTATAGGAATAAATTACTATGAGGTTTGATTTATGTAAAATCAAATGTATATAATATAATATCGGTTGAAAATAGGAGGGATGTTCTTGAAAAACATAAACATAAAACAAACTATGAGGTAAGATAAGAAAATGACTCAGTCATTCATCGAATTAAATTATAAAATTAATACTTGTAACTTATCAAATGTTATTATCAGGGCTAGGATTTTTATGTTGACATATTTCTTTTTACATTTGTTGAACTTAAAATTCTATTATATTATTTTGAAAAGAAAAATTAATGTCTGAATCGGGATTTGAACCCAAAACCTCTAACTCTGACCGTTAGTGTGCTAACCATTACACTATTTCAGGCTTCTGATGCAAACGTCACTTCTTCTTCCTTATGTACAATTCTCTTTATCGTCGGAAGCAGATAGCCATGGCTACCAGTGACAGCTTCTAATTCATGAATAGATTTTTATGAGAAATTACATAACCAATAGTGTAAGGGGTAGCTTTTGTGCAACATTTTTTAAGCATTCCACGAGTTGGAATGCATCGAAAATGTCATGCTAAAGCGACGAAACCAGCTGCAAAAAATCACGAAATATGAGGTAAGTCAAAATAACCAACTCAATAATAATAATGTTTTTCTTTAGTTGAGCTAACTTTAAGTTGAGGAAAACAATATTAATTTTATATTTAAAATTTTATATTGTGCCTAATACACCAATGAAATATTTTAAAAATACGATACTTAATTGAATCAGTCCAAAAATAATTTAAAATAATTTGTTGAATAACGTCTTTAACATATAGGTGTTTATGTTTGATAATTGGAAGTGAAATAAACATAACAACAACATTATTAAAGGAAACAAAACAAAAATTCTAACTGAAGAGTCGCAGAAGGCAGTGTGTAAAAATACTATATCTACTCCTGATCCACCACAGGAAATAAATGTTCAATTCTTCAGAGTACATTTACTCCAGATTATCATCTTTCATTTCTTCTTGTCCCTGTTGCTGGTCGCTGCTTCCACTATTACGCAGAGAGTTTGGGATCTGACGTGACGATGAGAAACATAACTTCATGATGTACGGGAATTTACCATCTGCAAAACATAACCAGTTTTAATAATTACATTATTTAGGTAAAAATATATATGATCACACATAGAAATACATTATATAATGGAAATGTACAGCTAATGACAAATGAGGGAAATTTTGAGGAAGTGGCTGAATTCAAATACCTAGGAACAATAATCACAAATAGGAATGAGATGCACAAAGAAATTAAACAGCCTCAATTCTGGAAATGCGTGCTATTATGCATCACAGGGACTCTTAACGTCCCAACTCCTTTCAAAAAACGTTAAACTGAAAATATATAAAACTATTATTCTACTAGTTATATTATATGGATGCGAAACATGGACTCTTACTTTAAATTTTTGACGTTGAGCAATGCATGGTAAGAAAAATACACACCTAAATGATTACTTTAAGGGAGGAAAGGAGATTACGAGTATTTGAGAATAAAGTTCTTAGGAAAATTTTTGGACCAAAGAGAGACGAAGAGACAGGAGAATGGAGAAGACTAATTAACATTAAACTACATGGTCTTTATAGGAAGCCAGATATAATAAGAACAGTTAAGTGGGCAGGGTTCTTAAAACAGTCAGAATCATTTCACCTCATAAATTGCTGTGTTCTATTTGAAAATGTTTCGTAATGCCATAAATACCATCATCAGCTTTTCCCTACTGTTGAATTTTATGTTGTCAACCCTGGATATTGATCCTCCTCCATCTTTTGGCAGACCGAAGAACTTGCAAATCAAATCTTTTTCACCAGAAGAACAAAAATAGGATTATGAATTCTGAAATTTCCGATGAAAAAGATTTGATTTACAAGTTCTTCAGTCAGCCAAAAGACGGAGTGGGAGTTGACATCCAGGGCTGACAACATAAAATTCAACAGTAAGGAAAAGCTGATGAAGGTATATCAAAACAAGTTCAAATAGAACACAACAATTTATGATATGAGGATTCTAGATTCACAACTGCTGCCCATACTGGCTCAGGTGGTAGCATGCCTGATTCTTGACTAGTGAGCCTGGGTCCTCGTTCAAAATCTCCCCACGTCTTCTTAAGATGCTTATTTTTTGTCTAGATATATGTACTTTAAAACAGCAGATGCATGATTGCAACAAGTTATTTTTTAAAGTTAATCAGTAAAATTATTTGCAAGCTGAATTGTAAACCACGAAAATATTGTAAACATCTCCTAAATAAATAAAAAAAAATATATATATTTTCAGGAATAGTGAGTGGAGAACATATTTTTAATGACTCACCTCATATAATTTCAAATTTCTTTGATACTGGCGGTTTCAGACAATATCTTGTCCCTCTTCAGTTTTGGCTTCCACTGATGAAATTCTCTGGTGTTGATTTCTCTAAGGACATCACCTCTTGTGCTGCCATCGTTGGTTGGGATTATAAACTTTGTAATTAAATTTTTATACACCGGAATATTGAAGTTCATAGATCGATATTTATTCTTCTGAATGAATATCTTTTCCCAAATTGTCAATTCCAACGGTTTACCCAAATGTTTCAAAAGTTGGAATTGACAATTTGGGAAAAGATATTCATTCAGAAGAATAAATATCGATCTATGAACTTCGATATTCCGGTGGATAAAAATTTAATTACAAAGTTTATAATCCCAACCAAAGATGGCAGCACAAGAGATGATGTCCTTAGAGAAATCAACAATCAGAGAATTTCATCAGTGGAAGCCATGACTGAAGAGGGACAAGATATTGTCTGACTCTGCCAGTGTCAAAGAAATTTGAAATGATATGAGGTGAGTCGTTAAAAATATGTTCTCCACTCACTATTAATGATATAACTTCATAATGTTTACTTCCCAATATTAATTTAAATATATTTTCAGGAGCTAATTGAAAGAAGGGCTAGTTTAATAAAGCAAATAGAAAAACCAAAAGAAATAATAGTTAGAAGAAGAAGAAGAGGAAAAAGAAGAAGACAAAAGAAAAAGAAGGAAAAAGAAGAAGAAAAAAAATAGGAAGAAGAAAAACATAAAAAAATTATAAGAATTTTGAAATTCCTGGGGAAAGTTGATTTGATTCGGAGGTTCACTAGTCCACCAACAGATGGAGTAAGAAGCAGATCTCCTGGATGACAGAACATTGGTTGTGAAATTACTGGGGATGAAAGCACCTAGGTTTTAAAACCAATCTAATTAGAAGACAGGACATGAGGTGAGGAAAACAGAATTTATTTTAAATACAGAAACTTTAATTAAGTATATGATACAACAAATGATTTATCATAAGTAACGCCACGAGTGATTTCCAATTTATCTAGAGAATTTGGAAATCAAGAGTGGCATTTGTTAGGACTATTTAATGTATAAAATTAAGCTGTTTACTCACAAATCATTATTTAACTATAGTTATTTTAAAATATTTATATATTTAATGTAAACGGCGATGTTTGAAAACAAATGAGAAACGAATGGTACGCTTCATCTGCTTCTTTTGTTTATCACTGCAACCAGATCATGCTATTTATTGCCAAAGGAACACAATATTGTAAGAATGCTCTCTAGTGGAGAAAAAATGAAACATCAAACTGTATATTAATTCATTTCTGATATCGTATGATGTAAATATGACAATTATATTTTTCTGGATTATTACCTGGGAAAAAATACATTTAAGAAAGTGCAAACAGTAGTTTCTTTTTTTGGTGGTATAATAAATTGCTACAAATGTTTTTATATTAACTCCTGCAAGCGCTATGTGTTAACATTTATGCACTATATATACAATCTGGTAGCCGTATTTCTTACAGGCCCAGTCACTGCAAAATAATGGTCAGACCTGTTCATAATATTAAAAAGGAGGAGCATTCTTTAATATGGTAAATTTAACAGTGATAAATATTTCGTGAAACACGACTCTGATTGGTTGTAAAACAGAACTCAGTGAAACGTGATTGGTCATTGACTCCCATTTGGGGCATGAGTTAAATAGTCAAATCAATGGAATCATTTTTCCAATAAGTTATTATCCTGATATAATACATCACATACAAATACACAAGTGATGAATTTATCAATATCCATTTTCACTGGTAATTTGAGTAAAAACTTTGTAATGGTTCAATTAATAATCAATTAGAATGACAAGTAACGGAAAAAATAGTTATAATCTATGGTTATGAGAGCAAATATAATGCAAGTTTCCTTTCTCCTTGTGTTTTATCTCTCCTCTAACATGAACACCTTGTTTTTTATTTTCTCTGGTGAAGCAGTGCTCCAACATGCTGCACATTAACATATTTATGCAATAGACATTGCTTTAATAATACTTACTTGGATTCTGGATGGGAGCGTGGTTACAAAGCATCAGAGCAATCAATGCATCGTTCACGTCTTCGAACTCCAAGAGACCCGATGAACTTCTGTCTGCTGCTTGATCAAATATAAACAAAAGCAAAATTCACGACCAATGGAAAGCAATTTTTTATAAATACAACATAAAAATTAATTGCATAAACAAATATATTGAAATACTATAGGAAATATTACTATGAGGTTTAATTCAAAAATTTTAAATAAGTTTCTTACTACTTATTTTAGGAATTCTCACTATAAGGTATATTCATTAAGGTAGAATTTTTTATCATTCACCTCATATTGTTTTTCTTATTTGACTATAAACTAGTTTTGGAACATAGTTTCTGTTCCATCCTCAGTATCGTCACGACCATTGTTCTGTCATCTTGAAGAGTTGTCCTTCGCTCCTTCCATGGGCTGTCTGAAAAACCTCGAAACCAGGTCATTCTCACCGTGAATTTTAATTTCTTCTTTTCGCTCTTTTGAATGTAGATCTTTTCCCAAACAGTAAGTTATTTTGGGTTTTCCATTTGTTTTAATAATTTAGGTTCTTTCTCGATAAGATGTTTTTCAGACCATGCATGGGCAGCCACTGCAGATTTTTCTACTTCCCCTTTCTTGACATTCCTGAGATGTTCTTTCAATTTCTTCTTTTCGTTCTTTTGAATGTAGAAGAAATTAATGAACTTTGAAATTCCCGGTGAGGTTTCGAGGTTTTTCAGTCAGCCAATGGAAGGAGAGAAGGACAGCTCTTCAAGACGACAGAACAACGGTCATGACGATACTGAGGATGGAACAGAAATTATGTTCCGAAACTAGTTTATAATCAGATAAGAAGAACAATATGAGGTGAGTGATAAAAAATATTCTACCTTAATAAAATATCAGGGTTTCAATTGATGCAGATCTTTAATTTTCATACATATAATAGTTTAAATTATATTTGAAAAGAAAAATATACGCCTAGACTGGGGTTTGACCCCAGGACGTTTGACTTTCTATGTCAATGCTCTTCCATAGAAAGTCAAAGGTCCTGGGTTCAAACTCCAGTCTAGGCATATATTTTTCTTTTCAAATATAATTTGTCCATCATTAAGGTGTTTAAAAACGAATAATATTAATATAATAGTTTAAAGTATGAAGATAAAAAAAAAGCACCATCCTCTCTTTTTTTATGATTCTTATGGAAACTAAAGCCGACAAATGCTCCATTTTCATATACATGCACACATATTTAAAACTGTAAACTAACTTTACAGTTGACTCTCCTTAATAGTGTTCATTTTGTCACCTGGCTGATGATATAAAAGTCCCTGCATTAAACAAAATAACAGGAGCAATGAATAAATTACTTACTTTTCAATGGAAAAAGTTTGATAGTCTTGGGAGCAGGGCCTTCTTTCTCTTCAAATACTTTACCAAGCATCTCTTCTGTCATATGTGGAGGTGTGTTGAAGAAGTGAAGAATCTATAAATTAATAAGGAAATGAAAAAGGTGACATGTTAGCAAAAGAAAGAAACCAAAATTAAACAAAAAGCTACCATATGAATACATAAAATGTTTTGTAAAAAGGAAGTGAAAATAACTATACCTGTAATACAGAAAACAATTCTAATTTGATACTGATGCACAATACCCTGAAATAATTCCAGGGACAAAAATCTGCTACTGCCACCTTCTGTCTCATTACTGACCTGCCTTGAATGGCCGCTTACACAAAATTAGCCTATCACATCACCAAACTGTCTTCTGCATGGGAGGAGACAATATGGATACAGAACATTTAAAATCATACCAAGCTTCAAACATTGTTACTAAATTTATTAGAAATTCTAATGAGATAACAACACGAAGATATGGGAGGAGAAAAGGTTAAAACATTTCAAGTATTTGAGAATAAAGTTTTTGAAATTTTTGAACCAAAGAGAGATGAACAGGCAGGTGAATGGAGAAGACTACAAACATTTAATTTCTTTCATTCCTGAGAACTGCCTACTAATTTTCATTGCTACACATTTTTTTTATTTATCTCTAATCCTAACTTTTTCATATTCAAAGCACTAGATATACTCATATATCATCTTGCTGAGGTTGGGAAAATTCAATGTTGTATTTGAAGAGAAAAATTATACGCTCAGACTAGGGTTTGAAATCCTGTTGTTCTTACCATTGGATGAACAAGCAAAATCGCAGTTTACTGGCAAAAATGCATAAATCGAGATAAGTTATAAATTAAACAGTTTACCTTTGAGGGAGGTTGTATTCGGTTCTTGCTTGCCATTGTAGGATTAATGAAACGGTTATTTTTATTGCCCATGAAATCCTTGAATGAAGGGCTTTTGTCTGGCAGTGAATGTGGGTTTTGCACATCACTTAGGAATGCTTGTTTAGAAAATCTGAAAGTAAAAACAAATAAACAATAAAGTTTAACATGTTAAGGAAGTGACACTGTGAGTTTTATTAAAATAAGGCATCATCTAGAAATTAAAAACAAAGATTTTTTTTATAATCACTGCAGTGGTTTAGGGGTAATATCATTTCCTCAGATGCAGCAGGTCTGAGTGGGCACTGATTTCACACTGGCAGAAATTCCATGCAAAATTTCTTCCCTCTTGCAGAATTGGAACTATGTACCATAGCTCAGCACAATGCATGATGCTGTAGATCATTTGGGTACAGCGCAGAACTCTGGTCCTTTTTTACTTATCTTCATTTGATGTACCCATGAAAAGTAAAGTAAAGTGATCCCACGACAGGTCTCAAGAGGCCCTTGGGGTAGTGGGAGGTTAAGGCTCCCACTTTTTCTGGACAATCGGCACTTGATGTCAGCCAGGTTGTCAGCCCTGCTTGACGGCCACCTTTACCCCCAAGGATAAGTGGTACTCATTTCAATTAGAGGCTGAGTCGACCCCAGGGTCATAGTGCTGCCAGAAGGTTTGGGTCAGTTTAAAAATCCTGACCCCACCGTGACTCAAACCCTCGACCTTCTGGTTTGTAGCGCAGTGCCTTAACCACTACGCTATGGCGTGCCCCAACCCATAAAAAGATGTTTGAAAATTTTTAAAAATCTTTATCTCGTATTTACTAGACATAGGAAATATCATGACAAAAAGTATATATATTGATGGTCTAGTCCATTTTGCAGAATTCTTGTTACAACTTAAATCTTGCATGTCCATGTGTACTGTGAGAATATATTTCAGTTACTAACACTCTCTGTATAATCAAAGTAACAAATTCAACATTTAAAATATACGCCATGTCCACAAATATAGTACATACTTTAAACTACTACTACGTCGCTTTGTATAATCGTATCTAAATGAAATTGGTGACAATCAAAAGAGAAACTCAAAAAGTTTTTTTGGTATACCTCATAGACATTGAATGTGGCCCCCACGAGTGACGCTGCAAACATCGATTAATAACCTGTCTGCTAAATATCCTACAATGAACCCATATCGACCACAAAAAACATGATTAAATTTAATTTAGTTTCTGTATTGTTGTCCATTATTCTCCATTCTTAACATACACAAAACAATTAGCACTTGATGTCAGCCCTGCATGACGGCTGCCTTTACCCCCAGAACAAACGTCTGGGTACCTATTTCTGTTAGAGGCTGAGTCAATCTCATAGCCATGGTGCCAACCAGAAGGTTTGGGTTAGTTTAAAAATCCTGACCCCACCGGGACTCGAAGCCTTGACCTCCCGGTTTGTAGCGCATTGCCTTAACCATCTGCGCTACGGCATGTCCCAGGTTTTATAGTTCAAAGCTATAATTAAATTTTTAACATTCACTATGGATAAATTATTAATTTGTACAATGTCAGAAGTTAGGGTTCAAATCCTGGTTCAGACATTAATTTCTCTTTACAAATTAATACTCTTTTTACTATTTTAAATTAATATGAACTTCATTAAATAATTAATTAGTATTTTCATTAATGTAAATTCAATACATTACATGCAATAAAATTTTCAGTCTCTCAAATCATTATGAAATATGATTAAAATTTGGAAATTTTTATATTATGAGGTTTTCTAAATAAGAATCAAATGAATTGTGAATTCTTCTTACCTCATACATCTATCTATTTTAAACACAGAACTGCAGTATCAGAAATACATCTTTCCCATCTTCAGCTGTTTTCATGACGTCAGTTATTTTATTCTTATGAAATAAGATGCATTATTTACTTACCCCAATTGCAGTTTAGAGCCCATAAGAGAAACATTATTAAGATTCTGAACACATCGTTCCACTGCCAAACCATCTCCCATCTGTATCATAGCACATCCTTCTTTTGTCTTCAAGAACTTGATCTGAAAACAAACCAAAGATTCATTAATTTATAAGATATTACCAACTTATATTTAATAAACGAGCAAAGGTTTTAACCATATTGCACATAAACAGGGAACATACAGACTTGTGAACGTTCCCATGAGCAGAGAAAATTTTAAGAAAAGGAAAAAAATGCATTATAAAAATAGCAAAAGAGAATGGTTTTCAGGAAAGATGATTCATAAAAAAATAATTAAATTCAAGAAACAAAAAGTGATAAATGAAAGTACTCTTTAAACAGATAAAGAAATAGGTAAAAATTCAAGATTTTACATACCATCCTTTAGTATTTAACAAGTTTCAGCAAATTTAACATTAAATTAGCACCGAAAACTGATTACAGATTGAATAAATTAACTAAAACCAACAAAAATGAAAAAATTGAAGACAAATCAGGGATTTATCAAATTGATTGTAAAGATTGTGAAAAAATATACATAGGAAAGATGAAAAGGAAGTTAAATACAAGATTGAAAGAACACCATAAAAGTGTTAAAAATGGAGAAATAGAAAAATGTGCAATAGCTGCACATGCATGGTCAGAAAAACACGGAATTGAAACTGTGGCAAAATTACTAAAACAGTTAGAAAAATCTAAGGAATTCACAATTTGGGAGAAAATTTAGATCTGCAAGAATAAAAAGAAAACCATGAATTTTGAAATTCCTGGTGAAAGAGAAAAAGAATTTATTTGGAAGTTCGTCGGTCAGACAGCAGAAGGAGCAGAAATCAACTTGCAGGATGGACAACTGCAAGGCAACAGTTGTAAAGCATTGAGAATGTTACATAGAAGCGATGAAACCGGTCTGCATAAAAATCAAGAAATATGAGGCGAGTCAAAATATACAACTTATTAATAATTAATGGGAAACATCTATCAGTTAAACAATTTTTTTTAGAAATTGAACAAATAAAACAACAAATTTTTTAAAGAAGCACTAGGAGTGTCGAAGTACACTCTTTCTTGATTGTTTATTAACTAACAAGAGAGAAATTCTACCTGAAGACCTTCACTTGAAACTATTGCAGAAAATGTACATGTTGGAAACTCGAAAGAAGAAAAGAGAGGAAATAAATGCAACTTTCTATGATATCTCGGGAATGAAGAACTGGATGGATGCCAGAGGAGAAATTAATGAACATTGACATTCCTATGGAAAATGATTAGATTTTGAGGTTTTTTCAGTCTACTAACAGAGGGAGCAGGAGATTGCTCTTCAAGATGACAGAACAACAGTCGTCAAAATAGTGATGATGGAACCAAATAAGGTTCTGAAACTTGTCTAAGAAGATGAAGAATATGAGGTGAGTGATAAGAATTTATATCCATCCATAGTAATCCTGCCCGAAGGCAGGTCTTTCACTGCAATCATAGCATTTTCATGCCATGCTTGCACCTTTACTAGGGAATTGTGTAGGTGTGGTAGCTTCCCGTTGCTTTCCACACCGATGAAGGATGATGATGATAATGATAATGGTAAGGATGATAATGATAAGGATGATGGCCATATGATTTTGGGGACCATTTGGCCCTTAAAGTTTTCCTGACATTTGTCTTACAGGTGAGGAAAAACCCCGATAAAAACCTCACCCAGAAAAACTGCCCCGACCGGGGATTGAACCCGGGCCTGCTGCGTGACAAGGCAGCACGCTACCTCGAGACCCCAGCGGTGGACAAGAATTTATATAAGGTAATATAATTTGTCCTTCAGTGAGAAGTATTAAATTAATAATAGAAACATGCCTCATACTTAATGTATTTTATGTCTTTTGGGCTAAATAGCCGTGGTCTGGTTTTATTAACTCTCAACGTTTCGTCTACTACTGCGGTAGACATCCTCAGGAGATTCTGCGTGCTCTTTGACCTCCTTACTCTTCACATGTTGGCTGCAGATTGGCTGTGCGTTGGAAATCATGTCCTTATTTATAGTTGAGTGTTGTGTGGTGATGTTTTCTACATGGTCCATTACTTTGGAGCTATTTTTTGATTGGTTGTCACTGGCGTAAGTAATAGGTTTTATTCTTGTGTTATATAAAGCCGGAATTATTATATTATTTTATTATATAACATGAGAATAAAACCTATGAATTACACCACTGACGACCAATCAAAAAATAGCTCCAAAGTAATGGACCATGTAGAAAACATCACCACACAACACTCAACTATAAATAAGGACATGATTTCCAACGCACAGCCAGTCTGCAGCTGACATTTGAAGAGTTAGGAGGTCAAAGAACACGCAGAATCTCCTGAGGATGTTTACCGCAGTAGTAGACAAAACGTTGAGTGTTAATAAAACCAGACCATGGCCATTTAGCCCGAAAGACATAAAATACATGAATCAAGACACCTGCCGTGAAAGTCTACAATTTTACATACCTCATAGTGTTAATTTCCTAAAAAAGAAACACAAATGTATGTTGTTTTTATTATTGATTTAACATTTCTCAATGAAAGATAAATTATATTTGAAGAAAAAAATTTTCGCCTAGACCGAGACTCGAACCCGGGACCCTTGGCTTTCCGGGCCAAGTGCTCTACCAACTGAGCTACCGAGGCGAGTTACGATCTAGACGCAAATTTTTCTCTTATATACGTTGTAATTCCCTATCACCAAATGCTTTTGAAACCATTGTTTCTATCTTTGCAAATCGCGGCTTCTTAGTTAAAAAGACATTTATTGGGAATTTAACATTACTTTATAAAGCTAGTAAGGCTTCTAATGATGTTTTAATTACTGATTTAACATTTCTCAATGAAAGATAAATTATGTTTGAAGAGAAAAATTTTTGCCTAGACCGAGACTCGAACCCTTGACCATTTGCAAAGATAGAAGCAATGGTTTCAAAAGCATTTGGTGATAGGGAATTACAACGTATATAAGAGAAAAATTTGCGTCTAGATCGTAACTCACCTCGGTAGCTCAGTTGGTAGAGCACTTGGCCTGGAAAGCCAAGGGTCCCGGGTTCGAGTCTCGGTCTAGGCGAAAATTTTTCTCTTCAAATACAAATGTATGTATATATATATTCTTTTTTTTTTGGTCATGGTTATTTTGGCATCTACTAGATAGGATTGATGAAGATTGTAAATATTTTTCAAAAATCTTTTCATGATTAACAACCTTAACTTCATTCCTTCAGAATTCTCTAAAATGCTAAAAATCACACAAATACAAATATTTACTCACCCGCAAAACATTTCCATATAGACAGAATATGTTGAACAACTTGTCAGCGTTAGTTTTCTCTGGGTCGAGACCATACACCATCATAACTGAACCTTGTTGTGGACCCCCAGCATTAGGACCTCCTGGTGCTTGTGGCATGGTGGGCGGCCCATAACCTGCCCGAGGAGGAGTAGGATGTAAAGGCTCTCTACCATACTCAGGCTTCATGCCATACCTGAAAAATATATCAATTACTTACATGCATATTTCATCTGTAATTACATTTATCATAAGTAATGCCACGAGTGATTTCCAAATTATCGATAAATTCACGACTAACGAAGTGAGGAGTCAATTTATCTAGAGAATTTGGAAATCAAGAGTGCCGTTTGTTAGGACTATTTAACAAATAAAATTAAGCTGTTTACTCACAAATCATTATTTAACTATAGTTATTTAAAAAAATTATATATTTAATGTAAACGGCGATGTTTGAAAACAAATGAGAAACGATTGGTACGCTTCATTTGTCCATCACTGCAACCAGATCATATTATTTATTGCCAAAGGATCGCAATATTGTAAGAATGCACCCTAGTGGAGAAATTTATAACCAACATTATAGGTATTAACAAGTGAATGATGACAAATCAAGAGCTTCAGAACATTTGAATACTACTACTACTCTAAAGTTATTAATTAATTTTTGATGTCCTATAATGTAAATATGTCAACTATATTTTTCTGCAACGCCATTCCCTGGAAAACAATTTGTTTAAGAAAGTGCAAACAGTGGTTTCTTTTTTTGTGGTATAATCAATTGCTACAAATATTTCTATATTATCTCCCGCATGCACTATGAGCTGACATTCATGCACTATATATATATATATATATATATAATACAATCTGGAAGCCATATTTCTTATGGAGTCAGTCACTGAAAAATAATGCTATGACCTATTCAAAATGTTAAAAAGGAGGTGCTTTCTTTAATATGATAAACTTTAGTTGATAAATTTGAGGTGAAACACGGCTGTGATTGGTTGTAAATAAAAAATAATTGAAATATGATTGGTCATTACTCCCATTTGGGGCATGAGCTAAATAGTGATAAAAGATAAAAGTAAGGAGCAAAACACAAGTAAATGGAAGCAATGTTTTGCTCAGCTTGGGCACCTTGTGATCTTCATCCACATATCCCGTAGATGGGGACCCGTGAGGGTGAAACCGGTCATCAAGAAATGTACAAATATGAGGTGAATCGTGAAAATCTAACACTCTATTAATTAATATCAAAAGGTGTTCAAATAGAAAACAATGATTTATGAGGTAAGATGAAACCTGACTCATCTTATTTATTAAGAAGAACCTCATAATTCATCGGAGAACATTTTGTTTAAACAACTCACCTCATAGGATTCATGCTTCCGTGATACCGCGGTTTCAAACACAGTCGTGTTCAACCTCAGCCATAACTCCAACTGACAAAATTATGGCTGAGGATGAACATGACTGTGTTTGAAACTGCGGTATCATGGAAGCATGAATCCTATGAGGTGAGTTGTTTAAACAAAATGTTCTCCGATGAATTTTAATGATTGTATCTCATAATTTTGTTTATTTTTTCTTTCACTCACCTCATACTTCATATAACTCCTCTCAGACCCGGGTTTCGTCACATCATTTGTGACATTCTCAATGCTGTGTCACAAATGATGTGATGAAACCCGGGTCTGAGAGGAGTTATGAAGTATGAGGTGAGTGAAAGAAAAAATAAACAATATTAAAAAATCTCATAGTGTTATTTCCTATTTACATAACTTAATACCTCATAATGTTTACTTCCCAACATTAATTTAGTAACCTCATAATGTTACTACCTGTTGTGGTTTATTAACTTTTATATTTACTTACCGATCAGGTGGGTACCTGTCTCCATACTGATCACTGTAAGTGCTGGGAGGTCCATTTTGATAACCATCTTCATACCTGTCAGGACCTCCGATATAAGATGGCATAAGTCCCTCCTCCTCCGCGGACCATACCTTCACCTCCTTCAAAAAATAACACACAAATATATGATTAGATTCATCACAATCAGTGTGCTGGGAAAAAATTCAAGATGTTATTGGAACCCTCTATCTATCTAAAAGTAAAGTAAAGTGATTTCACTACAGGCTCTAAGAGACCCTTGGGGTAGTAGGAGGTTAAGGCTCCCACTTTTTCTAGATAATCAGCACTTGATGTCAGCCTTGCATGACAGCAACCTTTACCCCCCAGAACAAGCATCTGGTACTCATTTCCGTTAGAGGCTGAGTCGACCCCAGGGCCATGGTGCCACCAGAAGGTTGGGGTCAGTTTAAAAATTCTGACACCACAGGGACTCGAACCCTCTACCTTCCGATTTGTAGCGCACTGCCTTAATCACAATGCCAAGGCGTGCCCCCATCTATTTATCTATCTATATATATGTTCACCGCTGTGGTCTCGAGGTAGCATGCTGCCTTGTCATGCAGTGGGCCTGGATTCGATCCCCGGTTGGGGCAGTTTTTCTGGGTGAGGTTTTTATCTGGCTTTTTCCTCACCTGTAAGACAAATGTCAGAAAAACTTTAAGGCCCAAACGGTCCCCGAAATCATATGGCCATCATCATCATCCTTCACCGGTGTGGAAAGCAACGGGAAGCTACCACACCTACAATTCCCTAGTAAAGCTGCAAACCATAGCATGAAAATGCTAGGATTGCAGTGAAAGACCTGCCCTCGGGCAGAATTACTATGGATGGATGGATATATATATATATATATATATATATATCCCCATGGTGCAACAGGACTAAAAGGCCCTTGGCCTACCAGCCGACTGCTGGTTTCACATCCACGTGTGTTTTAATCACAGAGGAGGTGATCATCCAGCCAGTGTAGGGGTGACATGTGGTTAGCATGTTGAGCCCCCCAGCCGTTATAGCTGATTTTCTCTACCTGGAGCCACTACTTATTGTAGCTATTCAAATGCCTCACGATGCTGGGTGGGCACCTGTCCCATACTGTCAGAAATTCCATGAGAAAATTTCTTGTCCCGTGGAGATTCGAACCAGCACAAGTTCCTTAGCTCTGCACTAAGGCATCTTGCCTTAACTCGGCACAGGACAGAACCCTCCATGCCAGAGGAAAAGAAGAATGCAACTGTCATGGAGGAGTGTGTGGATTGTGTACATGTGTCACTCACCAACGGTTCAAATGAAATGTTGTTCTATCAGTTCATGTGTAATTTCTCCAATGTTGTCTTTCTCTCCTGTACAATTTGTGGAAATGAATTTAGGAGGTTTTACTGCCTGTATAATATCATAATAAGACTAACCTCGTGGTCTAGTGGTACAAGCTTCTGACTACATTTCATGAGGTCCAAGCTTCGATTCCCACTCACCACCAGGGGAATTTTTCCTTAAAGGGAATTATTCGTGTGGTTGCTCAAGGACTGGAATTTAGGTTAATTTTAAGATTTATGCAATTTTCTGGAACTCCATTATCATTTATCATCCATCACATCATTTGTATAATTTCCAGGTGCTCCAATCTCTGGAGTGGGTTATAATTCCACCAATGTCAGGAGAGAATGTCAGAAATGTCATAAGGCAACACGGTGGCAGTGGACAATATATCATCGGCCGGCAATCAAAACCTCGTAACACCACACTTGAAAAAAATATCAGGAGAAAGAAGAAGCCTTTTTATAACTGGTTAAGATTTTTAAGTTAAAATCTGTAATATTTTAAATTAGTTTCTGAAAAGTGTTACACCACAGATGCAAGTTCTTGGATTTGAGACTAGAGCAGATAAAACACTGCTAATCCTCCCTGCAAAAAATGCGAGTTTTTGGGCCTGAGTTAATAGCTGAGGAAATGCATGGTTTTTGTAATTGTTAATAGATGGCAGCAAAATCATTTTGGAGTTACAAGACTTTAACAGCACCTGGCAATACCTGTGTTTATTGAATAATGCAAAAATCCAGATTTTATTCTTCAATGGAGTTATTAGGTTTTGATTGCCGGTTGAAGACATATTGCCTGCTTACAACCAGGTTGTTCTAACTCCAGTTAAAAAATAAAAATTGTATCCATGAGCCTGTAACTCCTCTTCTGCATCAATTTCACACATAAAATTGTATATTTTGTGGACAGGAACTGTTAAATCACATTCTTCAAAACCGTGCTAAAACTTAATTGAGCTCTCCTGAAAAATTTAAAATATTGGAGTTACAACAACCTTGCTCCAAGCAGATGAGATAAAAATAGTTACAAACCTATAAAGTAATTAAGAGTTTTTATAAAATAAAATAAATCATATTTGAAGAGAAAAATATATGAAAATACAATAGGAAGTAACATTATGAGGTTATATTTAATAATTAATCATTATTTTTGTTTAGCTGTTTCTTGACTCACCTCATACTTCTTAACTCCCTTGCATATCTAGATTTCGTCACTGTATTTGTGACAAAATCTAGATATGCAAGGGAGTTAAGAAGTATGAGGTGAGTCAAGAAACAACTAAACAAAACCTCATAGTGTTATTTCCTACCTACATAACTTAATTAATCATTATGTTTGGTCTTATATACGAGGTAAGAATATACAGACCAACATAATGAATAATTAGAAAAATATATAACTGAGGTTTGAACCCGGACGTTTAGCTTTATACACTAATCCTCTGCCACTGATCTATCCAAGGCTTCCAATCTAAAGCTTCGGCACTCATTGGAACTGAAACGTATAAGAGAAAAATTTAAAGGCATTGAATAGCTCGGTGGCAGAGCAATACCATATAAAGCAAAAGGTCCTGGGTTCAAACCCTGGTCTAGGTGTATATTTTTCTCTTCAAATATAATTTGTGATTCAGTGAGAAATGTTCAAATTATAATAAAAACATCAAAATAAAATAAAGTTAAATTAAATTAAAGAGCACATATTGAAAACTCTGGGGAAGAAAAAATCAAAACAATGTGATGATAACATGGGGAATCCTGAAGAACAGAGGAAGGTAGTGTCAAAAAATGATTTCCTAAATGGAGGATATGAATGTGAGTGAAGAAGGCAGTTTTCATGCAGAAAACTTACTATATGGCTGAGGACCAGCTCCAAATCGAGGTTCTTGCAAAAGAGGTGCAGGTCTGCCTGATGGATTATCTTGTTTCGCACCTGAAACAATATGTACTTCCTTGTAAACAGGCAACACTTCCCAAAGTGACAACATGTGGCTCAGTAATTTAATTATAAAACTAAATTTTAATATAAAACATATGATTTCATTATTTGAGAACCCCCCCCCCCCCGCAAACATAACCCTTAAATTAGCAGAATTTATGGTGAAATTAAATGTTTCTTACCTCTCCTCATATGAATCTTCTAAGTAGATTGTGATTTCGAGACCATAACGGTCTCATTTTCAGTACTTCTTTGGCGACTGATGTTATGTTGATCGGAAGAAACTCTTCTTCTTCCCTCTGTTGGTTGATCGATGAACTTCTGGATCAGGTCAAAATTTGCAGGAATTTCGAAGTTCATAAGTTTTCCTTTGTTTTTCTGAATGTGGATCTTTTCCCAAACCGTGAGTTCCTTTTGTTCAGGAAAAGATCCACATTCAGAAAAACAAAAGAAAACTTATGAACTTCGAAATTCCCGCAAATTTTGACCTGATCCAGAAGTTCATCGGTCCACCAACAGAGGACAGAAGAAGAGTTTTTTCCGATCGACATAACAACAGTCGCCAAAGAAGTACTGAAGATGAGACTGTTATGGTCTCGAAATCGCGATCTATTTAGAAGATTTATATGAGGAGAGGTAAGAAACATTTAATTTCACCATTAATTAAACCTCATAGAGATTAATTCCTATAAAAGTTAAAAATAGCAGAATTAAATTTGATATATTAGTTTACTTATACAGTGAGATGAGTATAGTAGTGGATGGCAGACACACGGGTTTGTGCTGTGTGATAACGAAGGCTTACATGTGCAGGCACAGGACTTGAAATGTGCACTGTATGCAGTTTACGAGTACATCCCACACATTCACAGTTAGATGGTGTACCTCGAGTAGATAAGGTGCTTGATCGCTTTTCCTTGTGAACTGAATGACGTGTGTATAAGTTATTTCAATTTTAAAATTTGTATCTTATAAAACATAAGTGTAAAGTGAATCACGTGTGTGTGGGTGTAAACTGTATAATTTTTCTACTGAACAACGTGTATTTATTTATGAACAATATTTGTTAACTCAGTCTGCCAGCCAAGTACGAAGACATTTTGAAACACGATTTCCGGGTGTAAAAATTCTGTCACGTTCAACATCCATAATACTTACTTATTTACTCACTGGCACTATCGAACCCGTAGGTTCATGGCCGCGCGGACATAAGCTCTCCATACATCCCTATTCTGAGCTAATGCTTTCCAATAATTTCCTGTGTAATCTACTTCCCTCAAATCATAGTTAATATTATTCTCCCACCTCATTCTTGGTCTACCAACTGGACGTTTTCCCTCTGGCTTTCCTACAAGAAGCTTCCATGCAAATCTTTCATTCCCCATACGTGCAACATGTCCTGCCCATCACAGTCTACGAGACTTAACTGTTCTTATTATATCCGGCTTCCCATAAAGACCATGTAGTTCATTATTATGTAGTCTTTTCCATTCACCTGTCTGTTCATCTCTCTTTGGTCCAAAAATTTTCCTAAGTACTTTATTCTCAAATACCTGTAATCTCATTTCCTCCCTTAAAGTAAGAGTCCATGTTTCACACCCATATAATATAACTGGCAGAATAATAGTTTTATATATTCTCAGTTTAACGTTTTTTGAAAGGAGTTGGGACATCAAGAGTCTCTGCAATGCATAATAGCACGCATTTCCAGAATTGAGCCAACATCCATAATATGTACAACTAATTTTATAAAAGGTGAACAGTTCCAACACCTGCTTCAATAAACTTGGTAAGTACGACAATTTGTAAAATAGTTACGAAAATGTGTGTGGTTGTGTCACCGCAATCCTATGTTGTCCGTTCCTGCCGCGAGTGCATCGGTAGTGTACAGTGAAATTTCTGCATCTGCTGCCCAGTGCTATACTGATCGGCGATCACACTGTACTTCTCACCAAAATTTAAAAACTTCAGTTCCAGGAAGTACAGTAAAACTTCTATTAAGAGACCACTGAAAGTTCCAAGAAAAATGGGTCGTAATGGGGGGAAAATGAAAATACTGAAAGTGGAAATGTAAAAAGGGCTAAACTTTTACAACATGTAACATGTCATTTTAAATTACTTCATAAACTCCTGTCAAATGTTATTCTTAGGGTTTCATTTTCAAATTATTTCCCACCATTTACAATGATTTTTACATGTTTTCTAACAAATATTTTAAATATATTTTTTTACAATATTGAAATACATGAAGATGTGGCAGTTATATTGATTTTAAAGAATATTCTGTGTTCCACTGCAGCCAACATAGAGTTTGTACTAATTAACTTACACTGAATAAAAACAGTGTTCATTCTTTCACAGGTTAGAGTACTTAAATTCCGTTAGGTTAGCTTTTAGGTTGGTCTTTCACAGGTTAGAGTATTTAGATTGCATTAGGTTAGTTTTTAGGACAGTTGGCAATGCAAATTCAAATATCATGTATATTAAATTAATATTGAGAAGCTAAAGCTATTACTATGATAGAAATAAGTAAATTAATAAACACAATTAAATTATCATAAATCAATGGTAAAGAGAAAATTTTTTGCCTGAATCGGGAATTGAACCCCGACCTTTAGCTTTCCGTGCTAATGCTCAGACCACTGAGCTAATCCAGGCTTCATTCCCATCCAAGCAACAATCCTTCCTTTACCTTACTCTACTGGTCCCACATTCAATTGCAATGAATCATCATTCACAAATACACAATGAATGACCTGAAGAAGACATGAAGGGACTCCACACAGCTATAGCATTATTTATTAAATTAATATTGAGAATTGTGTTTATTAATTTACTTATTTCTATCATAGTAATAGCTTTAGTTTCTCAATATTAATTTAATAAATAATGCTATAGCTGTGTGGAGTCCCTTCATGTCTTCTTCAGGTAGAAGCCATTAATTGTGTATTTGTGAATGATGATTTATTGCAATTGAATGTGGGACCAGTAGAGTGAGGTAAAGGAAGGATTTCTGCTTGGATGGGAATGAAGCCTGAATTAGCTCAGTGGTCTGAGCATTAGCACGGAAAGCTAAAGGTTCGGGGTTCGATTCCCGGTTCAGGCAAAAATTTTTCTCTTTACCATTGATTTCTCATGTATATGTTGACTGCATCCCGTAATTCCATAGTGTAAACCATTTTGCATCTGTTGGCGCATGCGCATGATGTATGGTTGGAACTTAGAAATAAATTGTCTTGTCATTTCCCAATATTATGTATCAGTTCACTTATACTTCTCGCCAAAATTTAGAAACTTCAATTCCAGGAAGTACAGTCAAACCTCTTCCTTTAGGAAAGAAAAAAAAAATTTCACATCATTGAGTACCATAGGCAAGATCATCATTAAATTAATCAGACAAATTAAAGAATTTTGAAATTCCCAGAGAAAAAGATTGACTTGGAGGTTCATCAGTCCACCAACAGAAGGAGTAACGTACAGAAATACCAACTATCAAATGAATAGTCAGATGCCATTAATAATAAGAAAGAATTTCCTAGAAACTAGCACTGGAAAATATACAAAATATGAGGTGAGGCATAAAACCTGATTAATTTAATGATGGTTAAATAAAACCTCCTGGTGTTACTCACTAAAAATATAAATGATTATCACTTTTTAAACTTTAATCACAATGAAGTCAAGAAGACAAACATTCAATTGAATAACAAAAATTTCCTAAATTAATGGTGAGTGGAGAACATATTTTTAATGACTCACCTCATATAATTTCAAATTTCAGACAATATCTTTGTCCCTCTTCAGTCATGGCTTCCACTGATGAAATTCTCTGGTTGTTGATTTCTCTAAGGACATCACCAACCAGAGAATTTCATCAGTGGAAGCCATGACTGAAGAGGGACAAGATATTGTCTGAAACCGCCGGTATCAAAGAAATTTGAAATTATATGAGGTGAGTCGTTAAAAATATGTTCTCCACTCACCATTAATGATATAATCTCATAATGTTTACTTCCCAATATTAATTTAAATATAAAAATGTCCTACTTAAAATTGGTATTTTATTCCTTCATGTATATGATTTTGATCTGCTAATAATGATATTCTCCTGTGTGGATTAGGACGACATGAAAATTAGTACGGTTCTAATCAGGCTCCTGAACTAAAACAAAAGTCAGAAATGAGAAGAATGTGCAGGATTAGAAATAAATGGAGGAAGTGGACGAACAGAGGTGAACCAAGGACCTAAAGACATTAATGAGCAGAAGAAGAATAAGATAAATGAAGGTTCTCATGTACTTAACAATGATCTTTAAGGTCATTAGTGTCATAATTCAAAGCTGGGAGTGGGAGGACCAACAAAGTTTCAACATTTTTAAAATTCATTTTAAACCACCGTTGAGGTTATGTACCAATTTTGTATTCAATATCCCAACAAATTTTGCTAAGAGGCCTCTTATTTTAGACTTGTAAAAGGTAAAGTGATACCACTACAGGCCTTAGGAGGCCCTTGGGGTAGTAGGAAGTTCATTCTCCCACTTTTTCTAGACAATCGGCACTTTATGTCAGCCGGGTTATCAGCCCTGCATGACAGCCGCCTTTACACAGAACAAGCACCTGGCGCTCGTTTCTGTCAGAGGCTGAGTCGACCCCAGGTCCATAGTGCTGCCAGAAGGTTTGGATCAGTTTAAAAATCCTGACCCCACCGGGACTCGAACCCTCTACCTTCCAGCTTGTAGAGTAGTGCTTGAGGTTCTTTTATATGCAGTAAACCTGAGAAACAGGATCCAAGGCTTTACTTCCATTCTGAAGGAAGATATTCAAGAATATTTCACCCTGAAAAAATCTATTGAGCTTGGTGGGCAAGTACCAGGGGTAAGCATAATAATCACAATGGAAGTTGTTTTTTAAATGATAATTGTTCTCAACTAATCTTCTTATTTAGGATTATTCCACAATACAGTGTTTCTTCTTCAACCCAAAGTGATTTGTCGCCAGATGTTCCTGTCTAAGGCCATCTTCTTCCCTCAAATCTCTAGCTTCCATACTTCTCTTCACTCCATCCATCCATCGTTCTCTAGGCCTGCATCTTCCACTTCTTCCATTAGCTTTCCAATTAAGGATCTTCTTTGGTATTCTCTCTTCTTCCATTCTTATGAGGTGTCCATACAATTTCAAACATTTTTCTTCTATTTTTCCTAATATGTTTCTTTCAACTTGCATAATTTCCCTTATTGTGCTGTTTCTGACCTTATCCCTTCTTGAAATTCTTGTCGATCGCCTCCAAAAATCCATTTCTACTGCTAACAGCTTGTTGGCTTGTTTTCTACTTACTGTCCAGGTTTCGGACCCATATAATAAAATGCTTTGTAACAGAACTTGAGATATAGTTGTCTTCCTTCTGTATATTATATTTATATTCCAAAGCACAGAGTACAACATACCAATGATTCTTCAGTTAGTTGTCTTTCAATTTCTGTAGTTGAAGTCTAATTTTTATCTAAAATAGATCACTGCTGTGGTCTGGAGGTAGCATGCTGCCTTGTCACGCAGCGAGCCCGAGTTCGATCCCCGGTTGGGATAGTTTTTCTGGGTGAGGTTTTTATCAGGGTTTTTCCTCACCTGTAAGACAAATGTCAGGAAAACTTTAAGGCCCAAATGGTCCCTGAAATCATATGGCCCTCGCAATCATTATCATTCATATTCATCTTAGATTAAGCTTAGGATTAGGAACTCTCCTGGCGCACCATTATCATCATCACTCATCATATCATCGGGGTAGCGTAACCCCGCCTTCCAGGCGTCCCAACCTCAGAAGTGGGTTACAAGTACGCCATGCCAGGAGAGAACACCAGGAATGTTTAAAGACAAAAAATAATAATATTAAAACATTTTAACATTATGTATTCTTCCTGAATTACATTTTAGCTCATCTGTTGTATCCAATGTTTTCTCAACTAATCATAAAGATATTTCATTCCATTCCTGCAGTTTAATCTCTCACCCTTACAGAGTGTCACATGCCACCAGGGCCTTACAGTGGCAGTGAAAAATCTTCAGATTCAGGATCCATGGCTTAAAGTCCCTCCCAGAGGACTTTTTCCTATAGTGTAAAAGTTGTAAGTTGGCATGATTTCTGCTATCCTTGTCTAGAGAATTGTTCTTCCACCCTTCGCTAGACATCTGAGTGACATGTGTACTATAATGGGCTACCCTTGTAAAATTACTTAGGAATGCTAGAAAAACTCCACCCCCACTTTCGCCGTCACTTTTGTTCACATAATTTTTGTCAGTGGCGACTGTTTCAGAGTTCGTTTGTAGTTTGTGAGATATTAAATTAGTGTAAAATTAGTCTTTAGAAGAAGGGAATGCCACCACTGATCTATGTTCACTACATGGAGTGTCTGCCCTACCGCTGTCACCGTGAAGAGATAAGTGTATGAGTGAGAAAGAAGATGGTGAGTACTCTCTTTCTAAAATATTCTAGACACTTTATCCCTCACGGACTATAGTTTTTTCCATCCTACTAATTGACCCTGGCCAAGTTTGAACCCATGACCCTAGGATACAGAGACAACAGACCACTATGGCTGGCATATTAGAGACTTGGACACATACAACGGAACAATTGAACAGAATCCAAGCTACAGAAACGAAACCCTATGCTGAATACAACGGAACAATTGAACAGAATCCAAGCTACAGAAACGAAACCCTATGCTGAATAATAAATGAAACAAAAGGAGTTAGGATACAATTGGGGAGGATCAACCTCATGGGCTAATGGTCAGCGTTTCTGACTACTGTTCACGAGGTCAAACCATAGGAATTTTTCTTAAAGGGAATTATTCCTGTGGTTGCTCATGATCTGGAATTTAGGTTAAGAACTCTCCTAGCGCTTCATTATCATTTATCACCCATTATATCATCGGGGTAACGTAACTTCTCCTTCTAGGCATCCCAACTTCAGAAGTGGGTTACAATTATGCCGATGCCAGGAGAGAACACCAAAAATGTTGAAATGACAACCTGGGGCATTGAATAAATTGGAGAGACATTAAAGGTAGAAAAATGAACATAGAAAAAAAAAATAGATTCAAATTATTTGGATATCTGAAAATAATGAAAAAGGGAGGACTACCACAGATAATGTTAAACCTAAAAGTGTAAGGAAAACAACCATGAGGAAGATAGGTTATCCAAGTAAAGAAAAACTACAAGAAGGGAGATACAAACTTCAAGATGGAAAAAAAGCAAGGGAGTATAGAGATGAATGAAAGCATGTTTGGAAACAACCTTCCGCTAGCAGACCATGGTAACAGGATGATGATAATATTTTTAAAACTAATATGACACTCTTAAGAGATTGAACTGTTAATGCATATCTCTTTCTGTTTTCTTCGCTTGAACATGTTTCAGTAGACATTTCGGTACACTGTACCTTCTTCAGACATGTTAACAAATTATGAATTGTGTTCCAACTGATCTAAGCAACAATACAACAATATTTATTTAATGTTTTTAATTTAACAAAGGGGATTCATTCAAATCAAGTTGAGAATTTAACAGTTTGTTACTACTTTTCAATTTATTTATTTCTACAACCTCCAAAAGATCTAATTTTTTACCCTTATCACAAACATGTAAAATTTCAAAATTTGGATCGAAACAATGATTAAATTGGAATAGGTGGTTAACATATTTTCAATATTCTAAATTTCTGTTATATGCTCTCATGTGTTCCTTTATCCGATAGATAAAAGGTATACCAGTTTGTCAGGTGTATATAAATTGAAGTGTGGCACAAGTGACAATGTCTATATAGGACAAACTGGTAGACCTATTATCTCTCGGATAAAGGAACACAAGAGAGCATATAACAGAAATTTAGAATATTGAAAATATGCTAACCACCTATTCCAATTTAATCATTGTTTCGATCCAAATTTTGAAATTTTACATGTTTGTGATAAGGGTAAAAAAATTAGATCTTTTGGAGGTTGTAGAAATTAATAAATTGAAAAGTAGTAACAAACTGTTAAATTCTCAACTTGATTTGAATGAATCCCCTTTGTTAAATTAAAAAATTTAAATAAATATTGTTGTATTGTTGCTTAGATCAGTTGGAACACAATTCATAATTTGTTAACATGTCTGAAGAAGGTACAGTGTACCGAAACAGCTGTCACTGAATTATATAATAAATATGAAAATCAAATAAAACTACATTTTATTTTTATTTAATAAATTTATGTCATTATTGGTCAGAAATCAAATGCTAAGTTGACCACTGGTTTCTAGCTGAGAATGACGGAGATGTCCACTGAAACATGTCCAGGTGAGAAAACAAAATATGAGGCAAGGTATAAATTACCAATTCAATCTCTTAATAAGTTACTTCATTTCCTACCAAATTCACTGTGCATTTATTTTAAACACAGCAATTCTAAAGTTTTCTGAGGTTTCAAGGGGCTATAGAGACATGGTGTCGACATTTGTATCAAAAGATAGAGAATTATCAACATTTTGCACATACCTTACAGGTGTTGCGATGAGGCAGCTCCTCCCATACACATCCCAATCTCTGACAGACTTGCTTAATTAATACTAATAGGAATCATATCAAATTCCGTTGAAGTGAATAGTCATAAGATAAAAATTTAAAATGTATCTGTTGGCAGGTGCCGTTGTCCTCAACTGTGTTAAAATAAATGTATTTAAAATATTATTTGGAGGCCTTTCGGAAGTTAACTTCCATCATCAGCAGGATGAGTATGTGTTATTAGTTGTTGTATTTAAGACACTGTAGATGTTGATGGTCTTGATGCGTCGCCAGTAGCAACTGACTGGTTTTTATCTCTTATAATGGATTATACATTTGAGGTGTGTTCTCATTTAGTAACATGGTATTGTTGATTTCTTTCATGATTTCAAGATCTTCTAGTATATTAATTTTAGCTGAAGGCTTTGAAATCATGAAATAAATCAACACCATGTTACTAAATGAGAACACAGCCCAAACGTACAATCCATTATAAGAGATAGTTAAAAGCCAGTCAGTTACTACTGGCGATGCATCAAAGACTATCAACGTCTACAGCATCTTAAATACAACTAGTAGCACATACTCATCCCTGCTGATGATGGAAGTTAACTTCCGAAAGGCCTCCAAATAATATTTTTAATACATTATTTTAAGACAGTTGAGGACGATGGCACCTGCCAACAGGTACATTTTAAATTTTTATCTTGTTTAATCAACTGTTATGACTGCCTTCCAGTGGTAAAATTTACAACTCACTCTATGGCACCAATTCCTGTGCTATAACTGAGCAGTATAAGGCATGATGACTTGTTTCAGAGAGTTATGGGAAGAGTCCCCTTGGGGGAAGAAATTTCCTCATGGAATTTTGGCCTGCCAGCATTGTAGGGAATTTGGATAGCAACTAGTCCAGAGAGATACCAAAGTATGGTTATAGAAAACCTTAACAAGACCCGTATTTTGCTACGACAGTGAGGTATAGATTTGAGGAAAGGAGAGCAGAGAAGAATAACTTCTAGTGAAATGAGATTCATGAAATATACAGCAAGGTACACCAAGTGGGATTACAAATGCCATGATGATATATTTTATAAAACAATGCCAGTCCCGACTTTGATATATGGATCAGAAACATGGACTTCTAACATCAAATCAACTCCTTAAACCCCTCGACTACAGCAGTGGATAACATACTCCCAAACTGATCAAAATTTGGCTAACAAATTTTGAAAGAAGCTGAGGAATTTTCACTATGGAGAGGTGATTCTGGAGTTGACAATCATTTAATGGAATTGTCACTGCTCCAGAGATATTCTCACCTGAAGGGGCCAAGAAAACAACTAAACCAAATCAAAACAAAGATATTGTGGAATTATATCAGGAAACTAAAAGAAAAAGAACTTAAATGCTAAATGGCTGTCGTTTGATAAAGTGATCCCACTATAAGCCTCAGGAGGCCCATTGGATGGTAGGAAGAAAGATTCCCACTTTCAAGACAAATGGCATGAGATGTCAGCCCTGCGTGACAGCCATGTTAACCCCTGAACATAGCCTGGTAATCATTTCCATTAAAGGCTGAGTTGACCAAAGGGCCACGGTTCTTTCAGAAGGTTGAGGCCTGTTTTAGAAATTGTGACCCCATCAGGATTTGAACCAGCAACCTTCTGGCTTTTAGCATATTGACTTAACCAACTACACTATGATGTCCCTACTTATTTGATACTAAAACTAAACTATATATGGGGGCACGCCATAGCGTAATGGTTAAGGCACTACACTACAAGCCAGAAGGTCGAGGGTTCATGTCTCTCTGGGTCAGGATTTTTAAACTGGCCCAAACCCTCTGGCGGCACTATGGCCCTGGGGTCGACTCAGCCTCTAACATAAATGAGTACCGGACGCTTGTTCTGTGGGTAAAGGCGGCCGTCATGTAGGGCTGACAACTCGGCTGACATCAAGTGCCAATTTGTCCAGAAACAGTGGGAGCCTTAACCTCCTACTACCCCAAGGGCCTCCTGATGCCTGTAGTGGGATCAATTTACTTTACTTTTACTAAACTATATCATGTGACAGCTCTAGTTGGCTGTTGGCCTTCCAACTGGCTGCTGGCCTCACATCCACATGTATTAAACACAGGGATGGAGATTAAGTGTGACATGTGGTCATCATGGCAGGTCTTCCAATTGCTATAGCTGATTTTCTCAACTTGGGGCTGATACTTATTGTATCTGCCCAAATTCCTCAAAGATGCTGGGTGTGTACCAAACCCATACTAGCCAAAGAAAATTTCTTTGTCCAAGGAGACTCGAATCAAAGCAAGTCCCTTAGCTGTGCACCAAATCATCATGTCTACACTACTTGGCCATGGCACAGGACATCATTTGACACTATTTTAATAGTTACTCTATCCTCTGATAGAAGGGTTGGAACTTTAATAGTGTCAACAATACAGTAGAGATGCCATGCGACAGAACCTAATGATATCACTGATAGCACATGTCAGTTACTTACCTACCTTACCTCAGAACATATGGACTCTTCCTTACCTACATCACACACATGAGAACTGGTGAGAGGAACAGAGCATCGTGTTAGCTGGCGATCTAATGTAGTGTTGTCACAATGTTTTCAAAACAGGAACAACGGTGTTGGATAAAGATTGAAATGTGCCAACAATCATACAGCATGGCAGTGTCATCAAAGTGTTCAAGAAACTTGCGGGGAATCTGCATTGCCTTACAGAACAGTGGCACATTGAAGGCTTTTACGCAGTATGCCACAGTTCTGTAAGGTAATGCGAATTCCCCGCAAGCCTCTTGAAGATCTCGATGACATTGTACGACCTCTGGTATATTCAATCTTTATCCAACTCTATTGTTCCTGTTTTGAAAACATTGTGGCAACACTACATTAGGCCACCAGTTAAAACGAGGCTCTGTTCCTCTCTACAGTTCGCAAGCGTGTGATGTGGGAAGGAAGAGTCCATATGTTCTGAGATAAGGTAGGTATATAACTGACTTGTACTATCAGTGACACCATTAGGTTCCATCGCATGGCATTTCTACAGCCCACTATTAAAGTTCCGATCCTCATACAAATATTTCAACCATATGTCTCATGATATAGACCCTGGAAAAGACTTTAGAATCGCTCTGTATGAATAATGAGAATAAGTGGCTCACTGAGAGGAGCAGAAGCACCACTATCCCACCACCTCCAGAGCACCTCATGTCGTCTTCATCTGCATCCCCGTGGAGCCGACACACGTCCACCTCCCTGCAAACAGTCACAACATTCAGTCGACTCCTGACTGAACCCTCCTCCTCCTCTGTCTTCGAGATTGGAGATGCTCGTCATGCAGTTTCAGTGTATGTTTTCTTCAAGTGTTGTTGTTGTTTCGTGTTCTGTTGTGCTCTCTTGTATGAGCTAGCGATGTGTAATGTGGTGGTGGAGGTGGTGGGTGCATAGTTTTATTCCCCTCCTCTCTATTCCTGGAAAGAGTCTTCAAATGTCAAGACATAAGTTGTGTTGTGTGTACATGTGTAGCAACTACACTTACAAATCTTCTTTACGATTTATAAAAGTAGTTTCTCATGAATTTTCCCCATTTATTTTTGTTAGATGCATCAATGAACGGTATAATGAAAATATAAAGCCAATTAAAGCATCGTAAGTTTATATATCAAATGTTTAATGCTTTATTCTATAGTAGGGTTGCCATATAAGAGATTTTTTTCTTTACAAAGGTCAAAATTTAAGTTTCAGTGGATTTTTTAAATATCTCTCTTTTGTTAAGTTATGTAGGTATGAAATAACACTATGAGGTTTATTTTAATTTTGTTTAGTTGTTTCTTGACTCACCTCATACTTCTTAACTCCCTTGCACATCTAGATTTTGTCACTCTATTTGTGACATTCTCAATGCTGTTCATGTTAACAACATGAACAGCACTGAGAATGTCACAAATACAGTGATGAAATCTAGATATGCAAGGGAGTTAAGAAGTATGAGGTGAGTCAAGAAACAACTAAACAAAATCTTTCTTTTGTATTTGGTTTCTTAGGAGATTAAATTATGACATATCTAATGTTTCTATAATAATTTCAATTTGTATAAAATTTTACTTATAATTATTTATTCTATGTTACCATCTTATTTATTTTTTTATAAGTAATATTTTTTGACTGGGTGAGTGGAAGAAACATATGGCCTTAACTCTGCCAAATTAAATAAATAAATAATAATATTATTTTAGACTTTGGAAAAATGTTCAGGATTTTATATCAATATTTGTTTGTGAATGTTGAATCAGGTTAATTCCATGGTAACTGACATAGTAATTGCAATAATTTTTTTTTTTTAGCCTTCAGATAGGGCACTACTTTTTCTCTTCAAAACGTTTATATATAGGTTTCAGCCTCTTTAACAGAATATATGGAATTTCTGTCTTTAATAATTATATTTCAAATGTACAGTAGAATGGCATCATGTTTTACAGAGTGAAACTAAAATAATAATCTCTGTGAAGTTTTCAATTTTATTTCAACAGCAATTCTGAATGTAGTATATATAGCAGGGGTTACAAAATACATGTTTTGAGTTTTGTGTTCTAATAAACTTGGTGTAGATAAAACTGTTTTTTTTGTATGTTTGGTTTTTTATACAAAACAAGATGCCAAAAAGAAAATATATATTTTCCATTGAGTCACATGTGAAGTATGTGTTTTGCATTTGAAGGTGTTTGTCAGATCAGTTGTTAGAATTAAATTATAACTAGAGTCTGGATTTTTATGTACTAAAAGGTAAGATTGCAACGTAGTATAATGTGAAATTGACTTTTGTTTTGGTTCCACATGCAAACAGTTGAATAGTATAATGGAAAGTAAGACTTCTGACTGCCTTTTGTTTTGGTTCCATATACAAGCAGTTGAATAGTATAATGAGAAGTAAGACTTCTGACTGTCTTATCTTGGTTTCACACATATACTATAAACTATCTGTATTGCAATCTTATCTTTTATTACATTAAATGCTGATTCTAATTACAACCAATTCATATGTTTTTGCTTTGTTTTCTGGACAAGTATGAAAGGTACATCCAAGTAATTGTAGTTAAGCAAATGCAAGTCCAATTTTCTCTGGATTTGTTAAAGGTAATGTATGAAAATTTTCATTGTATAAATACGTACCTCGTGAATTCACTGACCTAATTTCACGAAGATACTCTTATTCTAGAGTGAGTTCCAATGGCACACACCAAAATAATGTAATATTATTGTACAGATGTCCACCGCTGTGGTCTCGAGGTAGCATGCTGCCTTGTCACGCAGCAGGCCCGGGTTTGATCCCTGGTTGGGGCAGTTTTTCTGGGTGAGGTTTTTATCGGGGTTTTTCCTCACCTGTAAGGCAAATGTCAGGAAAACTTTAAGGCTCAAACGGTCCCCAAAATCATATGGCCATCATCATCCTTTACCAGTGTGGAAAGCAACGGGAAGCTACCACACCTATAATTCCCTACTAAAGCTGCAAAGCATAGCATGAAAATGCTATGATTGCAGTGAAAGACCTGCCCTCGGGCAGAATCACTATGGATGGATGGATTGTACAGATCATGTGTTTATTATGTTATTGTGACACATTGTTGTTTTTCAATTCCATGGCCAGCAGTGAGAATTGGAGTCTCATTTTGTGAGCTGTTGACTTAGAAATTGCAAAGCCCACTGAGAACTTTCCACATGTTTCTATAATTCTTCTTCTTCTTAGTTTAACCTTCCACCTTACAGGTACTTTTATGCGCCACATGCCAGTCAGGCCTTACAGTGGCAAGACCTGTTGTGAGAGGGATTCTAACTATGGACCACATACGTTTTTTTACCATACAAGGACATGGTGGGCCTCCTCGAATGAATGATCAGCTCAATTCAGGGCCTCCTCCAAGACAACACAACATTAGGACAAGGAACACCATTCACACTAAACATGGTGAATATTATAATGATGATAATGATGGCCAGTTGATGTTCGGGGACCATTTGGGCCTTAAAGTTTCCTGACATTTGTCTTACAAGTGAGGAAAAAAAAAAACTCACCTAGGAAACTTGTCCTGACTGGGGATCGAACCCAGGCCCACTGTGTGACAAGGCAGCATGCTACCTTGAGACCACAGTGGTGGACCTTCTGTAACTCAATACTAGAAATGTCAGTTCACAAGAACGACTCTGGGAAAGTTTCAAATGTTGCTACGCTCACATATATAAGCAGTTCTGGGGATCAGACCAGCCAGTTAGAGTCCATCATGAACCACACATGGAGAAACTGAGACGCAAACTCGGTATCAACAGATGGAGACATCTAACAACTTTCTTCACAGTGTGTTTGTGTATATTGTAAATTTGTCATGTAAGCGATGGTAATGAAAAGAAGGAAAAAGTTGAAACATGGTGCCGGCACATAACCTACTCAAAAAGCACCAAGCTGACCTCCAGGCTTAAAGCCTACATACAATGGATGAGTCACAATATAGAGTACAACTTGTATTTCAACATTATGTACTGCAGAGAGAGTTGGAATTTAATGCATGCATTTTGCACACACTCTAATGATTAAAAATTGTAGACCATCACCTCCTCCTTACATCAAGATTGAACATTTTATAACTGAGGCAGTTAGAAGCAAAGGGATGCAAGTGAAAGTTTTGCAGTTCTGAGAAATACAGGCTTAAAGCTGAAATTGTATAAGAAAATCATAGCTAATTGATGACAATCATTCTTCATCTCCTCCAAACACATACACTTATTTCCCTTTGCAGATGACCAAGTTCTAATATCTAGCTCAGAAGATGGTCTACAAAAATCAATCTTTCAATTAAATAACATTATACAGAATTATAATTTGAAAATATCAATAAGTAAAACGAAAATCTTAGCTTTTAAGGGATCAGATACCGGTAGAGCTAAAATAATTCTGGAGGGGAAACCCATTGAACAAGTGAACCATTTTAAATACCTGGGTTATGAAATCTCCTATTTTAAAAATGAAGATCTATTTAACAAACTTAATAAATTTAATTATATATGTGGCACAATTAAAGGAATATTTAAAAACACAAGAATGGAAAGAAAACTAAAATTTTACAAAGCAGTGGCTGTCCCCTTACTATTGTATGGTAGTGAATTTTGGGTTTTAACTAAAAGAGAAGAGAAGATCATAGAAGTGAATATTGGGTTTTAACTAAAAGAGAAGAGAAGATCATAGAAGCAGCTGAAATGAGATTTCTGAGAAGTGTGGCTGGCTGCAAACTTCTACATAAAAGAAGTGAAGATATTAGAAATGAGCTAAATATTTTTAAACTTTTAGATAAAATAAAATAATCTAGAAAAAACTGGAAAGAACATGTTCAAAGAAATAGAGATGATCGGATTCCAAAAATAATACTTAATTTACAAACCAAGAGGAGACAGGAATATTGGTAGACCGAAAAAGAGATGGATTCAACTTTTTGAATGAGTATCTATGAGACCGGAACAAGCCACATGGGCTTAATTCGTGATTGTTGATGATGATGATGAATGAATAAAAGTATGCTTCAAAAATGTAATTATGCACCAAACTAGTTTTTTTTTGCAAAAAAAAAATGTTAGAAGTTACGAGACCAGGTTAATTTAGTTTTATGCTTATAGAAAGGAGAAATCACTTAAACTTCTTCTAACTGCCTCAATTAAAATTTCAATATAACCACTTGAGGTACGTTGGCGGACTTTTTGAAATGTTAAATTCAAAATTTTAAATAAAATATATATCTTGTTCTAGAATGGTAATATGTCAATGGAAACAGATCAGTGAATTTACGAAATATGAATCTATGAACAGCTCCAGAGAAAATGGGACATACGTTTACTTGATTTAGTGTTAGGGAATGCCCTTTAATAACATTGATACTAGCAATTTCTGCACATGCTAAAGGAATATTTGGTTGTCTTGAGATTCCTGGTTACTAATAGACATTTACTTTTTTCTGCTTTTCGATGTATGGCAACACTTCTATAGAAAAAATGTATTTTGTATTATTGTTTGCATCTTATTTTGTTTATAAATTATAATCATGAAACAAATACATAAACATTCCAAAAGACATCTTGAAATCATTATTTTATAAATATAATATTACAATAGAATTAATGGATATTTGGAACTCTGACAGTCTAACATTTTAGAATAACTACAGCTATTACTGCATGATTTTGCTCATAATCTCAAATATTCCTGCTAAATATTTTGAAACATTGCAAGTTCTCAAAAATACAATCATGTGGATTTACTTCAGATATTGTTTATTGTATTTTGCATTAATTTTTATAGCAAATACAAGTATTCATTAATCAGTGATTGTCTCTGTTATAATAAAGGGGTGACAACCCTCAAAATATTTTTACTGAAAAGGGAACTGTCAACCATTGCATGCCAAAACTCTACCCTAAAATTTCTTCCAGAGAAGTGTTGTGATATACCAAGCCCGTCCAAAAAATGATTTGCCTTTTTAACTGCAAGGTATTAAAATCCTGCACTAAATCTTTCATTTCAAGTAGAGGGAACTAATACAACTCCTGAACTGGTAGATTGGATAACCCTTACTACTTGCCATCTGTGCCGTATCCAACCTCAGTACATTATGGTATTATGCAAGTAGGGACGTACATCTGCTCTGTACAGTTGGTTACCTTTTACAGGATTCTGGCATCAATTTCTGTGCCTTGCAGTTAAAAGTGGCAGATAATTTTTCGGACATGGCTTTGGTACATCACTACACTTGTCTGCGTGAAATTTCAAAGTATGTTTAGCATGAAATAGTTGACAGTTATCTTGTGAGAATAAAGTCCGATATGTGTATAATATATCTATTTTGAATTTTATTTCACACATAGTTCACAAATAAATTTAAACATTTTTTTTTGATTTTACAAACAACATATTTCAAACTTTAATGAAGAGGTCGATAAAAAAAAAGAGAGGGAAATATGTGCATTGTCATGTTTTTTTTTTTACCTGCAGTCCCACAATTGATAATGATTTTGCCTATTGGTAAGATGTTATGATGTCTGAATTACAAATTCTACTGAGCTGGTGCTTCTGCCACAATTACTGCTGTCACTCCATGCATGTGCAGCAGTCAAATGTCTAAAGATCCATTAATTCCCACGTAAAGTCTATAAAAGGCCTTATTTTTAATAGTGGTATAATTCCAATTCCGTTAATAAGGAGAATAAATTTCCAATATCATACAGTTTAATGTTACATATTTGCACACTGGCAGCTCAAAGGAGCTGAAGCAATTTATATGAAACAAAATGTAGATTTTTTAATGCTATCAAAAATAAGGCCTACACATTATCTCTTTAAAATATTGCAATTAAAACTATTGAATACTGTAATTGAGGTGTGTTTTTACAAAACCAGATATCTAAACATTCATTCTGCTGTAGATATCTGATTTTTCAGAAGCTATAACATATTATCGTAAATTAAATTATGTGGCTTTAGGATAAAAGCACATAAGCCCAATTTCAGTGAATTTAAGTTGTAGATTAATAATGTCAAATTATAGAATTTTTCTTCCCTATCATGAGACAAAATTTGTACGTGGTAGCTCATTTCTTATGGTAGATATCACTTAGAAATATTGCATCCATCCATAGTAATTCTGCCCGAGGACAGGTCTTTCACTGCAATCATAGCATTTTCATGCTATGCTTGCAGCTTTACTAGGGAATTGTAGGTGTGGTAGCTTCCTGTTGCTTTCCACACCGGTGAAGGATGATGATGATGATGAAGGTGATAATGATAAGGATGATGGCCATATGATTTCGGGGACCGTTTGGGCCTTAAAGTTTTCCTGGCATTTGTCTTATAGGTGAGGAAAAACCCCGATAAAACCTCACAGAGAAAAGCTGCCCCGACCGGGGATCGAACCTGGGCCCGCTGCGTGACAAGGCAGCACGCTACCACGACTATAAATATAATAAAGTATATTATTAAAACATAGGACAATGGGGACCGGAAGATGTATTTATATTATTAATAGCATTTAGAATGGTAGGGACTTGTTTTCTGTTATTGACTGCCACTTGTAGTAACGCTGTCGTAAATCTGCCAGCGCCATGAATATTTGCAATAGCAAGATACTGTATTACGGGTTCTATTCAACTCCACCATCTGAGCCCCGGAGTCCCAGGCACGTCTTCCGCTATGCACACAAACACACGCCACTCAATTCTCTATTCATCGAGACCCGAAGGTCGCGTGTTCAGATCCGGCCGGTATCAATGGAGATTGAGAAATCCAAGAGACAAGTCCTCCAGGAGGGACTTCAACTGTGCAGGTGCCGGATTTGAAGGTTTTGGGGATCTTAAAAGATCTTCAAGCCTGCCTAAGTAACTAACTAGAATTGTCGTACCCGTAGGATCATAGCCGCGCGGACATAAACCTTCCATAGATCCTTATCCTCAGGTAATTTTATCCAATCTTCCCTAATCTTCTACCTCCCTAATGTCATAGTTAAAGTTATTCTCGCACCTCACCTAATTCTTGGCCTACCTCTTGGACGCCTTCCCTCTGGTTTTCGTACATGAAGTTTCCAAGCTTGTCTTTCATTCCCCATTCTTGCCACATGTCCTGCTCATCGCAGTCTATGAGACTCTTATTATATGGGGTTTCCTATAAAGATCACGAAAAAACTCCAAGCGCGACAGGTCTAGAAGGCCCTTGGCTGACCATCCGGCTGCTGGCCTCACATCCGCATGTGTTAATCACAGAGGTAGACGATCACCTAGCCAGTATGGTCAGCATGCCGGATCCCCCAGCCATTAAAGCTGGTTTTCTCAACCTGGAGTCGCTACTTATTGTAGTTACCCAAATGCCTCATGATGCTGGGTGGGCACCGGTACCATACTGGCCGAAATTCCATGAGAAAAATCTCTTCCCCCATGGAGACTCGAACCAACGCAAGTCCCGTAGCTCTGCGCCAAGACTTCTTGAAGCTTGCAGTCTTCCCCATTCGCCTGTTTGGTACAAACATGTTCCTAAGAACTTTGTTCTCAAATACTCATACTATTTTCTCCTTAAACTTTCGATCCATATAACAGGGAGAATAAGTTTTATATACAGAGTGAGGCATAAGTCTGCTAATCACTGCACAAGTTTGCATGGAAGGAATCAGATTGGTTGAAACTGCGGTTTGAATACGGGACCTTCTGTGCTAAGCAGATTATATTGTGAAGGTTCCGTATTCAAATCCCAGTTTTAACCAATTTGATTTTTTTAATTTTCAACTATGTGGAGTGGTTAACTGACTTATGCCGCATCCTGTATTTTCAGTTTAACTTTTTTGAGAGAAGTTGGGACGACAAGAGCCTGTAACGCACAATAGCATGAATCTTTTATTTCAGCTACAACATTTTTTAATGTGTTTCGCGATGCATATACGCGGTATTGCCATGGTAACGGTGGCATCTTCCCTTCGCGCGAATTGATGTTGCAATATCACAACGTGGTTGTAACCCACTGACCACGTAACCTGTTCATGTATCAATATCAGTGCAGAAACATACACTTGGCTGTATGGAGTAAAGTAAAAAGTGCGTCACGTAAGCTAAGCTAATTCTTCAGTTGAATTTTTGAACCCATTTTGCTGGTTTGGGGAACATACAGGGTGAGTTTTAAGTACACCGACAAACTGTAGGGACTGAATCCTGACTGTAAATGGAGGAAAAAAAATGTCCTATGAATGTGCACATAAATGCATCGTTGCCACGATAGATGACACTGGCGAATGACATTAATCTCTCGGCCCTGTTGCACGGCCTGCTAGATCATCGGATTTAAAACCCCTGGATTTTTATCTCTGAGGGGCATCTGAAAAGTTTAGTGTATACTGAACCAGTTCCTGATGTGCTCACCCTTCAACAACGTGTCCACGTTGCCTGTGACGCTATATTATTTCTTTAGCACAACAAGTTTTGTAAACATATTTTATACGAAAAAAAAATTAAAAAAATAAGATGGGGTGTTAATTTTATCAGGAAACCATAAAGGTTCAGAAGGAATAATTGTAATTAAAAAAAACATAAAACAAAGCGTTTATACGTGGAATCAACATGATTAAGAAACATACCAGAGGCCGGAACTTGCAAAAGAGTGAGGCAATCCATAATACGAAGAGTGAACGCATGGAGGTCACGTTCAACATCTGTTGTGACGTGGATGCGATTATGCTATGTACTGTGAGCCGGGACGATTCGTTGTCGTTGCATGCACATCGTTCATTTTCTGACACATGTTTATAGGACGTTTTTTTCCTTAATTTCCAAACATGAATCAGTTCCTGAAGTTTGTCCGTGTAATTACCGTTCGCCCTGTATACTTATTTTGTTAAATTGAAAAAAAAAAAACTCTCTATAAGCTGGGAGTTCTCAAATGCGGTCCTGTTTGGACGGATATGAATTGCCTCCTTTTAGGAGAATAATAAGTTATTAACATTCCCACGGATTCCAAAAGCATAGCCTTTTTGCCCGCTAATTTTGAAAGGAGGTCCGAAATGTTTGTTGTTAAGGGTGAATTTTTTTTTTTCATCTGATTGTTTTGAAAATACAGCATTGTGCTTATAGAAGTGTTCTGTGTTTGTAAGTAGAATAGTTTCAGAATTATGATTTTTATATCTATTTGTTCAATGGAACGATAGAACTTTAATTAAGGGAAAATTGTGAATGTTTGTTGCAAACTGATAGTCTAAAGTCCATAGTCATTTATATTTATTTTTTTAGTTCATGTTAATTACTAAGATTGGTTGGAGAAAACCCTCAATGACGAGGACAATTCTTAAAATAATAAAAAAAAATCTATTTGTTTTTAAGGGAACATTTTCTCCTGAACTATTAATCCTATCAAGTTGAATATCCCTTTGGCTTTCCTACAAGAAGCTTCCATGCAAGTCTTTCATTCCCCATACGTGCCACATGTCCTGCCCAACGCAGTCTACGAGACTTAACGGTTCTTATTATATCTGGCTTCCTATAAAGACTGTGTAGTTCATCGTTATGTAGTTTTCTCCATTCACCTGTATGTTCATCTCTCTTTGGTCCAAAATTTTTCCTAAGTACTTTATTCTCAAATTCTTGTAATCTCCTTTCCTCCCTTAAAGTAAGAGTCAATGCTTCGCACCCATATAATATAACGTCTTTTTGAAAGGAGTTGGGACATCAAGAGTCTTTTTTTCCATCTATTTAATATACTCCTGGAATCTGCAATCCTATCCCCATTTTCATTCTGAATTATGTTTGTTCTAGCATGAAACCCTTTCTTCTCTATACTAATTCCCTGATATAATTCTCTAATGTTCCTATTTTTTGCGTTCATTTCAAGATCATTAATCTTCTCTCTCAAATATTCCCTCTTTTTACTCTTTAGTAACTTGGTGGTTTCCCGTCTAATACTAACCAATTGCTCTAAATTTACCTCATTTGGCTCGTGTAACCATTTCATGTTTGCTAGCTTTCTTTTCTTTACAATGTCGGCACATTCCTCATCAAACTATTTCTTGTTTTGCCTCTTTTTTAAACAACCAATGCTTTCTGATGCTGACAATTTAATAGTATCTCTTATAGCCTCCCATTCTTTATTTATATCAGTTTCTTCTTCGTTTGCCACATTGTCATCTGAAGATTCCAGTACTTCAAATCTATTAGCAATTTTGATATTCTTGCCGCATTTCATCATTTTTCAGTATAGTTCCACATATAATTTAAAATCTTGACAGTTTGAACGCTGAAGATCTGTATTAAAAACTGATGTGAACAATTACAATAGCTTATTTCCTATGCAATTCGCTAAAAAAATAACAATAATGAACAGCTTTAAAAAATGTGACTATTACAACATAATGGAAGAATAAATGACACGGAGAGCCCCCACCAAATGGTCTCTAATTTACTGAATTTTGAAGAGAGATATCTAGAAAACGGAAAGAGTGGCGTGTGGTGAGGTAACACAGTAATCTTGCAAAATAAATCCCGAGAAAAGTGAAAACGAGGAAGTCGGATGAGCTGTCCTCATGTCCCGGTGATGCGAGGAGGAGGGGGACCGGGGGCTCCGGTCGCCGCTGCTAAATCGATCCATGACAACCGGAGCCCGGAGGACTCGACCCGACCCAGCAAGGCGCCATACACCTCACATCTTCTATTGAAAACACACAGCAATTTCCATTACACAACCACTGGGTACATACAAGCTTTAGTTTTAGCTCTCTTCGCTTTTCCTTGGTTTAACCTCTCTCTCTGTGTAAGTTGTACTACTCGCCTGGCGCTTCACGGTTCTCACAGACACACAATCTGCCAGGAGAGCACATCTAACTCTGGATTACGTACTTTTTGTTCTGTCCAAAAAAGAACATGCCGAGTGCCCCATCCGGATTAATGATCAGCTCAATGCCAGGGCCACCTCCGAAACCACTCTAGTTTTAATTTTTTAAAACGATTATTTATTATATTTATTTTCCCCCTTTATCGCCCTATTTTATATAACTACTAGAAGTCCCCGGCCACGCGTTGCTGTGGCTAAGATATACGTTAAAAATTTAAATTAAGTTGCTGTCTTTCAGCCAGATTACTTAAAATTAATACTTACACACGAAATTAATAATATTGAAAATAAAATAAACACTGAACACACTTAAATTATGAAATCAATATTTGTAATACAATTGAAATTCGCGGTTGCAACAAATAGCACAGCCATCTGGATCTCTCTTTGTTAAATAATAAACCAATTACCTTACACCGTCATCTGTTAGAATCGTATGTAACTCACAGATAATTACACCGCCATCTGTTAGAATCGTATAGAACTCACAGATAATTATAACTCTTTGTTAAATAATAAACAAATAATTTGCAAAAAAAAATAATGCGACTATAAATTTAGTTTATAAACAACCCTAAGTCTCAAGTTGGATCAAACAGCACACAGTGTGCAAAATTTTATTAAAATCGGTTCAGTAGTTTAAGATTCCATCGCGGACAAACAACGTGACACGTAATTTTTATATATTAAGATAAATAAATCGGGCGTAATGTATAGGCCTATGAAACCTCTTTACAGTAAAAAAAAATAATTTTCTGTACTGTCTAAGCCTATATTTTTTCATCATAGCGTTCAGCAATTTCAAAAATATATTTTTAACATTCTTTTAAATTACAGGGATGGTAGGCTTCAATATCATAGGGACTGTATAAGCCATTTCAACACTACGGATTCCACATTAATAGAGGAACTTCGGGTAATGTGGATACCTATTTTGAATTCTTTTAATTAAAGGATGTTAATTTTTATTTAATTACACTGATTATTAGTGTTGTAACTAAAAGACTACATAACAATGAACTACATGGTCTTTATAGGAAGCCAGATATAATAAGAAGCGTTACGTCTCGCAGACTGTGATGGGCAGGACATGTTGCACGTATGGGGAATGAAAGACTTGCATGAAAGCTTCTTGTAGGAAAGCCAAAGGGAAAACGCCCAGTTGGTAGCCCAAGAATGAGGTGGGAGAATAACATTAACTATGATTTGAGGGAAGTAGATTATAAGGGAATGATTGTAAAGCATTAGCTCAGGATAGGGATGTATGGAGAGCTTATGTCCGCGCTGCCACGAACCTACGGGTTCCATAGTACCAGTGAGTAAGTAAGGTGTAACTATGAAGTAGCATTATTTTATTCAAAAATGCAAACATCTTCGTAATTTATAAACTTTTTTACATCACAAGAAAGGTCAACTTTAACTCCATATTCGGTTAAAGTGGACCCCCAGAGTCCACCCAAGTTTATTTACTCTATTAATTTATACAGACAGGCACAAATAAATCTGAAAGTATTTATGGCTAATCGTAATGAAAAATATTGTTGGTTATAACATTCACATCTGCAGACAGCGATGGTCTTTGGGTTTAGTAAAATTACGAGGATCTCCTCCTTCTACTACAAGGTTTAGGCTATGCAGCCTGTTCCGGCGAAGTTAAAAGTGGAGTCCATCTTCTACGTGGTCGGCCAACATCTCTTGTTCCTCTGGGATTATACAGGAAGGTTCTTTTTGGTATTCTTTCGTTGTTCATTCTCATTAAGTGTTCTGTCCATTCGCTGATTTTATCTTCAATTTTATATATATTTAATTCTTCTCGTATAGTTTCATTCCTTATTTTATCTGCTCTTGTGCATCCTTTCACATAACGTAAAAGCAGCAATCCCACCACCCAACTATATCTGCGCAGCCCTTGTAAGGCGGCCAGATGAATTTTCTATTACTAAAAAGCGAAATTACGAGGATATTAAATAAAATTAATTAAGTGCATTGTTTTTACAGGTAACATCCTCACTTATAAAATATACTATTCGTGAACCGCATTGTTGAGGGCCCATATTAATGGAATGCCTTTGTTATGTTTAATTACACTGGTCAACATGATTTTTGTCTCATGAGTACTAATAGTTGTACTTTATGCAATTTTTTTATCGTATTTTCAAATGTGTATTCGGAATTTCTCCATCGCCCACAGTTTTCTTATTTCAATTTCAATTAATGGATTTAAATAATTATTTTTTTAATAAACCTTTTTTTCGTCCATTTGTCCATTGTAAAATAAAACCAAATGAGCTAACTCAAACGATTTCAGCTATGGAAAAGAAATATCTAGCAAATGGAATCCTAATATGCTGGTCGATTATTGTTGGACCATTAAGAGGGATGCTCCACAGGCGAAATATAGCAGAAAATAATTTCTTACTTTCTAGGTGAGTCCGAATGTTCGAATATTGTGTAGTTACGAATGTAGAAAATATTAAAGTGTTTACAATTATAAATGCCTGTCTCTCGGAAACCTTGCGCGATGGAGAAAAACCTATATCATATTTGAATTCAGGAGAAAAAAATACTATCAAAATCACATATTTTTCTTTCTGAGACAAAAAAAAGTTTATTTTTTGTTCCTCAGTGTTATTTTATACAGCAGCCATGTCACATAATATCAAACCAAACCCGTTGGTATATTAAAACAGCATCTATATAACATATTTAGGAGATTTTCAGTATTTAGAATATTCAATAGCACAAATTAAGAATTAATTCTTAGCTTGAAAAACTTTTAAAGTGGTCATTTTCATAAATATCACAAATACAGAGTGATTCAGAAATATGGCTATACGTTTGATCGCATTTTGTGACGAAACTATTATTATTAAAGGAAATATGATGTTATCATTGGAAAGGGAATCCTTCAAATTACAACAATATAACAAAACAAAACAAAACAAAACAAATCACTGCTCACGTGCAGCTTGGCGGGTTGATTTTTGTGGGCAACGTCGAACGCCTCCACAATTCTCTTCTTTGTTTCTGCATCCGTGCTAATGCGAGGTCTTCCAGGAGGTTTGATTTTCTGCATCCTTCCCGTTTCCAGCAGTCGTTTTCTCCACTTCCCCACAGTCGACGGCTGCAATGCTACGTTAAACTAACGTCTTGCCCGTCTTGCGGCCTCACGATCATTAACATACGTTATTTCTCATGCAGGAATTGTAATTTGCTGTTGCATATTCAACGCCATTTTGACTAATTACGTAAGTTTTACACTGTTTTGTTTTATTCCATTGTTGTAATTTGAATAATTGCCTTTCCAACGGTAATTTCATATTTCCTGTAATGGCAATATTTTCATCTCACAACGCGATCAAACGTATAGCCATATTTATGATTCACCCCGTAAACGCTTCTTCGCACAAAGAATGAAAGAGACTGGCTTTGAACCCGTCAAAGTTGAATAGGGGAAGAGGTTAAAATATTTTCTGTTCGAGGGCAGCACCAATTAAAGAAGATATTCACAGGGTCCACATTACCCCCCATAGGGGTCACATATACTTGTTACACCCATAGTAACTTTTGTGGATTGTAAGGTACATGTGTACTGAGTTCGGCTGAAATTGTTCCAGGCGTCCGAGAGTTACGCTGGCATACACACGTATTCAAGCAGTAAATAAATTATCATAAGTAACGCCACGAGAGATTTCCAATTTATCTAGAGAATTTGGAAATCAAGAGTGGCATTTGTTAGGACTATTTAACGAATAAAATTAAGCTGTTTACTCACAAATCATTATTTAACTATAGTTATTTTAAAACATTTATATATTTAATGTAAACGGCGATGTTTGAAAACAAACGAGAAACGATAGGTAGGCCTACGCTTCATCTGCTTCTTTTGTTTATCACTGCAACCAGATCATACTATTTATTGCCAAAGGAACGCAATATTGTAAGAATGCTCTCTAGTGGAGAAAAAATGAAACACATCAAACTATATATTAATTCATTTCTGATGTCGTATGATGTAAATATGACAATTATATTTTTCTGGATTGTTACCTGGGAAAAAATACATTTAAGAAAGTGCAAACAGTGATTTCTTTTTTTGGTGGTATAATCAATTGCTACAAATGTTTTTATATTAACTCCCGCATTCGGCATGTGTTGACATTCATGCACTATATATACAATCTGGTAGCCGTATTCCTCACAGGCTCAGTCACTGCAAAAATAATGGTCAGACCTGTTCAGAATATTAAAAAGGAGGAGCTTTCTTTAATATGGTAATTATAGCACTGATAAATATTTCGTGAAACACGACTCTGATTGGTTGTAAAACAGAAATCATTGAAACGTGATTGGTCATTGAGTCCCATTTGGGGCATGAGTTAAATAGTCATAAGTAATGCCACGAGTGATTTCCAAATTATCGACACATTCATGACTCACGAAGTGATGAGTGAATTTATCTAGAGAATTTGGAAATCAATAGTGGCATTTAATAGGACTATTTAACGAATAAAATTAAGCTCTTTACTAAAAAATAATTATTTGAATATAGTTACCGGTAATTAATAGGTGAGTCGATAAAAATATGTTCTCCACTCACTATTAATGATATAACCTCATAATATTTACTTCCCAATATTAATTGAAATATAGTTACCGGTATTTTAAAATATTTATATAGTTAATGTAAACGGCGATGTTTGAATACAAATTAGAAATGTGAGGTTATGTATATTCACTGCAACTCGATGATATTATTTATTGCCAAATAGGATCGCAATATTGTAAGCATGTACTCTAGTGGAGAAATAATGAAACACATCAAACTATTATAATCAACATTATAGGTTAATCATTTATATTTTGAATAAACAACTCAGTAAAATCACTGAATCTATTCATTATTTGCTATATTCAATGTATTTGTTGGAGAAAAATAATGGTCTAACCTGTTCAGAATATTAAAAAAGGAGGAGCTTTCTTTATTACAAAAGCAGGAGCTGATAAAGAGAAATCGATAAAGAGCGAGGTGAAACACGACTGTCATTGGTGTAAAACAGAATTCATTGAAACGTGATTGGTCATTGACTACCATTTGCGACATGAGTTAAATAGTTACTAACACTTAATAAAAAGCTATGTGGAAAATATATGAAGAATAAAAATAATGGTATAAACAAAAAAAAAGTTCCGTTGTTTCGCACATCTCTTGGTACACAAAAGATAACGTATACGTTACAGAAAAAAAAATCCAGGAAGTCCATAAATTGAGCATCTATCCTGTTTAATTAATACATTAATAACGCAGGAAAATTACAATATGTTTCCTGTTGTAAATTGGCGGGAGGGTAAAGCGTGTTAACTACTGCATCCCTTTAATCGATAGCCTCATTTAAAACTTAAAAATAAAACACATGCTATTTATTCACATCACCTTCCTGCGCTCAATCTCTCCCACATATCTCTGTCATTCCAATCTACATCGTTCAATCGTTCTAACCCAACTACCTCACTGGCACGGACATAACCTCTCCATACATTCTTATCCTGAGCTAATATCTTCCAATCATCCCCTGTACAATCTACTTCCCTCAAATCAAGGTTAATGTTATTCCCCCACCGCATTCTTGGCCTGCCTACTGGGCGCTTTCCTTTCGGTTTTCTACAGGAAGCTTCCATTCTCCTCTCTCACTCCCCATTCGTGCTACATATCCTGCCCATCGCAGTCTACGAGACTTGACTCTTATTAGGCCTATATCTTGTTTCCCACCCATTGTTGCACAAAACAGCATCAATCCACGGTATTTTCGGCTGTCCTCTTCCCTTCTTCGTCCTCTAACAGGGGCGGTATATTTTACTCTTCCCTTCTTCGTCCTCTAACAGGGGCGGTATATTTTACTATTTTGCTTTAATCCATTTAGCAAAATCAGAAGGAATTACAGTTGTTGCCATGAAAAAAAACTTTTGAATTTTTGTAGATATTTTTGGATCCTATTTACTTGACACCGAAAATGACCATGACAAAAATTTATAAATATGTGTGCTAACGCTAGTGTAAGGACATTTTTACAAAACCAAACTTGGCATATAGCAATCAATTAAAAAAGTAAGGCAGAGTTTAACCAGCAAAACCGGACCATTAGGCGTAGGAACTCTCGTGTCAGTTATTTGAATGTGGCGGACCGCACTGAAAACTATATCATGCATAACTGTTATTATTGGGTACATTGTGCAATTCGACACATATTTAAGGGGAGAGGTACCTTATAAATAGGCAAAATTTGAATTTTTGTTTTTACCTTACAGTGTGTTCTATATGAATATAATTTGGTTTTGCACCAGAAACTTATTTAAAGGTCCTAAGTGTGGGTTTAAAGGACGTGCCGCTGGGTAGGGCTGTGAGTAATGTAAAACTTTAATCTCAATTTCCCGCTACTTTTGTTTTTGCGAGTCTTATGTTCCTTTTCTCTGAAACTATTCATACCATAGAAATAAAATGTTCACAGGTTATTTGTCTGGTACTTAGGCATAATCTGGCATTTTTTCAACATTTTAATGTTATTATTATGGGCACCAAAAATTATTTTCTTTTTCAAAGTACACCAAAAAAATAGCATTGTTTTTAAAAAATTCTTACTGTTTCATTTTTAATGCTGTGTTCTGGAAAAAATGTCATTTTATTGCCAAATAGTGTATGTGCATGTGAGAAAAAAAAGTTCTACTGTCAACAGTTCTTCTGAAAAGAAACATTAAAATTAGAACATTTAACATGGCGGAGATACAAGGTAGCTTCTCCCCTTAAATAATTTCTACTTGTTCGTTTTCTTCTGTTTTATTTAAAATATTAAATAAAATAAACCATTTTATGTATCCCATGGGATACATTGTCACCTTAAATACAACATAGATGCATGTCGCTTTACGAATTCCCATCTATTTCCCAGTTTTCATGGTGACTTTCAAATTTCCGACTTATTCCCGGTTTTACCCGTCTGCTGGACACCCTGAAGTAGATAGCTTTGTCCCACGTTGTGGTGACATTTTGAAGAAGTAATTGTTTTCATGTCCGATGTTGTAGTAACGTTTTGAAGAAGGACTGGTGTCCCAAAAAGATTTACTGGTTCAGGTTGGGTTTAGTTTTCGGTAGAGCTGGATTCTCTTCTTAGGGTCGGAAGTCGGTGCACTGGATAGGAAAACACTTCAAAATTACTAAAAAATGTTTATTGTAGAAATAATTTCACATTTATTCACTTCTTAAAGTCCCAGCAGATCAAGTAAATGTAGGTGGTGTTGTTCTTCATCGTCAATTAAAATTAAAGTATTTTCTTTTCTTGAATCAATTATTCTTCCTGTATTAAATATTACATTTTATCAGGAGATCTATCTTTGTTGAAAGTTGTATGCAGAATGACTAGTGCAATTCTTTTATAATTTTAAGACCATTATTATATCACATGAAGTTATATTTAAATTCTATTGGTTAACAGTTCTTTAAATATAAGGTTTAAATTGATTTGTTAAATAAGAAAGTTAATTGTTTTAACATCCAATCAGAGTTTAGTTTACTTTCATTTAACAATATGAAGTTAAGCAGGAGTTCTTATTACAGTTATAACAGAAGGCTTTATAATTTTCACAACAATGACTTAAAACATTTTTTTTAAAAGCATAGTATTACAAAACTGTTATGTAATACAATTTCTTTAATTGTTACTGAGACATTTTTATTCAACAATAACCAACAATGAATTATTTAGATGTTTTTTATTTATTTAAGTTATATTTAAATATTAAAAAAAATTTAAAATACAAAATTATTAACTTTAACTTTCATATTTATTATAATAGAGTAATTCCATATGTGACTGACTGACATTTACAATACACTTTTGCAGCAAAATGGTTGCATAAATATTACAATTGATTGAAATTAGGGGTGTTATCTACCTGATATGATAGAGGAATAGTGTGTGGTTAAGACTGTACTTAAATATACAACTTTTGAAGAAAAACAGTGCTATTTATTATCTATCAAAGTATGTGTGACTGACTGACATAAATGCCAACTCATCATGCAGCTTAACATGTTCATCTGCATCATTCTCCGAAGTGTGATTCCTGATTCAATTTTCCAAAATACCGTTTGGAGGACACATTTCAAGTTACATTCTCAATAAAAAAAACGAAACACAAATCACAATTAAGACCAGAGTTATAACCTAATATATGGTGTGTGACTGACCGACTACATTCTGTGACTGACTGACATATCTGAATTTTATTTAGACTTCAATATTCTGGAGCTGCAAATATTATACAAATATTACAAAATAATATGAAATTATAATAGATAAGTCCGCCGCGGTGATGTCGAGGTAGCGTGCTGCCGTGTCACGCAGCGGGCCCGGGTTCGATCCCGGTCGGGACAGTTTTTCTGGGTGAGGTTTTTATCGGGGTTTTTCCTCACCTGTAAGACAATTTATTAAAATTCTGCTTTAACTCTGAAGATGTAGAGGCCCTTTCTGCAAGAAGTGATTTATTTCACGAAGCAGAAACTGCCAAACACGATTAAAGAAACAAAAGCTTCATTAAAATAGCACGTGCTAACACCAAGATGAAAGTAGTGCATGCGCAGGCAGGATGCAACACATCTCTTATGATGTGTTTATGGGGACACAAACATAACGATACTCGTAAATCTTTCATGGACGTGTTTAAAAACAGCTACGAATTATACTATGCCCATTAATTAGCTGGAAAATATTTTTCCTGGACATTTTTTGCAAGGCAGATACAGGAAATTCGGTCTTCCTGCGTGTCTGTTGTTTTTCAACATCCACTGGACTAAAAATAATCTTCACATGCGGCTTCCTCACATTAAACTTAAGAAGCTAGGCCTACCGTAGATGGATATGTGTTACCATGCATTATTCTCAAGTCCGTCACGCAGGGATTGCATAATCTAACCAAATACTTCAGCAAATCTATGAGCTACGACCATAAGGCCTTCTCTTCCACTTCACCAGGATATTAACAATTATGATTTATGTGCAGGTAAATTAATAATACAAATAGGCCTATACAATATACAGATAAGGGTATATATCATCATCATATATTAGAATGTCCTTCCAGTACTACAATAGACTAATAGTTCTAGAAATGGATTATTTACGCAGAAGTGCCAGAAAGTCAAAATTAGAACATGTCACAAATAAGAAAATTAGAAATATAATGGAAGCAGAAGAAAGCATAATTGAAAGAATTGAGGAGAAGGAATTAAAATGGTTAGGACATGTTTTAAGAATGGAAGATGAGCGATGGCCAAAGCAACTATATCAATGGCATCCGACCAGAAGGAGGAAGAGAGGGAGACCGAAGTTAACATGGAAGGAAAACATGAAGACATTAATGCAAGCAAGAGGGCTAAGCATTGAAGATGCCCAAGAACATAGGCTTTGGAGGTTTGGCACGGGAAGACAGCAGCAGCTGTAAAAACCCGAAGATAGATAGATAGATGCAGCGAATAGGGATTTATGGAGGAGTAAAATTTGCAATGGGCTGTAGGAAAACTACTGTATTGTAGAGAAATTCCTAACAAAAAAAAAAAAAGAAGACATTTCAACTCCTGAAATTGATGGCTACTTTATCAATGCATCTTCTAAGTTTCAAGGACTTTCATTCCTAGGAGAATGATAAATTATATAGCTATGATAGTCAAGTTTTATACTACATTTTAATTGCTTGCTTGGTGTTGCAAAAAAAAATTACTTTGACGTCAGAATCAGCAAAGGGGTAAACGAAGCATTTGCTTTCATTAATGAATTCTGCTTTCGCCGAACTTGCTCGACATAAAATCAATGTAGAACATACAATTTTCATGGCTCAAATTCCAACTTCCTTTTTGATAAGAATCCAGACATGATTTGAGAATTATTCGTGTGTATAAAAACAGAAGTTGAGTTTTCTCTAACTTTTAGCGAATTGAGAAAGAATGAAATTATTCTCATGAAAATATACATCTTCATTGATTATACGTATATAACTCACTAGCTCTATCGAAACCGTAGGTTCATAAGCTCTCCATACATCCATATCCCGAGCTAATGTTTTCCAAACAACTCCTGTATAATCTACTTTCCCTCAAATCATGGATAATGTTATTTTCCAACATAGGACATATCACCACAAGGATGGAAACTACAAGTAAAGTGAAGATTGTCTTCAACAACAATCTAGATTAAGAGGAAGACCAAGAACATGATGGTGGAATTGTGTACAAGCAGACGTGAAAGGATTTGGAATAAAGAATTGGAGGGAGCTGGCGATGGATAGAGAAGGCCATAGAGGAGGTAAAGACTAACACCAAATAAGAAGAAGATGATGATGGGGACAGTCTACCTAAAAAATAATTTATCTTGCTTGCATACATTTTAATATTTGTTTGTCTTAATTTTAATGTCAATAACATTATGTTATCGATCTAATCTTATAGATATTATCTTATTGGTCAAATTTTCATTTAATATTAGAGTTAATTGTGATTCTTGTGTGTTTGTACTGGTGAGTGGAAGAGAAGGCCACATGGCCTTAACTCCACCAGGCTAAATAAATTAAATAAAAAATAAAGTAACAGTCCATGTTTAGCATCCATATAACTGGAAAAATAAAGCTTATATGAGGACTTCACAACGAAGTCCACGTTTTCAAAATAATGTGATAACCGATAGTTCATGTAACAATGAAGAAAACTCTGTGCTATTCATTTTAACTTAGTTGCCATATTTATTACTATACCTAATTAATTACTTACTAAAACAGTTTAGGCTCTATTATTCAGAAAAGTGTAAAAGGGCTAGGTCTACTACGGCTGTGAGCCCCTCACATAATTTCAGTTTATTTTAATTTTTTAGAGAAATTGACATGATTTCTTCTTCTTCGTTATTTGTAGGATTTTCATCCTGTTTATTTCCAAAATCACTCCTCGGAGGAAGACGTATTGGATGTGCATCCACTGTCTATCCATCTCTTCGCTGGTCTTCCTTTTGCTTTTCTCCCGTCGATTGGTCTATCTTCTTTAGCTCTTTTTGCAAGCTGGTTTTATTCCACCCTTTCTATATGACCTTTCCAATATTTTCGTCTGTCTATAATAAATTTGGTTATGTCTTGAATATGACATTTGTCCCTAATTTGTGTGTTGTGTATCTTATCAAATAATGTTTTGCCCTGAATAATTGAGATAACTCGATTTAACATTGACAAAATGTGTAGGGGACTGGGAGACTGTATTTAACATAAGTCAATAACACGGGGCATAAAACTAGTTTGCTCTGACCACAGCAACGCCCCCTGTTTCCCACGCACAGAACAAGAGTTCACTGTCTGCTTACATTTAGTTTAGATGGTGAAACAAATTTTGATTGCATAGAGCGAGCAGATGGACAAGTCATAGCATAGTTGGTTAAGGTAAAAGACACAAGAAGAAATTAAGTCGCGGATATCAGTAAAACTAAATATATGGTCACACGTAGAAATACATTATATAATGGAAATGGACAGCTAATGACAAATGAGGGAAATTTTGAGGAATTGGCTGAATTCAAATACCTAGGAACAATAATCACAAATAGGAATGAGATGCACAAAGAAATTAAACATAGGCTCAATTCTGGAAATGCATGCTATTATGCATTGCAGAGACTTTTGATGTCCCAACTCCTTTCAAAAAACGTTAAGCTGAAAATATATAAAACTATTATTCTACCAGTTATATTATATGGGTGCGAAACATGGACTCTTACTTTAAGGGAGGAAAGGAGATTACGAGTATTTGAGAATAAAGTTCTTAGGAAAATTTTTGGACCAAAGAGAGATGAACAGACAGGTGAATGGAGAAGACTACATAACAATGAACTACATGGTCTTTATAGGAAGCCAGATATAATAAGAACAGTTAAGTCCCGTAGACTGCGATGGGCAGGACATGTTGCGCGTATGGGGAATGAAAGACGTGCATGGAAACTTCTTGTAGGAAAGCCAGAAGGAAAACGCCCAGTTGGTAGACCAAGAATGAGGTGGGAGAACAACATTAACTATGATTTGAGGGAAGTAGATTATACAGGGAATGATTGGAAAGCATTAGCTCAGGATAGGGATGTATGGAGAGCTTATGTCCGTGCGGCCATGAACCTACGGGTTCGATAGTGCCAGTGAGTAAGTAAGTATTGGATTCCCTTTACCATCTGGCGGCTCCATTAACATATATTTTTCTCAGCCTCTAACGGAAACGATTACCAGACGCATGTTTTGGGGGTAAACGCGGCCGTTACGCAGGATTTATATCTCTTGCAGATTGTCTAAAAAATGTAGGAGTCTTAACCTACTACTATCCCAAGGACTCCATTCATCATTGCTCTTATTGCTCTACCTTTATTTATTCTGTTCTTAATATCACTTTCTTGTTTATCCTCTTTTATCTAATTTTACTCCCAGATACTCAAATTATTCACATCCTCTAATATATCCCTTTTCATCTTCTAATATCAAATTTTCAGTTTCGGCTCCACATCCCATATAAAATGTTTTTTTTCTAAATTTATTTTCAAACCCCAGTTATCGTATTCGTCCAATAATTTTCTGAACATAAACTCCATGTCTTCATATTCTTGAGCAATTATTATCTGGTCATCCGCAAATAACGGTGTATATATTGTATCTGTTGATCCATCTCCAATTGGTACTCCCATTCCTGAACATTTTTTGCTCCAGTTTAACAGTGCTTTATGTATAAATATCTTAAATAATGTTGGCGATATGCTACAACCTTGACGAAGACCTAATAATGCCAAAAAACAAATTACTGCATACAGAATATGAAATTTTCACAGTTTTTCTGTCAATACTTACTTATTTACTTACTCACTGGCACTATCGAACCCGTAGGTTCATGGCCGCGCGGACATAAGCTCTCCATACATCCCTATCCTGAGCTAATGCTTTCCAATCATTCCCTGTATAATCTACTTCCCTCAAATCATAGTTAATGTTATTCTCCCACCTCATTCTTGGTCTACCAACTGGGCGTTTTCCCTCTGGCTTTCCTACAAGAAGCTTCCATGCAAGTCTTTCATTCCCCATACGTGCAACATGTCCTGCCCATCGCAGTCTACGAGATTTAACTGTTCTTATTATATCTGGCTTCTTACAAAGACTATGTAATTCATTGTTATGTAGTCTTCTCCATTCACCTGTCTGTTCATCTTTGTTTGGTCCAAAAATTTTCCTAAGTACTTTATTCTCGAATACTCGTAATCTCCTTTCCTCCCTTAAAGTAAGAGTCCATGTTTCGCACCCATATAATAACTGGTAGAATAATAGTTTTACATATTTTCAGTTTAACGTTTTTTGAAAGGAGTTGGGACATCAAGAGTCTCTGCAATGCATAGTAGCATGCATTTCCAGAATTGAGCCTATGTTTAATTTCTTTGTGCATCTCATTCCTATTTGTGATTATTGTTCGTAGGTATTTGAATTCAGCCACTTCCTCAAAATTTCCCTTATTTGTCATTAGCTGTCCATTTCCATTATATAATGTATTTCTACGTGTGACCATATATTTAGTTTTATTGATATTTACTTCCAGTCCTAATTTCTTAGTGTTACTCAATAGTGTGTGCGTGTTGTCCTTTAGTATCTCCTCGCTATCGGCCAATAGTACTACATCATCAGCATAAACTAACAGCTTATTAATACCATTGAGTTGTAAGCCTTCCTCATTCTCTAAAGATTTAATGACATGCTCTAGTACAAAATTAAATAGTAGAGGAGATAGAGCATCTCCTTGCTTCAACCCATTCTGGATTTCAAAAGTGTCCGAAAACTGTTTGCCTACACGCACCCTACTCTTTGTGCCATTTAGACATATAGCAAATAATCACGCATCCATTTCGTTTGTACAGCTATACCAACTACTTAAAACCCCGTCCATCATTTTGGAACACGGTGTATATATCTTGATTTGAATACAAGAGAATTCCCGTCTATTTCCCGGTTGCTTTCAAATTCCCGAATGGTTCCCGGTTTTCAAGTTTTCCCCGAACTGCTGAACACCCTGCTTCAAAACATCGCAGGATAGGAATGCATGAAGAGCTTATATCCACGCGGCCATGAACCACCGGGTTCGATAATGCCAGTGAGCCAGTTATTAAGACTGTAGATATTAGCGAGTTTTCATTCAATTGTTTTAATCCCTTCAAATTAACATACATTTGAAAAGCGTGTTTTGTGTTAGGAGCGGACCAAGGTTTTGATAGCTGTCACTTGGACAGCTTAAATCAATATTCTGACGAGCATTTTTTTTATCGAGGTCTGTTTATAACAATGAATAAAAATATTTATCAAATTCTGGCAAATATTCAAAACAGATTAAAAAGAGGCTTTTCATCGGTAGTTATTTGTTTAAATAGATTCTTTCAACTCGCTACTCCCAGTTCTTAACATCGCATTCATTACCTATGCAATACTTCTTTCTTAAAATAGCGTTTAAAAAGTGGGGCATTGGTTCACGGTGTTTTAGCTAATTCAGAACGAATGACGCTGTTGAGGTTGTTTTCATAAAAATATACAGGCTGCGGCATAAGTCAGTTAACCACTGCACATGGTTCCAAGGAAAACAAATGAGATTGGTTAAAAGCTGGGGTTGGAATATGGGACCTTCAGAATATAATCTGCTGAAACAACGTTTCTCTCCATCTCTAACGTCAAATTCACACTGAGGGTGGGTAGGTACGTAGGTAGGTGATAGGGTGGGTGGGTAGGTAGGTAGGCACGTGAGTGGGTGGATAGATAGATAGATATTGTATTGCTGGAGAAAAAAAAAAAAAAGAGAGAGAGAGAGAGAGAGAGAGAGAGAGAGAGAGAGAGAGAGAGAGAGAGAGAGAGAGAGAGAGAGAGAGAGAGAAATATATATATACAATGGTATATCGTTGACCACTTTTAGTCCAGATACAAAAGAAAGAATCCACTCTGTTGTCAGTTTTCCTCTCCCCTCCCTTACCCTATTAACATCTGGTGAAGACACACCGGCAACATTGGTGCGATGAGAGAGGTTAGTACAGTTGTCTCATTCTACAAATTTCTCGTAAAGTTAAACCAGAGAGACTGTAGGTACGTAGGTAGGTGGGTAGGTATGGGCTATTATTTAACGAAGTGCTTCAACGTTTCTAGTGTTTACGTCGCAATTCGAATATGGACGTTAAAGGACCAACAAACCAGAAATCTATTTCAGGCTTCAGGTTCTTGTAGGCGCCATAAAATCTACGAAATGGGACCCACAACTTTACTTCTCAAAAGGAAGTCATATTCAGGAAATATGGAAAAACAAATGAGTCTTAAGCCACTCCAAATACCATCATTCGTAAACAAACAAAGACATTTTATGGTGAAATTAAATGTTTCTTACCTCTCCTCATATAAATCTTCTAAGTAGATCGCGATTTCGAGACCATAACGGTCTCATCTTCAGTACTTTTTTGGCGAGTGATGTTATGTCGAACGGAACAAACTCTTCTACTTCCCTCTGTTGGTGGACCGATGAACCTCTGGATTAGGTCATAATTTGCGGGAATTTCCGATCGACATAACATCAGTCGCCAAAAAAGTACTGAAGATGAGACCGTTATGGTCTCGAAATTGCGATCTACCTAGAAGATTTATATGAGGAGAGGTAAGAAACATTTAATTTCACCATAAATTAAACCTCATAGCGATTAATTCCTATAAAAATTAAATAAAGAAATTTTAACTTAAAAACAAGTATGTATTTACACATAAATCCCGGCCCTGAACTAGACGCTCAATACATAATATTTATTGGCGAACTCTGACCGTCGCAGTAGTGATTATATAAATCAAATTCTCCGATGCCACAAATTTAATTTGCTTGCTACGTCCCTATCTCATTGATGCCACGTCATCCTGCCGCTCTCTTGTAAAAACATATGTTCAGCCAGCTATTCAATGTTTTTTTCTGCGTGTCTTTCATGCAACTCTTCATGATTGTGTCGCACGCAAATTACGCTTTCAGCAAGTTGCGAACATGGAACATTAATGTTACCGTCACCTTAGTGCTACACCGTTTTAAGGGAAGTAGGTTATTTTTCTATTGTTAAAGCTTAGCCAGTCTGCCATTTTATGTTTTAGGAGCCCAAGTTAAACACATTTAATATCAACGAAAACAATTACACAATATAAGAATTCATGTGTGTCCACCGCTGACTGTGGTCTCCAGGTAGCGTGATGCCTTGTCACGCAGCGGACCCGGGTTCGATACCCGGTCGGGACAGTTTTTCTGGGTGAGGTTTTTATCGGGGTTTTTCCTCACCTGTAAGACAAATATCAGGAAAACTTTAAGGCTCAAACGGTCCCCGAAAAAATATGGCTATCGCAATCATCATTCATATTCATCTTGCGCACCATTATCATCATCACCCATCATATCATCGGGAAAACGTAACCCCGCCTTCCAGGCGCCCCAACCTCAGAAGTGGGTTACAAGTACGCGTACGTCATGCCAGGAGAGAAAACCATAAATGTCGAAAGGCAACCTGGGGCATTTGCAAAAAAAAAAATTAAGAATATGTTTAAAGAATAGAAGACTACCGACCGTTTCTTAAGCAGAGCGAGGAATCATATGGAATTCCATGTTTCAGACTGACCAGCCCTAAGGGCTAGTGGTCAGCGTTTCTGATTACAGTGCATGAGGTCCCAGGTACGATTCCCGGTCAGACGATAGGGATTTTTCCTTAAAGGAAAATATTCCTATGGCCACCCATGGACTGGAATTTAGGTTAAGAACTCTCCCGGCGCTTCATTATTATTTATCACCCATCATATCATCGGGATAACGTAACTGCGCCTTCCAGGTGTCCCAACCTAAGAAATGGATTACAATTCCGCTAATGCCAGGAGAGAAAACCAGAAATGTCATAAAAGACAACCTGGTGGCATTAGAAGAAGAAGAAGAAGAAAGTAACTATCGGAGAGCACTGAGACAAAGCATTTTTATATTATACTTGCTAATACCCGGTGGGCGCTGCTACGCCTAAATAAATGAAAGTTAATATGCTTTTATGTATAGTTGAATAAGGCAAAAATAATTATAAATGTATATCGTAATTATTTTAAGATTCCCCGTACTGATTACCCGGTGTTGCCCGGGAATCTATTTATCTCGATCTTCTTGGCATTAATGAGCTAAAAGGCAAAATTCGTTATTGTGAGTTATCCGTAAAAGAATACCCGTCACGTGCTGCTATACTTGCACAGGAATCTACATACTTGTCTCGATCTTCTTGGCATCAATGAAAGACAAAAATGGTTATTGTGAGATATCCGTAAGAGATAAACATATGCTGTCGCGGACGTTTTTTGTAGAGCTGTTTGAGATAATTCTGTGTACATTAATTTTGTGTATTTGTTAAGGTTTAGATAGCGTAAGCCATTTAAGCGTCCAAAAAGCTACTTTTCTCACGTTTTCCACTACAAAGGGCGATTTTTAAGGGTGTAGGAGTTGAGTATCACAACTCTCTTATAGTCTATGTTCATCCCGGGAATCTCCTGAACATTTTGCAAAAAACCCCATCACAATCGGATCAACGGTATGGCGCGCATAAAGTACAAACAAACAAACCAACAAACAAAAAAACAAACATTCACTTTTATATATTACATGATATGTAAAATCGAATGAGACTAAAACTCCGCCAACCTGGGCCTAAATAAAAGCCAAGTTCTGTCTGTCACAAGTCAGAACCAAGAGTAATAGAGGAGTAACATATCTTTAAAAAAAACTGGGGTACAGTTGGCCTGACTGATAGAACCCTATAAGGGCTCCTAGCCAGGGTTATGGTGAAGACCTCAACGGTGGATATGCCGGAGTAGGAGACATATTATATGACACATAAGGCGGAAGAGGTAACTCTTCCCTCTAGAGTTTAGAGGGAATCTCTGTCTTGCGGTATGCTACCATCACATCGTGTAACATGGAGCTTACTCTTTCGTCGTTCAACAAAGACATATCAGAATAAGTAGAGAAACTTCTAATTGTGTATTGTGAACAGAATTGACAATTTAATATTGTTACAAGTACATTTATGCAATGTAAATAGCAATAATTACGGCGTGCTCCAGGGGATGAAAGAGGGGCGCCGAAACTCCTTGTAGGAAAACCAGAGAGAAAAGCGCAGTAGTAAGGCCATTAATAAGGTGAGAGAATGACATTAACCATGATTTGAGGGATGTAGATTGGAATGTGTCCCGCGCCGTAGCAGAGTGGTTAAGGCAGGAAGCCTTGGCGCAGAGCTACGGGACTTGGAAGACATTTTTTCATGGTATTTCGGCCAGTATGGGACCGCTGCCCACCCAGCATCGTGAGGCATTTGGATAGCTACAATAAGTAGCGGCTCCAGTTGAGAAAACCAACTATAATGGCTGGGGGACTCGACACGCTGACCACATGTCACCCCTACACTGACTGATCATCTACCTATGTGATTGACACATGTGGATGTGAGGCCAGCAGCCGGATGGTAGGCTAAGGGCCTTCTAGGCATGTCGCGCCAGGAGTTTTTTTATTGGAATTTATTAGCTCAAGATATGGATGTTTTGGATACTTTATATCCGAGTAACTATGAACCCATGGGTCCGATAGAGCAAGAGAGTTAGTTTTATAGAGAAAATGTACAATATTTTAAAACTGTAAATTGAGACGCTAAAAATTGTAGTTTATTGGGACTTGAATGTAAATTCGATGTTTTATACAATCCTGACTGGCAACCATGGCTTCGTTACGAAATAAGCTAAATGTAGTAATTGAAATATCTGCCCATTGAGCAAATCATTCCTAAGCTGAGAGCTTAATAAATAAAATGAATGTAGATGTATAAATAGCCCAACACCAAGAAGCTCTGAATAATTTATTATCGCAGTTTCAAATAGCATAACACTGACATATCACTCGAGTTTTCGCAATGCATGAGAATAACAGCGATAGTTGGTTTCGAAACAGACTTCTTCATTCTCACAACTTAAAATGCAGCATTTATACCTTCATTATACGGGAAGAATACTATCATCAGCAAAATACTTTTTTGCACGATAGTGCGTTTTATCATACTTACAGCAATGACGACCATTACTGAAAGTCCAACTTCCTACACTTCGGGGTTGCCAACCCAAATAACTATACTGTAATATTAAATTTACACCCACGTGCGGAAAGTAAAACCACTGCTCTCTATGTATACTACGTACAATGTATATACAGAAAATAACCAAAAGGTAGTGTTAATATACATTATACGAAACAAATCACTGCATTTTAAATGAACTGAACTTTATTTGAGACAAAATCATATGGCCATCGCAATCATCATCATTCATATTCATCTTAGGATTAGGGACTCTTCTGGTGCACCATTATCATCATCATCATCACCCATCATATCATCGGGGCAACGTAACCCCGCCTTCCAGGATCCCCAACCTCAGAAGTGGGTTACAAGTACGCCATGCCAGGAGAGAAACCAGGAATGTCGAAAGACAAACCTGGAGCATTTGAAAAAAATATATATATATGTCCACCGCTGTGGTCTCCAGGTAGCGTGCTGCCTTGTCACGCAGCGGGCCCGGGTTCGATCCCCGGTCGGGGCAGTTTTTCTGGGTGAGGTTTTTATCGGGGTTTTTCCTCACCTGTAAGACAAATGTCAGGAAAACTTTAAGGCCCAAACGGTCCCCAAAATTATATGGTCATCATCATCATCCTTCACCGGTGTGGAAAGCAACTGGAAGCTACCACACCTACAATTCCCTAGTAAAGTTGCAAGCATAGCATGAAAATGCTATGATTGCAGTGAAGGACGTGTCCTCGGGCAGAATTACTATGGATGGATGGAGATATATATAAAACAAACCCATGTTATCAATAATTGTCCTCAAGGCCTGCTGTTGTTTCAACTAATAAACATTGCCCACACTGTTAACATTTAGTCAATTGTTTATAATGAATGCAAATATTTCCAACAAAGATGTTATTATTTTACTATTATTTATTATTTTGAAAACACCATCGCGCAAAAAATAATGTAGAACACACGTTTGTGAAGTGTTTTACAGAAATCTCGGAAATTAAAAAAATCGCTATCGCAGGAATCACATACTATCTGATCAATGGTAAATTTCGACATGTTTAAAGGAATTAAGATAAAAAATATTTCACACCCAATCACAGAAAAACTACGAATAGAAGTAGTCAAAATGTACAATAAAATCTATTTATTTATCTATAATGGCTTAGTCCATTATTAAGTCATAGCCTCTCATTTTTACTAGACCAAGTTCATTTTTAGTTACGTTATTTGCTCAGAGATGTCATGGATGGCAGGCGGTCAACACACCGACCCAAAACAGGCAACTAAAGTATTACTAGGACATGAGGACGGTACATTTTGCTTAGAGGCCTCTTTATTCTGGCATATGGATCTTTTACGAGCCTGAAAATTTTCAGACTCGGGAGCCACGGCTTAAGTCCCTCCCGGAGGACTTACTCCTTGAATGTTTTCGTCCTCCATCGACCCCGGCCGGGTTTGAGCCCGCGACCCTCGGAACAACTAGTCCATCGCGAAAAGAAGTCAAAATCTACAATAAAAAATATTTTAAATTATAAAATAAAACAATATAGCTTAGTAATAATTCCACTAAAAGTCAATGAACAATCCGGGACGCAGATTTTCCCAATTAAAATCTCAAACACCAGTAAAAGCAATGAAGTATTTGTGATTTTAATTGGACAAATCTGCATCCCAGATTGTTTACTGACTTTTAACAGAATTATCACTAAGGTAGGCCTACATTGTTTTTTTTTTATTTTGTATGTTATGAATTTCCGCAAATTGATTAATAATATTAAATTGTATAAAAAATATGTCCATCCCCCCACGGTCTAGACCTTGTCGTGGTGGAGGGGCTCAGTACCTAATGACCCAGACGACTAGATAGGGAAGTCTGGTTTTTAACTGGCTTGCTATCTAGTAAGAGGAGAAGGGAAGTGAACTAGCTCCAACGAGGGATACCTCAACGGCTTCAGAAGCGGATGAAGAAAATCGTTCTCAACGGTAAAGAAGGCGGAAGAGGAAACCTGCAAGCCAAGGGGTAGATGGGACTCCAAAGCTTTGGTCAGCAACCCGTCTAGAAGGAAACTCCGAAATAAATCCCCGATCCGCTAGGAAGGTGGTTGTGCGTCTGGGCTGGTAACCCTCATCTCTCTCACAGTGATCAGCCGGACGGATTTAATGGACGACTTAAGCAGAATGGACATCTAGGCCCTTCCCCCACCCCTTGGGATACCTCGGTCGTCATGACCATACTCCCAAGTCCTAGGTGCTTGTCCTCCCTATCCTATGTTCACGTCCACGTTCAAGTTCACGGTCCTTAAACCAACACCCCTAGGGAGAGGGTGTTGGAGTTGCAACTTCTGGGAATTGCTGAGCTACATAGTACATCAAGTCGCTCATTCCTGACGGCCCCACAGTTGGTCCACGGGCTCCATGAGCCTAGCCGGGAGGACTGCTGTCGCAGATCCACAGACCATTCCCCTGTTCTGCCTCCAGGGACGTGTCCTGCAGCCGTTGTGAGACCGGCTAGGGCTACAAGCCCAATAGTGTGAGACTTTTAGTACATCCAGGTGCTCATCTCCTGGCGACCCCACAGTTTGTCGACGGGCCCGTAGGCCGAGCCAGGAACCAGTACAGTAGCTCCCCTCTGCACTGGTCCGAGCCGAGCCCTGGTGTGCCCCCAGGGACGCCTTCTGCTGCAGTTGTGGGCCAGCACGGAGCTCGCAAGCTCCAACAGATGAGCAAATAGTACGACAAGGCGCTCATCTCTTGCCTACCCCACTAATGGTTCACGAGTACCTTGGACTTGACCGGGAGGACTGTCTAGCAGATCCACCGACCTTTCCCCCAGTGCACCAGCTGGGGACGTGTTTGGTTGCTGAAGTGGGTCCAGCCTGAGCATTAGTACGTCAGGTCGCTCAACTCCTGACGACTTAAGCAGAATGGACAGAACAACTGTGAGATGGAACAGGCAATTTATGTCTAACCCGTGAAGTGAAGAAGATATGTCCATCCGATGTTAAAAAGAGTATAAGCCTATGGTTCTCCAGCTTTGTTTAGGCCCTCCTTTATCTCTGTGCCCTTCAGGTTGTTACTGGAATAACTCATTTGATAAACGATCATAATCCATTCTGTGGATATGATTTAACAAATTCTATTGATATAATACATAAATAATTCTCAACTCGTGTCCAACTAGGGGCCGGATCGATGGATGAGATGAGATGAAGCCCCTAATATAGAGGTCTGTGAATGACACGGGTGCCGGCTGACCACGCCTGACGCACCATCACGGGGGCAGATGAATGAAATGAAACTAAGTGGTTGAGATGAGTATGGAGAAATTGTGGCAGGGGAAACGCGATAAAAACCTGCTCAAGCTCCGTTTCGTCCACCACGAAACCCAGATGGAGTGACCGAGACTCGATCTCGAGATCCCAGTGGTGAGAGGCGAGCGTCTAACCGCCTGGGCCACCGAGCCGCCTTAAATTCTATTGATATTGGTATATTTTCTTTTGAACTTTTAACATTTCATGAATATCAACATGTCTCTTTTCTGGGTGTCCAGCAAATTACAAATAGGAATTCCCGACATTTCTAGGTTTTTTCATGACACCAAAAAGTAATTTCCCAGTTTTTTGAGTGCTAAATTGAATTAATTATAGGAAAGCTAATTTTGTCAAAATATGTTTTAATATGAATAAGTAATAAAAACATATAATTTATTTTTATTAATTAAATAAAAATAAAACTACGTTTTATTTTTATTTAATTAATTTAATTAATGAAGACATCTTAGAAGAATTACACATGGAACCTTTAGAAAACAAAATTTCTGATTATAAGTCAAGATGGATACAACATGTTCATCGAATGGAAGATTACAGAATACCCAAACTAATGTTAAGATATCAACCTGCAGGAAGAAGAAGACCAGGACGTCCACTCAAAAGACTTCTGGATGGTGTTTCTCTTGAGGCCGAAACAGGTCAACAAATGGCCTAAATTCGTGAATGTACTATGATGATGATGATGATGATGATGATGATGAATATGGATTTTCATCAAGTAAACACCAACTCAATTGATTATTTATTTTTATGGTAAGGATTTATCAGCGGGGCAGCGTAACTCCGCCTTCCAGGTGCCCCAACCTCAGAAGTGGGTTCAAAAACGCCATGCCAGGAGAGAATACCAGAATGTCGAAATTACAAGGAGGTTGCATTGGATAAAAAAAGTATTGTATTGCAAGCCCATGTTTTCCCTTTACAGAGATTTAGGCGCTCTCCCCCCACAGGAAAGAATTTCAACCATACTAATTTAGTTACACTTGTTTTCGTACAGATGTCATTTTTGAGTGGTCCATGGTCAGCGTTCCGCCTCATACTGATATCTAGGAAACCAAGGTAGTACTAGGACGGGAAAATTCGGTAAATTTTGCTTAGAGGCCTTTTCATTCAGGCTTAAGGATCTTTTACGAGCCTGAAAATCTTCAGACTCGGGACCCACGGCTTAAAGTCCCTCCCGGAGGACTCGCTCCTTGGATTTTTCCGTCCTAAAAAATCCATCGTCCCTGGCCGGGTTTGAACCCGCGATCCTCGGGACCAGAGGGAAGGAGCATAACCACTAGTCCATCGCGGCCGACAAACAAAAATATATATCTAAAATAAGAATAGCAAAATTTGTTTTTTATTCGATCATTGGCTATGTTACGACAAAACATTGCAAACATTCTCATGTTAAAATTACTTTATTCATGTCTTATTTTTTTCTCTTTTTATTTTTTTTCGTAAATGACAGCCTACTACACTTTTAAAGCTTTTTTCTTTTGTTCCAGTTCTATTATAAAAATCCCAGCTTTAATTTTCTCAACTTTGGCTTTTTTCCTTCGGACAATTTATTTTTTCGATCTAACTGTGCTTCTTTATATCCTAAATTTGAGCATCTGCGCAAAATTTAATGGGTCTTTTTCAACCAAGCAATACCTTCGTTGCAATGCATACTACGTGTATCACTGAGGCAACATTTGTAGGGAAAGTTGCGTTAACTATTATTAGCTTCTTTACATGTGCGGACGTAAAGAGACATGGGGAACCAGAAATGAAGATTTTTACAAACTATTCGGATTGTTTAGTTTTAGAAAAGGAATAAACCAGACGAACGATTCGTGTCGTGCTGCTAACAAATGACAGCAATGTTTTTGAATGTCATCTGACGTAACTCTCTGTGGACAACGTTCGACAGAACTGATTGATCGCTGTGTAAAGACACTCAGCCAAGTCACGAAATCGTATCAGTTCACCTTAACAACCAGGTTTACAATCCCGAGTCGTTATTTCTAGCGCATGCGTTCTACTAGCTGATCCACACAGGCTCAACTTTACGTGTTCTTACGCTACAATCATCTTGGAACAACATTTTAAAAGGAAGGTATCTACCACCCAGTTTACATTACTTGTAGGCCAGAGTCAATACTGCAAATATACTAACAAATAACTTTTATAAATACCTAGCATAAAACCAGGCATGCGCTGCTACGCCTAAATAAATAAATATTAAAGGTTATAGCCTATTATACTAGTCCATCGCTGTGATCTCGAGGTAGCGTGTTGTCTTGTCACGCAGCGGGCCCGGGTTCGATTCCCGGTCCGGACAGGCTCCTGGGTGAGGTTTTTTTTTCACCTGTAAGACAAACAGGTCCACCGCTGTGGTCTCGAGGTAGCGTGCTGCCTTGTCACGCAGGGGGGGATCGATTCCCGGTCAGGACAGGCTCCTGGGTGAGGTTTTTTTTCGGGTTTTTAGAAATTAAAATAATCAGTTTAATTATTTCAAGGAGTAGTTTATTTTAAAAATATAAATTTTGAGAGAATCAGTATTTCGTATAAATTATTTTGGTAGTCTTTTTACATCTATAATTATTATTTTATTATTATTATTATTGGTACCTGTAAGACAAACAGGTAGCGTGCTTCCTTGTCACGCAGCGGGCCCGGGTTCGATCCCCGGTCGGGGCAGTTTTTCTCACCTGTAAGACAAATGTCAGGAAAACTTTAAGGCCCAAACGGTCCCCGAAATCACATGGCCATCATCATCGTTCTTATCATCATCATCATCATCATCCTCTTCACAGATGTGGAAAGCAACGGGAAACTACCACACCTATAATACCCCAGTAAAACTGCAAAGGAAACAGTAATATAGTGTACGGTTAAAAACTATAATATAGTTACCTTGTAGGTCCGTCTCCTCAACTTAAGGAGGATAGCATGAAAATGCTATAATTGCACTGAAAGACCTGCCCTCGGGCAGAATTACTATGGATGGAGAGATGGATGGATATATATGTTATTATTATTTTTATTATAACATAAAAGTCTAAACTTTAAAACTTCACTACGTCACCTTTTTTTTCGTTTTGAAAAACTTATTTCTTGTAATTACAACAGCAAGAGAGATGAACGTCCTCCGGATGTGGTTGGCGAAGAGCCAAGAGAGAAAAAAGAAATACATAGAGGAGGAGAAAGACAAGAAATAAAAGAAAGCAATACAAAGAAATAAATAATTCGTGGGAGGGGATTTGCTTTATTTTACGATTCACGAAGGAAGGCGCTTCTATGTCTTGACAACGAGGTTTCAGGTTATCGGGAGTTGACAAGTAATTTGAGCTTCAACTGCATCGCACAATAGGTAGAACCCGTTCAATCAAGTGACACACTATCAGCCTTTGTCTTCACACTGTTAAACCCGATCTCACTATCCAATTTCACTAGCGTCAATGTTTAAAAAAACAGCAAACATCACGTTTTATAAAACATTCAGTATCATTATTTAAATCTAAACTGAATGCTATTTTAACGTCTTCATAATGACTATTTAACTCATGCCACAAATGCTAGTCAATGACCAATCACGTTTCAATGATTTGTTTTACAACCAATGACAGTCGTGTTTCACCTGGCTCTTTATCGATTTCTCTTTATCAGCTCCTGTTTTTGTGATAAAGAAAGCTCCTCCTTTTTAATGTTCTGAACAGTTCAAAACATTATTTTTCTCCAACAAATACATTGAATATCGCGCATTATGAAAAGATTACTTGATTGTCCTGAGTTGTTTACTACAAAAAGAAATGAGTAACCCGTAATGTTGATTATTGAAAATTAACAGTTTAATGGGCTTAATTATTTCTCCACTTGGGTTGACTTCTTACAATATTTGCGATATTATTTGGCAATACATACTATGATCAAGAAGCAGTAAATGAACATAACCTCACATTTTCGATTTGGTTTAAAACATCGCCGTTTACATTAAATATTTAAATATTTTAAAATAACAATAGTCAAACAATGATTTGTGAGTAAACAGCTTAATTTTATTCGTTAAATAGTCCTAACAAATGCTACTCTTGATTTCCAAATTCTCTACATAAATTCACTCCTCACTTCGTGAGTCGTGAATTTATCGATAATTTGGAAATCACTCGTGGCATTACTTATGAAAAATGCTTATCTTCAGCACTTATTACGAATGAATGAACAGCGCATACCAAGAAGAATGTATAATTATAAACCAAAAGGGAGAAGAATGTTGGGAAGACCATTGAAGAGATGGAAGGACCAATTCGACCTATAATGAGATGGGAACAGGCCATTGGGCTTAATCCTTGTTGTTGTTGATGGTGATATGAAAAAACTACCTATAACTAACTCAATGGCTATAACGAACCCTTAGGTCCATGGCAGCGCGGATATAAGCTCTCCATACATCCCTATTCTGAGCCAATACTTTCCAAGCACCCCCTGTATAATCCAACTCTCTGAAATCATGCATAATGTTATTCTCCCGCCTCATTCTTGGTCTACAAACTGGACGTTTTCCCTCTGGTTTTCCTACAAGAAGCTTCCATGCACCTCTTTCATCCCCCATACGTGCCACATGTCCTGCCCATCGCAGACTACGAGACTTAACTGTTCTTATTATATAGGCTTTCCTATACATATCATGAGGCTTAATATTATAATATTATGAAGTTTTCTCCATTCACCTGTCTGTCATCTCTTTTTTGGCCGAGTTTTTTTCCTAATAACTTTAATTCTCACATTCTCGTAATCTTCTTTCCTGCCTTAAATTAAGAGTCCATGTTTCGCATCCATATAACTGGGAGAATAACAGTTTTATAAATTCTTTGTTTAACGTTTTTTTGAAAGGAGCTGGGACGACAAGAGTCTCTGTGCTGCATAATAGCATGCATTTCTAGTTGAGCCTATGTTTAATTTCTTTGTGTATCTCATTCCTATTTATAATTATTGTTCCAATATATTTGAAATCACCCACTTCTTCAAAATTTCCCTCATTTGTTATTCAAATGCTCCATGTTTAGCATTTTATATAAATATATGTCGATGGAAATGGATTTCTAGAGGAGAGCAGCAAGATGTTCAAAATTAGACAAAATAAGAAATACTGTCATAAGAGAAAAAATGAATATTGGTTATTCAATAGTAGATTATATACGGTATAAGTAATTAAATTGGTATGGGCACGTACGACGAATGCAAGAAGAAAGATTACCCAGGAAAACATTGGAATGGTGTCCACCTAGAAGGAGGAGGAGAGGAAGACCTCCAAACTCGTGGATGCAGGAAATAAGAACTGGAATGAGAGCAAGAGGACTGGAGGACATGGAGTGGGTAGATACAAACGAGTGGAAAAGAAAAATAAAACTTTAGGCAAAGAAAGAAGTTTAAACATTAAAATGCTGTATATAAATAAAAATAGTGCGTATAAAATTAATCTAGGATGTAAATTACAACTTGCTATTTTAACTTTGTTGGACGGAAGAGGTCTTATGGCCTTAACTCTGCCAGCTTAAACAATACATTATTATTATTATTATTATTATTATTATTAAGCGAAATTTGTGAATATGCATTACAAACTTTTAATCTATAAGTCCGTACAACCATTTATGTTTTTTTTTTAACTCGTGTTAATTATCAATGAGGAGGAAAATTCTCAAAATGAATAAATGAATTATTATTATTATTATTATTATTATTATTATTATATTGCTTTACAAAAGTTGTGGGAAGCATTAAAATATATGGACATAAACGATATAATTATTAATACATTAAAAATTATTAATACAATAAAAAAAAATTGTTCCTCCCATGGTATCTTTACCTTGTAGTGGAGAGGCATGCGTCCCGAGAGCTATGCCGGCGGTAGCATTGCTGTCGAAAGGATTACCCATGCTGGACTGGTCGAAGGCGATAAGCCAACCGAAAAAAAAGTACCTTGGTCTCATCGTAAAAATACAACCGTCAAGAAACGCGGACATGGATTCCATTGGGGTAAAATTTTTCGGAGGTAGAATAGTCGCCCATTCGGTTCTCCGGGCGGGGACTGCTTCAGGGAATCCATGCCAAAGGCTCAAACACAGGAAACATGGAATTTTAGGACTTTATGTAATAACGGGGCGCTAGATATATTTAATGGTCCCGCGCCGTAGCCGAGTGGTTAAGGCAATAAGCCTTGGCGCAAAGCTACGGGACTTGCGCTGGTTCGAGTCTCCATTGGGGATGCAATTTTCTCTTGGAATTTCGGCCAGTATGGGACAGGTGCACACCAGCATCTTGAGGTATTTGGGTAGCTAAAATAAGTAGCGACTCCAGGTTGAGAAAATCAGCTATAACGGGTGGCGGAGCCGACATGGTAATCACATGTCACCCCTACACTGGCTATATTATCGTTTACCTCTGTGATTAACACATGTGGAAGTGAGGCCAGCAGCCGGCTGGCAGGCCAAGGGCCTTCTAGGCTTGTCACACTTGGAGTTAAGATATATTTAATGATTATTGGCTAAATTATTTTATTTTCTTAACAGGAATTATTCCTGTATGGGTTTCTCCTAGTGGTTACATTATCATTCATCACTTCATCACCTATTATAATCGGGGTAACGTTACTCCGTCTTCCAGGCAACCCAACTTAACAAGTGGGTTACAATTTCGCTATGCCAGAAATGTCGTAAAGGCAACCTGATAACTAGAGCCCGGATGTTAGGCACTTAAAAAGTTCAAAATAGGCAGGCAAAAAGGCACAAAAATCATTAATATAGGCATTAAAAATCAAAATAGGCTCTTACAAAAAATGGACTACACCATAAAATGTTACAGCCTTACGTAAAGGATATAAACATATCCTATCAATAGTGTATGAAGATATCAGAGATGATTTTGGAACTTGTTTAGTCTTTTTACAAAGATAATACTTATGTTTTGCAGTGTGTACGTGCTGCGAAACATGACACTTCTTCGCGCAATTCCCTGAAATTTTACACACTTTGCAAAACAATATTTAATCGGCACTTGAGAATATTTCCACACCAAATTCTTTCACGAAATTGGTCCGTTTGTCTTTTAGTGTTGTCCATTCATTCTTTATGCATCGTGAAACAACTGTTCTAAAGGGGGAAAAAAAACTCAAAACAAAAATAAGCCACATACACTTGTCGCACCACTTTGTCTTTGAAGCACCTGTCTGTGAACGAGGACTACAGACTGAATTCAGAGTTATCAACATCAAAAATAATATTGTCAGTCACTTAAAGGTTTCTATGCAATTATATGTGTCATGAAGTTTGTCCATTTCAATTAAATTAATTAAAATACTAAGTTAATTTGGAGGGGAAAATGGCAAATAGGCATTATAAGCGGAAATAGGCATTTATAGGCAAAATTAACTTCATGGAAAACAACTCTAGGGTCGTTGGTATGAACTTATATGAAGTCACTTTTACAATATCTATAATAAATAACTGTAGGCATTTTCCCTAACATCCGGTCTCTACATTGGTAAAAAAAATAATTTTTTTTAATGAAACTTTGAAACTACCAATTCATTATGGTTTACAGGCGAGTTATACTGCATCTCTCTCTCTCTCTCTCTGTAATTCCACGGAAATACCAACATAGTGTGAATTTTTAAAAGCTCTGTCTGAATTTACGGAGAAACAATTATTTTTTAAATCTCGTCTAGCTTTCAATTATGCAAGATTTTCAACTCCGACGTGGAACGCTTCTTCTGTTCGAGAAATTTCAACGTTTCACAGCAGCCGTAAGAGCGAATGATACTAAACTACACACAATACATGGTGTAAGTAATGCAAGTGTATATTATGAATTCTTTGTGACTAATACACTCAAAATGTATTGTGGCAATTGGTCACAGATGTATGTATTATATGATTTTATTAAACGACCGCCTCCTTGAAGACAGATTTCTCTACAAACCAACGTGAATAATATTAAAGCAATATAACTGTTACTCAGCTGTGATGTCGGGGTACGATACGTATGTGCAGCAGGCCCAGATTCGAACCCCAGTCGGAACAAGTCTTCTGGGTGAGGTTTTCTCAGGGATATTCCTCACCCGTAAGACAAATATCAGGAAATTGTTCCGGAAATCATCCTTAGCATATTCACCTTATTTAGTATGAACGTATGGGTCGGCCCTGTGGTCATGTTCCTTGCCTCTGGTCGCGAGGACCATGGGTTCAAACCCGGACAAAGTCGATGGATTTTTTTAAGGATGGAAAGATCCAAGGAGCAAGTCCTCTGGAGGGACTTCAAGCCTGAAGCTGCCTCGTAAACGAACTTTAAGCCTGAATAAAGAGGTCTCTGTGCAACATTTACCGACCATCTTCATCCTAGTAATAGCTACCTTAATTGCCTACCAGGTGTCTCATTGGGTCGCAAAGTTGACCGCATATCATTCATGAAATCAGTAAGGAAATAACTAACTAACTCATTGGTACTATCGAACCCGCTCTCCATACATCCCTATCCTGAACTAATGATTTCCAATCATCCCCTGTATAGTCTACTTCTCTTAAATCATAGTTAATGTTACTCTCCCACCTCATTCTTGGTCTACCAACTGGGCGTTTTCCCTCTGGTTTTCCTATAAGAAGCTTCCATGCACGTCTTTCATTCCCCATTCGTGCTACATGCCCTGCCCATCGCAGTCTACGAGACTTAACTGTTCTCATTATATCTGCCTTCCTATAAAGACCATGCCATTCATTGTTATGCAGTCTTCTCCATTCACCTGTCTGTTCATCTCTCTTTGGTCCAAAAATGTTCTTAAGAACTTTATTGTCAAATACTCAAAATCTCCTTTCCTCCCTTAAAGTAAGAGTCTATGTTTCGCACCCATATAATATAACTGGTAGAATAATAGTTTTATATATTTTCAGTTTAACGTTTTTTGAAAGGAGTTGGGAAGTCAAGAGTCTCTGCAATGCATAATAGCACCCATTTCCAGAATTGAGCCTATGTTTAATTTCTTTGTGCATCTCATTCCTATTTGTGATTATTGTTCCTAGGTATTTGAATTCAGCCACTTCCTCAAAATCTCCCTCATTTGTCATTAGCTGTCCATTTCCATTATATAATGTTAACCAAATTAACTTGGTCTAGTTACTCCTAACAAAGGAGAGGCTAAGGCAGTAGATTGTAGTATAAGTGAATGGAGTGCCTTATCTTAACTGTCCGTGTTGTCTCGAAAATGGCCATTCATATAGGAAGTCCCTCCATATCCTTCTGCGCTCAAAAAACATCTGTGGTCCTCTCCCGGTAAGTCGTATCCCTGTAAGGCATGTGTGGCGTGGGGCATGAAGTAACTATAATAGGAGATGTTAAACTAGGTTAAAGCCCCGCTGTCCAGGAAACCGACCACTATAAACAACTTAATTCATTGCATTTAAATGTATTGTTTAGTGATAGCGATGAGATCGGGAAGGTGATTAAGGCTGGTCATGCCAATTCCGTCTTCCGAAAGCTGAGGCTCTCGTCTTTCAATTGTTCCCGGATTTTTTAAAAATAAATATCTTGTTAGCACATGACGTTGAATAGAGTGAGCCAGTTAGAGAAGGTTATGCATGGCCCACTTAATTAACCACGGAGAGGCGGGCTGAGAGTCGCTCTTCACGGAAAGCTGGGTTCTTGAATACCGGCCTAAATATCGCAGAAGGAAACGGATTGGACACACTCTCAGAAGAGAACTAAACAGTGTGCCAAAGAGAGCTCTGTAATGGAATCCAAAGAGATTGCCTAGACAAAGGGGAAAACCAAGAATTAAATGGTGCAGTACTGTAACAACAGGCATTGAATAACAAGAAAAAAAAATGTAGATGAAGTCAGGAATTCGGTAAAAAAACACAGTACGGTGACGTGCTTCCACAAAGTCCCTATGCTTTCAAGAGGTGTGACAGGAACTACTGCTATTTAGAGATAAAACCGTAGCCGATTGGTTTAAGGCACGATGCTTTGGTGCAGAGCTACAAGAACTTATGCTGGTTCCATTCCATATGGGTGAAGAAATTTTTATCGTGGAATTTTGGCAAATAAGGGACCGGTGCTCACCTAACATCGTGAGGAATTGGGGTAGCTACAATGAGGAGCGGCTCCTGGTTGAGAAAACCAGCTATAGCATGAATCGACATGGTGGCCACATGTCATTCCTACAGACTAGATGATCATCCACCTCTGTAAATGACACATTGGAATGTTTTATTTAGAGATAAAAAATTGTAAAATCGTAATACAACGAATTCATATAATAAATCTGAGGCCTGACGACCCCAGCCATAAATTAATTCTGCTAAACCACACAGCCTGGTTACGTAGCAAGGATAAACAACGAATACAATGTTAAAATAACAGTTCAGCGAAATAAACTAATGTGGAGGTTTAATTTTCTCTCTCTCTCTAGAATTCCCCTCAAACGCCAATATCTCTAGGCCATCTCCAGTCAAAAGTGAAATGTTACAAAAAATACATGTATCCCCCAGAAAAAAAGTATATCACTGTTATTTATTACTCCTTTAAAGAAATGTGTAATTTAATAGAGGCGATTTAAATCGTTTTAATGTCATTAGCCAGTGCCAATTCAGCGATAAGAGATACATATGTTAATATATCTATCTAATGGCATAGCCCATTGTTCAGCCATAACCTCTCCTTTGTAAGGAGTTACTAGACATATATTTTTTTAGTTACCTTATTTGCTCGTAATGTCATGGATGCCAAGATAAAAATGTATAATGTTATGGCGGTTCCCACAATATTGTATGGGTGTGAAACTTGGGCTCCAGTGAAAAAACAGAAGGATAGAATACAGACGGCGGAGATGAGGTTCCTAAGACAAGTAAAAGGATGTACAAGACTTGATAGAATAAGAAATGAGGATATAAGAGAAGAATTGAAAGTACAGCCTTTATTGGATAAATTCACGAATTACAGACAGAAATGGAGTGATCACATGGATGGAATGAGTAAGGAGAGATATCCATTGTTAGCAAGAAATGATCAAACAAGAGGAAGACGTGATGTTGGAAGACCTAGAAGACGTTGGGCTGATGCATTATGAAGTCGGAACGGGCAATTGCCTAATCCCTGGAGTGATGATGATGATGATGTCATGGATGACCTGTGGTCAACACACCGACACAACGAGAAATCTAGTAGGCAACTAAGGTATTACTAGGACGCTCTCTGGATCACTTCCGTCAGCTCGAGTGCAGCTGTGTTGTTTTGGTCCTGTAAGCCAGGGTAGGGCATCCCGGGTGTGGACCCTAACCCTCGGCTGGACTAAGAAATGATTGAGTGTGTATGTGTAAGTAATTATTATTATTATTATTATTATTATTATTATTATTATTATTATTATTATTATTATTATTATTATTATTTTGTTTTTGTAAATTTATTTGATGACCAAGATAATTGATTTATATTTTTTATATTATGTATGTATTCATATTTTTTTTAAAAAATCCATGTTATGGTCAAAAAGATCAATTTATATTTAATTAACCAGACTTATAATTTCAACATTAACATTTTTAGTAAAAAGAATGTTTAATTACTGTTTTGCTGCTTCATATTAATTCCTATTCAAAAGCTTTCTCAAGTCAAATAAGCTCCCCTTTTCCTTCTAGCTTTCATGACTGTAAATACTACACAGTTTGATACGAACTATATAAATTACTACAGTGTGTTTAATAATTTCATGGTAATAGTTAATAAATGTTAAGCATACAACATAGGGCACGGGCAAAGGCAAGCAGATAGCACTGATATTTATGACTTGGGGGCTACCAAATGGTAGTAGAACGTATGAGCTAAAAGGTTACTCTTTTAAAGAAATGTGTAATTTAATAGAGGCGTTTAAAATCATTTTAATGTTATTAGCCTGTGCCAATTCAATGAGATAAGATATACATATGTTTAATATCTGTCTAATGGCATAGCCCATTGTTGAGCCATAGCCTCTCCATTGTAAGGAGTTACTAGACCAAATTAAATTTTAGTTACCTTATTTGCTCATAGATGTCATGGATGACCTGTGGTCAACACATTGACCCAATGAGACATCTGGTAGGCAACTAAGGTATTACTAGGACGCTGACGTCGGTAAATTTTGCTTAAAGACCTCTTTATTCATGCTTTAGGATCTCTTACGAGCCTGAAAATCTTCAGACTCAGGACCCACGGCTTAAAGTCCCTTCCGGAGACCTTGCTTCTTGGATTTTTCCGTCTTAAACAAAATCAATATTCTAATTAGATTAAGTTTAGGATTAAATATTCTCATGGTCGCATCATCACTCACCATATCATCGGAGCAGCGTAATCCCGCCTTCCAGGCGCTCCAACCTCAGAAGTGGTTACAATTACGCAAATGCCAGGAGAGAACACCAGAAATGTTGAAATGACAACCTGGTGTACCGAATTTCAGGTCTCGTAGACTGCGATGGGCAGGACATGTTGCACGTATAGGGGATGAAATACTTGCATGGAAGCTTCTTGTAGGAAAGCCAGAGGTAAAACGCCCAGTTGGTAGAACAAGAATGAGGTGGGAGAATAACATTAACTATGATTTGAGGCAAGTGGATTATACAGGAAATGATTGGAAAGCATTAGCTCAAGATAGGGATGTATGGAGAGCTTATGTCCGCGCGGCCATGAACCTACGGGTTCGATAGTGCCAGTGAGAAAGTATGTAAGGTATACCATTAGGCCTATATGTTCATAATTTAGAACAGATCCTCTACTATCACATTCTGCATGCCATAGCCTAGTTAAGACAATGCAATAGAAGGCGGAAGGTCGAGGATTCGAGTCCCAATGATGTCAGGATCTTTAAACTGACGCAAACAGTCTGGCAGCACATTGGACCAGGGATTGACTCAGCCTCTGACTGAAATGAGTACAAGATGCTTGTCCTGGTAATAAAAGCGGTCGTTACGCAAGGCTCACATTAAGTGCCGATTGTCTTGAAAGCAGGAGCCTTAATACCCTACTTCCCGAAGGGCCTTTTAAGGCCTGTAGAGGGATCACTTTAACTTCTAGTACAATATTGTTCCCCCTATTGAGCGGCCTCTCTAAAACACAATTTCTTCATGCAACTATCGATAGACTTTTATTGAGGATTTCACAATTCAAATCCTAATGTTCGAAGTTTATATATGAGATATTAGATAAAACAGTAAAAAAATACAGAGTGGAACTAATATTAGTGCACAGATTTTAAGTATTTTGTGGTAAACATAAAATATCTTATACATTTTGGGCCGCAAATGCAAAGTTTTCTCAGAAAATAACATTTTTGTACAGACATTTATCGGTGCATTACTTTACAACGATGGCGAGTATAGGTCTGAGTTTCACACAGTAGGTTAGGAGACGTAAAGTACAAAAACTTTTTCCTTACGTATTCTTTCATCCTAACACAAATGAAATGAACATTTTTATTGATATTACACAAAAGGAAAATTGGCAACATTGAAAAGGCGTATTATGTGTATTTTATAGAAATATACTAAGAAAGTTGTCCCATTTCACGTCTCGTATGATTTGTGTGAAACTCAAACCAATGCTTTCCATCTTTATACAGTTATGCACCAATAACGTATAGCAGGATTTTAATATTATAATAAATATGAAAGTTAAAGTTAATTTTGTATTTTAAAATTGTTTTAATATTTAGATATAACTTAAATAAGGAAAAAAACATTTAAATAATTCACTGTTGGTTATTGTTGAATAAAAATGTCTTAGTAACAATTAAAAAAATTGTACTACATAACTGTTTTTGTAAAGAATGCTTTTAAAAATTGTTTTAAGTCATTGTTGTCAAAATTATAAATCCTTCTGTTATACTGTAATAAGAACACCTGCATAACTTCATATTCCTAAATGAAAGTAAACTAAACTCTGATTGGATATAAAACAATTAACTTTCTTATTTAACAAATCAAATTAAACCTTATATTTAAAAAAACTATTAACCAATAGAATTTAAAAATAACATCATGTGATGTAATAATGGTCTGAAAATTATAAAAGAATTACACTAGTCATTCTGCATACAACTTTCAACAAAGGTAGAGCTCTCCTAATAAAATGTAATATTTAATACAAGAAGAATATTGATTTAAGAGAAGAAAATATTTTTTTTTATCGACGGTGAAGAATAATAACACCAACTTATACTTAATCTGTGGGGAACTTTAAGAAGTGAATAAATTTGCAATTATTTCTACAAGAAACATTTTTTTAGTAACTTTGAAGTGTTTTCCTATTCAGTGTACCAATTTCCGACCCTAAGAATAGAATCCAGCTCTACCAAAAATTAAACCCAACCTAAAGCAGTAACTCTTTCTGGGACACAAATCCTTCCTCAAAATATTACTACAACATCGGGCATGAAGAGAATTACTTCTTCAAACATTTGTAAGAAAATGTTCTCTCTTTTTTTCAGAGAAAACTGTACATTTCCGTCCCAAAATGTATGAGAAATTTTGATTATATTTACCATGGAATTCATACTTAAAATTAGCGCCCTTAAATTACTTCCACACTGTATAAGGTTTTTCTAAAGTGAAAATATTAAATATACAGATTGTAATGTTTATAACTTTCATTCGTAAGAATTTTTAAGTTAATGAATGAGCTGAAAAATATGCAATTTAACTCACCAACATTAGGAGTTGTGTAGTCCCAACTTTCTGCGTCATTCTTGTAAACATTCAACTTGGTGGGCTGCAAACAAACAAAATTAACATTATATAAAATTGTAGACTTTCACGGCAGGTGTTTTGATTCGTGTATTTTATGTCTTTCGGGCTAAATGGCCGTGGTCTGGTTTTATTAACACTCGACGTTTCATCTACTACTGCGGTAGACATCCTCAGGAGATTCTGCGTGCTCTTTGACCTCCTAACTCTTCAAATGTCGGCTGCAGACTGGCTGTCAGAGAATATCTGATGTTGTTTGGAAATGGTACCAGCGCCTAAGTGCGCTTTGACCCATTCTTCTGTTGATTTTTATCTTTATTGTGTCATCTTGTAGTTGGGGTTGAAAAGGTGTCCCGATTCAACTTGTTTGAGTTTTTGTTAATTTAATTTATGGAACATAGAGTTTGTATAACTTGGAGAAGTTGAGGATTATTTAGGATTGTAGCTATTAGAGTTAGGATTGATTGAAGGGAGGAATTTGGGATTGTTGTAAGTAGGGTTAGGAGTTGTTGAATAGAGGAATTTGGGGAAGATGGGATGCTTGGTGGGGGGATGGGTTCAGGGATTCTTGTGGGTGTAGTTGGTCTGCGTTCAGTTGGGATGCTTGGCTTAATTGTGTTCTTCTGCCTGGTCTGATGTTGCCTAGGTTGTCTGGACTGTAGGTATCGCTGGAACGCTGGGCATTGCCGATGGCTCGCCGCATGTTCCATGTTGCAGTTGGTACATTTAGGTGTCGTTTGATCACAGTCTGTCACCCTGTGCTCTCCTGAACACCGGACACATCTCGTCGCCCTGAAACAGTGCTTCGCTATGTGTCCAAATCCCTGGAAGTTAAAGCATTGTGTCCCTCCTGTCGGTTTTCTGTAGGATTCTAGGCGAACTTTGATGCCAAATAGTTCGTCGAGATCGTCTGATAATCTGGTTTTAAGGTCCTTCGTTTTATGAAACGTGAGGACGTAGACTGGTAGTTCTAGTGTTTTCAGCTCGCCGTTTTCTCGGTAGTGTCGTTCTAGGCTGCGTACTTCCATTATGGGCAGTTTTCGAAGCACTATTTCTTCATATATATTTTCTATTGTGATGGAGGGCGGGAGGCCTTTCATGGTGGTCTTAAATATTGGTGGTAGGCCATAACCATGGGTGTAAAATGGTGTTTGGGATTCCTTTAGGTGTTTATATGCCTGGTCATAAGCTTTCTTCGTAGTTGTACGTATCGTTAAGCAGCCTTGTTTGTACCGCATTGATACGTCTTTTCTATTGCCGGCAGTGATACACTCCAGCTTGTAGGGGGTAATTTCATCGGTGTTCACCACTATGGGTGGGGGGGTTTCAGCTTCGTCGATATCTAGAAGTTCAAAGAGGTTCCTGGTTTCAATTGGTGTATGGGTTCGCATGGTGCGGGGTTTCTTCGTTGTATGGCGGCCGGGTGGGAGGGAGAATCCCTCGCCATCCGGTCCCGTGATGGGCGTCTTCTTCGTTGTCGATCCGTTCATCGTAGTAGCCATATGATATTGGAAATCGTGTCCTTATTTATAGTTGAGTATGACAACCAATCAAAAAATAGCTCCAAAGCAACGGACCGTATAGAAAACACCACAACATAATACTCAACTATAAATAAGGACACGATTTCCAACGCAAAAGCCAGTCTGCAGCCGACATTTGAAGAGTTAGGAGGTCAAAGAGCACGCAGAATCTCCTATGGATGTCTACCGCAGTAGTAGACGATACGTTGAGTGTTAATAAAACCAGACCACGGCCATTTAGCCCGAAAGACATAAAATACATGAATCAAAATTAACATTACTTAATACAATTCACACCCAGCAAACACTAAAATTATGTTACCTGAACGTGCCAACTTTTAATTAAACTGTTAACGCGTGGTCCTCCCTTCCTTTCAAAAACCAATCAATAATGGATCAAGTATGTATTAAAAATTATTTTCATATTCTCTCTTTTTACCTTAGTCTAACCTCTCCCCCTACAGGGTGATTCTGTAAGAGCGTGCAAAAATTAAACAGGACATAGGTGATGCTCCATTGAATAATTTGAGCTAGTTCTGAGAAGCCAGATGAATTAACCAGAGGGCTACGGTGTCGTTATAAGCTTGAACCCTTAAATTGGCAAAATACAAATTGCTTCTGTCAGTTATTTGAATGTGGCGGACCGCAGTGAAAATGGAATCTTGTGTAACTCTTATTATTAGGTCATCATCATCATCATCCAGGGGTTAATCCTGTTGGCTTGTTCCGATTTCATGAAAGCTAGAATTGTTCAGACCATCTTCTGTGTGGGCGACCAACATTTCTCCTTCCGTGCGGCTTATAATTTAGCAATAATTTTGGAAACATTATTAGGTATATTGTATAATTAGACACATATTTAAGTGATTTCTTTCTGTTCGTTTTCTTCTGATTTATTTAAAATATTACATTAATTGAACCAAATGATCTATCCAAATGTATACATTACGAATTTAAGGATTAACGAAATTTAAAAATCGTGATCCTATTAACAGATGCTCTCACTAAAGGCCTTAGGCCATTGGGATAATAGGAAGCTAGGGCTCCCACTTGTAGAAATATAAACCCTGCCCTGTATTTGCACAAAGAAATTAAACATAGACTAAAAAAATACATGATATTATACATTATAGGGACTTACGTCGTCCCAACGTCTCTCAAGAAACATAAAACTGAAAATATATTAAACTGATATTCTCCCACTGAAACATGGAATCTTGCTTTAAGGAAAAATAAATGATTACCAGTATTTGAGAATAAAGTTCTCAGAAAAAAAAATAAACCAAAGAGAAATGAACAGACAGGTGAATGAAGAAGACTAGTGAGCTGCATGATCTTTATAGAAATCAGACATAATAAGAACACTTAATTCTCGAAGACTGCAATGGGCAGGACATGTGGCACAAATGGGACTGAAAGAGGGCATAAAAGCTTCTTGTAGGATAACCAGAAGGAAATCGCCCAGTTGGTAGACCAAAAATGAGGCGAAAAAAATTATTTGAAGGAAGTAGATTATAGAGTGGTTACTGAAAAACAACTCAGGATAGGAATGTATGAACAGCTTATGTCCGCGCGGCCATAAATCTATGGGCTTGATAGTGCCAATGAGTTAGTTAGCTATAAACCCTGCGTGACGACCGCCTTTACTCTAGAACATAGTATGGTAATCATCTCCATCGACCCCTATATCATGATGTCGCCAGTAAGTTGAGGCCAGTTCAAAAACCCTGTACACATCGATACTTGAACACACGACCTTCGGGCTTGTTGCGTTTTGCCTTAAACGACTATGCTAAAGTGTGTCCTCAAAGAAGAATGATGTAAAGAAATGGAAATAGATTGTCTGGCCATTGATTATGAACAAACGCGCATTATGAATAATGCACCTGAAGGAATAGTGGACACAATAAATGTCCGGGGAAGATGAATACGTAAGATTAGAAAACACATGATAAATGGAAGATATGAAGATAAAGGCGAAACACGGAGCAAGTATGGCTTGGGAGGACATGTAGAGCTAAGACTGAATATTCCTTGCATCCTGTAGTCTACACTGCTATATTGTAGATTCTAAGAGTTACAAGTTACTTCAAGGAAATTCGCTACGAGAAGAACTATAAAGAACTGTTACTTTTTACTTAATCCATTACAGAGTTTTTGATTCAGGAAGAAAAATCTATTGGCAACACTCCAGAAGACTTTTATCTTCCTAGATAGAAATTAGGTCTGTATAGTCACTAAATCAACTGCCAACTTACTCCATAGATTTAATTCCAGTTAAAGTTATGATATAACTAACATCATTGCAACAAATTCAAGATAAACGTGGTAAAATGCCATCTTCTTCTACTTCATGAAATTAGGCCTTTTGACCTGTTTTGACATCAAGTGGGATTTAATGAATCTTCCCATCTAGTAAATGGGCGTCCACCACTTCTATGTCCGATTGGTTTGTACTTTACTAACAGCTGGAGGATTCTATTTGTAGGCATTCTTTTAACATGTTCATACCATGCCATCCAATCAACAATTCGTAATTCTTAATGCCCAGTGAATCACATGAGCCATCCATCAATCGACAGCGTAAATATGGCAGCCGTATCGGTATATGCGTGGCTACCCCGATTGGGATCTGGTGGTGAGACATACCGGAAATTTCTTTTTCTCGGGATTCTCTCATTTCCCGAATTTCATCCCACTAACACTCACCATCCCCCTCTTTGTTATTTCATTTCTCATTCAATGATCGGCCGCTGTGGACTAGTGGTTATGCTCCTTGCCTCTGGTCGCGGGATCAAAACCCGGCCGCGGTCGATGGATTTTCTTAGGATGGAGAAATCCTCCGGGAGGGACTTTAAGCCGTGGGTCCAGATGTCTGAAGATTTACAGGCTCGTAAAAGATCCTTAAGCCTCAACAAAGAGGCCTCTAAGCAAAATTGATCGATCTCAAACGACCTAGTAATATCTTAGTTGCCTGCTAGATGTCTCATTGTGTCGGTGTGTTGATCGCATGCCACTCATAACATCTTTGGGCAAATAAGGTAACTTAAATTAACTTTGTCTATTAACTCCTGACAAAGGAGAGGCTATGGCTCAACAATGGGCTACGCCGTTATTACCCGTTTAAGGAATAAGCGCAGTTGTTGACGGAAGACACTGCAGTCGTGTTTATGCAGGAACAGAACACGTGACACTGCTATCTATGAGTGCAAAGGGGATTGGGACGTGGGACGCTGACAGTGTACACTGCCTTACACGACGTCACGTGCAGCAACAAACAGAGCTTCGTAATTCTTCCGCCTGCAGATATGTTTTGAATGACTAATAATCAACATATCACCCTCAAACAGTTTTTGCACGACATAAACAATTTTATCAACACTTTTAAAATTCATATTGAAGCACCGTTGAGGTTATGTAATAAGATGTTAAATATAAAATTGGTACCTGGTAAGTCAGTCGTCCTAAACTAAATTATTAAATAGTTCTAATATGGAGGCAGGTAATATTTTAGTTGAGGACGACTGACTTACCATGAACCAATTTTATATTTAACATCTTATAAACAATTTATCGTCCCAACTTCTCTCTCAATCATGAATGAATTTAGCATCTCAAAAAGTTAATACGGTTGGTTAAGGGGTACCATGACGGACACAACGGCTCAAGTTACAGAATATTTTAAGATCGAGCAAGGACTCAAACAGGGCGATGGGCTGGCCCCATGCTTGTTTAATTTGGTTCTTGAACATGCATTAGAAAGCTATTAGTGAACACTAAAGGGACCCTAGAATATCACACTACACAGATAATAGGGTATGCAGATGACATATGTCTCTTAAGCAGATCACACTACACAGATAATAGGGTATGCAGATGACATATGTCTCTTAAGCAGAAGTAACAAAGCCATTCAAGAATTTTACACAGAATTTAAAGCAGCCACAGAAGATACAGGCCTAGAAATTAACATGCCTAAAACACAAGTTATGATACAGACAGGTGTTAAACCAATAACAGAACAGCAATCTAATAGCATAAAAGAATTAGGTTCTAATATTGTGAAAAATGTTAACTATCTTGGCTCATGTACGCGTTACAGATAATAATTACCAACACAATGAAGTACAAAGAAGACTGAAACTGGCTAATAAAGCTCACTTCATAAAATAATGAAGAGTAATAACATACAACTCAGCAACTAAAATAAGGCTGTATAAAGTTTTAACCTATGGAAGTGCGACATGGAGCCTCGCTAAAAGATCAGAGGTAGCCCTGAATAATTTTGAAGAAGAAAAAAGTACTCAGGAAAATATTTGGACCAATAAATATTAATGGTCAGTGGAGAATACGATACAACAAAGAACTGTATGACAAATACAATGAACCTGACCTTGTCAATTTTATTAAGTTAAATAAATTAGAATGGGCTGGCCATGTACAAAGGCTCTCAACAGACCGAGCACCAAAGAAAGGTGCTTACAGCAAGTTTTATGGGGAATAGACGGGTTGGAAGACCGAAAAAACGATGAGAGTGTGATGTTAAGGAAGATGCTGCAAACCTACTTAAGTGTTGCAACATATCGTAATGATTCACTAGTTTACGTGCATATTTACTCACATTCTATGTATAGCCCACATAGATTCATGATAACATTCGTAAGTACCGAAAATGGTTTATGTCGTAACTAACTCATTGGCACTAGCGAACCCTTAGGTTCATGGCCGCACATATTCAATCAATATTCAACAAAATAACTAACTCTAAATTACATTAATAACACTGGTCAACATGATTTTTGTCTCATGAGTACCAATAGTTGTACTTAATGCAGTTTTTTTATCGTGTTTTCAAATATATGTTCGGAACTTCTCCATCACCTACAGTTTTTTCTTATTTCAATTTCAATTAATGGATTTAAATAATTATTTTTAATGAACGTTTTTTCGTCCATTTATCCATTGTAAAATCAAATCAAATGAGCTAACTCAAATGGTTTTAGCCATGGAATCCTAATATGCTGGCCGATTATTGTTGGACCATCAAGAGGGAAGTTCCACAGGTGAAATATAGCAGAAAATAGTAATTTCTTACTTTCTAGGCGAGTCCGAATTTTCGAATATTGTGTAGTTACGAATGTAGAAAATATTGAAGTGTTTGAAATTATAAATTCCTGTCTCTCGGAAACCTTGTGTGATGGAGAAAAACTGAAATCATATTTGAATTCAGGAGAGAAAAAATACTATCAGAATCACATATTTTAGTTTCTGAGACAAAAAAAAAATATATTTTTTTGTTGCTCAGTGTAATTAATATTTTCCACTGCGGATCCTTTTAACTAAACGTCAATATTCCATTAAATCAATAGTTGTCCCGAAAAGAAATCTAACCCACAAAAATTCGAAAGTTGAGTTTTCAGTGGATTAGTGATCTACCCGGAGAGTATCACGGTATGGTGCATGTAGAATTATCCATACTCTCTTCCAACCCGGTTTTATTTATTTTTAAAAGTTGGCTTTCAAGCGAATAGTGATCTATATGCAACAAAATGGCGGAAGCAGTTGGTCAAGTCATTAATAGCAGTGCAGAAAAACAATTATTGCACATGTGCAAATTCATTCCAATACAGTTCCGTGAATTCTAATCAGAATCTTAGAGAAATTGAGTGAAAATAAGAAAGACACAAAGAATGAAAGAAATAATATTAAATGGAAAATAAATACCGAAAACTGATTAAGTTAGAAATTTTTCTAACTGAATCAGTATTCAATACGTATTTTCTATTTCTTATTATAGCATTTTTAGTTAAATATATGTTAGGTTAATTTTCCACTCTATAGAGATAGATCACTTTTCAACTCAATTCTGTATTAAATTGTTAATATTTAGTTAGTAGCATGTTATTTTCATTCAAATTGGCTGTAAATGTTCCCAATAGGATGAGAGATTAAAATGTATCTGATATCATCATTGGCTCGACAGCCCCATGTGGGCCTTGTCCGCCTTCAGAAGCTTATGCCAGACTTCCCTGTTTTGAGCTTCATTCTTCCAGTTTTATTTGCCATGTCGTCGTGGACAGTTCCGTCCGGCATACTGTTCTTCTGGTTTCGGGACAGTTATATTTTTACGGGATAGGGGTATCAACCCTATGCCCAACCCCCAGCTATCCTGGAGAATCGATGTTTTCTATCAGGGTTGTCTCCCTTAGTTGGGAGTCCCGATTTTCAAGCGTCGGAAACTCGCTTTTCGCCCTTGCACCACTTAGCGTTAATCAGGAGCCATGACGAGGACGTGTGTGCGTCGGACTTGGTAGGAATTAAAGGCATTTCCCGAGTTTTAGTAGAATATACCCGCAAGGTACATACCCTCGAGACCACATACTACCCCTTTGGCTCCCTGTCGTATATGATATAATAAAGGCAATAGCCTCAAAATGAACATTATGTTTTTTTTTTCTTCTTCGCTTTCCCAATAACTTACAGTTTGTGGGTTTGACTCTTTTCAGGGCAACTATTCAAATAGAAAAATCTAGCATATAGAATTTTCTTGAAGCAAATCAAGCAAGAATAAAACTTTATACAAACAATGAAAATCTACGGATCCATAATACAATTTATAAACTTACTAACTATATCACGGGAATATTTTTCATCATCATCATCATCCTGTATCATGACAGCTGCCGCCGTCTTTCGGAAAACAAACGCCATTCCTCTCTGTCCATCTATTGATCTTCCTCCAATCCCCTGATAATCATAGCCGCTTGTACACCTTCTATCCAAGATTTCTTCGGTCTTCCTCCTTTCCATTGGGATCCATTCCATAACAATTTTAGGCAATCTTTGCCCTTGCATTCTTTTGACATGGCCATACCACTGTAATCTTTTCTATAATGTCTATGATGTCCGGCTCCTCTTGTACACCCATAATTTCCCTTATTTCTTTATTTCGTATTCTATCCACTGTACTGTAGATTTTCCAGCTGATCTTCTTAAAACATCCATTTCTGTACTTAAAATTCTTTTCATTTCCCTGATAAGAATTTGCCAAACTTCATCACCATATGTTAAAACTCTGAACTATGGTTTGATATATTTTTAATTTTCTATTTTTGTAATATTTTTGCTCCACCAAACACATTTATTGCTTGTTTTGTTTGTGCGATTATATTTTCAATTCCCACCGTGTTATCGCCTGAATGTTCTAATTTTGTTCCTAAATAAGTGCATTTAATACTAGGTTTTAGTTCTTCATTCTTGGAATTTATATTTTCCATTTCTTCTCCTATACACAGATACAGTAATTAGTTTTCTCTATATTATATAAAGTCCCCAATTTTCATATTCATCTTTCAGTTTTCTTGCCATATATTCTATGTCATCATGATCACCTGTTCGTCTGCAATTCTTAAATTTTGAAAATGGCATTATGGGTGACGGGAGAAGAACCTGGTGTGTCGGGAACGGTAAAAGACTCACACAGCACCGTAGGGTAGACTTCCTTTCCATTCATCTCCATAAAACAGCGATAGCGCAATAGATCTTCCAGGACGCGGTGCTCAAGGCAGTAATTGCCATCCCAGTCAGATATGAATAATAAATTTAACAAAATGCTACTTTCTTTAGAGACGGGTTGGGTTGTATAAATGCTGGGAGTAAAGTCTGTTTCTACACAATTTCAAATTGGCTGTTATGATGATTTGTTTGAAATGAGTGGCAAACTTTACTTAAAGCTCAATACAACCATGACAGAGACTACAAACTAAACGGACTGTTATCGCAATGCTGCCAATTTTAAGGTTTGTGTCATTCGGCACTTCATCGTTTACTCACGCTAACCTACCGCACGCTTATTTCTTAAAATATTGTATTTTCTATTTCCATTTGTTCATGAAAGTTTACAAACAGTTTCAGAAAAAAAGTTTGCCATGCAGGAAATGCGTAAACTAAGTGAATTCTTCAGTAAGTCGAATTTACGGTTTTAATTTTTTCGAGTTTACGGGTATATCTTTTTACTGACTATTTAACTCATGCCTCAAATGGTAGTCAATGACCAATTACGTTTCAATGAATTTTGTTTTACAACCAATGACAGTCGTGTTTCACCTCGTTCTTTATAGATTTATTTTCATCAGCTCCTGTTTTTGTGATAAAGAAAGCACCTCCTCATTAATATTCTGAACAGGTCAGAACATTATTTTGCAGTGACTGACTCTCCAACAAATACAGGGTGAGGCAATGAAACGGCACGATTTTGAAAAATCACCAATAATATATTTACAAAAAGAGTATAATTATTTGAACATGAATCTTAAGTACATGAGTGGAAATTAATGTTTTACCTTAAAAAACAATCATTTTTTGAATATGGTGCCAGTAAGGTGACGTCCTTGGTTTTGCACACATTGTTGGAGTCTAAGATGAAATCCACCCATGGCGTTCTGTAGCATCTGCAAAGGAATGTTGTTAATTTCCTGCCGGATTCTCTCCTTCAGATCTTCTTTTGTTCTTGGTGCATTTTCCTCGAAGACTTTGCATTTAAGATAGCCCCAAAGAAAGAAGTCTGGGGCGGTCAAATCTGGCGAACGGGGAGGCCAAGGGATATCACCATTCTTGCTGATTAGCCGTCCTGGCAAAAGCGTATGCGATGATTGTAATCGTTAGGTTGTAGGGCTTGCACTATCTGCATTTTGTATGGGTGATAGTGTAGGTCATTCTTCAAAATCCGTCTCACTGATCGATTGCTGAGACCAAGTTGAGCGCTGTGCCGCCTTGCTGATTTTCGCGGACTTCGTGTTAATGCATCGCGCACACGATCAATGTTCTCTGGGGTCCTGATTGTTTTTTCACTACCACCAATTTTCTTCGTCGTGCTTGCAGTGGCTTCAAAGTTTTTCACCCACAGGAGGATAGCTTTCCTCGATGGCACGGGAGCCCGTGGCGGTAGATTAAACTTAAGACGGAAAGCACGTTGGGCACCAACCACACTATCCATGTTTTTATAATATGCTTTTACAGCAAACGCACGTTGCACGCTTGACCAACGCTCCATGGCTACTGAAATTTCCACTTGTCTAGATGCTCAAGGTCGTTTCCCCCACTCCCATAACCCCCCACTGCGCCCGTCAGCCGGAGTCCAAATCGTGCCGTTTCATTGCCTCACCCAGTACATTGAATATAGCAAATAATGAACAGATTCCTTCGAACTACACATTTGATAATTGCGCGTTCTATAATTGTGTTTTTAAACAATGATTTTCTTCACTGAAAAAAAAAAACATATAATGTTGGTTATAATATACAGTTTGATGTGTTTCATTATTTCTCCACTAGGGTGCATTCATACAATATTGCGATCTCATTTGGCAATAAATAATATAATCAAGTTCAGTGAATACACAAAACCACACATTCCTGATTTATTTTCAAACATCTTAAGGGCCGGTTGTACCAACTCAGTATAAGTTCTGAATACATGCTATCTCAAGTATTCAGCCAAAATTGCGTTGTACCACGACAGTATTGCACCTTAGCCGGAGCATAAACTCGGTAGACTTTCTACGGTCATTCGAAGCCGATTATTGTGAAATACTCGAGTTAACTTTCCAAAATGGCAGCCAGAAACATGTCTAGAAATTTATTTCTGGATTCTGATAGTGACGACGAAGTATTATACGATATGTTTCTAAAGACCCGGAAACTCAGACAAATCAGGGGAAGACCGGATCATATTGAAAATTACAATGATGAAGAATTTTTCGTCCGCTTTCGCCTTGATCTCATCAGACATCGATTAGAACATAAAACGAAAAGGTAAGATTTTAACATTTTTCGTTTGTATTTTATTATTTCCACAATCATTGTTTAATATTTGTAGGTGATTATTTAAACATTTTTATTTAAAAAGGTATGAGCATGAATTAGCATTAATACTCGTACTTGAACCTGTAGCTTCATTAGATAATACTGTATAATACAATGCATTTTATAATAGGGGTAGGAGTTTAAAAAATAATCTTCTATGAAAGTGTGCTTTTCAAAGTATAATTGCTTTTATTTTACACACTATAATTTAACAAAACATTGAAGTGCAAATTTTGAGGTTATATTATAATGCCATTAAATTAAAATCTTAATTACAACGTTGGTTATGCCATTGACTTTAAATAAAAAATGTGTATTATGTCGTGTGCCATAACCTTTTTTCTAAACTATCATAAAATTGATAAATTGTTATTATTATTATTATATTATTATTATTATTATTAATCAGGATATTATCAGTAACATAACCATAATTTTTTCAACATTCTACAGAAAAATCTCAAGGAGACCAGTTCATCTTGAAGAAGGTATGGAAGATTGTTTCGTCTGGTTTCGCTTTTGAAACGAAGCAATTACGTTCAATGTGGATCTGATCATACATCGATTACAACAGAAAGGTAAAATATTTTATATTTAGTAAAAAAATTAATAAAAAATAGTCTTCTATCCAAGTGTAATTTCTTAGGCTATATGTTACATACCCACAAAAATGTAACAAAAGAACATTGAAGTGTTAATTTTGAGATTATATTACAGTGCCATAACCTTGAAACTTAAGTTACAGTAGTGATTATGGTATGAATGTTCAATATGCAAGGTTGATTATGTTGTACTACCATGGACCTCTAAACTTATACTTAATTTCCAACTTTTCAAGCTGTTATTACATTGACACATTATTATTAAAATGCACTGGCTATTGTATGCCAAGAGACCACGTATACTTATTTTGGCTCAAGTTTCCATTAAGTGCAGTGAGAATTTTTCCTAAGCCCGAGACAGACACAACGCGCATGCGCCAACAAGGTTTTATTTTCAAATTATATCCCACCATTTACAACAAATTTTACATTTTTTCTAACGATTACTTGAACACATTTTTCTATGATATTTAACTATATACGTAACATGAAGACGTGGCAACCATATTGATTTTAAGGAATATTCTATGCAACAACAGTGCAGCCAACATAGGTTATGTACTTCAGAATTTGAGAACTTACTATTTATTTTTGGGTGTTGCATTCTTTCACAGGTTAGAGTGCTTAAATTATGTTAGGTTAGCTTTTAGGTTGGTCTTTCATAAGTTAGAGTACTTAAATTGCATTACGTTAGCTTTTAGGTTTGTTAAATAGCATGTATAATGTTGGCTGCATCGCGATATTCCATAGAGTAAACTGCTTCGCGTTTGTCGTGCATGCGTGTGGTGTCTGCCTGGGACTTACGTACTCCTTCTGTCTTTACTAACTTTTGTACTTTTTTAAACATTTTCGCTTCCGACTTCACTCTGCTAATTAACTTCAAATTTGAATTCAAAATTTAAACTGGTGCTACTGTATTTTACAGGAACCAGGGGTTCTACCTATTAAGGAGGATCAAAATGGATTGCTCACCGCCAACACTTAAGTGATGGCCACACAGCTTTCCATCTATCTAACATTTTGCAACAATACTTATAACATTTTTTTTACAATTATTAAATATTTATCTCCATACACAATTATTTCTTTGAAGTATGCAGAATCATTGTGCACATGTGTGAACGCTAGAAGAACTTATACTAGATGGTGAAGATATCTGTGAAAATTGGAATGACCAACATTCAAAAGTATATTCTCAGAAAAAGATGTTCACTCAGTTCATTTTGTAGGTTCTGATGGGACAGGTTAGTGTATATCAGATTAGTATATGCTTCATTAAATAATATGCAAATAATTTATTTTAAGTTAGGAAGGAGAAAGTTGGTGTATATCCATTTCTAACAAATGTTTGGGGATGTATTGAAGTTTGGTCGCAGCTACATTCTTCCATCTAGTGTCAATTCTTTAAATTTTCTGTAGAACTTCTTTGTGATTCCATCTAGTGACAACTCTATAAACTTATGCTCATGCACATGTTTCACTGTAGGACACAAAAATTAAGGGAAGGTAAACTAAAGTTTTTCCGGCTCAACTGCACTTCTACAAGCACTTGATTTTCAGTTATATTGTAAACTATAGCTCTTCCTCTATATTTACTAACATTACTTAATATTTTAAACTTTTTCAAACAATTTTTATAACATTATTAGACAATTTTGAAGTATATATTTAAATATACAAATCACAATATTATGATACTGTTATTCAATATTGTAATGCTGCTATTTTCTCCACAGAGTATATTACCTAGTCTCTAATTTTTCTATTGCTGTTTTGGGTTATCGCTGGTTGGATCAATATGAGGGAGTGATAAGTGAGTGTACACCCATTTTTAATAAACGTTTGGTAATTTTAATATTATTAATATATTTTTTAAACATAGATTTGGAGATTTATTGCAAATATTGGTCATTTAAATTTCATTGCGACGGATAGTAACCGAGGATGATAATCGATATGTAGTTTGATTATGGGTTATCGCTGGCTCTATAAACTCTGGCGCATGCGCACTGTTGTTCTATAGGACTTTGAAAATATTTCACGCTAGTTTAAGTGCAGTTTTTCCATTTTTCCTACATAACAGTTGTGTGGATGCTCAAAGCTTATGAACTTACTCGATAGATGACGAGTATCTGTGCTATTGGAATAATCAATCTTCACAATAAGTTCCCAAGCATGCTTTTAAAGAAAGGAATAATTTATTATTTGATAATCTAATTTGGTGTACAATAACTTTTCCTTCTTAACCAAACAAAATAAAATAGTAGTTATATTGTGAAAGATTGTCATACAATAGCACAGTTAGTCTTGCCATATATTGACAAAACCTTTTGCATGCACATATACACCACAGCTCTGTAGAACTTAGAAGAAATGAGTGAGAGATTTTATATACATAGATAAATATATAAGAAATATAAAAAAAATGTTTTAAGAATCGTTACAAAATGTTAAAACAGTAGGAAATGTTAGTAGAAATGGAAAAAGTAAATAGTGTAACAGTGTCATATTAATGTTGTATGGTATAGCATAGTGGGTCATAAACTATAGTTCAGCCATCATAGATTTAAGCAACTTTCATTGTATATTTGATAAATGGTGACCTTTATTACAGCATAAGTCAGTTTTGGAGATTCTATGCCTCTAGTCCACCTGCATTAGTCACTGTTCAAACAGAATAGCCAACTTTGCCTTATGGTGCACTGCAAGTTTGCGTACACCAATTAGTTTATTAGATAATATGGCTTCCCATAAAGAAACCTCTAATTTAATTAAAAGCGAGTTAATAAGAAATGCCATAAATATAGCAACTTAACGTTTGTATGCAATTGCCCAAAATGTTGTATTTGTATAACATGTTCTGGTATGAACTGTGAAAACATTATATGAGAATTAGAGGTGAGTTGTAATCCAATACATCCATAATGAGAATAATGAAACTTGTTAATACAGTAATCATGAATAAAATAATGTGTACCAGTAACTGAAAGGGAATCAAATTACAATGCATAAAGTAATGTAACATATCAATTGTTGCTACACATTATGTTTTTCTTGGAACATTCTTTTTTTAATATAGCAGAAAATAAAAATTTTGCCCCTTAGCTTATGACGTCTGAGAAATTACAATGTTATTAAAGTAGTAGAATCCACTAAAAATATTATGCATTTGTTCTATAGTCTATATTTGATGGTGAATAAATATTAGTCACTTTTGATTATCTGATAAAATCATAAACATTCTTTTTTTTTTTTCTAGAAGGCTTGCTGGGATATTACATCGCTTCATTCCCGAATGTCACCGAAGACTTGGACTGCATGCACATAAAGACCAGTTCTCCAGGATAGTACAATACTGAGGAACATACAAGGAATAAAAGTGTATGATGTGCAGTTAAACATTTTAGATATTATTGTTTAGTTGTTTCTTCACTCACCTCATACTTCTTAACTCCCAAGCAGACTCGAGTTTCTTCACTTCATTTGTGATATTCTCAATGTTGTATTACATTCACAACTGATGTCCAATGGCCTCCTATCCTGCAGACTGACCTCCGCGCCATCTGATGGCTGACCGACGAACTTCCAAATCAATCCCCTCTCCTTATCACCGGGTATTTCAAAATTCATAGTTGTGTTTTTATTCTTGCATATATAATTTTTTTCCCAAATTGTGAGTTCCTTCGGTTTTTCCAATTGTTTAAGTAATTTTGTTTTGGTTTCTATTCTGTGTTTTTCTGACCAGGCATCTACAGCTATTGCAGATTTTTCTGTTTCTCCATTTTTAACATTTCTGAGGTGTTCCTTTAATCTTGTATTTAGATTCCTTTTTGTTTTTCCTATGTATATCTTTTCACAATCTTTACAATTAATTTGATAAATTCCCGATTTTTTGCAGTCTTCAATCTTTTCAGTTTTGTTGGTTTTTAGAAAAGATTGAAGATCTAACACATGACTAGACAATATTTAACAATTGTGCATTGAAGACTCAGTTTGAAAAGGAGTAAATGTTCTTTAGTATAAATGGAGTAGAGAGTCAATCATAAGCATCATCATTACCAGTACTATGGTCCATAAGAGCCAGGATCCCCTGATATATACGTCCAATTTTGATTCCCCAACCCATATAAAGGTTTCTATTATTATTTTATAAACTGTACATAACCACTGATTTAATATATTATCTTGTATATCAGCAAATTAAGTTTTCACCAATGTAGACAGATTTTTTTGAAGCTGTAATAGTATTTTAAAATGCAATAGGAAGTATCATTAAGAAGTTTGTTTAATAATTAAGACATTTTGTCTGTACATTCTTACCTCTTATGGTTGTTTTTGTCAAATATATGTTTCAAGGCTTCTGAGCCCCATCGTCAGCAATTACAGACTGTAATCAGAAGCCTTGAAACATATGTTCAACAAATACAACCCAAAGAGGTAAGAATGTACAGACAAAATGTCTTAATTACTGTAATATGTTTTCTGCTGCTAATTTTCATTAAGTCTTTACAAAGCCTTTACTTGGATGGGAAAGGCCATTCAATTTTGCTCCAATGTAGGCTGAGATTATGTTACGAGCCTGAAATCTTCAGACTCGGAATCCATGACTCTAAGTTTCTCCCAGAAAACTTTTTGTTTTCTAGGATTCATCCATCCTAATAATATATCGACCCCAGCCAGATTTTAACCCTTGACTCTTGGGACGAGCAACTTAATCCCCAGATCACAAGCCGGATATTGAGATATATACTATTTTATAATCGTTTTGTTAGAATCATATAAGCAGAATTCAGTAGTTTATGTTTTTCTCTTCAAGTTTTTTTAAGCTTTCTGTCACAAAAAAAAATAAGATGACTGCAAATTAAATTTCCTTGTGAGAAAATAAGTAAATATGTTCCAGGTAACTGCCATTAATAATATTCACAAATGCAATCCTAATAGGCAGGTTGTAATTCTATATATTAAATGTTTGTCTCATGATATTGGTCAAATTATGTGTAGTTTTACTGTACAGATAGAAATATTGTAAATGCATTATAAATTCTCACATGCCTGTGCTGCACCCTCCCTTCTAGCCACTATTATGCCATGACTTACTTGTTGTAGTCAGAAATCCAAAGATTCATTCTTTCACCTATAATGAATATCCATCTATAGTAATTCTGCCCGAAGGCAGGTCCTTCACTGCAATCATAGCATTTTCATGCTATGCTTGCAGCTTTACTAGGGAATTGTGTAGGTGTGGTAGCTTCCCGTTGCTTTCCACACCAGTGAAGGATGATGGTGATGATGATGGTAATGACAAGGATGATGATGATGGCTATATGATTTCGGGGACCGTTTGGACCTTAAAGTTTTCCTGACATTTGTCTTACAGGTGAGGAAAAACCCCAATAAAAACCTCACCCAGAAAAAACTGCCCCGACCGGGGATCGAACCCGGGCCCGCTGCGTGACAAGGCAGCACGCTACCTCGAGACCACAGCGGTGGACATAATGAATATAAATTATCTGAAATGTATTTATACATCTGCAAAGAAAGTGTTTATTTAAAGTTTTATTTGTAATATACACCACGGCTATGGTCTCGGGCTAGCATCACTGTTTTGTTTGCAGAGGGCCTGAGTTTGATCCCCAGTCATGACAGATTTCCTGGATGATGGTTTTATTGATGGTTTCTCTGAACCCGTACGACAAATGTTAGGAAACTTTAAGGCCTAAACAATCTGTGATCATCATATTTGCCAGGTTTAGTATGAATGTGAGTGAATTGTGCATCTTGTCTTAAATATTTGTGTTGTCTTGGGGCAGGTCCTGGATTGGAGGTCCTCAGTAACCATGTGTGATCCAAAGTCTCTCTCTCTCCCAACCTATAAGATATGAGGTTAAATTACAATAGAGAAGAGAAGATCTGTATAATATATGTGTGTGTTCCAAAGCCACCTGGTGCACCTTTCATGCTTTGGGTTTCATTATATTATGTAGAAAAATAGTTTAATGTGGTCTATTTTTATTTTACGTAGGTGATGTTTACTTTTATTGTGTATAATATAAGCATGTTGAATATCCATTGTATAATTTTTTATAATAAAGTAATGTATGAGTAATATATTTTTATTAAATGTACATAACTAGTACCAATAAATTACTCCTCAGAAGGTTGTCCCTAAAGAAAATCTGAAATCTACTGTCTTATGATTGGTTGTTTCACAAAGGACTACAGTTTCTATCAATAACAAATTTGTCAAAAATATGGTAGAAAATTTGAGATGATATAATTATGTTAAAAACATATAAACGTTCAAATTTGTTTTATCTGCATTATGTTAGTTCAAATTGTGAAAGAAATCAATCATAAAATACAAATGAAAAAACGTATAGTGGTGGTCTTTAAGTTGACCATCAAAAATTTACTTTAAAAGCAGTCTTCTAATAGGGGACATCTCCTCATCCTGAATACAATCTGGACCTTTACACCATAATTGGAAAATGTTAACATTCTTCTTCTTTATTAGGAATTTCTTTATAATACAGTAGTTTTTCTACAACCCATTGTAAATTTTACTCCTCCATAAATCCCTATTCTCTGCATCACACTCTGTTATCCTCTCGACACTATACTCCTATTATGCACTCCTTGAATTCACTTTCTTTTGATCTCCCTTTTCTTCTGTTGCCCTCCGCTTCAAGATTTAATATCATCATAGGATCCTGTCATCTGACATTCTCTTTGTGACCAAACCATTTCAGTCTTCTTCAATAACTGGTGGAATGTCTTTTTGAACATCCATTACTTCTGTGATTTTAGCATTTCTAATTTTGTCTCTTTTTGAATTTCTAGAAATCCTCCTCCAAAATTGCATCTGTCGCCTATAGTTTATGTGCTTGCTCTCTGCTTAATGCCCAATATAGTATAGGGATTTCCAGCCAACCTAGACTCTGCCTGTCACAAGCCAGGAGAAATGGGGAGTGATGGAGGAATAACACCTCTTTAAAAAACCAGGGTTCATTCTGGCCTGGATGATAGTACTTTGTGACAGCTCCTTGCTAGGATACGGCAACTGCTGCCTTGTAAGGATATGTTGGTTCGTCAAAGCCTAGAGGAAGGAAACCTTGAACAAAAATCATCTGGTCCTCCAGGTTGAGGATTATAACAATGGCCCAGCTCCCCATTTTATGGAAAAAAATTAACTATGCTAAAGAAATTGATGTGAAGAAAATATCAACATCTGAATATAATTTATTGCAAGCACATTAATACTACTGAGTTCAGGTAAGATAATTTATTTGAGCAGAGGTTGCTGTTACTAATTTAACTATCATTTAAATATGTACAAATTGAAGACTAAACTCATATATCAATAGCTATCATAGAAAGATTCTGAATTTACAAACCAAATGTCTTGCATAGTTGCCTAAATAGGAAAAAAAAATGTTAATATTTTTATTCTCAATTGTTGTATTATTAGATTTCAATGGGATACAGGATTTAAATAACTACTATTCTACCCCTCTGGCACACAGTGACAAGAATATAGCCTTCATTAGGTTTATTACATAATATGAGCAAATACAGGCAGTAAGACATTTATAAACTTATCAAAAGCATCGGCGTTGGTTGGGAAGAGAGAGAGAGAGTCATCTTACAGAGGATCAGAATATATAGTCATAGGAATAATCCTTTCCAAGTAATTGTGATTGGTTTCAAAAAGTAGTTGTATGCAGAAATTTCACTATTTTATAATACAGTAAAGAGATCTCAACACAGAATGGACAAAAATTTAATAAAGCAACTTCATTTTGGAAAAAATGCAATAATACAAAAAAACATACTAACTTAAAATTAACAGAAATTCACACTGGGCTATTTTTATGCAGTTTATTTCTAGTGTGCCTACATGTAAAAAAAGAAATTGAGATTCTTATAATTGGTCAATTTCCAACAAAATAGACATAGATTACATAGAAAAAAAATAACAAAATAACCAAATAGGTTTATATATAACATAAGACAATTTACTTGCCTTCAGTCATCTGATGACTATCTTAAATTAAAAATTCAGTTAATCAAAAAACAAATCTTGGTACTTATAATAGCTATTTATAGCTAGAGCGAGGAATTATATGAAGAAAATTATAAGAAAATATGAAATCATAAAGACAAAATATGAAAATTATGACACAAAAATATAATGAAGCTACTATTTTCTAAACTTTTTACATATATTTATATGCATAGACGCACTACGACTTATAAGTGTACATACAGCACAAACAGAACTTATTTATAGCACAAGAAATCAAAATGTTCACTGTATTTTGATTATAATTTTTCATTATTTTTGACCCAATATAAAATATCATATTCATGATCTGAAACAATTTTAATGGATCATACCATAGCGTAGTTGTATAAGGAAACGTGGTACAAACAGGGAAGTCGTGAGTTCGAGTCTTGATATGGTCAAGATTTTTAGCTGGACCAGACCTTCTGATGGCATTGTAGACCTGGGATCGACTCAGATCCTAATGGAAGTGAGTACTATATGCATGTTCTGGGCACAAATGTAGCCATCAGGCAGATCTGACAACCCGGCAGACATCTAGTGCCTTTTGTCTAGAAAGATGGAAAATTCAACATGCCACTACCCCAAAGGCCTCCCAAGACTGTAGTGGAATTATTTCATAAATCAAATCTGAGAGTTTATATATAATACAATTAATTAATGTATTGAATGATTTTTAATTATGAAATTTAAACATATGCAAGAAACAAAACATTGCAACCCAAACTAACAAGTTTCCATGAAATATAGCACTGACAAAGTTTAGAGTAGGTACCGGTATAGTTTGGGTTATTGCTATCTTTACATTGCATGAAGATATTAAATTCATGTAGATGCAAATGTAACAATAACATTAAATTGGACGATTTAGAATACAAGTAAACCATTCCAGTATGTCATATTTGGAGAGACAAGATGTTAAAAGTTATTAGTCCATAATTGAATCTAGGGATTGTTTCAGAACTCTTTGCAATTACAGTTACATTTAATATTGAACTATAAACATGGTGAAATGTAGTTAGAATTATTTTAACGTTAGTTTTTTTGTATATATGAAATAGGTCTTGCATAGTGTCTAGTCTTGGTCTACTTGTGCTATGAACAATCAAATTGTCAATTATTAATTTTGTTCATAACACATAGATAGGATTTTTTTTTTAATATTTTGTGATAGTAAACTATACAGCCTATCTGTCAGAATTGTTTTGCAGAATGAAAAATTATGCTCAACATCACATGATGTTATGGGAGGATACTCGTATCATGCTATATTTGATACTTTGATGTAAGTGAGAAAAATGCTGGCCTAACCTACATCAACGTTACTAATTTCACAAAGCACTGCTTCAAGTTTCTTACATTTCAATTCTGTAATCTGTTCACAGAGTAAAGACTGTCCTCAGGTAGCAAGAACGAACTGACAGCTACCTGACTACAGAAAATTCCAATATTGTTATTCTACTTATTCATTTAGGCTCATGATCTTGTTCTGGGGGACAAAAAACTCCATCGAACTTGACACTCTGTGACTCATCATCCAATTATTTGCTTTTATAAAGATACTGATAAATTTTCACTTGTCTACCACATTACATTGTCAAAAATTACACAAATACATTCATTTCAAAAATATTTTAATGAATTCCTAGAACTTTTATTGAAAAAAAAATATCGGAATTTGAAAGTTGAAAAATATGGAGGAGTATGAAATTTTCACTAAAATATGAACATTTTGTTAAAATATTATGAAATATGAAGTTTTTTGTTGGTCTTATTTGATTCTGCATATCATAAAATGTAAAGATACTTAACCTCAGCGCTCTCTGACAAATAGTTTAAAACATGAAATTTTATAAAATTCCTCTCTCTATTTATAACAAATATGAGAAAGTTTGAATTTCATATAATTAAACATCGCATTACTTTTTAAATTTTGGTGTGTGCGTGTATTATACCGTACATATATTTCACAAAACTATTACTACGTGTAGGCCTAATTACATTGAATTGTTATAATATTAAACAAACTTCAAAGAAATAAAAATAATATTAAAATGAATAACACGAAAATGGAAACTAACCCAATTTATTTAAAACTACGTACATATACACTAATTTATAATATTGAAAATAAACTATAATATAGTATAAAATTAATTATATCAGAATTGAAAACATTGATGTAGTATGGATAAATAATGAAAGCAGACGAATTTTTGCTATGGGAAATAAGAAAACATAAGAAAGATGATGCGCGGATACCCAATTCAGCCAACATAATACGGAGGGAAATTGGAATTCATTACCAACATAACTGAAAAGTTAAGTTAAAACCGGTATACGCAACTGGCGGTTAAAAGCAGGTGGTACAACGCATATTGACGTTGTACTCCTGCTAGCCTTAAGCGTCAGATGACTAACTTGGGAGTTAACCTGAAGTTCGTACAACCGGCCCTAAATCACTTTTTTTTCTGCAGAAAGAACCAAACAACAAAAATGTATAACATTTCATAATTAAATGTTTGAGTTACCATCTTTCTCATAAAATAGAAGCTCTTTTATATTCTGTTAGTTGAAGTGATAGGTAATCTTTACATTTATTTGTGAATTTTTATTGTCACTTAGCTTTAATTGCGTTTTTCTCAATTCAGTTGTATTGTGGCATGGTTCCTTTTCCAGAATGTGGTCCAATCAAATCGTAGATAGGCCTAGAATGATATGGGAGAATAAGAATCATGATTTGAGCAGGTAAATTATAAAGGAAATTATTGAAACATTTAGCTCAGGATAGGAATAGATGGAGAGCTTTTGTCCGCGCGGCCACGAACCAGATGCGAACCTGTTTGATATTATCATAATGTCAAAATAATGGATGCGTGATCTCCACTCGGCAAGCGTTGTAATATTCAGTTTGATGTTTTGACCTCACAAAAACGCAGATCAAACATGTTTGTCAAACCATCAACTTTTTTTTGCATTTTTTAAATGTAACCACCCGTCAATATTTTTACGCGCGGTCAACCAAATGCACAGCACCAGTTTAACAAAGTTACTTAGACATACGATAGCTCACGCTAATAAATATATCATTAGAATTAAATTAATATTTTTAATACATCGCCTCATATCTTTATTCTTCTAGACTGCAGTTTCGGAGCTATATCTCCATCATCAGTAGCCTCTCGTCGACCGGTGTTACGTATGTCGTTTCATGGCGGTTTTCTTCTTCCTTCCGCCAAGAAACGACGTAACACCGGTCGATGAGAGGTTACTGATGATGGAGATAAGCTCCGAAACTGCAGTCTAGAAGAATAAAGGATATGAGGTGAGGTATTAAAAGTATTAATTTAATTCTTAAATTAAACCTCATATTGATTTTTCCCCCGTAAAAGTTAAATAATAATAGGCCATAATTGGAAGATGTTATGAATCAACTGGTTAAGCCCTATTAAAAAAAAGAGAGATATTTTGATGCCATCTGTCGCGCTGGCTCATGAAGTAAGTGTACGCACACTTTTAGCGCCAAATCTTTAAATATAGCCTTATTATTAAAGAAAATGTAAACGCCAGCAGTCATATCAGATATTCTAAGTTTTGCAACAAACGGTTATGGAATTACATCTTCATAAATGGTAACTGAAATTTTAAATAATGCAGCTAAGCGCAAAATGTTCCCTCTCTTAGATTGTTGATGCATAACTGTCAAACGAGGAAAATAACTTGCAATATCCAGTATTGTTAGTTTGACGCTACAGTAAATACTGAAGGTTGAATTAAACTTCGTATTTTTCTCGAAACTTAGATAATGGCGCATAGCCGGTTGATGCATAACGCCGTGAAATTCAATACTTATATTTTTTTAACTGTCACGCTAAAAAGTACTGGACACGAGGCAAATATACTCCATTGCGGGAGTTACTTAAATTTGTTTCCTTTATTTCCATACAATGTTGGCGAGTGTAACAAGTGATTAACTCCTCAAACAGGCAGATAATGGTGTTAGTTAGACGAAAAAAGGCTGCTTAAATTTTGCTCAAAGGATCTCGGGACCCACGGCTTAAAGTCTCGCCCAGATGACTTGTTCCTTTTAGCTGGTCGTATTTGGCTTCTGCTTCCTTGTGGGTTATAATTCTACATTTTATGAAGCAGATCTTTGTACGTTATAATATAACAGATAACATATAGCTAAATCGAACATGTACAGACCTTGAAAAAGTAGAGTAATATTGCGGACGTTCAAAATGGCAAAATTCATTATATTTTTCCAACTCATCTCCTCTGGCAAGCTTGGGCCAGCATCATTTAGAGCAGTCATTTTAGTAAGGTAAGTCCTCACAACAGGTTACTGGCAAGTCCAGTAGTGGGGTTGCCACCTCAGGCCACTGGACAGGCGCGATTATGATACAGCATTTACTCTGTATCTTGATGGAACGGAGTGACTCGGTCCCCAGAGCCAGGTTGCACCACGAGCAGATGAGGTTGGGATTTAGACAGAAGAGGTTATATAGAGTGCATTTCACCTATTGCAACCACGTCAAATCTTAAATTACCAGCCATCAGGCAAGAGATCATTGTGCAGACCCTTCAAACGATGGATTGAGACCGTAACAGACCCCTAGGTCTATCATATGAAAGGAAGAAGAAAAAAGAAAAAAAAGTAAGAGTCCACCGCTGTAGTCTCGAGGTAGCGTACTGTCTTGTCACGCAACGGGTCCGGGTTCTATCCCCGATTGGGACAAGTCTCCTAGCTAAGGTTTTTTTTCGGATTTTTTCTCACCTGTAAAACAAATGTGAGGAAATTTTCAGGTCAAAACGGTCTCCGATCATCACCTGGCCATCATTATCATATTCTTCTTCTTCCTTTCCGGGATTAGGTTAATGCGGCCTATTCCGGTCTCAAGTCCATCGTTTCCTTGGCCGGTCCCAAATATATTTTCCCATGTGGTTTGTAGGTGTTGATCTTTTTGGGTAATCTTGCATTGTCCATTCTGTCTAAATGTTCTTTCCATTGGCATCTGTGCTCTTCTAGTTTATCGAGTATTGAAAATATCTCCAGTTCATTTGTTATTGATTCATTGTGTAATCTATCCATGCGTGTACATCCTTTTTTTTATCATATTCACCATGTTTATTATGTGTGTATGTATGGTGCATTTCGTCTTAATGTGGTGATGTCTCGGAGGAGGCCGTGAACTGAGCTGATCACTCATTCAGGGAGGCCCTCCATATCTTCGTGTGAACCATAGTTTAAATCCTTCTCCCGACAGGCCATGCCACTGTAAGGCTCGGGGAGGGGGGCGTACCTATAAGGTGAGAGGTTAAACTCAAGTAGAATGTTGGGTTTGTAATTAAGGGCCTGCCCTTGGGCAGAAATGTTTTAATGTACGGATAAGGCCTCATGAATGGACAGCCCTGGACACACATTTTATCCGTGTGATTTAATTAGGACATTTACTGATTTTGTCTACAAAACGTTGCTTTAAAATTAATCGGAGTGACATTTGTACAGTCTATAAACTCGCTAAGTTAACAGCTGCATTAATGGCGTATGTATGTCATTGCACATCACATCCACTGTTCAAGGCTTCAGTACTGACCTATCATAACAAAATCATATCACTGCATTTTACACACGATATGCAGCGAATTCAGGCATTGGGATTAGACACTCGTATTCGTAAGGTCCCGAGTTCATACTATGGTGCGTGAATTTTTAGTAACAATGCAGTCTGTCGGAAATTAGTATCAGATTTGTGTTATGGGGACTATTTAACTCATGTCGCAAATGGTAGTCAATGACCAATCACGTTTCAATGAATGTTGTTTTACAACCAATGGCAGTCGTGTTTCACCTCGCTCTTTATCAATTTCTCTTTATCAGCTCCTGCTTTTGTGATAAAGAAAGCTCCTCCTTTTTAATGTTCTGAACAGGTCAAAGCATTATTTTTCTCCAACAAATACATTGAATATAGCAAATAATGAAAATATTCCTTGATTTTACTGAGTTGTTTACTAAAATAAATTAATAACCCGTAATGTTGATTATGATATATAGTTTGATGTGTTTCATTATTTCTCCATTTGGGTGCACTCTTACAAGATTGCAATCTTATTTGGCAATAAATAATATGATCAAGCAGCAGTGAATGAACATAACCTCACATTTCTGATTTGTTTTCAAACATCGCCGTTTACATTATATATATATATATATATAACTATTTTAAAATAACTATAGTTAAACAATGATTTGTGAGTAAACAGCTTAATTTTATTCGTTAAATAGTCCTAACAAATGTCACTCTTGATTTCCAAATTATCTAGATAAATTCATTCCTCACTTCGTGAGTCGTGAATTTATCGATAATTTGGAAATCACTCGTGGCATTACTTATGATAAAGTCGACTGTCACGCAGGGCTGACATCAAATGCCGATTATCTAGGAAAGTAGGAATCTTAACCTCCCAAAGCCTGTAGTGCGACCACCTACTTTTTACCTCTTATTTCAGACATGATGATGTTTTACTTTTCGTTAAATCTACAACCTACAGCTTTATTTCCCTTCCAGGAGAAGACATACACTTCCATCCCGACTCTGGAATTCCCTCCCCCCGTTATCAAGGACTGCCCGACTCAACTTCACTACATACTCGTATTTCCCTAGACAATATAATATATAATTTTGTTCCCATGTATACTTTTATTATTCCTTTAGTTTTAAACTTGCTTTACCAAGTCAATCACTTAAGCAAATTATAGATAATAATAATAATAATAATAATAATAATAATAATAATAATAATAATAATAATAATAACAATAATAATAATAACTATAGTTCAGTTATAGCTTCTGTAGCAGCTTTTGGGGGTTGATGTTGTGTGGTGCGGTAAGAGGGGAGGGTGAGTTGCAGGTACTGCCAGTAACTACACTAAGGGCCGCATGCAAATACATTAGTCTCTTGTGAGCTGAGTTTTCCGTGAGCACGTGCAAAGTTCGAATTAGAGAGTCGCTGACTGGTCATGCATGAAAGTAGTTTTTTTTCGTAAAATTGGCAAGAAATTACCCAGAATTCTCAGCGATAAAACCACTTCCGTTATTTTCGTCTGCTAGAGGAACGCATTTACGCTTGCGTCCCGCAAATAAAACCGTATACGACGACGTCTGCGTCGCGCGATATTACGCCGATTCTCCTGTTCTTCCAGTTGAATTCTTTGGTAGACTCTATCAAATTCCTCTTCTCCGCGTATACCGAAAACATGATCAAAGTCTTCAAGGTCCGACATATTGGATAAAGCAGCTAGGTACGCAGCAAGGTTTCAAAGTACATCGGTTACCATCGGGTTGCTTACGATTCGTTCTCTGCAAAGTCAACTCGTCAGGTAGCTTAGGAATTTCGACAATTATTATCGCATGAACAGACTTTTGAGTACGCAAAAACGTCTTTGGATGCAACTTTCTCAGCAGAGAACTACTTTTACGGTCTAATGCGTTCATAGATACGACCCTAAGTTTTGAAAACATAATAGCTACTACACATTGAATTTTTTTAACTCTTAGTTCTGTGTTAATGAATACTTGTTTTCTCATGTGTTTGTAGTGTTCATTTGTTCATTACAGAAGTGTTGTTTTTATAACAATTTATTTTATTAATAATAATAATAATAAAATTTGTTTACATGACTACTACTTTCCCCCATTCGGCAATGTTCCCTCCTGAAACATGCCTTAGGATTCACCAAGACGGCTACAGTTACCAAAACTGGACTATATTTTTTCTTTCTTTCACATGTCAACTCTATATTGTGTAGCACTTATTATATAACATTAAACAAAATATAGATAATTTATAATTGTTAATATATGTATAATTCAACCTGGTGAAGTGGAAAAGGAGACCTTAGGTTGTAACTCCATTAGATAAAATAAATACATGCCCATGATTTTTACATACTAAAGAATACATCACCCCGTCAGGGTTTTCACTAAATTGACGAAAGGTTGAATTGTGTGATTGAATGAAGGATTATAAACAAGAATAGAGAAAAAATACATAAATTTACCGGTAGTGTTGTGAAAGTGTTTTACTAATTCATGTGATTGAGGGCGGCGACAGTAAAGTTGCGCCGGTGTTCCACTCTTAATTTTCCCTACAATACGTATTTCTGCTGACGACTTTTATGGGATTATAATTCTTGGTGGCGCCGAGCACCATCGCCACGCTGGCGCCTGCATCCCTGTGCACCCTCAAATCACATAAAGAATTGTCAGATCACTATTCCCGTCCCCAACACTTTTCCTCAGGACAAGACGCACAAACTAATTTATAGCGCCATTTCTCTGTCTCAAATGTGTTTCTATCTCAGTTAAAATCTGTACATTACAAGACAGCGAGGAAATATAGAAATTAATATAGTGACACTTGAAGCTAGGCCTATAGTGTACGGATTACACTGGTCAACAGTGGTTTTGTTACCCTTGACATAAGATTAATTTCGGATATATCTATGCTCACAATTCATGAAACTATCAATGATTTTGGAAGATTTGCTCTGGTTTTTTTAAATCTTTATTTTCATTTTACACTACAAAAATCAGAAAATATGAAAAAATATAACATATATATTTATAATGTCCATTGTTTTTTTAAACATTAGTATGCACTGACGTAAATAGGGAAAAAAAAATATCGAAAATCCATGTTATACTTCAGTGAAATATCTTTTATAAGATTTTCTTCTATATTTTTTAGGGGACAATCTCTTTTTAAAGACCAGCAATAATCTGCCATCTTAATTGCTGAGTTTTAATCATCATCATCATCATCTTCATTCATGGATTAGGTCTGTTGACCCGTTCCGACTTCAGCCCATCTCTTTCTAGGTCTGCCCACATCTCGGGTGCCTTTAGGTTTGTATTTTGTTATTTGTTTTGGATATCTATCTTCATTCATTCTGTCTATGTGTTGCTTCCATTTTTGTCTATATGTATCCATTTTATCAGTTATTGCAAATATTTCAAGTTCCTGTCTTATTTCTGTGTTCTTGATTCTGTCTTCCTTAGTGCACCCTTTAACAGATCTCAAAAATTTCATTTCTGCTGCCGTTATCCTACTTAGGTCTTGTTTTTTATGTATCCAGGCTTCTGAACCATAGAGCAGTACCGGTACTGCCAACATTTTATAAAATTTCAGTTGGGTCTCTCTTGTTGTTTTGTTATTTAGTGTTCGTTTTATCGTACCACATATTCCCTGGAATTTTGCTATTTTATTATTTATATCATTATCATAATTAAATGAAATGTCACATCCTAGATAATTGAGATGGTTCACCTGTTCTATGATTTTGTTTCCTATTACTATTTTCGATCTGATTTGATTTTTCCCTTGGAATGCCATTACCTTAGTTTTTTCTATGGATATTTTGAGATTATATTGTTCACATATATTATGTAGCTTAAAAATATTCCTCTGAAGTTCGTCTTCTGTATTTGCTATTATTACCTGGTCATCAGCGTATAATAATGTTTTCAAGTAGTGTGTTTTATCTAATTTTATTCCTTTATTTGTTTCTTCGTTCCATTTTTTTATTATATCATTGATGTAGGCCTATAGGTTAAATAAAACTGGAGAGATACTGCATCCTTGTTTAACTCCTTGATTAGTATGAATTTTATTTTTACTTACTTCATTTCTAGTTTTTATAACAAAATTTGTGTTCCAGTACAAACTCTTTATAGCTGCTATTAAGTGTTTCGGAATTCCTTTTCTTTTAAAATTGTCCAGAGTTTTCCTCTGTCTACTTTATCAAATGCCTTGACAAAATCAATAAAAGCTATGTGTGTTTCCATGTTATATTCTCTTCTTTTGTTTATAAATTCTTTTATCGTAAATATATTATCCATACATGAACGCCCTGGCCTGAATCCACTTTGTTCTTCTGTTAACATTACCTCTGTTATTTGTTTTAACCTAAATGTTAAGATTCTTGAGTATATTTTATAGCCTGCAGTTAAAATGCTTATTCCTCTGTAGTTGTTGCAGTCTTTACGTTCTCCTTTCTTAAAAATAGATTGTACTATTGCTGTTGTCCAGGTTTCTGGTATTGTTGCTTGTTTCCAACATAAATTTAAAAAATGTAATAATCTCAGTTTAAAAAAAAAATCCTCCATATTTTATTAATTCCATATTAATTCCGTCTATTCCAGCTGCCTTTCTGTTCTTTGTTGTTTTCAGTACTTCTTCTAATTCTTCCATTGTTATCATATAATCTAAAATAGTGTCTTCAATCTTCATTTTCTCTCTTATAACTGAGTTCCTAATTTTTTCTCTTCTTAAAATTCTTGCTGCCCTTCGTATAAAATCCATTAACAAAAAAAAAACAGATAAGTATCTTTTGGCAACGGAAATGGATTTTATATAATAATAATAATAATAATAATAATAATAATAATAATAATAATAATAATAATGCTGGTTGTATATACAAAGTATTACCGTAATTATACAATATACATAATTTAATGTGAAATGTATAGAATAGTCATGTATTTATATTATAAAACGTTTTAAGCACATAGCGTGGGTTAAAATTCACACAGCAAGTGCCGAATTTATGCGTAGACCATTAAGCTGCCTTCTGAATTAGTTACTCTCATAACGTTAAAAGTGCTTTCGGCTATCATCCAACTTTTATATTAGCTTCTAATTTAGTCTATTGTGTTTTAATGCTATTAAAACTTTGTTACTTTATAAAGATCATTAAGCAAAGAGAACAGAATACTTGTACTGGCATTTCATATCCAATCCGTTATTCAGGAACCGGATAAACTAACCGAATTCCTCAGCATGTCCAATTAAGGTCAGATTTTGTTGGTTTACGGAATATATATTTCTTTTGTTATCTAATCCCAGTGTATTAGTTATTTTGAAGAAAACAAACATGCAAACCCCTAGGGAGTTATTTGTAAATTTAGGCTATCCCGCAAACTCCACTTCTAATGGTAGGATTTCGCTGATTTTTTTTTTTTTTCCCCAATTTCATATTCCAAGTTTCGTTGTATATAACGGAAAATATTGCATGGTAGAATAATTTTTAAATCTTCACCTCCAGTTAACCCCATTCCTAACTAACTGGACCTTACTTTTCTTAATTGACTGCTATATGCAAAGCGTGGTTCCGAAAATGTTTGCTGCCACTAGAGAATTAACACATTAACACACACACACACACACAGGGCTATTCAAAAAGACGAGGGGGCACGCCGTAGCGTTGTAGTTAAGGCACTGAGCTACAAGCCGGAGGGTTGAGGGTTCAAGTCCCGTTGGGGTCAGGACCCAAATCCTCTGGCGTCACTATGGCCCTGGGGTCGACTCAGCCTCTAACGGAAATGAGTACCAGACCCTTGTTCTGGGGAAAAGGTGGCCGTCACGCAGGGCTGACAACCCGGCTGACATAAAGTGTCGAAAAAATGGGAGCCTTAACCTCCTACTACCCCAAGGGCCTCCGGGCCTGTTGTAAAAAAGAAGAACAGACTTCAAACGTTTATTTCTTCCTAACTACAAAAAATAGAAACAATTCCAACATGCCTGGAAAGCGAAAACTTCAAATATCACTATTTTATGCATTCAATATGAGCACCATGTGTTACACGACAAATATAAAAACGGTGGCTCATTCCTTGCCATACACACGATTCAGCCGGTCTCTAGTTACCAAATTCACAGCTTCAACAATTCGATGTCGCAGATTTTTAAAAGTGTCAGGCATAGAGGGTTAAGAACACGGTCTTGTTTGTAAAACCCACATATAAAAATCACACGGGGTTGGGTCTGGTTACCTGGGAGGTCACCGGCGATGAAACTGATCTGCTGCTCCTCTTCCAAACCTGATGATGTTATTCAGGTAACGTCGGACGTGGTTAGAGAAATGCGGCCGTGATCTCAACTTCAAACTTTTATCTTTCCATGAATGTTAGAATTGGGTTTATATTTTTTGTAGTTTGGAAGAAATAAATGTTTGAAGTCTGTTCCTTCTTTCTGAATATGCTAAATAAATGTTATGATGGTCATTTAAGGCGTGTGTTATTTACGATCTATGAAGATATGTAGGCCTATTTTTTGTCAAATCTTTTATTGAGAACCTCAATAGTTTTATTCCTTCGGAATTCGCTAAAATGCTAGATGGCATGTAGTAGGCCTATAGAGGCTACAAACATGATTTTTTCTCTTTTTTGTCCTTTATGGATTTATAAACTGCTCAACCAATCTTCATGAAGATTTGTACAATCATGCTTTCAGCTACGGTGTTACAGTTCGTCTGGGTTAACTTTGCGAGAAATTTGTAGAAAGAGACAACTGTGCTCACCTCTCTCACTCGTACCAGTGTTGTCGGTTTTCTTCACCAGATGTTAATAGGGGTAAGGGGGGATACGAAAACTGACGACAGTGTGGGTACTTTCTTTTGTCACTGAGCGAAAGCAGTCAAGGATCTACCATTATCTACCCATCTCTCTCTCTCTGCCAAGTTAAGCCAGATATACAATAACTGCGATCTATCTGGCTCTAAAACCATTAGGTGTAGGATTTCAACCAAAACGAAACTTTAAAAATCGCTCTACCGGTCGCAATTGTCGATGTTTCACAACAAAAACCATTAAAATACACCGCAGTAGATATTCTGCAATAATCAGCGATATCCGGCCATTAGAATTGGGGGTTTGCCTGAAATGTAAGATTAATATACAGTAGCAACCCCCATGTTTGGTTCGTCGCAATTTAGGTGTAGCGATGCACGCCAGCTATTAGCTAATAAAAAATTAACATTTTAATAGCTTTAGACATAAGATCACCCCATTAATTTCCTTCGGGGCTTAGTTTACACAGTACCTGTGTAACGGAATTTATTTATAATATTCTGTCTCCCCGAAATCGTTGCTGATCATCGCCAGTAGTCCCTTCACGGTAAATTTAATTTGACTGTCGTTCTGGCTTTCAAATGATCTTTCTATGGGCTATATATTAGTACATTTTTTACTGTTTAACTCATAGACCGATAATTTTGCCTCATCCTGTTCGTAAAGAGAGATATCTCCGCAAATTAACTTCTTTCACAGGGATATCGATTTAACGATCGATGCGGTACAGCAAGAAATGCCAAAAGAAAACAACTTCAAAATTACAAAGAAAAAAATGGTCAGTTCTGTTGTTCTAAAAAAATATTAAATGCTGTATAATGAATATGCATTATAGTTAATAGTTATTTCTCATACGATCATCTATTATTGATTTTTCCAAGCCAAAAAAATATTTAACAGTAAAGATATGCTATTTAAAACTATACAGCCGGCTTAGAAATCGCCCGGAAGTAAGATAGGAATACATAACACCACATTTGGTAAATATTAAACATTATAATTATTTTTAGCTTATGATGTTGTATTATTCGCTAAATAGTCGCTCCAAATCCAACGCGAGGTTCAGTTTTTCATATCACTCGCGACTTTGTCGCTCCTGATTTTTTCAGAAAAAACCACAACCTCTTGTTAGATTACTGTTGATAATTGCATTACAAATGTTTTTGTTTTTATTGTGACATTTTTATCCGATAAAATATTATTTCATCGAAGAATTCTCAATTAAATTGGCATAGCCTACCTGAAATACTCATTTCATTAATTCAAAGGTTTCTCATCAACAAAACAATTTGCATGTATTATTGGGCAAAGTTTGGCAATTATTCGATAATCCTCTCCTTAACGGTCCTTGGCCTATCAGTGTGTTGTCCTCACATCCACAGAGGTGGACGATCATCTAGCCAGTATAGGAGATCCGTGGTCAGCCTATCGGGTCCCCAAGCCGTTATTGATGGTTTTCTCAACCTGGAGCTGATACTTGTGTATATCTAAATATCTCACAATGGTGGTTCGGCAAAGGTACCATACTGGCTAAAATTCCATGAGAAAATGTCTTCCTCTACGGGGACTCCTACCGGGGCAATTCCCTTACTTTTGCGTCAAGGCATCATGCCTTAACGACTCGGGACATTTTTTGATACCACTAACTAACTCTACTCACTGGCACTATCGACCCATAGATTCATGGCCGCGCGGACATTAGCTCTCCATACATCCCTATCCTGAGTTAATGTTTTCGAATCATTCCCTGTATAATATACTTCCCTCAAATCATAGTGTTATTCTCCCACCTCATTCTTGGTATACCAACTGGGCGTTTTCCCTCTGGTTTTCCTACAAGAAACTTCCATGCACCTCTTCCATTCCCCATTCGTGCCACATGTCCTGCCCATCGCAGTCTACGAGAATTAACTGTTCTTATTATATCTGGCTTCCTATAAAGATAATGTAGTTCATTGTTATGAAGTCTTCTCCATTCACCTGTTTGTTCGTATCTGTTTGGCCCAAAAATTTTCCTAAGAATTTATTCTCAATTACTCTCCTTTTCTCCCTTAAAGTAAGAGTCGATTTCTTGGTAAAATTTGTAATCTTCCTGAAGAAATAACTATGGGTTAATGTCCATGTGTCCAGTCTTCAGAGTCGCGGGTTGAAACCTTGCCAGTATATTAATTTTTTTAGGATAGAAAAATCAAAGATAAAGTCCTCCAGGTGCGATTATAATAAAACAGAACTATATCCTTGCATACGGGATTTATTGGCTAAGAAATAGGCTGTAAGTTGTAGCTGGAAATCTCAGAGAATTCAGTAATCCAGTAAACAAGTGTCGGCTTGTTCGAATCAATATCAGGTTCCTGCTCTCCGATGCTAATTATAAACTCAGGCTTACAGTACTAACAACTGTACAAGCCAACATCATTACAAATAAGTAAGCACATTTTCGAATATAATATTCAGTTCTAGGAAGTATTACGACGCCATTTAAGGGGAACCGAAGGCCAGATGTGATGAAAAAATGCATTTTCATTTTCTATCAATTAAAATAGTAGAAAAATTTATCTTTAATATGGTATAATTATCTTGTTTCTAAGTGTGTTTATTATTTGTTTTAAATATCCCCAGTCCCTTTAAAATGTGGGCGTGAGCCGTCAACTCTCTCCCATAGTTAGCATTCATTTTTTCAATATATAGAGAACATTTTCTTCTAAATTGAGACCTGAAATTTTCTGGGCTTCAATATAGTGCTCATATACAATTTTTACCATTTTGATGTTGTGATAGCGCAGTAATTAAAGAATTTAGGTTGAAAAATACAGTGTAAAAAATCGAAAGAAAATATTTGTAAAGAAAAAAAAAATAATTTTGATATATATAAATCCTTATGATAGAAGATTCTAAATATATGAACGTTTCCACTGTACAAATTTCAACTTGATAGGATTAATAGTTCAGGAGAAAATGTTCCTTACATTTAACATTATAAGTATAGGATGTTCCGGGTCCCCGTATGAAACGTAAGTTTTCACTTAGCTTAAAGGAGCAATGGGTGAAATTTATAATATCCCACAGTTTTATACCTACATGCATGATTCTATGTAGTATATTTATAGTAAATGTTATGAAAGATACGGGGTGAGTCCAAGCTACTTCCTGGAAATGTTTCAAGCTCAAGAATATGATGATGCAGAATATAGGTAGGCCTATGTTTAGAAAACTGAATGGAGAATAAGATAAACGAGGTTTAAAAATTTATTTTGAAAAGACATTCTACATGGCATGCGGTGAAAACGCAAGAGATTTAATTTTGGTAAAGGAATCAGAAAAGGGCGCAATAAATTTGAAATATTTAGGCTAATAAAAATTCTACGCAATATATTAAACACAGAGTAAACAAAAATTAGCTACACAATGCTAAATGGACTATCATGGAATAAGAATATATTTATAGAAAGTAAAACATGTCAGTCTGAGCGTATATTTTTCATAAGTAATGCCACGAGTGATTTCCAAATTATCGATAAATTCACGACTCACGAAGTGAGGAGTGAATTTATCTAGAGAATTTGGAAATCAAGAGTGGCATTTGTTAGGACTATTTAACGAATAAAATTAAGCTGTTTACTCACAAATCATTATTTAACTATAGTTATTTTAAAATATTTATATATTTAATGTAAACGGCGATGTTTGAAAACAAATGAGAAACGATAGGTACGCTTCTACTGCTTCATTTGTTTATCACTGCAACCAGATCATACTATTTATTGCCAAAGGAACGCAGTATTGTGAGGAGCTTTCTTTAATATGGTAATCATAACACTGATAAATATTTGGTGAAACACGATTCTGATTGGTTGTAAAACAGAAATCATTGAAACGTGATTGGTCATTGACTCCCATTTGGGGCATGAGTTAAATAGTCTCTTCAAATATATACTGTAAACCTGTTCATGAATGAACGTGTGAATTTCAATATATGAGACATGCAGGTAGAAAACAAATGTAGAATATTAGTAAATTCAAATTAAAGAGCTGTTGGAATGAATCACTTATTCTTGGAGTGACGCAGTTCCCGGGCAAGTGGAATGCGAGCAGCCAAAACAGTGTTCATTAGTGACGTTACATTTTCACGGCTCATTTCCCGTGTTAACACGAACCTGGCGATCCAGACACTAGAGCTGCTCATCCCTAAAATTCCAAACTCAGTCTACCTTTGCACAATAACTGTGACAGTACGAATTTTTTCTCATTTTCACAACAAACAATGTGTTAATTTGATTAATTACAATTTGAAGCAGATGTTTTATTGCTTCACGTTCTTGCATCCATACAATGGACGATTTTATTGTGAAGTTATTTACTGGGGGTTTAGAACCCACCTATTATTTTTTGCTACTTAAAGTTCTTTAAACAGAAAGATAAAATACAGACGGCGGAGATGGATTCCGTAAAACTAAATATATGGTCACACGTAGAAATTCAGTATATAATGGAAATAGACAGCTAATGACAAATGAGGGAAATTTTGAGGAAGTGGCTGAATTCTGGAAATGCGTGCTATTATGCATTGCAGAGACTTTTGATGTCCCAACTCCTTTCAAAAAACGTTAAGCTGAAAACATATAAAACTATTATTCTACCAGTTATATTATATGGGTGCGAAACATGGACTCTTACTTTAAGGGAGGAAAGGAGATTAAGAGTATTTGAGAATAAAGTTCTTAGGAAAATTTTTGGACCAAAGAGAGATGAACAGACAGGTGAATGGAGAAGACTACATAACAATGAACTACATGGCCTTTATAGGAAGCCAGATATAATAAGAACAGTTAAGTCTCATAGACTGCGATGGACAGGACATGTTGCACGTATGGGGAATGAAAGACGTGCATGGAAACTTCTTGTAGGAAAGCCAGAAGGAAAACTCCCAGTTGGTAGACCAAGAATGAGGTGGGAGAACAACATTAACTATGATTTAAGGGAAGTAGATTATACAGGGAATGATTGGAAAGCATTCGCTCAGGATAGGGATGTATGGAGAGCTTATGTCCGCGCGGGCATGAACCTACGGGTTCGATAGTGCCAGTGAGTAAGTAAGTAAGTAAGTAAGTAAGTAAGTAAGTAAGGAGATGGATTCCTCAGACAAGTTAAAGGATGTACGGGGTGAATCATAAATATGCTATACGTTTGATCGCGTTGTGTGATGTAAATATTACCATTACAGGAAATATGAAATTACCGTTGGAAAGGCAATTATTCAAATTGCAACAATGGAATAAAACGAAACAGTGTAGAACTTACGTCATTAATCAAAATGGCGTTGAATATGCAACAGCAAATTACAATTGCTGCATGGGCAATAACGTATGCTAATGATCGTGAGGCCGCAAGACGGGCAAGACGTGAGTTTAACGCAGCATTGCAGCCGTCGACTGTGGGGAAGTGGAGAAAACGACTACTGGAAACGGGAAGGATGCAGAAAATCAAACCTCCTGGAAGGCCTCGCTTTAGCACGGACGGATGCAGAAACAACGAAGAAAATTGTGGAGGCGTTCAACGCTAGCCCACAAAAATCAACCCGCCAAGCTGGACGTGAGCAGTGATTTGTTTTGTTATGTTCAATTGTAATTTGAAGGATCCTCTTTCCAATGATAACATCATATTTCCTTTAATAATAATATTTTCGTCACAAAATGCAATAAAACGTATAGCCATGTGAGGATATGAGAGAAGAATTATAAGTGCAGCTTTTATTGGATAAAATTATGAATTATAGACAAAAGTGGATTGGGTACATGAATGGAATGAGTAAGGAGAGATATCCATTGTTAGCAAGAAATTATTGAGCAGGAGGAAGACGTGATGTCGGCAAGACCTAGAAAACCTAGGGCTGATGCATTATGAAGTCGGAACGGCAATTGCCTAATCCTTGGAGGGACGATAATGTCAAAGTTCTTTAAGTATTTGGGCCGGCTTCGTTGAGATGTTATTCTTTATGGTTATAGGATTAATGTTACTTGAAGGAATCGGATGAGATGAAAATATTTAGAAGGTTCAATCGTTTGGTAGACTGATTAGCTCTCACGTTTACTATGACATGGGATTGTAACATCGATACTCTGTGAAGTTATTTTCATTCATATTTTAAATAAAGTCGGCCGCGGTGGACTAGTGGTTGTGCTCCTTACCTCTTGTACCGAGGGTCGCGGGTCCAAACCCGGCCGGGATCGATGGATTTTCTTAGGGTGGAAAAATTCAAGGAGCAAGTCCTCCGGGAGGGATTTTAAGCCGTGGGTCCCGAGTCTGAAGATTTTTCAGGCTCGTAAAAGATCCTTAAGCCTGAATGAAAGGCAAAATTTACCGAATTTTCCCGTCCTAGTACTACCTTGATTTCCTAGCGTTCCGCTGACTACGGACCACTCAAATGGCCTAAATCTCTGTTAAGGGAAACATGGGCTTACAAGATACAATAAAATTAATAAAATTCAGAGTATCTTGTGTTGAAATTTCTTGCTGTTTTTACCTCTGTACAACTTCTCGCTATTATTACATTTTAGTTTATAAACGCCTTTATCTCCGTATTTATTTGTTACTTCTATTTTGTTGGGTATGATGTTCAGATTATTAGTTTTAAAGGCGATTTTAATGTTTCCTCATCGAATTAGCTAATTTGATCGTTTCATTTCCTGTATAAGTTAATGTAATTCATGATACTATATCGATGATGAGCAATGAAAACCTAGTAACTCCATTTTGGTAGATTTTACAGAAGAAACAAATAACTGTTTTAAATAATTATGAAAATTGATACAGCGATAGTTCCCACATATTTTACTACATAATACAAGTCAAGTTATTAATAAATGTGAAGTCCGTGTTCTCAGCAGGTTGTGCATCACATATTTCTGTCCTGGCTACTGGAGTTATGTGGTTTTCAATGACTGGTGAAGTTACGAGGTTTTCATTGCCTACCGTCGATATATATATATATATATATATATATATATATAAAATTGGTCATACTAGAGATTTAATTACTATCACCACCAATTAATATATATTTTACGTTATTTAAACAATTAATACAGTTATTTAGCAGTTTGTTTAAAATAAATCTTATCATAAATATTTAGATAATAAATAGGCTACGTTTGATATAGTTGTTTCTTTTATACACATGTTTTAAAACTTGTTTGCTCCATCTTCAGTTGGTACAGACTGATTTTTCCCAAGTTGTCAGCCCTGGATCTCGACTCCTGTTCCTTCTTCCTGTGGCCCAAAGAACTTGCTAGTTACGTTTTTCTCCCCGGGAATTTCAAAATTCAGAATTATCTTTTAACCATTAGAACCAAAGAAGAGAGAGAGAGAGAGAGAGAGAGAGAGAGAGAGAGAGAGGAGGAGAGAGAGAGAGAGAGAGAGAGAAAGAAGAAGTACGAACATATGCAGTAGCTGCTCACGCACGTTTGGTCAGAAAAACACAAACTTATTAAAACAAAAAACACAAACGAACTCACCATATGGGAAACAAATCTACATGTTACAGAAGAACAAGAATGCATCACATAGAAAACAATTGTGGTTTTATTGCGTAGTCTGCTATCAGTTTTATGAAGGTAAATATGAGAATGGTAATTACAGAAGCTGTAAATACAGCTTACACATCATAAAGAAGCATGATTCATACGTTTGATTTGAAATTATGTGCGCTAACGTATTTACAAGCAGAAGCACGGACTCATCGCCATGGATTGTAAAAACTTTATTTCAATATGGACACGTAGCACAAGCAAGTGTGATTACAGAACATTATTCAGCTCTAAACTTCTAGCTTCTAATATCGAGAGGCTTATAATTTCCACAGATATTCTAACTCTTATTATTTGTTTACATATTTTCATATCTGGCAAGTATTCTATCAAATAAATCAGTAAACAAGTTGAATCTACCGTCCGATTTTGCAGCATAACTTTCTTCTGTCAACCCTTAAATTGGAGAAATTCGATTTCTTAAGCCAAATTATTTAAATGTGTTGGACTGCGGTGAAAATAAATCATGCATAAGTGCAAATTATTATCTATTTCATAAAATAAATATCCTCAACTCATGTCCAATTCAGGGTCGGGTCAAGGGATGAAGTGAGATGAAGCCCCTATATTTTAGAGGTTTGTGTGAACGACATGGGTGCCGGACGACCAATCCTGACGCACCGTCACAGGGGCGGATAAATGAAATGAAACGGAGTGGATGAGATGAGTGTGGAGAAATGGTGCAATGAAATTGTAACAGGGAAAAACTCCGATAAAAACCTGTCCACCTCCGTTTCGTCCACCACGAAACCCATATGGAGTGACCGAGACTCGATCCCGGGACCCCAGCGGTGAGAGGCGAGCGTCTAACCGCTTGCGCCAACCTATTTCATATTCTTGCATAAATGTGCAACAAAATAATAATTTCTATGATTAATTTTTCCATTGCTTTATTAAAAAGATTAATTAATTAAACCAATACATCTTATAGAATATAAGATAACTTCTCAGAAGGACAAGATACACTCGTTTAGACCGAAAAAATAATGAAGAAATTTTATAACAATTAGAAGTAGAATCAGTAGAAGGAAAACAAATGAACAGATATCAATTAAACTGGCTAGATCATGTAAAAAGAATGAACAATTCAAGAAACCCAAAAAGATGATGCAATATAAACCCAAAGGACATAGACGGCCACAAAAACCTCTTAAAAGACAGCTAGATAGGGCCGAGACAGATCTAGAAAGTTCTAATTCGTGACGCATGATGATCTTATAGGATATTGTCAATTTATGGGTTAATTAAATGATATGGTATACGTTATGGTGACTGTAGAGTATGTTTTTAAATTTCGGGTTTCATTTAAAACGTCACTTCTAATAGATTTCGGTCATTTTTTTTACAATACCTTTCATTTCAATAGCATTCTACTGAGATTCATGGCGTTACAAAACCCTTTACGACGGAATGAGGAAAAGCGACTGGAAGCTTTTGAGATGTGGATATGGAGAAGAATGGAAGGTATAAAATGGACAGATAGTAAGAAATGAAGATGTGGTAGACAGAGTGGATGAAAGAACAATGCTGGAACTCATAAAGAAGAGGAAAAGAAATTGGATTGGCCACTGGCTAAGAAGAAACTGCCTGCTGAAGGATGCTCTAGAAGGAATGGTCAACGGAAAGAAAGTTAGAGGCAGAAAAAGGCATCAGATGATAGACAATATTAAAATAAATGGTTTGTATGCACATACAAAAATTAAACCTAAGTTAAGGAAAGAGTGAAGAATGCTGAGTTTGCAATGAAACACCTGCTCTTGAGCAGAACACTATGAATGAATGAACAGGACCCTAGCCTCTCTTATAATTACATTTCCTTCCAGATTCTTAAGTCTCAATCTCCTATCATTTTATTCAAGGAAAAATGTAGTTGTCCTGGAACATGCATTTAACTAATCAATTCAACACTTTGCCATCCTCGCTTACTGACTAATGTTCCAAAAACTGTCTATAATGCAAATATTCTGGAAATATAGATAGTTGTTTATGCTATAAGGAGGTAAGAACTATGTGGCACAAAGAGTAGGGTGCGTGGGGCAAACTATTTTCGGATTTTTTTTAATTCACAATGGGTTAAAGCAAGGAGATACACTATCTCCTCCGCTATTCAATGTTGTACTAGAACATACCATCAAATCTTTATAGAGGATGAAGAAGGCATATAACTCAAAAGTATTAATAAGCTGTTAATTAAATAAAAATAAAACTTAGTTTTATTTGATTTTCATATTTATTAAGATATAATTCAGTGACAGCTGTTTCAGTACACTGTACCTTCTTCAGACAATTGTTTTTAATAAATATGAAAATCAAATAAAACTAAGTTTTATTTTTATTTCATTAATTGATAGATATGGATTTTCATCAAATAAACACCAACTCAAATGATAATAAGCTGTTAGTTTATGCTGATGATATAGCATTATTATTAGGCGATAGCGAGGCGATATTAAGGGTTAAAATACACACTATATTGAGTAACACTAAAAAAATTGGCCTGAAAGTAAACATCGATAAAACAAAATATATGATCACACACAGAAATGCGTTATATAACTGAAATGGACAGATAATGACAAATGAGGGAAATTTTGAAGAAGTGGCTGAATTCAAATACCTAACAATTACAAATGAAATACACAAAGGTTTTAACATCGGCTCGATATTGTAAATGCATGCTATTATGCATTACCGGGACTCTCCTCGTTCCAACTTCTCTAAATAAAATGTTAAACTGGAAATATATGAAACTGTTATTCTCACAGTTATATTACATGGATACGAAACATGGACTCTTACTTTAAGGGCGGAGATTAAAGTATTTGAGATTGAAATTCTTAGGAAAATTTTTAGACCAAAGAGAGATGGACAGACAGGCGAATGGAGAAGACTAAATAACAGTGAGCTACATGAACTTTATCGCAAACTAGATATAATAAGTACAGTTAAGTCTCGTAGAATGCGATGGGCAGGGCACATGGCACGAATAGGGTATGCAAGATGAGCATGGAAACTTGGTAATGTTTGTTCCTATGCAATAATTGTTTATGTTATATAAAAAGACTGCAGACATTTCGATTTTTTAATGCTGATAAGAAAACTACATAACAGCGTAGAAGATGCTGCAAGTAGAATCTGTCAATTTATACTGCCAGAGAAGTCAAAGAAAATATATAAAAATTACGCACAAGTGCTTCAAAAAGTTCTAAAAAGGATACTATCATTTGTGAAAAATCGTTGTTGGCATATTTTCTAGAGAAATCTACACGATTATCTCGATGGGGAGTTGCCTCCCTTGGGTGGTAATTTCTAGTTACTCGTCATTACAAAACAAGGTAGTAATATTCGTACAATAGCGTGAGTGGAAAAATTAGGTTAGCTTGTACTGACACTCCTGATAGTAAAAGCACTTATGTGCCACCTTGTATGAAAGTGTCAAAAAATCGAAATATTGCAGTCGCAGTTTTCACTCGCACATTAGCCATTTCCTTTTAAACTTGTTGAGAGTCAGAGAGTAAAGATCAAGTTAGGAGCATTCTACTTCCAGAACAATACCCCATCCTCACAACAGTCACAAACTTTTGATGTGTTGAGAAGACCGCAACTAAACTTTCAGTTTATAGTATTGTCTGGTGTTGTCACTCCTTAATTCTTGGGTTTCAAACATTCTCCCACTCGCTATTGTACAATACAAAGAAATACTCGATTTCAACACATTACACAAACAGAGTAATAAAACAATTGTTCATTCCTTGTTAACAAAATAAAATTCAAATATTTTATTCAACATCAAAAACAGACTATTCTCTTTGTATAAACATCATCATCATCATCCTGGGATTAAGCCTGTCGGCTCGTTCCTATTTCATGAAAGCTAGAATTGTTAAAATTATTCAGACCATCTTCTGTGTGGGCGACCAACATTTCTTCTTCCGTGCGGTTTATAATTTAGCAATAATTTTTTTAATCTCCCTTCTGGCATTCTATCAATATATTCTTTCCAGTCGTTCCTATATTTAATTATTCGGTCCGTAAGTTTGAAAATATTTGGTTCCTTTCTTATATCTTCATTTCTTTTCTTATCCAGCAGAGTATATCCTGCTACAATTCTTAAAAATCTCATCTCAGCTGCTTCCAATCTTTGTTCTTGTCTTTTAGTGATCGTCCAACATTCTGATCCATACATCAATACAAGAACAGCCATTACTATATAAAATTTAATTTTTGTTTCTTTTCTTGTGTTTTTAAGGGTTCTTTTAATAGTGTCACACATTAAATTTATTTATTTTATCATTAATATCTTCAATTTTAACATATGATAAATTGAAACCTAGATATTTAAAACTGTTCACCTGCTCTAAAATTTTATTATCAATTACTATTTTTGCTCTTCAGGTCCTTTAAATGCTAAAATTTTGATTTTATTCTTTGAAATTTTAAAATTGTAATTGGCACTTATTTTTTCCAAATTAAAAATAGCTCTTTGTAGATCATCTCCTGAACTGGAAAATCACTACTTGTATAATATACTTTAATAGTATACTCTGTTATTCCACTAAAGACGTTAAGAGCCTCTTAAGGGTAGTAGGAAGTTAAGGCTCCCAGGAGATGTCAGGTGTAGGTCTGTAACAGCCGGATTTATCCTTAGAACGTGGTCTGAGACTCATTTCCATTAAAGGCTAGCTAGACCTCAGAACCATGCGCCGCTGGAACGCTTATTTACTTTAATGTTTTCTTTATTTTTACTGATGGAGTTAAGACCGTAAGGTCTTCTCTTATATTTCACAGGGTTATGTAACCAATCAATCAGTAATTCGGATGTTTATTTATAATTAAGTCCCTAATGAATGACGTGGAAAATAAAGTGGAATGGGGAAAAAATAATCAGTTAATTAACGTTTGAACGTGTTTACTGTTGTTGAGAGAAATAAGTTGTGTTTCGGCTTGAGATGTTCATTTATATATATATTTTTTTTTTCAAATATAGAATCTACCTGCGATGCAAACACTTGGCACAATTCGAATTCCAAGCAGGTGTCCAACTTTAACTCATTTCTCGTTGTTCATTCCCAGGAGATTCGTCCGTAACAACCAATGAGAACGCCAGGCAAGCTTTTTACGGATATTAAATGTAGAATAGAGATGGGCTGTAGCAGTAAGAGCAGGATCTAATTCATGAAATGGAAAAAAAATAATTATGCTCAATACAATTTATGCACTTATCTAAATCAGGAACTCGCATCCGGAAGAAGAAAAATATAACTAGGACTCGGAAGTTGAGGACCTATAAAATGCCTATAAAAGACATTTAAAATGTGTAGTGGGCTGCACACTAGTCTGGAGAACTAGAGGTCCACGGTTCAATTCCTGGTTCAGACATTAATTTTTCTTTTCACAATATCATTATAATATTATAATATGATCCATTATTGGAACTGTGTTAAAATAACAGTATTGGAAAATGTTAAATAACATCGTTTACTGCTTATAAAAGTGGTGGTGTAAAAAAATTCTCAAATATAGATACTTCTAAACGAAGCCGGCCGTTGGTGATAGTAGTGTCACCTACCTGACAGCGGACGAAGCGAGAATTATATATTTGTATAGGCCTATGTGGAAAGAATTGTTAATGTTTGTGCCAGGTCTAGAATGGCGTAGTGGGCTGCACGTTAGTCTGGAGAACTAGAGGTCCACGGTTCGATTCCTGGATCAGATATTAATTTTTCTTTTCACAATATCATTATAATATTACCTTTAAAAAGACCAAAATATATCCTACAAAATACCTAAAAACTGGAAAAATGACGTAAAAAGTGTTACAGTTGTTAACGAATGGAGAAAGACAGCCTCACTGCCTTCGCCCTCACCTCACAAAGTGCCAATGTATTATAACATTTGAACTCAAAATTCAATAGCTGAGGCGGTCAGTTAGCTGGTGGTTAAAAATAATGTGATATTTTGTGAATGTTAATAGTTTCTCGCGGAACAAAAGTGTTTGAAATGTAAAAAGCCTTTAGAAAGTAAAACTAGATCGTGTTTTTAAAAGATGTTGGAATTGAGACTAGACTCTGCGGATTCTTTAATTATACAAATGACATAAATTTGCCAAATAAAGGATAAAGTTGCAAAAAAAGCCGTTAAGGCCTCAAAGAGCTAAACATTAGGACCAATAAGTCAAAAAAGTGCAAAAAAGGACTAATAAAACCCCCTATTTTCTGGCCTACAATGATTCACACTATTCGAAATACGATGGCAGAAGCCTTGCGAGATTTTGGATACACAGTTTATGAGGAAGTTCATGGTGTGGCCACTAATGGGAGTAACAGACGAATAGATATTATTGCATTTAGGGTCGTATGTTAGAACATTACTCTCTACTCAAATTACTTCCAATCACTAGTGAGCTGATTCACCGTGAGCAATTGCTGAGAACGAATTAACGGCCGACTTATCGGTCATGCACGAGAGTCGACGTTTTCGTAATATTGGCAACGAATTACCCAGAATTCTCAGCGATAAAACCACTTCCGTTATTTTCGTCTGCTATAGAGGAATGTATTTATGCTTGCATCCCGCAAATAATACCGTATAGAAACACGTCTGCGACACGCAATATTACGCCGATTCTCCTGTTCTTCCAGTTGAATTCTTTGGTAGACTCTATCAAATTCCACTTCTCCGTGTATACCGAAAACATGATCGAAGTCTTCAAGGTCCGACATCTTGGATAAATGTTGGATAAAGTAGCAAAGTACATCGATTACCATCGGTTCCCGTTCGGTTCCCTTCGGGATTTTAATTTGAGTTGCTCATTTAAGCTACCTCCGCAGGTAGCTTACAAATTTAACCAATTATTATCGCATGAACAGATTTCTGAGTAAGCAAAATCGTATTAGCATACAACTTGCTCAGCAGAGAAGGCATTTTACTGTCTAATGCGTCCAAACATGCGACCCTTAGACCATCTTCCAAAATTGGTATGGTATTAGATCCCACAATTCGTTTTGAGACTCATAGTGGGCCAACCTGAGGAACTTGACTGTGAAAAGAAAGCCATATATTAGCCAACAATTGACTATTACAAAGATAAATACCAATGAGATAGTATAACTGTCACAGGATTGATGATCGGGGCAAGAGGTACTATACCAGGATTCTTAGCCAAATTTTGGAATTCCTTAGATTTGGACAGGCAAATTTTGGAATTCCTTAGATTTGGACAGGGTGTATCTTTATAAAATTGCCATCGCTGCCATTAGAGGATCAATTTCAATTTTAAGAAACCATTTTTACAAAATTTCTACTTTTAGTATGTATACTTCAATTAGGCCTACAATTTGAATTTTTTTAAATGTATTTACAAAATGTATTTCATAAATTCAAAAAAAAATGTCTGTATCAGTTTGTCCTTGAGGCAATCCTCTAATGAGGAAAGTTGTATATAATAAAATACCATATATTTTATGTCGGGCCTTCTCTTCAGACATAAATTAAAAAGAATGATTTTTCCTCAACTTCCGCGCCATAATCATAACTAACTTACTGTTACTAGGGAATCATGCGGTTCATGACATAAGCTCTCCATTTATCCCTAATCTGAACTAATGCTTTCCTAACATTCCCTGGATAATTTACCTCCCTTAAATTGGGGCCAGTTATTTTACCACCCCTTTTTTGGCCTGCCTACCGATATATTTTCAGCTGATTCTTGATTTTTTTTGCTCTACCTACCGGTAGGCTTTCATCCGTTTTTTTTGTCCACCTACTGGTAGGTTTTCATCTGCTGTTTTTACACTAAGTATCAATGTCCTTCTTTCTTTCCCCATACGTGTCATATGTCCTACCCATCACGGTCTACGAGACATAACTGATGTTATATCTGGTTTCCCATAAAGGCCATGTAATCATTTATGTAAGTCTTCTCCATCCATCTGTCTGTTCGTCTCTCTTAGTCAATTTTTTTCTAAGAAAATATATTCTCAAATACCCGAAATATTTTCTCCTGACTTAAATTTAGACATCATGTTTCACATCCATACAACCAAAATAAAATAAATAAATAAATGAACAAATAATACAAATCATTCCGAAAAAAAAAGGAATGAAATAACAAAACAACATAAAAGAGCAAACACAAATTGGAAAATATATACACTTTCGAGTCCGGCGGTGGTATTAGTACCACGGCATTTAAAATGACACTGAAGCCGGAGAAAGGCATGCCTGTGCCGGTGGATTTACAGGGGTGTTTTCTGGTTCAGTAAAAACAATGCCGTGGTACTAGTACCGACTCAAAGTGTTAAAAGTATTATCTATTAGTAGGCTGCAGTGGTTTAGTGGTTCTCTGGACTCCAATCCCGAGATTCGCGGGTTCAAACCCGGCTGGGATCGATGGATCTTTTTGGATGGAAAAATCCAACGGACAAGTCATCTGGGAGGGACAATTAAGCCGTGGGTCTGAAGATTTCCAGGATCGTAAACAAATAAAAATAAACACAAGCCTGAATAAAATCCTTTGTGCAAAATTTAACCGACCTTCAACCATCCAAGTAATACCTTAGTTGTCTCATTGAGGCGATGTGCTAATTACATGTCACTCATAGACATATGCAGCTAAATAAACATAACTAAGGGTCGTATCTATGAACGCATTAGACCGTAAAAGTCGTTCTCTGCTGAGAAAGTTGCATCCAAAGACGTTTTTGCGTACTCAAAAATCTGTTCATGCGATAATAATTATCGAAATTTCTAAGCTACCTGGCGGACTTTGCAGAGAACGAATCGTGAGCAACCTGATGGGAACCGATGTACTTTGAAACCTTCCTGCTTTATCCAAGATGTCGGACCTTGAAGACTTCGATCATGTTTTCGGTATACGCGGAGAAAAGGAATTTGATAGAGTCTACCAAAGAATTCAACTGGAAGAACAGGAATATCGGCGTAATATTGCGCGACGCAGACGTCGTATACGGTTTTATTTGCGGGACGCAAGCATAAATGCGTTCCTCTAGCAGACGAAAATAACGGAAGTGGTTTTATCGCTGAGAATTCTGGGTAATTTCTTGCAATATTACGAAAAAAACTACTTTCATGCATGACCAGTCAGCGGCTCGCTAATTCGAACTTCGCACGTTCTCACGGAAAACTCAATTCACCAGAGACTAATGTATTTGCATGCGGCCCTAAATTAGTTTAGTTAAGGAACTCCCGCTAGGGAGCACTCGTGTTCCTACGCGGGACGGACTGCGTATATACATTACATAATATTGAACTATTATTTTTATATAAAACTATTGTTTGTAGACAGAATTAAACGTGTAACATGTTTACACTTTACAACACGTGATCACAATTAAGCCCTGAAAATAATTGACATTGTAATTTTAGCACTTGCATGTTGTACTGTTTATCTTTTCCTCCCAACGGAATATATCAATAAATATTTGTTTGTTCTTTGCAACATTTGATTCCGATTCATTGATTGACACAACATACATTGTTTTATTATACAGATGCAATACAAAAATAATATTTCTGCAAGCAACGTTGTTTTCCACTGTCCATTCATTAATATACATACTTTCACATTTAACCAAACACCTCTATTGCGTTATTAAAGCTGCCTTTTTTTCAATAAAATAAATACATTAATATATGGATTCACCTTAATAAAGACTCGGAGCAAAATTTTGTCTGATCTTTTCACACCCAACCAATGAATTATTGCAACACGAATGATCTCACCCGTTAATGTATGTATATATATATATATATATATATATATATATATATATATATATATATATGTTATGAAAAGAAAAATGAATGCTTGAGTCGGGATTCGAACTCGAGTCTCTAAAGTATATATATATGTGTGTGTGTGTGTGTGTGTGTGTGATGTGTATGTATGTACGAACGAACGAACGTATGTATGTATGTATTTTTTATTTATTTATTAATACAGCATGCTCCATTACATGCATTCTATCAAACTATTACAATTTTATATTTACAATATTATATACTGTTACAATTTTTCGATTATGTATCGAGTTTATATAGTTTATAAATTCTTTTAAATAAACCTTGACTAAAATATTATTTGTTATTGGCCACTGTCCGCCTTTTAAACTAATATTATGTTTTAAAATGTTTCTTTCAGTGTTTAATATAGAACACTCATATATTAAATGGTTCACATTTTGTATATATTGTCCACACTTACACATTTCACTTTGCACTATTTTAAATCGATGAAAATAGTGTCTTGTCTGCCCATGTCCGGATAGAAAGGTCGTAATTTGTCCGTTGAGAGGGATCTTCTGCTTTATTCGATCTTGTACAGATGGGAAGAACATTTTGGTGACATTTCCTTTTGTAGATCTCTCCCATTGGTTTTGCCACCTCTGTAATCCTCTCTCCTCTGCGCCCCTGATTACTTCAGCTTTAGGCATCTTGTTGTATATTTCCTCGTCCGCATCTTCCTGTGCAGCTTCCTTTGCTAGTTTATCTGCTAGCTCATTTCCATACAACCCTGCGTGTGCCTTAACCTATTTTATGTGGATTACCCATCCATTGTCCTGAAGTTGTTTTATTTTTTCCTTTATGTTCTCTGCTAGTATCCTGCGGATTTGTCCATTTTTTAGGAGTTGGACTGTATGTAAGTATGTATGTATGTATGTATGTATGTATGTATGTATGTATGTATGTATGTATGTATGTATGTATGTATGTATGTATGTATGTATGTATGTATGTATGTATGTATGTATGTATGTATGTATGTATGTATGTATGTATGTATGTATGTTTTTTTTAATTGATAGAAAATCCATCAACATGCCCCACTGCAGAGCAGTATTACATGCATTATTATACAACACCTTATTAGTTATTTAACTATATGTTTATAGAGTTTATAAATTTACAAAATTGTTTTAGATGTTTAGTTACTAATTCATGGTTAGTAGCCGGCCAGTTCCCTCCATTTTTATATATATCAGCTATTACGATAGTTCTTTGCTGCCGAAATTCCTTACACAAGTAAATTATATGATTCACAGTTTATCGCGGGCAGCCACATGCACATCCCGGGTTATCTATAATGTGAAATCTATGTAAATAATAATTTGTTTTACCGTGGCCTGATATCGTTGCAGTAAACTGAGGTGTAACTGGAATTGTAATATTAAGTCTTTCTTTGATAGATGGAAAGAATAATCTACATTGAGCACCCTTAATTGTAGAATTGCACCTGTTCTGCCACAGCTGGTGTCCGTTTTCTCTTATTCTAGACATTATTATTGATTTTGGGGTCTTGTTATATATTACCTGCAGATTTAGGTGTTTTGCTGCCTCTTTAGCAAGCTCATCGGCAAACTCATTTCCAGCATCACCTGTATGTGCTTTCACCCATTTAAAATTAATTGTCCATTGTTTCTGTTCTAATTTTTTTATCGTTTTTAAAATATCCTCAACTACACAATTGTGTTTGCTATTTTTCTGCAAAAGGGCTAGGCCCATTTTACATGTATGTATGTGTGTGTGTGGGTAAGTACGTACGGACGGTGAAAAATGTGGAAAATGTAAGTGAATGAACAATTGGTATAAAATGTTTATATAGATTAATTAAATTATAAGGTAAATAACTACAAACATTCAATTTGACAGATAAAATAGATTTTTATTTATTTAGCCTGGTGGAGAAAATAGAAGGGTATAGGAGAAAATTATATCAACATGTCTGCAAAATGGGTACCAACAGATTGCCTTGGAAAAGTCTGAACTATCAACCGAGAAGAGGAAAAAGAGTTCGGGAACACCCATAAAAGAGATGGACACAGTAGCTATGATACTTGGAGCCGGAACGAACGAAAAAAGTTTAATCCTTGCAGGAAGAAGAAGAAATTGTAAGGTTTTTTTTTTTTTGGTTATATTTAAACATGTTTTAGATCATAAATGCATGCATATTATCTTATTTTTTAGGTCAAAGAAATCTACTTCTTAACTAATCTGTAGCCTATAACAATTATTAACGTTTAATGCATTAAAAATATTTTCCATAGAACATTATAAACAAGATGCGGTTTAAGACGTGCGTTGGTTCAGAACTGGTTCGACCTCGCATGGGAGGAAAATTCTCACGGAATTTCGGCCAATATGTGGCCGGACCACCTCAGAATCATGTGCAATTTGGGTTGATAAATAACGTAGCGGCTCACATGTTGAGGAAATAAGGTACGCCTAATGGTCTACCATCTGGGTAACCCCAACAAGCTGACTAAGTCATCCCTATACTGACTGGATGATCGTCTTCGTGACATGAAGGGAGAGTGAGAGAGAGAAGGAGAAAGAGAGAGAGAGAGAATTAATACAATCAAAAACGAAGCGTAGAAAGAATAACACAATAATTATAAAATAAGTTAAAATATACTTTCTTAGGTAAAATCCGTCGTCCTCAACTTATAAAATATGTATTTTTTATGCCTGTAGGCCTTTCAGAACATCCGTTCCATCTTCAGCAGGTCCTTCTTCGCTACAATATCTAGTATGAATCCTACATTAGGACCACCAGCATCAACCATCATACTAGATATTGTAGCTGAAGATGGAACGGATGTTCTGAAAGGCCTACACATATTTTATAAGTTGAGAACGACGGATTTTAGCCAAGAAGGTATATTTTAACTTATTTTATTTTATGACTCTTCACCTCAACGGTTTTAACAATGAATTTTATTAGTATTAATACAATAATTATTGTATGTACGCTACTTGAAGTATTTTTTTCGTGCCACGTAGAAGTAGAAAACAGTTTCGAAAATAAGTTTGTTCAAGTTGTATTCGTGCCTACAGTCACGTAGGACGATAATTAATTTTTGAAACCTTCCTTATTTAAAGTAAGAATCAAAGTCTAGGAGCACTTGGTCGCTGCCAAATTTGCTTTCAAGTAATTTAATTTGACGACTTGTGATGAATTTGGCTCATTACTGCTAGCGGCAACAACACCGTAAATAAAGTGACCTCAGATCACAATTAAATTTGCTGCTGAGATTCCGTTCAAAATGACAGAGAATGACTTCAGCAATTTGTAACCAGTCACTGCATGACAAGCTCAGGATCTGAATAATTTCTTATTTTACTTACATTCTGTAATATCACACACATCGCAAAACCAACACAAGCAGACATACTTGATATCCATGCTTCAAAATATCATAGACAATTGAACTATTTCTTCTTCTTCGGCTTTCCCCCACTTATAGGTTTACCGTCTTCAGTTTCCATTTATCTCTATCATTCCAATCTCCCTCTTCCAAATTACTATCATCCATTATAGTTCTGACGTAGGTTTTCCATTTCCATCTTGGTCTGCCACGTTTATTTCTTCCAGGGGGTGACCATTGGTATATATTTTTTGGTCATCTTTAATTTTCCATTCTTTGTACATGGCCATACCATTTAAGCGTTTCATTTTCAATCCTCTTAACAACAGATGTTCATTTCTCTCCAAAGGAATTCATTTCTTATTTTATCCTGTCTCGTTTTTTGGAGGCTTCCTCTAAAATAACAAATTCAACTGATCTAATTTTATTATTTTGTAATTCAGTCCAAGACCAAGTTTCACTTCCATATGACAAAATATTCTGTATTATGCTCTTATACATTTTCATTTTAGTTTCCTTTGTAATATTTTTATTCCAAATTATTCCATGTAATGTCTTATTTGCATTTTTTGCCCTTGCAATTTTAGTCCGAACATCTCTCTCACAGGTATCTAAACTTGTAATTATTGACCCAAGATATTTAAAAAATTCACGTTTTTTTTATTTTCCCTGTTTCGAGTATGAGGTCATCCACATCCTTTCCCAAACACATATATTCTGTTTTCTGTAATTTTATATTCAGTCCCCATTTTTTATATTCTTCCATTAGTTTATTTATCATATATTTCATATCATCTTCATCCCCTGCAAATATTATTTGATCATCTGCAAACAACAATGAATGCAGTACTTTTCCTCCTATAGGAATACCCATTTCAGAACATTTTTTTATACCACAAGTTAAAAGCCTGGTCTAAATAAATGTTAAAAAGAATTGGTGACAAACTGCATCCCTGCTTAAGGTCTTTATTCGCTGTGAATTCCTCTGTTAAATTATTCTGTATTTTTACTTTAGCTTTTGTATTACTAAAGATCCTCAATTGAACAATTTGAAAATTAAATGTGTTTAACTAAAAAGTCCGTCACGCAGCACCTGCGTAAGTTAAGCTAATTCTTCGAGAAAAATGTTTCGTCCAATTTAGCTGATTTATGGAATATATAGGTTGAGGCATAAGTCAGTTAACCACTCCACATGGTCAAAAATTGGAGGTCATTTTTCAGGAACAAGGTATCTTGAAACCTAACCGACTGAAATTCAATGTAATAGCTTACGCTAGACAAAAGGGACAAATATAAGGTTAGAATGAGTCAATTTTGTTAGCATTTTCGGTTAACTGACTTACGCTGCACCCTGTTAATTTTAGAAACTCAAATGTTAATGCCAACTTATTTAGAAGTGTTGGACCGCAGTGAAAAAAAGATTTAAATACATTATTGTAGTATTGTTGCTTAGATCAGTTGATATGTACTATAATAACACATTTTCATAATTTGTTAACATGTTTGAAGAAGGTACAGTGTACCGAAACAGCTGTCACTGAATTATATATTAATAAATATGAAAATCAAATAAAACTAAGTTTTATTCTTATTCAATTAAAGAATAAAGAGTGATTTTTAATTTCGGGTTTCAGGCAAACCCCCATTTCTAAGTCGAATTTCACAGATTTTTATTTAATTTTATTTATTTCCTGAGAACATCTTCCTCGATTTATTTTAGTAGCATACACTGAGTTTTGTTGCGAAACATCGAAAACTGAGACCTCTAAAACGATTTTTAATGTTCGTTTCAGGTGAACTCCTACACCTAATGATCCGATTTTTTTGGGTTAATGAACAGATCTTAATTTTCTTTTAATTGATTGTTGTGTGAAAAGTATGGTTATGACACAACAAAAATTGCAGTCTCTGGAGCATTTTTTTAAACCAACGCCACCAGTTTGTTTCTGGTATTCTCTCCTGACATGGCTTACTTGAAACTCACTTCTTAGGTTGGGCGGGATTACACTGCCCCGGTGATGTGAGAGATGATGATGATGATGCACCAAGAGAGTCATTAAACTAAACTTAAGATCATTAGCATACATATTGGATTATGGTCATTTTCTATGTCTATTAGATAGGATCGTTGAAGATCTGTAAAATAAATTAAGAAACATTTTCTTGAGAAAAAAAGTCAACAGGTTCATTCTATCGGAATTCGCTATAATGCCATAGTCACACAATGTGTTGTTTTTTTCCCGTTGTAAATGTTTTTGTTATATTACTCAACATGTAAAATTTTTTCAGGCATTTTCTCCCTCCTATTTATATGCGCCATGGGATATACTGCGTATGATGGTAACAAAACATTGGAAATTAATATTAATTACTTCATGCAAATTTTAAGTTTCCACGTTGGTATAATAAATTAGCATTTATGTTTCACTGTTTCCGCTTAAAATCATACATATTGATTGAACATTATATATGAAAATCATTTTTTTTTTCTTTTTCAAAACTTAACATGTCCAAAATATGAAAAAGAGTTTCAATTATTGAATGATGATTTAGATCTATCTGATGTCTATTGTATAATAAATGTTAACATCCATCATTGGAATTGGTGCTTGAATTAAAATCTTTACATCAAACAAATTAAAATAATTTAATAAGAGTTCTGAATGACTTCTCATCAAACATTTAGTTAAATAAACATACACTTTTTTTATTAAAAAGAACTAGGCCGATATATATATATATATATGACATGAAAAGAAAAATTAGTGCTTGTGTCGGGATTTGAACCTGAGTCTCTAAACTCTGTACGTTTAGCGCTCTAACGACCTGAGCTACCCAAGAATTTCAACACAAACATACATTTTTTCTTATACATGCAGTATTCTCAATTCACACAAGAGGTAGCGGAAATTGGTTCCGGCTGCCATCTAGCGGCTAACATAACAGTTAAGCAATTTATATATATATATATATATATATATATATATATCCATCCATAGTAATTCTGCCCGAAGGCAGGTCCTTCACTGCAATCATAGCATTTTCTTGCTATGCTTGCAGCTTTACTAGGGAATTGTGTAGGTGTGGTAGCTTCCCGTTGCTTTCCACACCGGTGAAGGATGACGATGATAATGATAATGGTAAGGATGATAATGATAAGAATGATGGCCATATGATTTCGGGGACCGTTTGAGCCTTAAAGTTTTCCTGACATTTGTCTTACAGTGAGGAAAAACCCCGATAAAAACCTCACCCAGAAAAACTGCCCGGACCGGGGATCGAACCCGGGCCCGCAGCGTGACAAGGCAGCACGCTACCTCGAGACCACAGCGGTGGACTATATATACAGGGTGGACCGCTCGAATGGACCTAATTTCAATTGCTTGTTACTGGCAAACGGTTGAAGATAGAAACTTAAAACAACGTTCATAGTACAGAAAAACTCACCAAGTTTTGATATCCAGATCACCACATCTCTATATGAGCCCCAGCAGTCACTGTGACGATATCAAAGCGATGAACAATTTCTTGCCAAGTACGTTGGAGTATGTCTTCTGGAATGTTCTCAATAGCCTCTATGATGCGCTCACGAAGATCACGAAGGTCTTTGACTGGGGTGGTGTAAACTTTATCTTTGACATAGCCCCAGAGAAAGAAATCCAGTGGTGTTAAATCGGGAGATCTCGGGGGCCACGCGATTGGTCCTCCCCTACCAATCCAACGGCCAGGGAAAATGTTGTCCAAAGTCGTACGAACTTCATTGGACCAGTGGGGAGGAGCACCATCTTGCTGGAAAACGATGTTAGGCTGCAGTTGTTCAATTTGTGGAAAGAAGAACTGCTCCAGCATGTCAAGATATGTGGTACCACGAACAGTTTTCTCGGCGAAGAAAAAACGGTCCAATGACCTTATTATGTGACAAAACTGCACCAAACATTCATCTTCGGACTATCACGAACATGCTCTTGAATAGCGTGAGGATTCTCCGATCCCCAGATCCGCACATTATGCCGGTTTACCTTGCCTGACAAATGGAAAGTGGCTTCGTCCGAGAAGAAAATCTTGGTCATGAAGTCAGGATCAGCGCCGAGACGGTCCAGCATCGTATTGGCGAATTCCACTCGTTTCGGCATGTCATTCGGCTCCAGACGTTGCACTAACTGCACTTTATATGCGTGCAGTTTGAGGCGTTTGTGGACAATCCGTTGTAATGTCGATTTTGGTATTTGAAGTTCCCGCGAAGCTCTTCTTAATGACTTCCGGGGGCTTCGCTCAAATGCGGCTTGAACATTTGCTACCATTTCATCGGATGCTCTGCGACCACCACCATGCTTCTTCAACACAGATCCTGTAGCTAATAATGTATCACGCACTTCTTTATGCTTCTAGCAGTTGGAGCATCACGGTTAAACACACGCCGGAACTCCCTTTGAACTCTAATGATTGATTTAAACTCCGCATACCACAAAACAGCTTGCGCTTTCATCTGCGGAGTCGCCATTTTCACAAACAATTAAATCTAAGAACGAGAAACGTATCTTTGTGCCATCTACCGACAGGATTCGAAACTTGGTGAGTTTTTCTGTACTATGAACGTTGTTTTAAGTTTCTATCTTCAACCGTTTGCCAGTAACAAGCAATTGAAATTAGGTCCATTCGAGCGCTCCACCCTGTATATAGGGCCTATATATAAAGTTCTCCGCTGTGGTCTCGAGGTAGCGTGCTGCCTTGTCACGCAGCGGGCCCGGGTTCGATCCCCGGTCGGGGCAGTTTTTCTGGGTGAGGTTTTTATCGGGGTTTTTCCTCACTGTAAGACAAATGTCAGGAAAACTTTAAGGTTCAAACGGTCCCCGAAATCATATGGCCATCATCTTCATCCTTATCATCATCCTTCACCGGTGTGGAAAGCAGCGGGAAGCTACCACACCTACAATTCCCTAGTAAAGCTGCAAAGCATAGCATGAAAATGCCATGATTGCAGTGAAAGACCTGCTCTCGGGCAGAATTACTATGAAGATGTATATAATTCTTCTGTACGTGTGTATGTCACTGAACTCCTCCTAAACGACTGGACCGATTCTGATGAAATTTTTTGTGTGTGTTTGAGTGAATCCCTGGATGGTTTACATTCATAATTGGACCGATAGGTGGCGCTGCGATCGGATTATAGGATTTTTGTACCACAGGTGGCGCTGATGTCGAATTCTGTGGTACGCCACTCGCGTCGTAAAATCAATCTAACCTGCAAATTAAAAAAAAAATTCAAATATCGTATGTAATGAAATAAATTAATAATTGACCGTTAAAATCTTCTGAGAAGTTGATAAATAATAACCAGCATTTTTTTTCAGTGCTTATTTGTGTCAAAGATTTTATAAAATTCACAGAGTGTTAAACGGCTGATCGAAAATATATAACGTTCGGACAGGACAACGTCTGTCGAGTCCGCTAGTATGTGTCTGTGTGTGTGTGTGTGTGTGTGTATATATATATATATATATATATATATATATATATATATATATATGACATGATAAGAAAAATAAATGCTCGGACGGGACTTGAACCCGGACCTCTGGATTTATATCCCAGTGCGCTACCGATTACGCTATCGAGCAAGTCTAGTACAAAAACATTAATTTTTGTTATATATATTCTCATTATTACTAGATGTATAGTCCACAGACGAAGAGAATGAAAGCACGGGTCGAAGGGGGGCACGGGGAATTGCAAGCGTTACAATGACATTCTACCTGTGAATAAAGGGACACTCATGACGTATGAAATACCTACTGCTTTCATTCACTTCGTATGTGGACAGTAGATGGAATTCGGTCTCCACTGCCACCTAGTAGCTACTATAACAAGTAAGCAAATTAGAGAAAATATTTTTACTTTATAGCAATGACGCTTTATCAATGTTAAATATATATAGGCCAATATCCATTCTATGGCTCTTACAGCACAGGTCGGCCTCACCTTTCGGGGTTTCTTAATCAGTCAGATTTATTTACGGTTATTTCCCTATAGGAAGTCAGATATGAGAACAGTTAAGTCTCGTACACTGCGATGGGTAATGATATACGTGCATGGAAGCTTCTTGTAGGAAAACCAGAGGGAAAAGTTGGTAGACCAAGAATGAGGTGGGAGAATAACATTAACTATGATTTGAGGGAAGTAGATTATACAGGGGATGATTGGAAAACATTGGCTCAGGATAGGGATATATGGAGAGCTTATGTCCGCGCGGCCATGAACATACGAGTTCCATAGTGCCAGTGAGTTAGAGTTATTTCCTTACAGATAGAGAGATATTAAAGAAAAACCGAATCGTCCTAGCAGAATAATTAATGGTTTCTGTTTATTTTTCTTTCTCTAAAACAATGTATGAGTCATCAATGTAAATTAGATAACACATTATTGCTTAAGGTAACTATTACATAATTTGAATTTAACTCATCATTAATTATTTCTGAGTGTAAACAATTCTATATTCTAATAAGTACAACACAATCAACTGCCACGTAAGAACGTTATTAAAGAATGACTTCCAAAGAAAATGTTGAAAACAGGGAGATAATATGCTGCTTAGATTCAGGATATAAAAAGAAAGATGAAAGAAAGGAAAGACGATGGAGAATAGGAGAAGAAACTAACAAAAATAAGGGAACGGAAGACGTATTTGCACTGACTATTTAACTGATGTCCCAAATGGGAGTCAATGACCAATCACATTTCAATGATTTTTTATTTACAACCAATCACAGTCGTGTTTCGCCTAGATTTACCAACTAAAGTTTATCATAATAAAGAAAGCACCTCGTTTTTAACATTCTGAATAGGTCATAGCATTATTTTGCAGTGACTGACCCTCCAAGAAATACGGCTACCAGATCGTAGGCCTATATACAGTGCATGAATGTCAGCAGAAAGCGCATGCGATAGATAATATAAAAACATTTGTAACAATTGATTATACCAAAAAAAAAACACTGTTTGCACTTTCTTAAACGAATTGTATTTCCCAGGAAATGACATTGCAAAAAAATATAATTGACATATTTACATCATAGGACATGAAATTAATTATTACCTATAACGTTGGTTATAAATTTCTCCACTAGGGTGCATTCTTACAATATTGCGATCCTTTGACAAAAAATAATATTATGATCTGGTTGCAGTGATGAACAAAGGAAGGAAATGAAGCGTACCAATCGTTTCTCATTTGTTTTCAAACATCGCCGTTTACATTAAATATTTAAAAATTACTATACTTAAATAATGATTTGTGAGTAAACAGTTTAATTTTATTCGTTAAATAGTCCTAACAAATGCCACTCTTGATTTCCAAATTTTCTAGATATATTTGGAAATCACTCGTGGCATTACTTATGAAAAACCGGTTTCAGATTAATTAATTCTTCCTGCTACAACATTGCTCATTGTAACGAGAGTTTTATTTCCAACTTAAATTTGCCCTATTTCAATGCTAACGCAATTTTTAATATAAATTTATAATTTTCCTTTGAAGTGGAAACAGCTCATTATCGAAAATGTTCGAACCACATAAAAATAATAGTAATAAAAAACATTCAAGCTTCCTTTTAATATAGGATCATTAAGAAAAACTCTGTTAATTACGATATTTAATTATATTTTATTGTAGCTTGTAAAAAAGTTTGCATTTATTTTGCCTGAATATCGACCAAGTCTCTAAAAAGTGTCCGGGATCAACACTACCAATAAGAAATTGCTATAAATAAAAACTAATAAAATTATCGTATTGTCGTTGGTTGCAAAACAGATAAACTCAACAAGTTTTATGGTGACTATTTAACTCATGCCCCAAATGGGAGTCAATGGCCAATCTTATTTCAATGATTTTTTATTTACAACCAATCACAGTCTTTTTCACCTCGATTTTATCAATTTAATTTTAGATAGATAGATCATTGGTTGATTAATGTCTCTGACATCGTCCGATTCCTAATAGCCAATTTTGTCGGTCCATCCAATCTCCTGGTTGTAGATGTTTCTCCTTCATATATAAACATATTCCCTGACTCCAGGAGGTTTTAGGTCTTCCTCTGCTTCGTCTTCCCTCAGGTTTCCATTCCAAAACACATTTTGGTAGTCGATCCTCTTACATTCGCTGGACATGTCCGTACCATCTTAATTGCTGAGTCTTAATATAATCTAAAATAGTGTCTTCAATCTTCACTTTCTCCCTTATAACTGAGTTCCTAATTTTTTCTCTTCTTGAAATTCTTGCTGTCCTTCGTATAAAATCCATTTCCGTTGCCAAAAGATACTCATTTGTTTTTGTTGTTGATGGCCAAAGTTCTGCTCCATAAGTAATGATGCTTTTAACAATTGTATGATATATATTCATTTTATTTTTATTACTTATATTTATATCCCACAATATTCCATTGAGGCAAGCAATTGCAAATTTTCCTTTATTATTTCTGTTTCTTATTTCCTCTTCACAACTCCCATTTTTATTTATTTTAATTCCTAAATATGTGATCTCACTACAAGATTTTATTGATTCTCCAGTCTCCAAAATTAAATTTTGTTCTGGTTCACCAATTTATAAATATTTTGTTTTTTTTTTCATGTTCAAATTTAATCCCCATTTTTCATATTCTTCTATTAATTTTCTAGTCATATATTCATTCTGAATATTTATATTTTAAAAATCCTAGCCCTAGTAATCAGCTTTCTGCTTTGCACTTCAATCTCAGTGCATTTTCGTAATCTTGCGTTTTTTTTTGCACTGAATACAAAATGCGCACATGTTAACACAGATTGTTGTCGCAAAGTAATAGCAAAACAGAGATTACACGAAGTGCTGAAAGAAGCGAAAAGACCACCAACATTATTTTCTCATTCAGGGTTTAACAACCAGAACCACAAGACGCTCACTACTCTCGTTAGCCATCAATGTATTAGTGATTCACAGAAACATTTCTTATAATTCTAAATAGTTTTTTATAAGAATTTATGGTTCCTTTTTTAAATCCCCCCACATCAGCGTGAACCCACGCATTTGGATGCCAGCCCATTGTGAGTCACCTCGCATGGCACATGACAGGGAACACAACAAAACGAAAGAGAGAGACACACAGAAAGAAAGTTTGAAAGACAAATTGGACCCGTGAGTTGCCAGAAGCCGAGGACAAGGAAATATTCCAGTACACTAATTCACCTCGGTATTTCTACATGGCTTCATTTTGTAACCGCGAAATATGTCAAACTTCATTACAGATAAACACAAGCTTAAATATATAACGCGTTCATTTAAATAATTATATGACAAACATTGGATAATACTGCACATCACGAACAGAACGAACAAGTATATTAAGAAAATTACACCAAAATATAAAATCGAAGATACTTACTTACTCACTGGCACTATCGAACCCATAGGTTCATGGCCGCGCGGACATAAGCTCTCCATACATCCCTATCCTGAGCCAATGTTTTCCAATCATTCCCTGTATAATCTACTTCCCTCAAATCATAGTTAATGTTGTTCTCCCACCTCATGGTATATTTACCTTGTCGTGGTGGAGTGGCTTGCGTGCTTAAATGATCCTGAGAGCTATGCCGGCGGTAGCATTGCTGCCGATAGGGTTACCCATGCCGGACTGGTCGAAGGTGATAAGCCAGACGAAAAAAGTACCTTGGGCGAAAGAGTGACGATCTTTCACCGTAAAAATACAACCGTCAAGAAATGCGGATATGGGTTCATCTGGGGTAAAATTTTCCGGAGGTCAAATAGTTCCCCATTCGGTTCTCCGGGCGGGGACTACTTGAGGGAACCCATGCCAAAGGCTTAAACATAGGGACATGTTCCTAGGAACATGGAATGTTAGGACTTTATACAAAAATCGAAGATAACCCAGACGAAAAAAAATAGCCTAGTCGAAACAGTGACCATAAAAATACAACCGTCAAGAAACGCAGACATGGGTTCCACTGGGATAAAATTTTTCGGAGACAAAATTCTGGAAATGCATGCTATTATGTATTGCAGGTCCACCGCTGTGGTCTTCGATATCGTGCTGTCATGTCACGCTGCGGGCCCGGGTTCGATCCCCGCTCGGGACAAGTTTCCTGGGTGTGGTTATTTTTGGGGGTTTTCCTTACCTGTAAGACAAATGTCAGGAAGTTTTGAGGCCTAAACGATCCCCGAACATCATCTGGCCATCATCATCACCATCCCCGGTGTGGAAAGCAACGAAAAGCTACCACACCTGTAATTCCCTAATAAAGCTGCAACGCATAACATAAAAATGCCATGACTGCAGTGAAGGACCTGCCCTAGGGCAGAACACTATGAATCTTGTCTTGTAAGCCCATGTTTCCCTTAACAGAGATTTAGGGGCTCTCCCCCTACAGGGAATAATTTGAGCCAAACTAATTTAGTTACACTTGTTTTCGTATAGATGCCATTTGAGTGGTCCATGGTCAGCGTTCCGCCTCATACTGACATCTAGGAAATCAAGGTAGTACTAGGACGGGAAAATTCGGTAAATTTTGCTTAGAGGCCTTTCATTCAGGCTTAGGGATCTTTTACGAGCCTGAAAATGTTCAGACTCGGGACCCATGGCTTAAAGTCCCTCCCGGAGGACTTGCTCCTTGGATTTTTCCATCCTAAAAAAATCCATCGACCCCTCGGGACCAGAGGCAAGGAGCATAACCACTAGTCCACCACGGCCGATAACACTATAAATAAAATACCAAAATATGAAATCGAAGATAGCCCAGATGAAAAAAAGAAGCTTGGTCGAAAGAGTAAAAAATACAACCGTCAAGAAACACGGACATGGGTTCCATGGGATAAAATTTTACGGAGGAAATATTCTGGAAATGCATGCTTTTATGTATTGCAGAGACTCTTATCGACCAAACTTCTCTATATAAAAAAACTGAAAATATATAAAACTGTTGTTCTCCCAGTTACATTATATGGAGGCGAAATATGGACTCTTACTTTAAGGGCAGAAAAAAAAAATTGCGGGTATTTGGGAATAACGTCCTTAGGAAAAAATTTGGACCAAAGTGGTGAACAAACAAGGGAATGGAGAATACTCTGTAACAATGAGGTACACGATCCGTATGGGAAACCAGATAAGAAGAGTTAAGTCTCGTAGACTGGAAATACTGTGGCACGGACGGGGAATGAAAGAAGGACATGGAAACTCACAATGATTTGAGGGGAGTACATTATACAGGGGATGATTGAAAATCATTAGGTCAGGATGGGGATGTCTGCTCGGCCATGAACATGTGGGTTCATCATCAGCATCATCCTGCCGGGTATTAGTCCTAGAAGAACTGTTACGGCCTGAGAAAACGGTTTTTTGTGCCATCTTTTCATAGGCCGACCAAGTGACCGTCTCCCATTTGGACAGTAGCTCATTATTGCCTTGGGGATCCTGGATCTAGCCATTCTTGACACATGTTCCTTCCAGTTAGCTGATATCTGGAGATGTAGTATTGGTGACACATTAAGTTCTTGAAGGATTTCTACATTTTTCTTTCGATCCCATTTGGTGTAGCCAGCTGTTCGGCGTATAAATTTCATCTCACAAGCTGTTAGTCTGCTTTCATCTCTAGTCCACGCTTCACTCCCATAACATAGGACTGGTCGAGCCATTATTTGATAAAGACGAGTACGAGTTGACATTCAATTGCTTTCAAGCCGGACATGTGGGTTCAATCGTGCTAATGTGTTAGTTATGAAATGAGAACAACAAAATATGAAACTTATGATAAAAGCAATATTATGAAGCTACTAATAATTACCTATATGCATAAAATGTACCGCGCTGCAGCTACGAGACTTGCACTGGTTACAGTCTCCATGGGGGAAGACATTTTCTCTTGGAATTTCGGGCCAATATAGAAACCGTTACCCACCCAGCATCATGAGGAATTTGGGTAGCTACAATGAGTAGGTGCTCGAGGTTGAGAAAAGACTATAACGGCTGGGGGCCCGACGTGCTGACCACATGTCACCCCTACAGTAGCTGGGTTATCCTCTTCCTCTGTGATTAACACATGAGGATGTGAGGCCAACAGCCGGCTGGTAGACCTTTCGCGCCCTGGAGAAATGAAAAACCGTGAGAATTGGGTACTTAAAATTCATATCAAATTCCGTTGAGGTGAAGCCATAAGATAAAAATTAAAAATGTTAAAAAACTTAAACTTTGCTTTAGCCCGACTGACTATAGAGTCAATACTAATATAGTATATTGCGATACAAGTGAGGTAAGCACTTGTTACTGATCGACAAAAAGTATGAAAAAAAAACGAGGCACTTGTGCCGAGTTTTTCAATTTTCGAGATCTGTTGCGTGCTTACCTCATGTGTATTGATACTATTTTTTGGTCGATGTAAGTAATTCTTATTAAATATAGTAATACATGAATTAAAATATTGGTTGGATGTAAATGACTTATATGAGAAAGAAACATTTGGTGATCGTTGCTTTTCATTTGTTTTATTATAAGCAAGGATTGTTGGCTGTGGAGACGTTTTTATATGTATACCGTGATTAAAATCTGTTTGATAATTTTATTATGGAAGGAGTCATGGCAGATGATAGAGAAATTGAAAAAGCCTGGAGAGTGGGATGTTCTGCATTAATTGCGGGAAAGTCTAAAGAAACGTACGAGTTAGTGTACTTACCGAACGTGTGCTTTTTGAGTGCATATCAGCATTGCGATTTCTTTTGTTTGCATAGCAACCAGGTTAGATATGGGAACGTTGACATATTTCCAGTAACAACAATATTGGTAAGTATAAAAAATTAGTCACATCGACCAAAAAAATGATATCAAGTTCCGTTGAGGTGAGATACTTAAAAAACAGTCAGTTCCTACTGGAGAGCAACAGGACCTGCAACGTTTACAGCGTCTTAACTACTAGTAGTGCATGCTCATCCTGCTGCTGATCAAAGTTAACTTCCGAAAGGCCTCCAGTTAATAATATCTTGCATACATAATTTTAACAGAGGACGACGGCACCTGCCAACAGGAACATTTTTATTTTTTTATTTTTATCGAAAAATGGGGATTAATTTTGAACATGAAAAAAAATATCAATTGGTGAACCAGAACAAAATTTAATTTTGGAGATTGGAAAAACAATAAAATCTTGTAGTGAGATTACATATTTAGGAATTAAAATACATAAAAATGGGAGTTATGAAGAGGAAATAAAAAATAGAAATAAAGGATAATTTGCAATTGCTTGCCTTAATGGAATATTGTGGGATAAAAATATATTAAGAACAAAATGAATATATATCATACAATTGTCAAAATCATCATTACTTATGGACCAGAACTTTGGCCATCAACAACAAAAACAAATAAGTATCTTTTGGCAACGGAAATGGATTTTATACGAAGGGCAGCAAGAATTTCAAGAAGAGAAAAAATTAAGAACCAGTTATAAGGGAGAAAATGAAGATTCCTGACACTATTTTAGATTATATTAAAACTCAGCAATTAAGATGGTACGGACATGTCCAGCGAATGGAAGAGGATCGACTACCAAAATCTGTTATGGAATGGAAACCTGAGGGAAGACGAGGCAGAGGAAGACCTAAAACCTCCTGGAGTCAGGGAATATGTTTATACATGAAGGAGAAACATCTACAACCAGGAGATTGGATGGACCGACAAAACTGGCTATTAGGAATCAGACGATGTCAAAGAGATTAATCAATCGATGATCTATTTTTATCTTTTACATAAAAAATGCGTATATCCTATAGTAACCTCAAATCTCTTCTGTTATGCGTACAGGAATAGGCAGCGATACCTTAAATGTATGGATCAACCTCGCATCCCTCGTCAGATTTTAAATTACCGCGAAAGAGAGATATCTAAAAAGACTACTTAAATGATGACATGATACTATAACGGACTACCAGGTCTGATACATGGCAGCAAGATGGTCAAGAAGATACAGTATACACACAGTCCAATATAATTTATAGCCAGCACGTATAAGCGATACAAGCAGAACCTATTTTTGGCTCAAGAAAACAAGATGTTCATAGTACTTCCATTTTAATTGGCTTTTTCGTTAATTAATAATATTAATTGTACAGACTAAAATTGAAATGGCAAAAAATGCAACTAAGACATTACATGGAATAAAAATATTACAAAGGAAACTAAAATGAAAATTTATAAGAGCATAAAACAGAATATTTTGTCATATGGAAGTGAAACTTGGTCTTTGACGGAATTACAAAAGAACAAAATTAGAACAGTTGAATTTCATTATTTTAGAAGAAGCCTCCAAAAAACAAGAGAGGATAAAATAAGAAATGAATTCCTTTGGAGAGAAATGAATGTCACCACATCTGTTGTTAAGAGGATTGAAAATCAAACGCTTAAATGGTATGGCCATGTACAAAGAATGGAAAATGAAAGATGGCCAAAAAATATATACCAATGGTCACCCCCTGGAAGAAATAAACGTGGCAGACCAAGATGGAAATGGAAAACCTACGTCAGAACTATAATGGATGATAGGAATTTGGAAGAGGGAGATTGGAATGATAGAGATAAATGGAAACTGAAGACGGCAAACCTATAAGTGGGGGAAAGCCGAAGAAGAAGAATATTAATAATAATTATGAAGGTTATGAAATGTATATATCAATCTTAGAGGAATATTCATCGGAATTAGAAATAGAAAAAAGAATAGCAGATGGATGGAGAGTAATTGGCAACTGAACTCCCTATTATGGAGTAAAAATCCTTTACAGAACAAATAAATATATTTATAAGGACATTGTAGAAGGTATTGTACTATATCGATCAGAGGCATGGTCAGAAAAAGTGTCAAGCTAACAAGTTATTAGAAACAGAGATGGATTACTGGAGAAGATCATCATCGAGTAAGTCCAGAAAAGTTTAAATTAGGAAAAGTATGAAAGTTGAAAGACAGGCAATTGAAGAAAGACGATTAAGATCTCGCAGGATACCTGATAGAATCCCTAAGAAGATCTTGGAGTGGAAAATAGATAGGAAAAGAAGAAAGGGAAGAAGGTTGGATAGATGCTGTGAGAACAAGTATGAGTGAACTGGGACTTACAGATGAGGATATTCAGGATCGCTACAACTGGAGAAGACGAATTTCTTGAGGGTGACGGAAAACCAGTGTATTGTGGATAAATTCCGAAATGAAATATATATATATATATATATATATATATATTGATACTTTTATTACTCCTTTATATTTTAAACTTTTTTTACCAAGCCATTTACTTAATCTAAATATAGGTTATTATTTTTGTTACTGTTATTATTATTATTATTATTACTATTTTTCTTTCATTCCCTTGTTAACTTTATATTGTGTAGTTTAAAATCATCCATTATTTATCATTTGTCATAATTCTTATTGTATGTATAATTTAACCCTGGTGAAGTGGAAGAGAAGACCTTACGGTCTTAACTCCACCAGGCAAAATAAATAAATAAAAATCAGCGAAACATACTGAATATAAAAAAATACCTAAGTTCGTAACATATAATACATATTATTAAGTAAACATTAAAAAAAACTAACATTAAAATGAATGAAGTCAATATTATTAGAAAAATGAAAAATCAAACCTGTCATTGCTGAGGACTGGTTAAAAAATATAACTAAATAAACTTACTCACTGGCACTATCGAACCCACAGGTTCGTGGCCGCACGGACAAAAGCTCTCCAGCCAACAATTTCCAATTATCCCCTGTATCTCCCTCAAATGGTGGTTAAAGTACCTACTGGGAGGTTTCCATTTGGTTTTCCTACAATCAGTTTTTATGCCCTCTTTCATTCCCATTCGTGCCACATGTCCTGCCCATCGCAGTCCACGAGACTTAACTGTTCTTATTAACCTGGTTCCCATAAATATCATATAGATAATTGTTCTGTAGTCTTCTCCATTCAACTATCTGTCTCTCTTTGGTCCAAACATTTTCATAAGAACTTTACTCTCAAATGCTCGTAATGTTTTCTCCTCCCTTAAAGTAGGAATCCGTGTTTCGCATCCATATAACTGGGTGAATAACAATTTTATATTTTTAGTTATTTATTTATTTGAGAAGTTGGGACAAGAGTCCCTTTAATACATAATACCATGCATTTCTAGAATCGAGCTTATGTTTAATTTTTTTTTTCATATAATTCCTGCTAGTAATAAAAAATAACATACTAATGTTAAAATAATTCTAACCAAATTTCACCAAGATCAAATCTAAAATGTAATTTGCAAAGAGTTTTGAAATACTAACTAGAAAATTAATTAATATGGGTATATACATTTTAATATCTTCTTTCTCCAAACATGACATGCTGGACTTAGTTTACTTATGCTCTGAACCGTCCATGTTTTACTAACCTAAGATTCTGTATTAAAGAAGAACAAGCTTTAAATCTCGCGATTCAAACACATAATTTTCACGTTTTTAAGAGCCGCTAGAAGGAAAATAATTTCAGACACGTTCTTTGGAACCATCGCATTTCACATACCGAAATAGTTCACAGTGTCACATCAGCTAACAAAAACAAATATACGTTTCTTAAATTATTTTATCTTGTGCCAACTATAAGACTGTATGATATTGTATTTTTAAAAATTGTAAAAATAAAATCAAAGAAAACGTTTTTCTACCTATAGCTAGATGCTAAATTGAGACAGCTTCTATTTCACTGGGTAACAAAGAAAATGTTCCTCTGCATATTTTAAGTATTTCTGACTCAGTTTTTGAGCTGATTTCAAATACGTGATTATTTTTCTCCAAATATAGACGGTTCGATAGTAATCACGATTTTTTTTACTTTTTCAATTTTAAGTATACGATTAGTTCATATTATTTTTCTCCAAATGTTACGATCGCATCCATGTATCCATGCTTCTTTTGTTTATGGGACAGCCGATCAACTGGCCAACACTACATCCAACAAGTGTGGCCTTCAAGAAACGAACTTGTTTCAGAAGAAAATAATGTTCTACATGAACCTCTTATTGACAAGAAGAAGATCTTACTACCCCATCTACACATTAAATTGGGACTAGAAAAACAGTATGTTAAAGCTTTGGTTAAATCGTCAGATACTTTGCAACATATTCACTCTATGTTCCCACGTTTGTCTGATGCAAAAGTTTTTACTCTCTCCTGGCGCGACAAGCCTAGAAGGCCCTTAGCCTAACATCCGGCTGCTGGCCTCACATCCACATGTGTCAAGCACAGAGGTAGGGGTGACATGTGGTCAGCATGTCAAGTGCCCCTGCCGTTATACCTGTTTTTTTCAACCTGGAGCCGCTACTTACTGTAGCTACCCAAATGCCTCACGATGCTGGGTGGGCACTGGTCCCATACTGGCCGAAATACCATGAGAAAATTTCTTCCCCCTATGGAGACTCGAACCAGCGCAAGTCCCGTAGCTCTGCGCCACGGCTTCCTGCCTTAACCACTCGGCTACGGCGCGGGACTGAAGTTTTTACAGGACTTCAAATAAGACAGTAGCTGGAGTCCGCAGAATTAGAACAAAAGATGACACCAGTTGAAAAAAGTGCATAGCAAGCATTTCGTAATGTTGTGTATGGCTTCCTTGGAAACAAGAAAGAGTCCAAATTACCGAGGGTTAATTGATAACTTGCTGAGTACATATCGTACATTAGGTTGCAGAATGTCTTCTAAATTACATTACCTGCTCTCATATTTGGATTTCTTTAGACCAAATTTAGACGATGTGAGTGAAGAACATGGAGAACGATTCCATCAGGATCTCAAAAACATCTCAAGATATCAGGGCAGGTGGCAAATAAACATGATGGGTGACTACGTTTGGAGTTTGGTGAGGGACAGTTCACAGCAACACAAAAGAAAAGGGCGGTCACAACTTCATTTTTAATAAATTTGATGGCCAAGTCAGTGATGCTGAATCAAAATCCCATTTCATATCATCAGATACAATACCAACATAAGCTGACATTTATTCCATCTATATTTGTGGATACATTTTTGTGTTAGAAAAGAAACCAAGATAAAAATGTATAATGTTATGGCGGTTCCCACAATATTGTATGGATGTGAAACTTGGGCTCCAGTGAAAAGACAGAAGGATAGAATACAGACGGCAGAGATCCAGTTCCTAAGACAAGTAAAAGGATGTACAAGACTTGATAGAATAAGAAATGAGGATATAAGAGAAGAATTGAAAGTACAGCCTTTATTGGATAAAGTCACGAATTACAGACAGAAATGGATTAATCACATGGATGGAATGAGTAAGGAGAGATATCCATTGTTAGCAAGAAATTATCAAGCAAGAGGAAGGCGTGATGTTGGAAGACCTAGAAGACGTTGGGCTGATGCATTATGAAGTCGGAACGGGCAATTGTCTAATCCTTGGAGTGATGAGATGATTTTTGTGTTAATTCCTACATTTCCAAATATATTAATTTCCCATAGAACTATGATGCTATCTATGTATGTGAAACAGACATTTTTGATTTCAGGGTACCTGAATTATATAAGAACCATGAAAAAACTGAGAGAAACAAAAAATTGCCCAAAATTTGTTACCCAGTGTTATGTTACCATTTCTTCTTCTTCTTCTTCTTCTTTGATTTATATATTTAGCCTGCACAAGCACAGAACACGCAGTTAGACCAAAAATCAGATTTGGCTATAGTTTGGGAAACGATGAACCATGCTTGTTACAACGGACAACAGGGTATGAACTATACGCCCACAGTTTGTAAACTGTATCGAATGCTATCAATTACAAGAGTATGTTTATAGTGTCCACCGCTGTGGTCTCGAGGTAGCGTGCTGCCTTGTCACGCAGCGGGCCCGTGTTCGATCCCCGAGCGGGGCAGTTTTTCTGGGTGAGATTTTTATCGGGGTTTTTCCTCACCTGTAAGACAAATGTCACGAAAACTTTAAGACCCAAATGGTCCCCGAAATCATATGGCCATGGCCATCATCATCATCCATCACCGGTGTAGAAAGCAACGGGAAGCTACCACACCTATAATTCCCTAGTAAAATTGCAAACATAGCATGAAAATGCTATGATTGCAGTGAAAGACTTGCCTTCAAGCACAATTACTATGGATAGATGTTTATGGTAGCGTCGACCGCTGTGGTCTCGAGGAAGCGGGCCCGGGTGCGATCGCCGGTTCGAACAGATTTCCCGATGAGGTTCTTTTTTCGGTTTTTTTTTCTCAGCTATAAGATAAATATCAAGAATCTTTAAGATCCAAACGGTCCCCGAACACAATGCCTTTTTTTTCTCAAAGAGTTTATGTGTAATTCATCTATGACTTCTTTTTTTATGATCTAGTAGTGTGTGTCAAAAAGTTCTCTGAAGATATCTCATTTCAGCAGATCTAAGTCTCTGTTTCAATGTCCAAACTTCGCTACCAAACAAAAGAGTTGGAAGAGTCAATGTTTTATATCACTTTTAATCTCGAATCCCTACAGATTTAAAATCATCTACCCCTCCAGATCGAACCAAGTCGCTGGAGTTGAAGGCAGAGAACGGCCATTCTTTGGCGAAAGGAAAAACTAGGATGACTAATAAACACACACACACACACACACACACACACACACACACACACATATATATATATATCCATCCATAGTAATTCTGCCCGAAGGCAGGTCCTTCACTGCAATCATAGCACTTTCATGCTATGCTTGCAGCTTTACTAGGGAATTGTAGGTGTGGTAGCTTCCCGTTGCTTTCCACACCGGTGAAGGATGATGAAGATGGTGATGATGATAATGATAATGGTAAGGATGATAATGATAAGAATGATGGCCATATGATTTCGGGGACCGTTTGGGCCTTAAAGTTTTCCTGACATTTGTCTTACACGTGAGGAAAAACCCCGATAAAAACCTCACCCAGAAAAACTGCCCGACCGGGGATCGAACCCGGGCCCGCTGCGTGACAAGGCAGCACGCTACCTCGAGACCACAGCGGTGGACTATATATATGTATGCATTTTCATTATCTATCTTCGACTGCATTTTTGTGTTGTCACGAAGGTGGCCTTTGTATTGAGATGATCACTCATCCCATGAGGCCCTCCGTGTCCCAGTGTAGTAAAAAAGAAGTTATATAATTTTAATTGTTCATCCCCTCCACAGGCTATGTAAAGTATCTACAAAGGGAGAAGTTAGACTAACGAAAGGAGGAATATAGCTGTCAAACGTGATAATTAAGTCTTATCCTGTCAGAATTAACTATTATTAATTATGATCATTCGCGAACTACTTCATGTACAATAAATTGAGCACAAAGTGACAACATGAACGATGAACGTTCAAAACTGAAGACAGCATCTCGACAGTTGCCAGGAAGAATGGGGGCGAAAAAACTTCATAACTGAGATGAAAGTGCATAATAGAAATAACTCTCCAGGTGATGATGCATATACTGTACTGAGAATCAAGAAAGCAATGGCTAAATTAAACTCAAGAACAGCATCAAGTACGCGTATTCCTCTGCAACTCAAATTTATGGTGCAATTTTCCTGGTTTATGCAATAGAACTTTCTTTTGTCTTCGTCTTTAGGTCTTCATAATAATAAATAATAGTTTTAAAAAACTAAAAGAACACGCTTTATTAGAAAACTAAAAATGAAAAGTAATTTTAATTTCCAATACGCTTGGGATAAAATAAAGTGGTCAACAAAAAAATCATCTCCAACACACATAGAATAAAATAAGAGTTATCAACAAAAAGAAAGTAATTTTACGATCTAAAGCGTGGGGTGCTCTATATCAATCAATATATTTGATAATAAACAGATATTGGTAAAAGTAAGCTCTCTAAGAAGAAAATGTAAAAATCATACAAAGCACCCCACGCTTTTGATGGTACAATTATTTTCTTTTTGTTGATAACTCTAATTTTATTCTATATGTGTTGGAGATGATTTTTTTCTTTTGTTGACCACTTTATTTTGTCCCAAGCGTATTGGAAATTAAAATTATTTTTCATTTTTAGTTTTCTAATAAAGCGTGTTCTTTTAGTTTTTTAAAACGATTATTTATTTTTTAGTTTTAATATTTTACAGAATAAGATAAAAATGTAAATATCTTTAAATTTGATACTATTATAGTATGAGCTAAAAGTAATACTCTTCTATAAAAAAAACCCTCCCAGCCAGATTTGAACCAGCGACGTATGGATTACTGAAATTATATACCATTAAGAGTTCACTGCTCTATCAACTGAGCTCTTACAAGGATTGACTAAAAACTCGACAAGTCCGAAACCTATTATACCAGTTTTCAGTGTTTTGAATTTCGGATGATTCTGGCCAGGATTTTAGAAACAAAATATGAAATTATTGTATTGCCACGGGTCCTCTACACGTATACAAAGTTTCAAGTCGATTCAATGTTTCTAAGTGGGTGAAAATCGCGTTGAAAAATTCCGTTACATTGATACAAAAACACTTTTTTTTATTTTCTGATGATTATGACCAGGATTTTAAAAAATAAATATGAAATTGTTGTATTGACACGGGTCCTCTACAAGTATACAAAGTTTCAAGTCGATCCAATGTTTCTAAGTTGATGAAAATCGCGTTGAAAGATTCCGTTACATTGATACAAAAACACTTTTTTTGATTTACTGATGATTATGGCCAGGATTTTAGAAAATAAATATGAAATTATTGTATTGTCACGGGTCCTCTAAAAGTATACAAAGTTTCAAGTGGATCCAATGATTTTAAGTGGGTGAAAATTGCGTTGAAAGATTCCGTTACGTAGATAGATAGATACATGTCAAGCTAATATAAAGCGTGTAAAAATGCTACGGGATAACAACTATAATCAGCACTTTGTGTGTATACTCCACCGCAGTGTTTCGAGGTGGCGTGCTGCCTTGTCATTCAGCGGGCGGGCCCGGGTTCCATTCCCGGTCGAAAGAGGCTCCTGGGTGAGGTTTTTTTCTGAGTTTTTCCTTATCTGTAAGACAAATGTCAGGCAGCTTAGGGCCCAACGATCCCCGAAAATCACCAGGTCATCATCATCCTTATCATTTTACCGGTGTGGAAAGCAACAGGAAGCTAATTCTCTAGTAAAGTTCCAAAGCATAGCATGAAAATTCTATGATTGCAAGTGAAAGCCTGCCCTCAGGTAGAACAATTAAGTAATCTGATACCTAAATTACAACTTGTATATCTTAATTTTTTAAAATGTTTTTTTAATTTATTCTTCGTGTTTGCTAATATTAATATTAGACTAGATTAAATGTGTGCGTTGTTTACACTATGCTTTAATAATATTTTAAAATGAGGTAATAATAATAAATTATTATTTATTTATTTATTTATTCTGGCAGAGTTAAGGTAATAAGGCCTTCTCTTCCACTCAACCAGCACAAATTACAAGTACATATTTGACAATACATACATTATACTAATTATAAAGAATTTAAAATACGCTAAATGTTGCAATGGAAATTTCATGTACAAACAATATTTTGTACGATGATAATAATAATAATAATAATAATAATAATAATAATAATAATAATAGTATAAATATGATAAAATATACGAGAAACACCAATTAATTAGGTACATTAATTGCATGAAACTTTTGGTTGGGTGGAAGAGAAATCCTTCACTCTACCAGCTTAAATAAATAATAATAAATGTAATATTATGCGGATGTAAGTTTAAGATTTTGGTATAGGAAATGTGAGTCATCGGGAATTCACACTAAAAAAAATATTACTTACATAACCTATTATTGGCAAATGATCAAGCCATTATTACACAACATATAAGTGATGCATCGCACGTGACTAGAAAATTAATCGAGTAATATGAAAAATTGTGAATACAAATAAAACACAATAATTAACAACTGATATTGATGAACAATTATCTTACATTAACCCATTCGCCTCAGGTTTAAATGCTGAATGCATTTTCCTAGAAACCGGATTTAAATTGACGTAAATTATATTATCTATTTTCAGACATTCAAAACAAACAAAAGATAACGGCACTTGGGATTACAATAAGGGTGAAAGCAATAACACATAGCCTTCCTTTACTAATCATAAATGTTAACAAAAGACTACCCTGTCAAGGGATGTACAAAATATATAACAGCAGAGTTAAGCGAGTGTACCTCGAATTTTGAGGCGAATGGGTTAATAAATGACATTGAATATGTCACGAGATTTAGATATCTAGTATCAATCTTAGAAAAACAAAATTCTTTACAATATTAGAAATATAAAAAGGGCCAAGCCTTGAAGATGCCCAAGATCGTATGCTTTGGAAGTTTGGCACGACAAGACGGCACCAGCTGTAAAAACCCGAAGATAGAGAGAGATCCATCCATAGTAATTCTGCCCGAAGGCAGGTCCTTCACTGCAATCATAGCATTTTCATGCTATGCTTGCAGCTTTACTAGGGAATTGTGTAGGTGTGGTAGCTTCCCGTTGCTTTCCACACCGGTGAAGGATGATGATGATAATGATAATGGTAAGGATGACAATGATGGCCATATGATTTCGGGGACCGTTTGGGCCTTAAAGTTTTCCTGACATTTGTCATACAGGTGAGGAAAAACCCCGATAAAACCTCACCCAGAAAAACTGCCCCGACCGGGGATCGAACCCGGGCCCTCTGCGTGACAAGGCAGCACGCTACCTCGAGACCACAGCGGTGGACATAGAGAGAGATAGAAATATAAAAAGAACAGCAGATGGACGGTGAGTTATTGACAGCTAAACTCAGTATTATGGAGTAAAAACACCCTTTACAGAATAAAGAAATATATTTATAAGACCTTTGTACAGAGTGTGATGTTATATGGAACAAATACATGGACAATTAACAGGTGGCAAGCTAACGAAGTTATTTGCAACAGAGATGGATTACTGGAAAAGATTATCGTGCAAGTCGAGATTAGAAAAAATAGAAAAAAGTTGAAATTAGAAAAAAATTAAAGAAATGCATCACCGACAATTGAAGAAAGATTAAGATGGAATGGACATCTCACGAGGATGACATCTGATAGAATCCCTAAGAAGATCTTGGAGTGGAGAATAGATAGGAAAAGAAGAAAGGGAAGAGCTAAAGAAGATTGTATGGACGGTGTGAGAAGTATGAGTGAACTGGGACTTGCAGTTGATGTTCAGGACCGCTGCAAATTGAGAAGGTGAATTTCCAAAGTTTGACGGAAAACCATTGTATCGTGGATAAATTCCGAAATAATAAATATTATTTTCATTATTAGGGCCCCGGAAGTTGAGGACCTATAAATGCCTATAAAAGACCTTTAAAAAGACCTAAGGATATCCTAAAACAACTTACAAACTGAAAGAAAAAAACGCAAAAACGTGATTAAAATTAAATAATTTTAGTTTCAACTGCATTTTTAATTAATATAATAAAACACATTTAAAAAGCACAAATTCTAATGAAATGCAACATACATTGCGAAAAAAAATTGATTACTGAAGATGCATCTTCTTTCATACTTAATTTTTTTTAATTCGACATTATTTGAAAAATGAATTCTGTGTTCATTAAAAGTAAAGTTATTGGAGAATTTACGTCGAATGAACTTTTACGCCACCTAAAATGAATTCAGCGAACCCGCAATGCATATCAGGCGGTCAATAGGCTGGTTAAAAATAAAGGAATATTTTGTGAGGGTTCAATAATTTCTCGCGGAACAAAAATGTTTGCAATGTGAAAGTCTTTGGAAAGTAAAACTAGATAGTATTTTTAAAAGAAGTCGCAATGGAGAGTACTGCCTTATACGAATGGTATACATTTAGTCAAAAGGAAGTTCCAAAAAAAAAAAGTTAAGACTTTTTAGGCTAAAAAAAAAGGGCCAGTAAGCCAAAAAAAGTTGAAAAAGGACAAAGAGGACGAATAAAATCCACCATTTTCTGACATATAATGACCCAAAATGTATATATATATATATATATATATATATATATATATATATATATATATATATATATATATCAGGTCGTTAGAGCGCTAAACATACAGAGTTTAGAGACTCGGGTTCAAATCCCGACTCAAGCGTTCAATTTTTCTTTTCATATTGTATTTACCTCCATTGCCAAATGTCAAAAATATAGTTATAACACCTAAATATACAAGCGTTACTGCTATAAAGTAAATATTCTCTTTAAAAATTTGCTCAACTGTTATGTTGGCCACAAGATGTCAGTCGGAACGATTTTCCGGCTACCTCCGCTACCATCTGTGTGAATTGAGAATACTATATAATAATTATACAGTATTTATAAATATATAGTTATATTATGATGTCAAATCCCTGACTCAAAAGCAGTCCGTTTTTTCTTTTTCATATCAATATAATATATATATATATATATCCATATATATAAGAACAATGTATGTTTGTGATTGGAATACTTGGGCAGCTCAGGTCGTTAGAACGCAAACGGTCCCCAAAGTTTAGAGACTCGGGGTCAAATATAATCCGACTCAAGCATGCATTTTTCTTTTCATATATATAAATGGGGGTGTCTGTCTTGAGACATAAAATGAAAAAAAAAAAATCCTCAACTTCCGAGCCCTCGTCATTATTATTAATGTTATTTCTTTGTGTTAATATCTTAGAGGAATAATTGACAAACATGTCAAGAAATTTAGATATCTAGGATAATACCAACTATTTATTACTATGTATTATGACAATGACTTACCAAGCTATGTTTTTAATTCCTGTAAAGATTTTGTATGAACATTCTCTCTTAGCATAAAATTGTGAATAGTTCAGCAAATAGTGCATCTCTTTGTTTAACCCACTGTGAATTACAACATTATTGGTTTAATCATTTAGGCGTGACTTAGAAAACTTCGTGTTTTAAACAGAATGCAATTATTGCAAGTTTAATTTTGAAAATGGCGTAAAATGATGTAACAATAGAACAAAATGCTAAAGAAGATATGAATTCACACACAGAGATAGAGGAAAGCACCTGCTTTGTTAAGTTACCGATTTTCAATTACGTTCGTATGAACTCATAAAACATCAGCTTGTAGTATTAAATCAGGCAGCTGGGGCAAATTACGTCATTTAGATTTCAGGCAATTTAACGTACCAACATGTTTGAATCTTGCAATCATTCTTCCTGAATACACGCTAATAAATCTAATGTGCTCAAGAATTCACAGCTTATAATACAAGGCGTTTACGACAATATATTATGTATAATAATGTGTTTTTTTATTTTTAATGAATTTGTGTATCTATGAACTCCTTTAACCAATAAAAATGATTTAAGATTTGAAACAAATGAATAATTGGAAATGCGAATAAAGCATATTATGCTCTTCCTCCCATATTAAAGTCATTTGTTCTTAGATGTACCAAAATCAAGACATATAAAACGTTAATTAGACCAATCATTACTTATGCTATAATAATTCATATATGAAGAATGGAAAATTTAAAAACGACACTTACCCACTAAAAACAGGACTACATGTCCCCAAACATTCGTGCATCACTTACCTAAATACAAGAAAATAATTATTAGAAATAAAATCACGTTCTAACATTCTAAATTGCACGTTAGTTTTGTAATTACCAATATACCAGTATATCAATTTTTTACACGCTTTATATTAGCTTGACCTGTATCTATGTAACGGAATTTTTCAACGCGATTTTCACCCACTTAACATCATTGGATCGACTTGAAACTTTTTATACCTGTAAAGGACCAATGGCAATACAATAATTTCATAATTTTTTTAAAATCCTGGCCATAATCATCAGAAAATCAAAAAAAGTGTTTGTGTAATTATGTAACTGAATCTTTCAACACGATTTTCAGCCACTCAAAATCATTGGATTGACTTGAAACTTTGTATACTTGTAAAGGACCAATGACAATACAATAATTTCATAAATGTTTCTAAAATCCTGGCCAGAATCAGCAGAAAATAAAAATAATAAAAACCGGTATAATAGGTTGCGGACTTATCAACTTCTTACTCGATCGCTGTAAGAGCTCAGTTGGTAGAGCAGTGGACTGTAGTGGTATATCATTTCAGAAATCCATAGGTCGCTGGACAAATCCGGCCCTGGACAAATCCGGCCCGAAGGATTTTTTTAGTAGAGTATTACTTTTAGCTCATACTACAATAGTATCGAATTTAAAGATATTTACATTTTTATATTATTCTGTAAAATATTAAAACTAAAAATAAAAAATAAATAATAGTTTAAAAAAACTAAAACAACACGCTTTATTAGATAACCGAACTAAAAAATAAAAAAAATATTTAAATTCCAACACGCTTGGGATAAAATTAAAGTGGTCAAAAAAATCATCTCCAACACATCTAGAATAAAACTAGTTATCTACAAAAAAAAATAATTTTACCATCAAAAGCGTGGGGTGCTCTATATCAATTAATGTATTTGATAACAAACAGATATTGGTAAAAGAAAAGTCTCTACGAAGTCAACTCTATAAAGAGCACCCCACGCTTTTGATGTTTTTTTTTGTAGATAACTCTAGTTTTATTCTAGATGTGTTGGAGATGATTTTTTTGTTGATCACTTTAATTTTATCCCAAGCGTGTTGGGATTTAAAATTATTTTTCATTTTTTAGTTCGGTTTTCTAATAAAGCGTGTTGTTTTAGTTTTTTAAAACTATTATTTATTTTTTATATCTTTATTTAGCCTGGTTGAGAGAACAGATAAGTCTCGATGGATATTCGACACTAATGGGAAATGCAGCGCAATGGAAACATTTTAAGGAAAACCAGAGGGTAAGTAGTCTCTAGTTACGTCAAGAATGAGGTGCGAGAATCTCGATAGTTTCATTCATTCGGAATTCTTAAATCAGGCAGGTTCAGATGCCTTAAAGTGACTATTTAACTCATGCCCCAAATGGGAGTCAATGACCAATCACGTTTCAATGATTTCTGTATTACAACCAATCAGAGACGTGTTTCACGAAATAATTATCAACGTTAGGATTATCATATATTAAGCAAAGCTCCTCCTTTTTAATATTCTGAACAGGTCTGACCGTTATTTTGCAGTGACTGAGCCTATAACAAATACGGCTACCAGATTGTATATAATAGTGCTTACATGTCAACATTTGTAGCAATTGATTATACCACCAAAAAAAGAAACCACTGTTTGCACTTTCTTAAATGTATACGACATCAAAAATGAATTAATATACAGATTGATGTGTTTCATTTTTTCTCCACTAGAGAGCATTCTTACAATATTGCGTTCCTTTGGCAATAAATAGTATGATCTGGTTGCAGTGATAAACAAAAGAAGCAGTAGAAGCGTAGGCTACCTATCGTTTCTCATTAGTTTTCAAACATCACCGTTTACTTTAAATATAAAAATATTTTTAAATAACTGTAGTTAAATAATGATTTGTGAGTAAACAGCTTTATTTTATTCGTTAAATAGTCCTAACAAATGCCACTCTTGATTTCCAAATTCTCTAGATAAATTCACTCCTCACTTCGTGAGTCGTGAATTTATCGATAATTTGGAAATCACTCGTGGCATTACTTATGAAAATCTCCCACTAAATTTACTTACTAAAACAAAGGGCTGATCACCAATGTTGAAGAAATTCAAGTCAACTCGAAAACTCCAGGATGATACAAGCGTTGGACACATCAGCTGAAACCCGGGGTTGGAACAGACACAAGCCAGACCGAATTTAATGATGACATTCTACTTGAAAATAACATTTTATACATTTTTATATGGGGCACGCCGTAGCGTAGTGGTTAAGGCAGTGCGCTACAAACTGGGAGGTCGAGAGTTCAAGTCCCGGTGGGGCCAGGATTTTTAAACTGACCCAAACCATCTGGTGGCACCATGGCCCTGGGGTCAACCCAGTCTCTAACTGAAATGAGTACCAGTTGCTTGTTCTGGGGGTAAAGGCAGGGCTGACAATCCGGCTGATATTAAGTGCCGATTGTCTAGAAAAAGTGGGAGCCTTAACATCCTACTCCCCAAGGGCATGTAGTGGGAACACTTTACTTTACATTTTTATATAATTCTTCTGTACGTGTGTTTGTCACTTTACTCCTCTTAAACAACTGGACCGATTTTGGTTAAATGTTTTAGTGTGTGTCTGATTGGATCCCTCGATGGTTTAGATTCACAATTTGACCCTCTAAACTATTAAGTGTAGGAGTTCACCCTAAAGTGAGAAGGTAACTTGTATTTCCGCCATGTTAAATGTTCTAATTTTAATGGTCCTTTTCAGAAGAACTGTTAACAGTAGAACATTATAATTTTTTTCTCACATACACATACACTACGGGGTGAATCATAAATATGGCTATACGTTTGATCGCGTTGTGTGATGAAAATATTACCATTACAGGAAATATGAAATTACCGTTGGAAAGGTAATTATTCAAATTACAAAAATTGAAAACAAAACAATGTAGAACTTACGTCATTAGTCAAAATGGCGTTGAATATGCAACAACAAATTACAATTGCTGCATGGACAATAACGTATGCTAATGATCGTGAGGCCGCAAGACGGGCAAGACGTGAGTTTAACGTAGCATTGCACCGCCGACTGTGGGGAAGTGGAGAAAACGACTGCTGGAAACGGGAAGGATGCAGAAAATCAAACCTCCCGGAAGGCCTCGCATTAGCACGGATGCAGAAACAACGAAGAGAATTGTGGAGGCGTTCGACGCTAGCCCACAAAAATCAACCCGCCAAGCTGCACGTGAGCAGTGTTTTGTTTTGTTCTATTGTTGTAATTTAAAGGATTCTCTTTCCAATGATAACATCATATTTCCTTTAACTTAATAATATTTTCGTCACAAAATGCGATCAAACGTAGTCATATTTCTGAATCACTCTGTACTTGGCAATAAAATTACTTTTTTTTCTCCACAACGCAAGCATTAAAAATGAAACAGTAAGAATTTTTTAAAAACAATGCTATTTTTTTGTTGCATTTTGAAAAGGAAAATAATTATTGTTGACCTTAACAATACGTTGAAATATTAAAGAAAATGCCAGTTTATGCCTAAGTACCAGACAAATATTTTGTGAAAATGTTATTTCTCTGGGATGAATAATTTCAGAGAAAGGAACATAAGGCTCGCAAAAACAAAAGTAGCGGGAAATTGAGTTTAAAAGTTTTATACTACTCACAGTCCTACCCTGCAGCACGTCCTTAGAACCTTTCAATAAGTTTGTGGTGCCAAACTAATTTATATTCATATAGAACACACTTCAATGTATGAATATGAGCAAAAAAAATCGAAGTTTGCACATTTCTTTGTTAAAATTTAAAAATCGCTGTAGCTACCACAATTTTCAATGTTTCACAACGAAACTCGGTACACCCCATTAAAATAAACCGACGTAGGCATTAGAAAAAAAAAGAGTGAATCCGACAACTAGAAGTGGAGGTTACCCAAAATTCCAAATTATAAGAGTAAAAAAAAAACAAAGTTTGCACCCTAAGTTAAAATTAAAAAATAACTCTTGGCTATCACAAATTCCAATGTTTCACAACGAAACTCGGTACACCCCATTAAAATAAACCGACGTAGGCATTAGAAAAAAAAAGAGTGAATCCGACAACTAGAAATGGAGGTTACCCGAAATTCCAAATTATAAGATTAAAAAAAACAAAGTTTGCACCCTAAGTTAAAATTTAAAAATTACTCTTGGCTATCACAAATTCCAATGTTTCACAACGAAACTCGGCACACCCCATTAAAATAAACCGACGTAGGCATTAGAAAAAAAAGAGTGAATCCGACAACTAGAAATGGAGGTTACCCGAAATTAAAAATTATAAGAGTAAAAAAAATCAAAGTTTGCACCCTAAGTTAAAATTTAAAAATAACTCTGGCTATCACAAATTTCAATGATTCACAACGAAACTCGGTCCACCCTTATTACAATAAACCGACGTAGGCATGAGAAAACACAACAGAGTGAATCCGACACTTAGACGTACAGGTTACCCGAAATTCCAAATTATAAGAGTAAAAAAATCAAAGTTTGCACCCTAAGTTAAAATTTAAAAATTACTCTGGCTATCACAAATTCCAATGTTTCACAACGAAACTCGGTACACCCCATTAAAATAAACCGACGTAGGCATTAGAAAAAAAAAGAGTGAATCCGACAAGTAGAAATGGAGATTACACGAAATTCCAAATTATAAGAGTAAAAAAAATCAAAGTTTGCACCCTAAGTTAAAATTTAAAAATTACTCTTGGCTATCACAAATTCCAATGTTTCACAACGAAACTCGGTACACCCCATTAAAATAACCGACGTAGGCATTAGAAAAAAAAAGAGTGAATCCGACAACTAGAAGTAGAGGTTACCCGAAATTCCAAATTATAAGAGTAAAAAAAATCAAAGTTTGCACCCTAAGTTAAAATTAAAAAATAACTCTTGGTTATCACAAATTCCAATGTTTCACAACGAAACTCGGTACACCCCATTAAAATAACCGACGTAGGCATTAGAAAAAAAAAGAGTGAATCCGACAACTAGAAGTAGAGGTTACCCGAAATTAAAAATTATAAGAGTAAAAAAAAATCAAAGTTTGCACCCTAAGTTAAAATTTAAAAATAACTCTGGCTATCACAAATTCAAATGTTTCACAACGAAACTCGGTACACCCCATTAAAATAAACCGACGTAGGCATTAGAAAAAAAAAAGAGTGAATCCGACAACTAGAAATGGAGGTTACCCGAAATTCCAAATTATAAGAGTAAAAAAAATCAAAGTTTGCACCCTAAGTTAAAATTTAAAAATTACTCTTGGTTATCACAAATTCCAATGTTTCACAACGAATCTCGGTACACCCCATTAAAATAACCGACGTAGGCATTAGAAAAAAAAAGAGTGAATCCGACAACTAGAAGTGGAGGTTACCCGAAATTCCAAATTATAAGAGTAAAAAAAAATCAAAGTTTGCACCCTAAGTTAAAATTAAAAAATAACTCTTGGTTATCACAAATTCCAATGTTTCACAACGAATCTCGGTACACCCCATTAAAATAACCGACGTAGGCATTAGAAAAAAAAGAGTGAATCCAACAACTAGAAGTCCCTTGTCTTTAAATTATTTATTATTTTTTTATGGGTTTTAAGCTTTTTTTTATTTCCCTTATTATTTAGTGAATATATTTAAGTAGTCATAAAGTAGAGGTTACCCGAAATTAAAAATTATAAGAGTAAAAAAAAAATCAAAGTTTGCACCCTAAGTTAAAATTTAAAAATAACTCTGGCTATCACAAATTCCAATGTTTCACAACGAAACTCGGTACACCCCATTAAAATAAACCGACGTAGGCATTAGAAAAAAAAGAGTGAATCCGACAACTAGAAATGGAGGTTACCCGAAATTCCAAATTATAAGAGTAAAAAAAATCAAAGTTTGCACCCTAAGTTAAAATTTAAAAATTACTCTTGGCTATCACAAATTCCGATGTTTCACAACGAAACTCGGTACACCCCATTAAAATAACCGACTTAGGCATTAGAAAAAAAAAGAGTGAATCCGACAACTAGAAGTAGAGGTTACCCGAAATTCCAAATTATAAGAGTAAAAAAAAAAAATCAAAGTTTGCACCCTAAGTTAAAATTTAAAAATAACTCTGGCTATCACAAATTCCAATGTTTCACAACGAAACTCGGTACACCCCATTAAAATAAACCGACGTAGGCATTAGAAAAAAAAAGAGTGAATCCGACAACTAGAAATGGAGGTTACCCGAAATTCCAAATTATAAGAGTAAAAAAAATCAAAGTTTGCACCCTAAGTTAAAATTTAAAAATTACTCTTGGCTATCACAAATTCCAATGTTTCACAACGAAACTCGGTACACCCCATTAAAATAACCGACGTAGGCATTAGAAAAAAAAAGAGTGAATCCGACAACTAGAAGTAGAGGTTACCCGAAATTCCAAATTATAAGAGTAAAAAAAAATCAAAGTTTGCACCCTAAGTTAAAATTTAAAAATAACTCTGGCTATCACAAATTTCAATGATTCGCAACGAAACTCGGTACACCCCATTAAAATAAACCGACGTAGGCATTAGAAAAAAAAAAGAGTGAATCCGACAACTAGAAGTAGAGGTTACCCGAAATTCCAAATTATAAGAGTAAAAAAAAAATCAAAGTTTGCACCCTAAGTTAAAATTTAAAAATAACTCTGGCTATCATAAATTTCAATGATTCACAACGAAACTCGGTACACCCCATTAAAATAAACCGACGTAGGCATTAGAAAAAAAAAGAGTGAATCCGACAACTAGAAGTAGAGGTTACCCGAAATTCCAAATTATAAGAGTAAAAAAAAAATCAAAGTTTGCACCCTAAGTTAAAATTTAAAAATAACTCTGGCTATCACAAATTTCAATGATTCACAACGAAACTCGGTACACCCCATTAAAATAAACCGACGTAGGCAATAGAAAAAAAAAAGAGTGAATCCGACAACTAGAAGTAGAGGTTACCCGAAATTCCAAATTATAAGAGTAAAAAAAAAATCAAAGTTTGCACCCTAAGTTAAAATTTAAAAATAACTCTGGCTATCACAAATTTCAATGATTCACAACGAAACTCGGTACACCCCATTAAAATAAACCGACGCAGGCATTAGAAACAATTTATAATTAAATAAATAAAATCATAAATGAGTGAATCAGACAACTAGAAGTGGAAGTTACCCGAAATTCGAAATAAAAAAAAACTGCCTAAACGACTGGACTGATTTTGATGAAAATTTTTGTGTGTTTGAGTCGGTCCCTGGATGTTTTAGATTCACAATTGGACCCTCTAAAACCATTAGGTGTAGGTATTCACCTGAAGTGAAAACTTAAAAATCGCTCTAGAGGTCAAAATTTTGGATATTTCGCAATCATACTGAGCATAGCCTATTAAAATAATTCGAGGTAGGAATTATTCACAAATGAGCGAAATCCGACAATTAGAAGTGGAGGTTTACCTGAAATTCGAAATCAAAAACTGACTAGCAACCGCCATGTTTGGCTCGTCTCAGCGCATACCATACGATTTATAATTAACCTTTAATACTTAATGTATTTAGGAGTAGGAAAGCAGCGCCAGGTATTAACAAGTTTCATATAATAACAGCATATTTAATTCTAGCAAGCAACACATGGGAGGAAACTCCGTAAACGCTGGTATTTGCCTACTGGAAGCCAGTTTACCTATCGTGAGGACTATTTATGGAACACTTGCAGCCGGACGCCTCATTAATACATAGCAGTCAGCACGCAATGCCTCATTATCAAGTCTTATAACTGGGTCACTACTGCACCTCAAATACCTTGCTCCATCTTTGTGTTAGTCACACACACACACAATGTCATAACACATTCTTTGTGAAAATTGCCAAACATCTACCTTTTTTCCGCAGCACCTGTAATTTAAATGTTGGCAAGTGGCTCCATCAACAATGGCGGCAATGAATAAGCTGCTATTCCCATGCATCCGCACCATGTTCTCCCCACATAAAGATAGTGGTATTATTCCTTGCCTCTAGTCTTGCAAATATAATTTTGAGGACCTACAGTAATTACTAATCTACCATCGGTCATTTCATATGTTGGTATTGAACAAGTTCAGTGGGATTCAAACCTGGCCGGAGTAGATTTATTTTTTAGAATGGAAAAATCCAACAAGCAAGTCCTCCGGGAGGAACTCTAAGCTATGGGTCTCGAGTTTGAAGTTTTTGAGGCTCATAAAAGATCCTTATGCCTGAATAAAGATGCTTCTAACCTAAATTTAACAACCTCCTTCTTCCTAGAAATACCTTAGTTGCCTACCAGATGTCTCATTGGGTCGGTATGGTATGTTGACCGCATGTTGCATCTATACGAAATAATTGTTTGTATTGCAAGCCTATGTTTTCCCTTTACAGATATTTAGGCGCTCTCCCCTTAGAGGGAAGAATTTGAACCATACTAATTTAGTTACACTTGTTTCGTATAGATGTCATTTTGAGTGGTCTGTGGTCAGCGTTCCACCTCATACTGACATCTAGGAAACCAAGTTAGTACTAGGACGGGAAAATTCGATAAATTTTGCTTAAGAGGCCTTTTCATTCAGGCTTAAGATTTTTTACGAGCCTGAAAATCTTCAGACTCGGGACCCACGGCTTAAAGTCCCTCCCGGAGGACTTGCTCCTTGGATTTTTCCGTCCTAAAAAATCCATCGACCCCGGTCGGGTTTGAACCCCCGACCCTCGGCGCGGCCGATTGCGAAATAATTGTAATTAAATTAACTTGGTCTTGTGGCCCGACATTGGACTGTTACATGAACATTGTAGATGTAGATGTAAAAATATTTTCTAATATTTACTATCTAACTGGCGCTATTAAACACGTATGTTCATGGCCGCTCGGACATAAGCTCTCCACAAATCCATTTCCTGAGCTAATGTTTTCTAATTATCACCTGTATAATCTACTTCCTTCAAATCATTGTTAATGTTATTCTCCCACCTCATTCTTGACGTGTCTACTGGAAGCTTTCCCTCTGGTTTTCCTACAAGGAGTTTCAATGCCACTCTTTCATTCTCCATTCGTGCCACGTGTCCTGCCCATTACGGCCTATGAGACTTAACTGTTCTTGTTTTATCTAGTTTCCCATAAGATCATGCAGCTCACTGTTATGAAGTCTTCTTTATTCGCCTGTCTGTTCATCTCGCATTGGTCCAAACTTTTCCTAACAATTTCCCTCTTTTAAAGTAAGAGTCCGTTTTTTGTAGAGAGAGAGACAAAGAGAGAGAAGGGAGAGAGAGAGAGAAGAGAGAGGAGAGAGCAAGATAGGGGAGAGAGAAAAGAGAGGAGAGAGAAGAGAGACGGAGAGAGAGAGAGAGAAAGAGAGAAGAGCGAGAAGAGTGAGAAGGGAGAGAGAGGGAGAAGACAGAGAGAAAAGAGAGAGAGACGGAGAGATAGAGAGAGAAAGGATTGCATACATCACTATCTTTAACCAATGTTTTCCAATCATTCCCTGTATAATTTAGCTCCGTTAAAACTTGGTTAATATTGTTCTCCCACCTCATTATAAACCTATATACGGGGCGCATTCCCATTGGCTGTCCCTACAAGAATTTTATGTGTCCTCTTTCATTTCCCATTCATTTCACACGATGTCTATAAATAGTTATCTGTTCTTGTGTCATAATAATAATAATAATAATAATAATAATAATAATAATAATAATAATAATAATAATAATAAACAATGTGTATTAATGATTGGCTGTCATTGAAGGATAGCGTTAAAACAATCCCGCAGGCACGTATATGACTGCAGGCGAATCACTTTTAATGAATCAATCACCAGCTGAATCTATATTGAGGCAGCCAGTGAGTGCTGGTATTTATAGAATACAGCAGGAGAATAATTCTACTTTATTTCCTGATTGCTCGCTATTCATCTACACACAAGTGAGAATTCGCACGTACGATTACAGCCATTCATAACTATTATTATTGCTTATTGTGGCCTGGTAGGTATAATCCTACCTCCAACTATTCCGGGGACGCAGGCTCTAATTATAATGGGGTTGCGGTTTGTAAATGAACCATCTTCGGTCCGAGAGCATTTGCCATTTTCATGCTGTTTTCGACTTGAAAATAAGAAGAGTCCAGGGAAAAAAACCCGAAGTCACAATTCTTATATTTTCCAGGAAACAAAATTTAAAGTTTTAAGACTCATAATATTTAATTTTGTTTAGGATGACTATTTAACTCACGCCCCAAATGGGACTCAATGGCCAATCACGTATCAATGATTTCTGTTTTACAACCAATCAGAGTCGTGTTTCACGAAATATTTATCAGTGTTATAATTACCATATTAAAGAAGGCTCCTCCTTTTTAATATTCTGAACAGGTCTGACCATTATTTCGCAGTGACTGAGCCTGTGAGAAATACGGCTACCAGATTGTACATATAGTGCATGAAAGTCAACACATGCCGCATGCGGGAGTTAATATAAAAACATTTGTAGCAATTAATTATACCACCAAAAAAAGAAACCACTGTTTGCACTTTCTTAAATGTATTTTTCCCAGGTAACAATCCAGAAAAATATAATTGTCATATTTACATCATACGACATCAGAAATTAATTAATATACAGTTTGATGTGTTTCATTTTTTCTCCACTAGAGAGCATTCTTACAATATTGCGTTCCTTTGGCAATAAATAGTATGATCTGGTTGCAGTGATAAACAAAAGAAGCAGATGAAGCGTACCTATCGCTTATCATTTGTTTTCAAACATCGCCGTTTACATTAAATATATAAATATTTTAAAATAACTATAGTTAAATAATGATTTGTGAGTAAACAGCTTAATTTTATTCGTTAAATAGTCCTAACAAATGCCACTTTTGATTTCCAAATTCTCTAGATAAATTGGAAATCACTCGTGGCATTACTTATGATAATGTATATACCAGAGATACATTAGTATTCAAATGGTATAGGCCCTACATCTGATTAAGGTGTATAACAATATGCTGCATTTTTTGTCATGGATGCAATTTGTACACAGGAAAAATATGACAAGTCCATAACATATTTCAAGTTACTACTTGGTTTCAAACACTTGTCACTTATTTAAATGCTCATTACAGTTGGTTCTGGTTTATATGGATCGCACTGTATAACAACTCATTGACACTATCGAACCCTTAGGTTCATGGCCGTGCGGACATAAGCTCTCCAAAAATACCTGTCCTGAGCCTATGTTTCCCAATCATCCCCTGTATAATTTACCACACTCAAATCATGGTTAATGTTATTCTCTCATCTCATTCTCTGCCTACATACTGTACACTTTCCCTCTGGTCTTCGTACAAGGAGGTTTCAAAGCCCACTTTCATTCTCCATTCGTGTCATATATCCTGCCCATAGCAATCTATGAGATTTAACAGTTATTATATCTGGTTTCCACATTTTTTTTTGTCTAATGTCACCAGGTTGTTTTCTAGGACACGTCTGGCTTTCTTTCCTAGCATTGGCGGAATTGTAATCCATTTCTTATGTTGGGGCACCTGGAAGACGCAATTACGTTACCCCGATGATATATGATGGGTGTTAAATGATAATGGAATGCCAAGAGAGTTATTAACCTAAACTTCACCTAAATTCCAGACCATGGGCAACCACAGGAATAATTCCCTTTAAAGAGAAATTTGATTCTCTGGACTTGTTAGAATATTCCCCTGTTTTGCGTGGACTTGTAAGATTTTTTTTCCCCTGTACACGTTTTAAATATATTGAAATATCTCTCAACTTGTCAGATTGTTGCCCAGTTCTGTGAAACCATCTGTAACTACACTGGCTAAGCTATCAAATTATTAAAAAATCAGAAAATTTGTAATTTTGGACTTATCAGGTTTTTCCCTTGGACTCTTCATATGTTAAATGCTGCGTTATGATTGGCATCTACTTTATTTAGACTTTCTCAAAATACAAAATTATTCGCTCTACCCTGGTGGAAGTATATACATATAGGAAAGAAGTTGGACCTTTCAGAAGTTGTAGAGATAAATAAATTGAAAATTGGCAATAAGCTGTTAAATTTCCAACTAGAATTGAATGAATCGCCTCTTTTAAATTTGTAATAGAGATTGTAAAAAGAAAAATTGTTGCGTAGTTACAGTTGTTATGTACTATAATATCAAAATTAATTAATTTGTTATCATGTCTGAAGAAGATACAAAGTACCAAAACAGCTGTAACTAATTTATATTTTAATAAATATAAAAATCACATAAAACTCTAAGTTTTATTTTTATTTAATTACATTAATATAGCTGTAACTCGTGCAGGATTCGAATAAACAGAAATTACAACTATGACAGTAGTAACATAAGTAAAACAATAATTATTACCCGGTATCTGCAAATATGTTTCATCCTTCATAACCTAAACTGAAGTTTCAAATTTAAAATAAATCACAAATAAGCGTGAATATGCTCCGTTTAGCGAATTCCAAAGGAATTTAGCCGCTGAGGCTGTACTCATGAAAAGATTGATCTGGACAGACAGGGAAAATCAACAAGTACTGAATGAAATACAAGAAGATGGGTCATTAATCTTCAATAGCAAAGGTACAAAAAAAATCGTTTTTTATAGATACTCCGTCAAAATAATTCCATTAAAACAATTTTTAAGAGAGATAAAAAAAGGTGGGGAAACAAAAGAAGATTACGATGATCTTGTAGAAGATTTCTGGGCTGTTGGCGGTGGTCTTGAGGCTTGTAGTTCCCTGACGTTTCGCCAGAGACTGCGTCCGGCATCCTCAAGAGTTGTCTTGAGACTGACAAATTTGTCAACTACCTGCCCTATTTATACATTTATCCACGACGTGTATAAATAGGGCAGGTAGTCGACAAATTTGCCAGTCTAAGACAACCCTTGAGGATGCCGGACGCAGTCTCTGGCGAAACGTCTGGGAACTACAAGCCTCAAGACCACGGCCAACAGCCCGGAAATCTTCTGCAAGATCATCATAGTAACTCCGGCCGCGAAAGCCTAAGTCAACAAAACAGGATTGTTTGCAAAATGTTATAAAAGTTACAGGACGGCTGGACTTATCAATATGGCTAGGAAGTTGAGGACCTAAAAATTGCATATGAAAGACCTTCAAAAAAGACATAAATAAATCAAAAAAACTTAAAAACTGGAATAAAGGACGTAAAAAGGCAATTCAAATTAAATAGTAATTTTAATTTCAACTGCATTTTGAATGAATATAATAAAACAATGTTTAAAATGGACAAAGTTCTAGTGATATACAACACACTGAAGACTGAAATCCTACTTATTTAATACTTTACATAAAAATAAAACTTGGTTTTATTCGATTTTCATATTTATTAAGATATAATTCAGTGACAGCTGTTTCGGTACACTGTACCTTCTTCAGACATGTTAACAAATTATGAATTGTGTTATTATAGTACATATCAACTTTCCTCATCGACGACCTCAGAACAAGCATACTCTTACCCAGCACCAGCGCATCTGAGCAGCTGCTAGCAACATTGAACAGAAAAAGAGAAGAAATACATCCAGAATTCTACAGCACCGGGGCAATGGTGGACCGTGCGTGGACAAAAGAAAATTTCGAAATGAGACACGTCATCACTAGGTTGGCAGTCCATGGATTCCACCACCTGATATGCAACAACACAAAATTTCATGAAGCAAATATAGACTGTAAATGTACGCTATGCGAAAAATCGTGTGACCGATATCACATTGAGCTATGCACAAAAAGAACAAAAAAAATGTGTGAATATGCAAATATGTAAATTTAAAATGTATTCTATTTTAATCCTGGCTATTTGGCTGCAATAAAATTATTAATTAATTATAGTACATATCAACTGATCTAAGCAACAATACAACATTTAAATGTTTTAATTTAACAAAGGTGATTCATTCAAATCAAGTTGAGAATTTAATAGTTTATTACTACTTTTCAATTTATTTATTTCTACAGCCTCCAAAAGGTACAACTTCTTACTCTTATCACAAGCATGTAAAATTTCAAAATTTGGATCGAAACAATAATTAAATTGGAATAGGTGGTTAGCATATTTTGAATATTCTAAATTTCTGTTATATGCTGTCATGTGTTCCTTTATCTGAGAGATAAAAGGTCTACAGTGTGTCCTATATAGACAATGTACATGAGAGCATATAACAGAAATTTAGAATATTCAAAATATGCTAACCACCTATTCCAATTTAATCATTGTTTTGATCCAAATTTTGAAATTTTACATGTTTGTGATAAGAGTAAGAAGTTGGACCTTTTGGAGGCTGTAGAAATAAATAAATTGAAAAGTAGCAATAAACTGTTAAATTCTCAACTTGATTTGAATGAATCGCCTTTGTTAAATTAAAAAATTTAAATAAATTATTGTTGTATTAATATAAAATTATAGAATATTTTATATTAATTTTGAATAAACCTCAACGGAACACATTATGAATCTTATAAAAGTTGATATTGTTGTATTGTTGCTCAGATCAGTTGATATGTACTATAATAACACAATTCATAATTTGTTAACATGTCTGAAGAAGGTACAGTGTACCGAAACAGCTGTCACTGAATTATACCTTAATAAATATGAAAATAAAATAAAACTAAGTTTTATTTTTATTTAATTAATGAATATGGATTTTCATCAAGTAAACACCAACTCAATTGATTATTTAATACTTTGCAATTTGTTATAATTCAACATAGTTAGAAAAATTAATTCGTTCTTGGAGAATTTAGAATTAACCATTTTCCCCCCACCTACGATGAATTCAACGAAGCCGCTATCAATATCCTGGAGAAATAAATTGATATAACTGGAAGCATAACTTGGCGATACAAATGGTATAAATATAATCGAAACAAGGCAGAATGAGCAAGTGCTTGTGCTCGGGTGCACTTCAGTTACACGAATAATACAACAAATAGAATATATACATTTAAAGTTAGGGGCCAGTTTCATTTTTACATAAATTATGACACATACAAATAAAAAATAATAATGTATTGGGAATAAGACTTATTCTAACAAAATAATTAATGGAATGGAGAATGATTTATATAAAATAATACAAACCATATAATGTAATGGATTATAACCAATAATACACAAGGAAGTAATTAGTAATATATTGATTTATAATAATATAAGCAAAAATTGATGATTTATATTTATTATTTTAAAATATTCAAATTATTTAATTTTATAATAAACGGACATAAACTCCCCATATATCTCCATCCTGAGCTAATGTTTTCCAATCATCCCCTGCATAATCTACTTCCCTCAAATCACTGTTAATATTATTCTCTCACTTCATTCTTGGTCTACTAACTGGGCGTTTTCCCTCAGGTTTTCCTACAAGAAACTTCCATGCCCCTAAAAAAAGCACCAATTAGGTAAAAAAGACTTAAAAGGAAAGAAAGGACAAATAAAACCCACCATTTTCTGGCCTCCAATTACCCAAAATGTATATATACTATGTCGGGCCTAGTCTTCAGACATAAATTAAAAAAATATATATTTTTCCTCAACTTCCGAGCCCTATTAATGATGGTATTAAAATTCAAGTTCTTCAAAATGTTTCTGAATTTAAAACGATCTCAAATCGATGGAAAGCAAATTGAAGAGGAGATGATGTACCTGCTATGGTTTCTTGGATCAGTTTCAGCTGCCGCGATAACTGAAGCCAGTAATGTGTATAGATAATTAAAGTTTACTTCTTCCTGAACTGCGAACCCATATATTTTCAATTATACGAGAGTCACTCTACGGGAATCCGTTTATTAAATACTGTAGTGCGAGAAACTTCTCCACTCATTCAATTTAAAGTGAGTAAAAACTCGTAGCTGGGTTTAATCTCGCCGGAATACAATTACTCGGCTTGGAATCTAACGCTAACTTTTTGCTCCTTTTTAAACTATAACACCGAGTGATATTAAATTCACTTGCTTCGCTGTACCCTAAAGTTATTACCTCTCCAGAAGGCACTGGTGTTTCATTAGTAAACTCTCTACTGTTGTCCGGTGTTATGCCAGGCCTAGGGATAATATAAAGCCCGTGTTATTGAAGATCCGAGATGTTCACTCTGTCCGGCTGACCATTCCGTCACAAAATCACAGGGACAGATGGAATTAAAGTAATCAATTATATGAATTATTATATATTATTATTACAAATTATATAAAATTTTGGAGCAGGTGAATAATTTTACATATCTAGGATGCAATATCTCATATGAAGAAGAAAAGGATGTAAATGCAAAAATATCTAAATTTTTAAGAATTTTAGGGTTAATAAATTCTATCTTCAAGCCACAGTTAGTCCAAAAGCATTCAAGATTAAAAGTATATAAAACACTGGCTCTTCCAACTCTTTTGTATGGTAGCGAAGTATGGACGTTGAAACAGAAGGATATACAGAGACTTAGATCTGCTGAAATGAGATACCTTCGGAGGACTGCAGGATACACACTACTAGATCACAAAAAAAAAATGAAGACATCTTAGAAGAATTACACATGGAACATTTAGAAAACAAAATTTCTGATTATAAGTCAAGATGGATGCAACATGTTCATCGAATGGAAGATCACAGAATACCCAAACAGGAAGAAGAAGACCAGGACGTCCACTCAAAAGACTTTTGGATGGTGTTTCTCTTGAGGCCGAAACAGGTCAACAAATGGCCTAAATTCGTGAATGTACTATGATGATGATGATGATGATGAATTATATGAGAATGGAGAAGTGGCAACCATTGCATGCCAAAACCTAACTTGAAAAGTCTTCCAAAGAAGCATTGTGATGTATAAAGGCCGTGTCCAAAAAAAAGTCTGCCTTTTTTTTTTAACTGCAACACTAAAATCCAGCGCCAAAACTCTCATTTAAACTATAGGAAAGTAATACATATCTTTACTTAGTAGATACCGCTATGGTCTCGAGGTAGCCCGGGTTCGATCCCCGGTCGGGGCAGTTTTTCTGGGTGAGGTTTTTGTCGAGGTTTTTCCTCACCTGTAAGACAAATGTCAGGAAAACTTTAAGGCCCAAACGGTCCCCGAAATCATATGGCCATCATCATCATCCTTATCATCCTTCACCGGTGTGGAAAGCAACGGGAAGCTACCACACCTACAATTCCCTAGTAAAGCTGCAAGCATAGCATGAAAATGCTATGATTGCAGTGAAGGACCTGCCTTTGGGCAGAATTACTATGGATGGACTTAGTAGATAATGGAATGTATTGCCTATTTTTTTTTCAAAAAAAATAAAATACAGATGTATTTACATTACTCACGGGCCTGCTTGGCCGTACGTGCATTATTTTTCCATGAATAAAAAAAATATAACTAATCATAATATAAACAAATACCAACAAATACACCTGTATCAAAAAACAATAATAGGCTACATACAAGTAAAATCTATGTCTACACTACATCACAATAATACATATCTACGCTCATCCATGAAAATACCATGTGTATAAATAAATAGAAAAAAGTATCATTCTGTACATTAATATTAAAAAAAATGCTAGAAAACAAATTAGAAAAAAACACACACACACATACACCCACACATATACGCACGCGATTGCTCATGCCCCCTCCCCCCGTCCCTGCAGACATCAAATGCACTATCAGACTATTCAAGTTATCAAACTACTTATTATATAATATAATTAAAGATCGAAAACAAAGACCATATTGAGATTCTTCTTATTGACTATTTAACTCATGCCCCAAATGGGACTCAATGACCAATCACGTTTCAATGATTTCTGTTTTACAACCAATCAGAGTCGTGTTTCACGAAATATTTATCGTTATAATTACCATATTAAAGAAAGCTCGTCCTTTTTAATATTCTGAACAGGTCTGACCATTATTTTGCAGTGACTGAGCCTGTGAGAAATACGGCTACCAGATTGTACATATAGTGCATGAATGTCAACACATGCCGCATGCGGGAGTTAATATAAAAACATTTGTAGCAATTGATTATACCACCAAAAAAAGAAACCACTGTTTGCACTTTCTTAAATGTATTTTTTCCCAGGTAACAATCCACAAAAATATAATTGTCATATTTACATCATACGACATCAGAAATTAATTAATATACAGTTTGATGTGTTTCATTTTTTCTCCACTAGAGAGCATTCTTACAATATTCGTTCCTTTGGCAATAAATAGTATGATCTGGTTGCAGTGATAAACAAAAGAAGCAGATGAAGCGTACCTATCGTTTCTCATTTGTTTTCAAACATCGCCGTTTACATTAAATATATAAATATTTTAAAATAACTACAGTTAAATAATGATTTGTGAGTAAACAGCTTAATTTTATTCGTTAAATAGTCCTAACAAATGCCACTCTTAATTTCCAAATTCTCTAGATAAATTCACTCCTCACTTCGTGAGTCGTGAATTTATCGATAATTTGGAAATCACTCGTGGCATTACTTATGATAATACATATATCCTTAATCTACAATTTTGCTATATATTAATTTCCTTACTGTACCCAAAATTTTCAATGTTCTTGATTCACTCTCGATCCGTCCTAAAAGATCTTTACTACACCCGCCTCATTCCACTCCGATCTTACTAAAGACGCAGTCCATCTGCTCCGTACAGTGCGTTGACATTGCTGAATTGTGACTTCGATTTCTGTGTATTGCAGTTAAAAACGGCAGATTTTCTGGTGGGGTTGTACAAGACCAGCTTTTTACTTACGCGACTTATGTCATTTTTATGTAATTTAAAGTATTACAATGTGTTAATGTACCATTTATCTGAGAGAAGTAACCATTGTCAAAATATGTAAACTTAACGTGAAATTAACTAGTGGAAATATGATTTTACGTTGTAACCGTCAGACATGTTGAATTGTTCATAGAATAACTTATATGAAGATGTAATTTATTTTAAGTATGAAATCACATTTAAAATGCAAGGGACCTAAAAGCTAACCAAACCTAAATCAATTACTGTAACATAAATCAATTACTCTAACCTAGGTGAATTCCAGGGAACGTCCTATTTATTATTTTACGCGGTTAAATAAGTAAAAGATAAATTCGGACATAATTTGTTGAAACCACAGATATGGTACATAGATATGCTAATGTACACATTGTGCTCATTTGTGGTTTACACATTGTGGTCATTTGTAGTTTATCGCTGCTCATCGGTGGTGTATCGCTGGCCATCGATGGTGTTTCGCTGGTTAAAAGTGTGATAATCGGTGGTTTATCGCTGGTTAGAAGTAAGAACTGTTGTAACCTTTGTGGTCATGACAGGAAATAGTCCCACTTTATTTTCAGATTTACGAGTAAAATAATGAAGTGATAATTACATATCTTACGTATATAAGTTTAACATAGCGTTTTATTAATATTTCTTGCAATTAGATACTCTTAATGTGGGTAGATAAAAAGCTTCTCATCTCACACCCGGCCGATTTTTTTTTTGGGCAATGCCTTGGTACATCACAACGCTTCTTTGGAGAAAAATCAAGGTAGGTTTCGTCATAAAATGGTTGACAGTTCCTTGTAAGCGAGATGCCAGTCCATGGAACTAGCAAAGGGCCACTAGCGTCTAACCGCTTCCGCCAAGGAGCAACCTACGAGAATTTCAAATATATCGTATTCCATGTAGTTGTGGTGAAGTGTACATAGGAACTACAAAACGGATGATAAGTACAAGAATACGAGAACTCAACAGAAATTGTCGGTTGAAACAAACTGAAAAATCGTCTGTAGCAGAACATTTAGTGAATAACAAAGAACATGCGATAAAATTTGAAGTAACACGAGTTTTGTCCAAAACACAACATTACTACACCAGACTTCACAGAGAGGCTGTTGAAATTTACAAACACAAAAATTCCTTTAACAAAAAAGAAGAAACCATGAACATTAATAAAATTTGGATTCCAGCATTATATAACACGAGAATAAAACCTATAACTTTAGCCAGTGAGAACCAATCAGAAAAATAGCTCCAAAGTAACGGACCGTGTAGAAAATATCACCACACAATACTCAGATATAAATAAGGACACGATTTCCAACACACATCCAGTCTCCAGCCGACATTTGAAGAGTTAAAGAGGTCAAAGAACACGCAGAATCTCCTGAGGATGTCTACCGCAGTAGTAGACGAAACGTCGAGTGTTAATAAAACCAGACCACGGCCATTTAGCCCGAAAGACATAAAACACATGAATCAAAATACCTGCCGTGAAAGTCTACAATTTTACATATAAAACATGATCTGACAGGGAATCAAACCTGGGACTTCATAGATTCTAGTCAGAAGTTTCAATGCATGACCAAAAGGCTGAAAAAATCTCAAATTTATTAAAATTGAACCTAGCTCTAGTAGAGAGCAATCATTTTCAAAAATGCTCACACTACTTAAATCTGAAGGATAGGCAGACAGAACTTGAGATGGAATACAAAAAGATCTTTATGAGCTTGGTGCTGGAGGTAGAGAAGGAAAACATTGGGCAGGTATGAATGAAGAATTTCTTCTCAGCAGCTGTAGTGCCATCTATGATAACTAACTCATTGGCACTATCGAACCCGTAGCTTCATGGCCGCGCGGACATAAACTCCCCATATATCTCCATCCTGAGCTAATGTTTTCCAATCATCCCCTGCATAATCTACTTCCCTCAAAACATTGTTAATATTATTCTCTCACTTCATTCTTGGTCTACTAACTGGGCGTTTTCCCTCAGGTTCTCCTACAAGAAACTTCCATGCCCCTCTTTCATTCTCCATTCTAGCCACGTGTCCTACCCATCGCAGTCTACGACACTGAACTATTTTATTACATCTGGTTTCCTATAAAGATTGTGCAGCTCACTGTGATGTAGTTTTCTCCATTTGCCTGTCTGTTCATCGCTCTTTGGTCCAAACATTATCCTAACAACTTTATTCTCAAATACTCGTAATCTTCTCTCCTCCCTTATATTGACAGTTCATGTTTCGGATCATTATAATTGGGAGAATAACAGTCCCAGGCATTTATTTTTTTATCATGTCATATTAAGTTTGCATTGCTCAATGTCAAAAAAATAATTATAACATCGATAAAGCGTCACTGCTATAAAGTAAAAATATTCTCTTTTATTTGCTTACGTGTTATAGTCAGCTACTAGATGGCAGTGAAGACCGAGTTCTCGTGATATCTAGTAATAATGGAGAATATAATATATTATGTGTGTGTGTTATATTGCAGATTTTCGCGGATATAAGTATGAATAAGAAAGTTTTCTTGGGTTTTCCGCGTCTTGGATTCAAGTTCGGCCTCTGGCCCCTGACTCGCCGAAACGTCGGAATAAGTGGCCAGAGGACGAACTTGAATCCAAGACGCGGAAAACCTAAGAAAACTTTATTTTATATATATATAATTAAGGAAAGTACCAGAGTTCCGGGTTCAGTTTAACATGTTTTGAGGAGTTGGGACAACAGTCTATATACTGCATAATGATGAACTTATTTCTTTCTTTCCCTGAACCCTTCTTTATTCTTCATGTATGGAACTTGAACCGAAGTTACAAAGTTTTTCGTGTTTTCGATACAACTCAAAGAGCCAAGCTTTCCGTTAAGAGCAACTCTCAGCCCGTGTCTCTGTGGTTAATTATGTGGGTGATGCAGAACCTACTCTAACTGGCTCACTCTATTCAACATCATGTGATAACAAGATATTTTTTTTTTTAAATCCGGGGACAATTGAAATATGAGAGCCCCAGCTTACGGAAGACGGAGATGGCATGTTGGTTCTTGAATACCGGCCGTATTCCACTGAAAGAAACTAAACACTTTATGATAATTCAATAACAATTGTATCATTTGAACAGAATTAATAAGAATGTGTGCTTTCTTCCAGCTGAGTTTTACAAATGAGACGCGATTTATTCTGTTTGCTTTGGCATCAGCTTGTCAAATAAACATGGTGTTATACTATCGCGGAGAAAGCTTATCCCAGTCGGTGGTCTGCCAACTTCATAAATTGCTTTGACAGGAAGCAATTCTTCTGCGTAGTATCTGAATCTCGTACTAATCAATTACACGCATCGAACCAAAGACTTTTGGTTTAAGTACTGTAGAGATTTATTTTCCCAAAGCTCTGTGTTACCATCATTTATTTACAGCTACATAATATCTTGACGTTAACTTACTGCTTGCTCGTATTTACTAATATTCAGTGAATATAAATGTTCCGGAGGTGGCGACGTTATTAATGTGATTTATGCAACAATGTTACAACCTCAAACAAATGAATGGGAGTGTAAGGAGCCATTTCAAACATAGATGGACACTTACTAAGAGCTAAAACAGAATTATATGGAAAAATGATAGAACAGATTTCTGAATTTAATTACCTTGGTCAGCTAATAACTGATATAAGAAATGATGCATAGACAAAGTTACGAAATACAACGCAATAAATGGTGTCATAAAATACAGTTTGGTAAACAAATGCCAACTGCAACAAAACTGAGATTACACAATGTAACTGCACAATCTGGTCTGAATTATAGCAGCGAAAATTGGGTACTAAATTCTAAAATCAAATCAAATTTGCAAGCAGCACAGATGATATATATATATATATATATATATATATATATATATATATATATATATATATACATACGTCCACTCCTTGGTATGACAAAAATGGACATGCAAGGAAACACAGATATACGCGATAAATTAAAAGTTCAAAATATAGTTCAAGAAATTCAGAATTATATAAGTAATTGGTTACAACATATCCAAAGAATGGACGCGTCTTTCCTAATTTAGCATCGCAGTATCAATGTAAAGGACGTCGAAATAAAGGAAGGGCAGGCAAAATTAAGATGACCTGACCAACCACAACTTGAGATCTCATAGAAACATGCTCAAACTGATAATAATTAGGATGAAGTTTTAATGGCTTGCACGAAGGTGTGAATTAAAAAAATGCATGTTCAACTTTTATAAGATTCATGATGTGTTCCGTTGAGGTACAGGAAAATCAAGTTATGCAAAACACATTATCCACGAAGGACATCGCATGTTAAATATTGAAAACACCCTAACAGTAATGCACAGAGAAAATAATCCAGCGAAGATAAACGTACTCGAAGAGATGGAAATCATGAAAGCAGCTCACAACAACAATGACAATCTGATAAACGAAAAACGAACCCAATACATTTAACCCCCTCTTCCAAATCTTCAGTGAAACACCAGTTTTTGAATCCTGCCGATGACGGAACAAGTCCCGAAAGCGCTACAGTTAAATAACTGATTAAGTTGAGGGGACGGACCTTTCAGGTGAATATTCCATAATTTTATATATTAATTTTAAAAATCATGTTGTGCAGTTAAACCCTTTCGGTGGTATATTATGAACTGAAGATGACAGTTCTAGGGATTCTTTTTTCATCTGGGGGATTCTGGCGGAGTTAAGGAGGCCTTGACATTGAGCTGATCACACGTTGCATGTTGTTTGCGGTCAAGAAAGTGTCAATTGATCCACAGTTAAAATTCATCACCCGAAAGGTCATTCACTGTAGGGACCGGCAGTAGTAGTCCTGCTCACTCCACTGGGAAGCATAGGGCCTTCATAAAAGCTCGCCAACGAACTCTGTTGTTTGTCAATGCCTTAATTGCATTCCAACTCATCCCTGCTTGCTCAGCTTCATCCCTGATGGTATTACATCATGCTACCCTAGGTCTTCTTTTCGCCTTGGGGGTTCCAATCAAAAGCCATTTTCGTTGTCGCAGAGAGCACGAAACCCTTGCACACGTCCTTGGGGCCTGTCCATTTGGAGAATCACTGAGAAATATTCGGCACCACACTATACGAAATATGATGGCAGAAGCCTTGCGAGATTTTGGATACACAGTTTATGTAGTACATGGTGTGGCCACTAATGGGAGTAACCGACGAATAGATATTATTGCATTGAGACCATCCTCTAAAATTGGTATGATATTAGATCCCACAATTCGTTTTGAGACTCATAGTGGCCAACCTGAGGAAGTTGACTCTGAAAAGAAAGCCATATATGAGCCAACAATTGACTATTACAAAGATAAATACCAACTAGATAGTATAACTGTCACAGGATTGATGATCGAGGCAAGAGGTACTATACCAGGATTCTTAGCCAAATTTTGGAATTCCTTAGATTTGGAGAGGGTGTATCTTTCTAGAATTGCCATCGCTGCCATTAGAGGATCAATTTCAATTTTAAGAAACCGTATTTACAAAATTACTTTAGAGTATGCATAGTTCATATAGGCCTACAAGTTGAATTTTTTAAAAATATATTTACAAAATGTATTTCATCAATTACAAAAATGAATTGTCTGTATCACTTTGTCCTTGAGGCAATCCTCTAATGAGGAAAGTTTTATATAATAATCTACTATAACACATGACCAACTCATTTCCATTTTCTAAATTTTATTTCTTTACAAATTTCATTTTGATTATTCTTCTCCGAAGTTCTTTATTTGTTATAATCTCTGGCCACCATATACAAGTATCTATTAGGCGAGAGGTTAAACTACGTTAATTCTGGTGCAAATTGAAGTTTATTCTAGAAATTCAAAGAAATTTAAAAAAAATACAAACTATTGTAAAAATAATGAATCAAGGCATATACAGTATATGTGTAGGCCTACATGAGTGTGTGCCTTTTGTTCAAACAAAACACGTTGAATAAGGAAGTTCAGTTTGAACAAGTCCATCTTGCGTAATGTAAGCGAATTCTTGATCGAATGTTCCTGGGTTACTGAATAAACGAATACCATTTGTCCAGTTACGCTGCGAGAAAATAAACATCGCAGCCACAACAGCTATTTTTAAATGACAGCTTTCTAGTAAAGTCCCACTTTTAATGATTTTATTTACCTGATTTTTGAAAATACGTTTCTCGTTTTATTTGAATTGCATGTACCTAGTTTCATTGCGAGAAATCGAAAAATGCGATAGTTAAAGCTTTTTTTTTTCCGCTTCGGATTACCGGTTCGACTTTCCTGATTAGCGAAATCGACCTCATTTTTCTTAATTAAGTGCTGAAAGTCGAATACAAAGATGCTGCTTAGACACACACACTCACTTGCATTTGTCATTGTCAGTGTCTACTATGTAGGGTCGTTGATGAATTGTAATTTTTAAAAATATTTTCATAAGAACAACTTCATTAGTTGATTTCTTGGAAAATCGTTATAAATATTTTGAGACAAAGGCTGAGTAAAATAAGACACTGGACATAACAGTAATATGAAGTTACCAAAGTGAATAATCGAAATTTAATTTAATTACATTTTTAAAAACTTTGATTATGATTTGTAGAATATATATCAAGATTATTAAGAATAGTGATCATTGGAGTATTTCAAATATTGCTGTTATTCAATGAGGCATTTTATTCCAGCAGTACATTGGAGTCTCACCCCAATGGTTTTATCATGTTCGGAAATCCTTGGGTACAAATTTTCCAGATCGATGGGCTGGATGCAATAACCTTCTGTTCACTGCATTCCAAATGTCACACCGGTCACAATCGGGAAAATGTACATAGCAGCAACTTTAAATTATATTTACACCTTCTGCTCAGATATTTACCCAGCATCAAACACCCTAAAATGTAAATAGAAAGAGGGGGCATGCGGTTCCATCACGGCCGTAAGCTCTGTATAAACCCTGTAACCTCAGCTACAGTGAACCGGTTAAGACATTCTAACTCTGGGAACAAAGTTCACGTCTCGGTCACCCTATGTGGGGTTCATGGTGAACGAATCGGAGCAGAGGAGGTTTTCTCGGGTTTTATATCCTAAACATTATAATATGGTAAACTCGGATTTCGTGACACTAAGCTTTTAGACTATTATACCTTAATATTAGGAAAATAATCGGCCGCGGTGGACTAGTGGTTATGCTCCTTGCCTCTGGTCCCGAGAGTCGCGGGTTCAAACCCGGAAGGGGTCAATGGATTTTTTAGGATGGAAAAATCCAAGGAGCAAGTCCTCCGGGAGGGACTTTAAGCCGTGGGTCCCGAATCTGAAGATTTTCAGGCTCGTAAAAGATCCTTAAGCCTGAACGAAAGGCCCCTAAGCAAAATTTACCGAATTTTCCTGTCCTAGTACTACCTTGGTTTCTTAGATGTCAGTATGAGGCGGAACGCTGACCACGGATCACTCAAATGGCATCTATACGAAAACAAATGTAACTAAATTAGTATGGTTCAAATTCTTCCCTGAAGGGGGAGAGTGCCTAAATCTCTGTTAAGGGAAACACGAGCTTACAAGAAGATATTTTAAAAAATTCTAGTTAAGAGTCTTACGAATATTAAAGTTAAGGATATATGAAAATGTAATGTATATGCTCAGTTGTCGAACATATTTTGTATTGCCAATATGACATGAATTATATATCTTTTTCTTCTGGAGGTTTGAAGAACTAGGATAAATTCGAGATAGTGTTGAGTAAATTCGAGACAAACGTTTAATCGCTCTCCATGTTAAATCCAATTCATTTGAAATCCCACTTATAATGGATCTTATTATAATATTATAATGATTTTGTGAAAAGAAAAATTAATGTCTGAACCAGGAATCTAACCGTGGACCTCTAGTTCTCCAGACTAGTGTGCATCCCACTACACCATTCCAGACCTGGCACAACCATTAACAATTCTTTCCACATATAAAAATCTATAATTCTCGTTTCGTCCACTGTCAGGTAGGTGTCACAACCATCGCCAACGGCCGGCTTCGTTTAGAAGTACCTATATTTGAAAATAATATGATCCATTATTGGAACTATGTTAAAATAACAGTATTGGAAAATGTTACATAACATCGTTTACTGCTTATAAAAGTGATGGTGTAAAATTCTCAAATATAGATACTTCTAAACGAAGCCGGCCGTTGGTGATGACAGTGACACCTACCTGACAGCGGACGAAACGAGAATTATAAATTTGTATATGTGGAAAGAATTGTTAGTGGTAGTGCCAGGTCTGGAATGGTGTAGTGGGTTGCACACTAGTCTGGAGAACTAGAGGTCCACGGTTCGATTCCTGGTTCAGACATTAATTTTTCTTTTCACAAAATCATTATACTACTACTCAGAAATGTTATTCAAGCACAGACAAGATAAATCTCTCAACTGCTAACATGAATGAAAACACTTTCCCTACAATTTAACTTAAAATACACACAAGGAACGTTGTTATCACAAATATGAGAACTCAGCATGAAAGTAGACTTTCTGCCATCTATGAGACAGAAAAATAGTTTGTTTTTCTTACAGTACAACTTCGTTAAAAACGAAAGAAAAAGTATAACGAAATTAGACAACTTTGCCCTATAGGATTATAAAATTGTTACCTAACAGGTTCGTCTCATCAACTTTGCAAACGATTGTCTGTAGCGCTTTTGAGACTAGTCCCATCCTCAGCAGAAGGAGCTGGAAATAAGTATTTAACTGCCGACCCTGAATGCAATACTTTAATAATTATTAATCTATCTTCTATTGGGTTTTTTTTACAGCTGCTGCCGTTTCCTCGTGCCAAACTTCCAAAGCCTACCATCTCGTGCATCTTCAATGCTTACTTGCATTGCTATCCTCATGTTTTCCTTCCATGTTAATTTTGGTCTCCCCCTTTCCTTGTTTCTGGTCGGTTGCCATTGCTATAGTTGTTTCAGCCATCGCCCATCTTCCATTCTTAAAATATGTCCTAGCCATTTTAATTCCTTCTCAATTCTTTCAATTATATGCTTTATTTATTCTGCTTCCGTTATGTTTCTATTTTCCTTATTTGTGATATGTTCTAATTTTGACTTTCTGGCACTTCTTCGTAAATAATCCGTTCCTAAACCTGTTGGTCTATTGTTGTAGTACTTATTGATTGCCCGTACCTCACTTCCATACATTGCAACAGAATCCACCAATGTTTTAACAATATACTTTTTAATGCCTTTCCAAATATGCTTATCCCATCATATGGAATTTAACGATTATATTATTTTGCTATTCAATTCAATTCTATGCTTTATGTTCTCATTGCCTATACATCAATGCTATCCATAATTATTTCCAAATATGTAGTTTGTTTCACTTGCTTTCACAAGTAATCGATCTTAATTGTTTTAATTGAATGTTATGATCAGCGTCGTGTGACTAGTGGTTAGAATTTCTGACTACAGTTCATGGGGTACCAGGTACGATTAACTGTCAAACCATAGGATTTTTTATTAAAGGGAATTATTTCTATGGTCGCTCATGGACTGGAATTTAAGTTAAATTTGGGCAAAGGACTCTACTAGCACTTCATTATCATTTATCACCCATAAAATATATTCGGAACACTTCAAAGTGCCCCAACCAATGAATGGATTGCAATTCCTCCAATGCCAGGGGGGAAAGCCAGAAATGTCAAAAGACAAACCGGTGGCATTGGAAGAAAAAAAAGCTATATGCCAACTTTGGTTTAAAAAATTAATGACAGATGGAGCGTTCACACACCTACACACGTCTCGTAGACTGCGATGGGCAGGGCATGTGGCACGAATGGGGAATGAAAGAGGGGCATAGTAGCTTCTTGTAAGAAAACCAGATTGAAATCGGCCAGTTGGTAGACCAAGAATAAGGCTGGAGCAAAACTTTCATGATTTGAGGAGAAGTAGATTATATTCGAAAACACTAACTCATGAGAGCATATGTCCGCGCGGCCATGAACTTACGGGTTAAACAGTGCCTGTGAGTTAGCCAGTTAGTTGTTATGAGAATATTTCAGTGATAAGGGAGAAATATTTCAATAACGCCTCCTTTAAAATCAACAAATTTAATACAGGACAAGAAATAAAGTTGGCAATTCTGGAATACAACAGGTGTGTACCAATGAGTGCTGTTTTTCTGTTATATTTCAAGTGTCTTGTATGAAAAATATGTTCACGGAATTAACCTCTGAGCTCATGTTATATAAAGCAAAAGAATTTCATTAGGGTCAAATCAAACACCCACAACTGGCTCTTATAAGTTCTATTTTAGTTCCTACAACTTGAAGATATCCATTAACTTCAGCTATTACATTACTGACGCTTTTCGTCTGGCAACGCATTACTAAGATGTCAGATGTCACATTTCAAAAATGATGTTTACTAAAATACATCTTGTGGAGGTCGACAATCGATCTCTCTGAGAAACATCACAAGTGCCAATACAGGCTGAGTTCCACACGAACCCAGGAAATGGTTTCAATCAGGGTTGCAAAAATACAATTCTTTAAAAACAGTAATTAAACTTGATTTAACACCAGGTTTTAACTTGGTGAAAAATTGTCAAAATGCTCATATTCGGTTAAATTAAGTGTATTTGTCATTTTGATTACGCATCTTAAGGGGACCGACTCATTTTTTCTTCGTCTGATTGCTTTGAAAATTTTATTACGTACAGTATGTGCTTATACAAGTGTTTCTGTGAAGTTTGGTGTTTCTAAGTAGAACAGTTTCAGAATTATGATTTCTTTATATCTATGTTTTAATATTTTCTAAAAAAATGCTCCTTACGACGCATTTTTAAATATTCTCTCAATAAATTTGAGATTCATAGTCTTTATGATTCCACTAAACACATTTGCTATACGAAAAGTAAAGTAAAGTGATCCCACAACAGGCCTCAGGAGGCCTTTGGGGTAGTAGGAGGTTAAGGCTCCCACTTTTTCTAGACAATCGGCACTTGATGTCAGCCGGGTTGTCAGCCCTGCGTGACGGCCGCCTTTACCCCAGAACAAGCGTCTGGTACTCATTTCCGTTAGAGGCTGAGTCGACCCCAGGGCCATAGTGCCGCCAGAGGGTTTGGGTCAGTTTAAAAATCCTGACCCCAACGGGACTTGAACCCTCGACCCTCCGGCTTGTAGCCCAGTGCCTTAACCACTACGCTACGGCGTGCCCCCAGCTATACAAAAAAAGAGATCATAAAGGGAGAATACCGCTTATTTTTCATTTTTTTGAAAAAAAAAATTATCCACTCTCATGCATTTCCATCTCAATTTAAAAGAACACATGTGTCTTAGACTAGTCCCTGCATAGCAAATTTGAATTAGCATATACGAGTATTGGGGAGTCTTACTTACTTACTCACTGGCACTATCGAACCCGTAGGTTCATGGCCGCGCGGACATAAGCTCTCCATACATCCCTATCCTCAGCCAATGCTTTCCAATCATTCCTCCCACCTCATTCTTGGTCTACCAACTGGGCGTTTTCCTTCTGGCTTTCCTACAAGAAGTTTACATGCACGTCTTTCATTCCCCATACGCTCAACATGTCCTGCCCATCGCAGTCTACGAGACTTAACTGTTATTATATCTGGCTTCCTATAAAGACCATGTAGTTCATTGTTATGTAGTCTTCTCCATTCACCTGTCTGTTCATCTCTCCTTGGTCCAAAAATTTTCCTAAGAACTTTATTCTCAAATACTTGTAATCTCCTTTCCTCCCTTAAAGTAAGAGTCCATGTTTCGCACCCATATAATATAACTGGTAGAATAATAGTTTTATATATTTTCAGCTTAACGTTTTTTGAAAGGATATTGGGGGGGGGGGAGTCTAACCACAAAATTTCACTTTGATTGCATGAAAATTGCATCTTAAGGAGCATTTTAAGTTTTGGAAAATGTCAAAAAAATGGAAACGGAAAAAACACATTAAAGTTTAAGTAGTAATGCAAGGGTATTTAAACTCTTACGTCACGCACTCACTTTTGCTCCTACAATAAACATATTTACATGAAAATGATCCTAAAGAATCAGAGTTATTAAAAAGCGAATAATCAATTGAGTTGGTGTTTACTTGATGAAAATCCATATCTATTAATTAAATAAAAATAAAACTTATTTTTTATTTTTATTTAATTAATAAAAAGCAAATAAACAAACAAAATTAATGTTTTGCCTTTTTTTTAATTTTCACCATTCGGTGTCCTTAAGTGTTTTATTGCATCTGATTTCCCATAGAGATCATATTAATTATGTAGTTTTCTCCATTCACCCGCCTGTTCATCTCTACCACAAGGAATAAGGGGCTGCCGGACATTGGCAGCTTTTAAAATAAATCTAAATGTATATTTGCTCTAACCTCGACTTCATTATTACCCAGTGTAAGGTATATATATATATATATATATATATATATATATTAATTGGTGTTTCTCGTATAATTTATCATATTTATAACATTATATTATTATAATAATTATTATTGGGGCACGCCGTAGCGTAGTGGTTAAGGCACTGAGCTACAAGCCGGAGGGTCGAGGGTTCAAGTCCCGTTGGGGTCAGGATTTTTAAACTGACCCAAACCCTCTGGCGGCACCATGGGGTCGACTCAGCCTCTAACTGAAATGAGTACCAGACGCTTGTTCTGGGGGTAAAGGCGGCCGTCACGCAGGGCTGACAACCCGGCTGACATAAAGTGCCGATTGTCTAGAAAAAGTGGGAGCCTTAATCTCCTACTACCCCAAGGGCCTCCGGGCCTGTTGTGGGATCACTTTACCTTTTTTTTAATAATTATTATTACCATTATTATTATTATTATTATTATTATTATCATCGTAAGTATTATTATTGTTATTATCGTATAAAATGTTGTTTGTACATGAAATTTACTTTGCTACATTTAATGTATATTTAACTGTTTATAATTAGTATAGTGTATATCTATATTTGTCAAATATTTATTTATATTTGTGCTGGTTGAGTGGAAGAGAAGGCCTTATGGTCTTAAGTCTGCCAGAATAAATAAAACATTATTATTATTACTATTATTATTATTGATACAAAATGTTCCTTATCGCTTTTTCCAAAATACTCTCTTAAAGTTTCGCATCCATATAACTGGAAAAATCGTCTTTATATATAATTACTTCAACATTTTTTGTAAGAAGTTGGGATGACAAGTGCCCCTGTAATGCATAATAGCGTACATTTCCAGAGTTGAGGCTGTCTTTAATTTTTTCTGCGCCTCATTTTTGATTGTGGGCACGCCATAGCGTAGTTGGTTAGGACAATACGCTAAAATGGTATGGAGGGTTCCAGTACCGGTGAGGTCAGGACTTTTTAAACTGGCCTAAAGTTTCTAGCTGCATAATGCTCTGGTGTCGATTCAGCCTTTAACAGAAATAAGAACCAGACGATTGTCATCAGCACCGGCCGATTGTCCACAAAGGTGAGAGACTTAACTTCCCACAACCCGAAGTATAATCAGAATGGAACATAAATTCTGCTCGTAATGAAATTGTACCGGTAAATAAAGGTTACGTATTGACATCATGGAAAAATCGTCCCTAATTATTATTTGAATGCCCCAGGTTGTCCTTTTTTTTTTTTTTTTGACATTTCTGGTGTTCTCTCCCGGCACTGGCGTAATTGTAACCCACTTCTAAGGTCGGGGCACCTGGAAGGCGGGGTTACGTTGCCCCGATGATATGATGGGTGGTGGTGATGATGATAGTGGTGCGCCAGGAGAGTCCTTAATCTTAAGCTTAATCTAAGATGAATATGAATGATGATGATTGCAATGGCCATATGATGTTCGGGAACCGTTTGGGTCTTGAAGTTTCCTGACATTTGTCTTGCAGGTGAGGAAAACCCCCGATAGAAACCTCATCCATGAAACTGTCCCGACCGGAGATCGAACCCGGGCCCGCTACGTGACAAGTCAGCACGCTATTTCGAGATCACCGGGGTGGACCTAAACGCCTAATTAAAGTAAGCTCACATATAATTTTTGTCATAAGTAATGCCACGAGTTATTTCCAAATTATCGATAAATTCACGACTCACGAAGTGAGGAGTAAATCTACCTAGAGAATTTGGAAATCAAGAGTAGCATTTGTTAGGACTATTTAACGAATAAAATTAAGCTGTTTACTCACAAATCATTGTTTAACTATAGTTACTTTAAAATATTTATATATTTAATGTAAACGGCGATGTTTGAAACAAATGAGAAACGATCGGTACGCTTCGTTTGTTCATCACTGCAACAAGATCATATTATTTATTGCCAAAGGATCGCAATATTGTAAGAATGCACCCTAGTGGAGAAATTTATAACCAACGTTATAGGTATCGATTAATTTCTGATGTCATATGATGCAAATATGTCAATTATATTTTTCTGGAACGTTATTTCATGAGACATAATTCATTTAAGAAAGTGTAAACAGTGTTTTTTTGTGGTATAATCAATTGCTACAAATGTTTTATATTATCTCCCGCAAGCACTGTGTTTACATTCCTGCACTATATATAAAATCTGGTAGCCACATGCAGTCACTGTAAAATAATACTATGACCTATTAAGAATGTTAAAAAGGAGGAGCTTGATTTTAAGTGATAAAATTAAACTGATAAAATCGAGGAGAAAAACGACTGTTGTAAATAAAAAATCATTAAAATGTGATTGGTCATTACCTCCCATTTGGGGCATGAGTTAAATAGCCATAAATAAATAAGAAATGGAGAAAGTTCCTAATTGTTATTAGTATCATCTTATGTTGTATTCAGTTTTATATTTTTAAATTTATGTATCAAGCCAATTACTTAATAAAATAAGTTATAAATATTATTATTACTATTTTTCTTCCTTTCCCTTGTCAAATCAATAGTATGTATCTTTATTCAAACTTGTAGATAATTCATAATTGTTATTATATAATAATAATAATAATAATAATAATAATAATAATAATAGCTTTATTTTACCTGGCAGAGTTAAGGCCTTAAGGCCTTGTCTACCACTCAACCAGGTTTAAAAAAAAATACAAACAAAAAATAGTCTTAAATCTAAATTACAATATATATATATAAATATAAACGATTACAAGTTATGAATACAATACAACTAATATTTATAATGTATTTTGATTTACTCTAAATTTAACGAATTAAATATATATGTACAATATATATATAAAAAAACAGGAAAAGATTAATGACATAGTATAAAATTAAATAAATAGAGAAAAATTAATTATTAGACAACAGGTAACTGTATAAGCGTGACTTAAAGGTACCAAGTGTGCGGCAACCCCTGATATCTTGTATTTGTATTATATGTACTTACTTACTCACTGGCACCATCGAACCCGTAGGTTCATGGCCGCGCGGACATAAGCTCTCCATACATCCATATCCTGAGCTAATGCTTTCTGATCATTCCCTGTATAGTCTACTTCCCTCAAATCATAGTTAATGTTGTTCTCCCACCTCATTCTTGGTCTACCAACTGAGCGTTTTCCCTCTGGCTTTCCCACAAGAAGCTTCCATGCACGTCTTTCATTCCCCATACGCGCAAAATGTCCTGCCCATCGCAGTCTACGAGACTTAACTGTTATTATATTTTGCTTCCTATAAAGACCATGTAGTTCATTGTTATGTAGTCTTCTCCATTCACCTGTCTGTTCATCACTCTTTGGTCCAAAAATTTCCCTAAGAACTTTATTCTCAAAAACTCGTAATCTCATTTCCTCCCTTAAAGTAAGAGTCCATGTTTCGAAACCATAGGCCTATTATATAACTGGTAGAATAACAGATTTATATATTTTCAGTTTAACGTTTTTTGAAAGGAGTTGGGACATCAAAAGTCTCTGCAATGCATAATAGCACGCATTTCCAGAATTGAGCCTATGTTTAATTTCTTTGTGCATCTCATTCCTATTTGTGATAATTGTTCCTAGGTATTTGAATTCAGCCACTTCCTCAAAATTTCCCGGATTTGTCATTTGCTGTCCATTTCCAATATATAATGTATTTCTACGTGTGACCATATATTTAGTTTTATTGATATTTACTTCCAGTCCTAATTCCTTAGTGTTACTCAATAGTGTGTGCGTGTTGGCCTTTAGTATCTCCTCGCTATCGGCCAGTAGTACTACATCATCAGCGTAAGTTATTATATGTATTACAATATAATTTAACCTGGTGAAGTGGAAGAGAAGATCTTACGGTCTTGACTCTATCAGTTAAAATAAATAAATTTCCCGCAAAATACGATGTTGCCTAAGAACAATGTTTCTATCGTAAACAATTCAGTCATATGGCGGGTAAAAGTATCACAACTGTTTCCCCAATAGAGGGACTTGGCGGAGTAATACCATATGCAAGTTTGTTTACAGTACAACTATAAGTTAGCTAGGAATTAGTATTAATATAGTACATTGACGAGTCAATAAAAATCTATACACCCAAGAATGAGTGATATTCATGTTCCCCAACGGTAAAAATGTTGCTTTTTGAAGCAGACAATGAGGACATCGTAAATATTAATGAAAAGTCTGATTACAGATAAAATGCACAAAGTAAATGTTGATATGAGATTAATGATGCATTCACAACGGAAATTTACAGCAGGTAAAATGTAAACATAAATGCAGGGCTATGTTATTTTATTAAAACATTCACAATACATCAAGTGTACTTGTTCACCTATGTTCACACAACATTGAAAAGAATTCTACACTAATAAATCCAGCACTCGGGGGTCAAACATAAATTTAAACTATATTTTAAAACTCGTTATGAACCACCGCAGAGGTTACTAGATTACATACGGTAGATAGGCCTCTGACAACATCCTCAACTCATCCTCATAGTACGTGAATTCCATGGCAATTGACGTAAAAATTCCAACGAAATAAATTGTATATTACGATGCGAGGTTGGAAAGTGGTTTTTGCAGAATTGAGGAAAATGTTTAAAAACCGAGCGAAAGCGAGGTTTTTAATTTCCGTGATTCTATAAAACACTTGGCATTATTTTCTGCGCAATGGTGTTTTTAGAATAATAAATAATAGCAAATAATAGCATCTTTGTTGGAAATATTTGCGTTCGTCATAAACAATTGACTAACGTTAACAGTGTGGGCAATGTTTATTAGTTGAAACAACAGGAGGCCGTGAGACCAATTAGTGATAAATAGCGGCAAGTACGTATTTATTGTTTCAAATAAAGTTCGGTTCAATTAAAATGCAGTGATTTGTTTCGTATAATGTATATTAACAGTACCTTTTGAATATTTTTTTTGTATATACATTGTATGTAGTATACATAGAGGGCAGTGGTTTTACTTCCCACACGCGTGTTTTTAATATGTAATATTACACTATTTGTTATTTTATTACAGTATAGTTATTTAGGTTGGCGACCCCGAAATGTAGGAAATTGAACTTTCAATCATGGTCGCCATTGCTCTACGTATGACAAAACGCACTATCGCGCAAAAACAATATTCTATTTTTTTCAGCCTTCAAACGATAGGACACTACTTTTTCTCTTCAAAACATATGCATACAGGCTTCAAACTCTTTAACAGAAAATATGGAATATCTATCTTTAACAATTGTACTTACAATCAACGGTTTAATATCGGTAACTGGCATAACTATAGAATGGCATAAATAATAACTTACTTACTTACTCACTGGCACTATCGAACCCGTAGGTTCATGGCCGCGTGGACATAAGCTCTCCATATGTCCCTATCCTGAGCTAATGCTTTCCAATCATTCCCTGTATAATCTACTTCCCTCAAATCATAGTTAATGTTGTTCTCCCACCTCATTCTTGGTCTACCAACTGGGCGTTTTCCCTCTGGCTTTCCTACAAGAAGCTTCCATGCAAGTCTCCCATTCCCCATACGTGCAACATGTCCTGCCCATCGCAGTCTATGAGACTTAACTGTTCTTATTATATCTGGCTTCCTATAAAGACCATGTAGTTCATTGTTATGTAGTCTTCTCCATTCACCTGTCTGTTCATCTCTCATTGATCCAAAAATTTTCTTAAGAATTTTATTCTCAAATACTCGTAATCTCCTTTCCTCCCTTAAAGTAAGAGTCCATTGTATAAAGTCCTAACATTCCATGTTCCTAGGAACATGTCCCTGTGTTTGGGCCTTTGGAATGGGTTCCCTGAAGTAGTCCCCGCCCGGAGAACCGAATGGGGGACTATTTGACCTCCGGAAAATTTTACCCCAGTAGAACCCATGTCCGCATTTCTTGACGGTTGTATTTTTACGGTGAAAGATCGTCACTCTTTCGACCAAGGTACTTATTTGTCTGGCTTATCACCTTCGACCAGTCCGGCATGGGTAACCCTATCGGCAGCAATGCTACCGCCGGCATAGCTCTCAGGATCATTTAAGCACGCAAGCCACTCCACCACGACAAGGTAAAGATACCATGGAGGGATAATAAAGGAAATAAAAATATATATTATCCACCGCATGTTTATATTATATAGTCCTAACAAATGCCACTCTTGATTTCCAAATTCTCTAGATAAATTCACTCCTCACTTCGTGAGTCGTGAATTCATCGATAATTTGGAAATCACTCGTGACATTACTTATGATAACTTTGTTTACAGTACAACTGGAACTTGGCTCGCAATTATTGTAAGTGATTCGTTAAAGCAGAGGCAATGTAAAAATAAACAGAAATGTATGAACTTACTGGTCCTAAAAATGACATAGAATGGGTTATATTTATAGCCTAATCCCCTCGCACGGGAGTGGGACCAGATTATTAAAACTCGACAAGCATGTAATGTGATTACACGGCTAAACTTTACAACACGTAACGCGACTTCATAAACTCCTCTCAACATTTATTCTCAGGGTTTCATTTTTCTAATTATTTTCCACCATTTACAATGATTTTTACATGTTTTCTAACGATTATTTGAATATATTTTTTCACGATATTGAACTACATGAAGACGTGGCAGCCGTATTGATTTTAACGAATATTCTGTGTTCCAGTACAGCCAACATAGTCTGTATTAACACATTCGCTTCAGGTTTAAAAGCTGAATGCATTTCCCCAGAAATCGGATTTAAGTTAGCGTAAATTTTGTCTACTTTCAGACATTGAAAACAAACAAAAGATAACGGTACTTGAGATCAGAATAAGGTTGAAGACCAAAACACATTCCTCTACTATTCATAAATTTTAACAAAAGATTACCCTGCCAAGGGATATACGAAATATTGCAAAATATATAACAGCAGAGTTAAGCGAGTGTACGTCGTCTTCTGAGTTGAAGGTCATTTAACTGTCGGCGAGTCTACCTCGTCTTTTGAGGCGAATGTGTTAATTAACTTACACATAATAAGAACAATTTAGTCTCGTAAGAGTGTGATGGGCAGGACATGTGCTTCCATATATATTGAATAAGCATTTCTCATTGAAATATTCCAATATGTGTATGCATTTCTTGAATGCGATTTAACGGTTGCTTTTGATTTGAATACAAGATAGATGAATGTCGCTTTACGAATTCTCGTCTATTTTTCGGTTCCTTTCAAATCCCCGACTTATTCCCGGTGTTTAAGATTATTGGGCACCCAGCGAATTTTTTTCTAACCTGGCTGAATGGTAGACAAAGCCTTAAGAATTTAACTCTGTCAGGTAAATAAAGTTATTATTGTTTAATATGACTATTTAACTCATGTCCCAAATGGGAGTCAATAACCAATCACATTTCAATTATTTTTTATTTACAACCAATCACAGTCGTGTTTCGCCTAGAATTTACCAACTAAAGTTTATCATAATAAAGAAAGCACCTCCTTTTTAACATTCTGAATAGGTCATAGCAATATTTTGCAGTGACTGACTCCCTAAGAAATACGGCTACCAGATTGTATATATAATGCATGAATGTCAACACACAGCGCATGCGGGAGTTAATATAAAAACATTTGTAGTAATTGATTATACCACCAAAAAAAGAAACCACGAATTGCACTTTCTTAAATTATTTTTTCCCAGATAACATTCCCAGAGAAAAATATAACTGTCTTAGGACACCAAAAATGAATTAATATACAGTTTGATGTGTTTCATTTTTTCTTCACTAGAGTGCATTCTTACAATATTGCATTGCTTTGGCACTAAATAATATGATCTGAATGCAGTGATGAACAAAAGAAACAAATGAAGCGTACCAATCATTTATCATTTGTTTTCAAACATCGCCGTTTACATTAAATATATAAATATTTTAAAATAACTATATTTAAGTAATGATTTGTGAGTAAACTCTTGATTTCCAAATTCTCTAGATAAATTGGAAATCACTCGGGGCATAAATTATGATAATGCTATGGTGACCAGATAGGGACCTTCGGAATCTTAATGTATCCTGACATTTGTCTTACAGGTCAGGAAACCCACCAAAAAAAAAACATCGCCCAGGAAACGTGTCCCAGCTCGGGCTATCCCGAGACGTCAGCGCAGCGGCGGACTAGAAATATGTATACAAAATCTATGTTATTCATTCAAGTGACGCGGTATTAAGATAACAGCCAATATAAACATTTCAGGGCCGGTTTCACCAACACAGGTAATCGTGTTACCGGTGAATTAAACGGCGCGTTTCCCAGTTTCACTACAATTTGCGTTTCACCAACAACAGTAACTTTTGACCGGGAGTTATTTCGTCGTATTTCGTTAGTAAACAGTACCGCACGATTTTGGTCGGTAGAATCGAAGGGTGATTATAACGGAGGGTGATTTCTATATCAACATGGCGCGTGAAAGACTAGAAAATTTAATCTTCGAACGTGAAGAGGAGTATGATCCATATTTTGAAGATGAATTGGACAGAAGGCGCCCTAGATGGATTCTGAATACTTTGAAAATTACGACGACCTGGATTTTGTGACTCATTTTAGACTGTCGAAACCATCTGCTCTATCAGTACTTGATATGATAGAGAATCAACTAGAATTTCCAACAGACAGGTAAGTTTAATGTAATATTGAAATTGTCTCCGTGTATGTATAATTCCACTTCATGCAGTGGAAAACGAAGTATACCATAGGTTCATAAATGTCACAATATTTTAATGTAGTAAGCAAATTGGTATAAAATGATGAATGTTTAGGAAGTGTGTTATAACCTATGATTTTTTAACACCATATTTAACTATATACAATTTTATTCACATATTTAAAAGGCATTTTGGATATTCTGAATACATGATGTGAGAACTACTTTGAAAATTCTTGGGATATTAACATCCATTTCAAATAGACAGGAACGTTTAATTTATTATTGAAATTAGCTTTATCCGTGTATAATACAACCACTGTACACAATTAAATATGATACAGACCCCTAATTTATATATACACACGTACCAAGGCCCTACATACACATTTTAAATGAAGGTAGCCGATTGACACAAAATAAAATGAGGTTATGTAATATACTGTTAGCTTGTTATAAGTTTTCTGAAACATATATTTAATTACAGTCAAATATTTTAGAGATTGTTTATTTTTCTTCCTTTTTCAGTATTTGGGGTTTTAAATGTGTGAGTATATGTTCATTAAAATTGCTTTTCAAGTAGTTCAATTATTCCATGTAGGCCTACAATACATGCAACTAATAATGAGTGAATCTATGCTAGAAATTTACTAATAACATACACAACACAAAAAGAATAAAAATAAGGTTAGGGTGAGTTTCCTAGTTAACTATTATTAGTTGAAGCTAAACTATATTTGTACTTGGGGTTTTACTATTTATTTTTATTAACATTTTGTAGTACCAGATGTTATAGCAATTTGAGCAATATGCTGCACAATAATCTGCCTATCCATCTAGTATCAAATAAGATCTGACATTTTTCTCAAAACATGTTCCAGAACAGAATAATTATATATATATATATATATATATATATATATATATATATATATATATACCACAGTAAGCCTAGTTTTATCCTTATTTGCTTTTATCATTATAATTGTGTATTTTAGTTTTCCTATAAATAATTATTTCTGTCGAGTCTTAATACTGTGAACTGTACTAAAAAGTAACTTGAAATATCAATTGCAGAATATAACATTTGAAAAAGAATTGTGATGAAATTTATTTGGATTGTAGCTTTACCATGAAAACAATTTGAAATTTTGGCAGTTCAGTAGAATTATAGGAATTAAACTTAAAATAAAAAATGCTCGCTCTAACCTCTAACTATTCCACTGGGTGGAATTACTCAACTTGCATGAGTTTGGCAGCATGAGAAGTAATCAAAGTTAATCAAGAACTATCAAACACTTGGAAACGTGTGGCACATTCTAATAGGTGACAGATGTGTGCTACACTTTTATATGATTTTAACATGTGCAGAATAATATAAAACGTTCAGGCTACAGAATGACTAAGCATCATTCCCGCATAACATAAATGATTGATGTACTATGTTGATTGCATAGCCTAAAATTTAATTATTGATAAAATAACAATTTCTGCTGTATACATTATGTTGGCTATTATGCTATACAAGTGCAACCATTTTATGTTTCTTTTTTTTTTTTTTTCAGAAATCAGGCAGTTTCACCTATTAATCAGCTGCTTCTAGCTTTGCGCTACTATGCAACTGGCAGCGATCAATTAAGTGTTGCTGATTATACAGGAGTCAGCAAATCAACAGCCTCAAGAATCGTCCACCGAGTCAGTTGTGCGATAGCAAATTTGCGACATCAATTTATAAGATTACCGCAGACAGCAAATTTGATTTTAGAAAACCAATTGAGTTTCTATCGAGTAGCTAGATTTCCAAAGGCTATAGGTGCAATGGACTGCACACATATAAGAATAAGATCTCCTGGGGTGATGATGCAGAACGATTCAGGAATCGGAAAGGGTATTTCTCTTTAAATGTCCAGGCCATTTGCAATGCTAATATGGAATTCTGTGACATTGTTGCTAGATGGCCTGGAAGCAGCCATGACAGCACAATATTTAATAATTGTGTTCAAAGAGCAAGATTTGAAGAGGGCTTATATGGAGATTCAGTTTGCTCGTTGATGCAGGATATCCATGTAGGTCATATTTGATGCCTCCATTAGTTGCCCCTGCTTCGTTAGCAGAGAATCTTTACAATGAATCTCAGATCAGAACGAGAAATGTTGTTGAGAGACTCTTCGGTTCTTGGAAGCGACGCTTTCCAGTACTTGCTGTTGGGATAAATGTAAAATTGGATAATGCATTTCCTATCATAGTGGCCACTGCTGTTCTGCATAACATTTTAAGACGTGCTGGTGAGGAATTGCCTCAGGATGACCCTAACTTGAATTTAGTTGCTCCTTGGAATGCATTATTGGAGGAAGGGAATGTAAATCCCCAGGTTAATAATGATTTTTATGGAGTCAATGCTGCTGTAAGGCAGAGGCTCTTAATCAATATTTTCATAGCCTCATAGAGTAGATATGGTAATCATTTATTAATAAAGTGGGTCTGTTGATCTTGCCTCATAAATTGTTGTGTATTTTGGACATGTTTCAATATTTTTGCATATTATCTTCAACTTGGTACTGTGCAAGCATAATGAAACATCTCATGAGGTAAGATGAACTGACTCACCTTATTTATAAGAAGAACCTGGTAACATTACTTCATATTGTAATTATTAATATCACTTTTCATTTGGTTTACTTTAATAAGGGGCAGTTTCACTAAAGGGAATTAATTTATATTAAATTTGGTTCAAATTAATCTCAAAATTTTATTTGTGTCATATTATAATCTTTCATTTTCCATGCCGTAGCCAAGTGGTTAAGGTAAAAGAGGCCTTGGTGCAGAGCTATGGGACTTGGACTGGTTTGGATCTCCTGGGGGGAAGATATTTTCTCAATGGAATTTCAGCCAGTATGGGATAGGTGTCCATTCCACATCTAGAGGAATTTGGGTACTGCAATAAGTAGCAGTTCCAGGTTGAGAAAAGCAGCTGTAACGGCTGGGGGACCTGACATGCTGACATGTCACTCCTACACTGGCCTGTCATTAACACATGTGGATGTTAAGCCAGCAGCTGGCTATAACCCAAGGTCATTCTACGCTCGTCATGCAACAAAGTTTTCTTTTTTTTTTTGCAATTTGTGTTTTTTTTATTAGTAGTTACTAAGGAAAGATTGTGTAATTTTAAATTAAACATACAAAATAAAATGTAACATTGGAAGAGTGGTTCTGAGACATGAGAGTACAAAGTATAAAAACTGTAAGATATCAACCTGCAGAAAATTGTAATCGAGAACAAAATTTATGATATTCCAATAGTCATGTATTATAAAACAATGAATTACTTCCAAAATCTTGCACATTATGCTTAAATGTAAATAATGAGGCAATAAAGTGAGTTGGTTACGGACGTCATTTTTTTTAAATTTGAGGAATTGCCGTTCCAACAGTATGTCATATTTCCTGTAATAACAATATTATCACAAAATGAAATCAAATTTACAACTGCATTTCTGATATACAATATATATCAGGAAGTTTAACAATGTATTTGTATTGTTTCTTTCGTGGCATGAATACGTCATTCACTTGTCATTTTCACAACAAACGAAAACTGCATTTCAGAATTCGAACATAAAAGTTGAACAACAATGGTTCAAATGATTAGTATGGGGTGTGATTACCCCTGACAGCTACACAAGACTCACATCGACGTGGCATGCTAGTGATGAGGTTGTTCAGGAGTTCGATGCTCAGCAAATTCCACTCCTCATGAAGAGCAATGTGAAGGTCTTGAAGTGTCCTCGGAGGAGGCTGACGAGATGCAATTTGTCTCCCTAAGGCATCCCATGCATGCTCTATAGGATTCATATCCGGAGACCTCGCTGGCCACTCCATACGCTGGATATCTTCCTCCTGAAGAAACTCATCCACCAGTTGTGACCTGTGAGGTCGGGCATTGTCATCCATGAATATGAATTCTGGACCCACAGCTCCCCTGAAAAGTCTTACATGAGGTTCCAGGATCTCTTCTCTATACCGCTGAGCATTAACAGTGCCACCTGCGAAGATGTGAAGCTCTGTGCGTGCATTCATCATTATACCTCCCCATACCAGGAGACCACCGCCACCAAATGGATGTCTTTCCACGATGTTCATGGGGTGTAACGAGTTCCTGCTCCCTCCAGATAGTCACGCGATGCGAATCACAGTTCAAGCGGAATCTGGACTCGTCTGTAAATAGCACGCTGCTCCACTGATTTAGAGTCCAGTCGCGATGTTCCTGACTCCACCGTAAACGTGCTCTCTTGTTATCAAGGGTGAGTGGGACGCACACTACAGGCCGCCTAGCATACAGACCAGCAGCTCTGAGTCTTCTATAGACAGTTTGTCTGGATACTCTGATACCTGAGGCGGCCACAAGTTCTGAACTCAGTTGTCTGGCAGACATTGTTCGGTTTCTTCTTGCAGTTAACGCAAGATATCAATCCTGCTGAGGATTTGTAACTCTTGGAAGACCTCCCACTGGTCTTCGCCTAACGTCTCCGGTCTCTTGGAACCGTCGCCATAACCTAGATATAACATTTTGTGGCACATTAAGTGCTATGGAGACCTCAGTTTGTGTCTGTCCTGTTTCTAGCCGCCCAATAATTCTACCCCGAAGCAGAGGGTCCAGATGTTGTCTTTGTGCCATTTTACTGCAATCTGTTCTTACACTACATCTGATTATATCATAACTCTCTTTAAAAATGAAGATTTATGGAATAGGGCTTAACTGCAACAATGCAATTTTCATTTATAATTGCTATTAATTTTTTCATTGTTGAAGAGATATTATAATTTAGTATGTAAACTAAACTAAATGTACTGAGAAACGTTTTGATAAATAATTTTTACTCCTTGCTCCTCTTTAAGCATTTTGATTTTCCGTTTTACAAATTATCCTAAACTTTTGGACACCAGTGTAAATGTTCCTTATTGTTTTGCAGTTTGTTGTATCTGATAGAAACTATAAGATATTTGAAGCAGTAAATAATAAGAGTTTATTTATATGAATTATTGTATAATTTTGAAAAATATTAAATAAAATATAATTTCAAAATAATTACTTCTATGTGTTACCCACTAGTGTTTTCAAGTCATTTTCAAACATATTCCTGTATTTAATGTTTTATTTTAGGAAGTAATATTTTGAGGTTCTTTTAATTAAATTATTTGGAGTATGTTCATCTTAACTCAATATTAATGTTGATTTGTTCTTGAACATGTTTCGATATAGCATATCAATGATTATGATATAAGCGAAACATGTTCAAGATAATCAACATTAATATTGACTCCAAATAATTTAATTAATATTCCTGTATGTTACGTTGGAGACTATCTTTTCTTGAGGAAATGCAGTGATGGAATTGAAGACTATAGGGAAAAAGAGAGGTAAGTCAGTAAATGTGATAAAAAAAAATCAGTTAAGGGCACATTCATATAGCTTGAGCAGTGAATTTTATATGGGCTAAATTATGGAGCAAAAGTAAGGCTAGTCACTGAGATTTTTTTTTTTGCAAATGCCCCAGGTTGCCCTTCGACATTCCTGGTGTTCCCTCCTGGCATGGCATACTTGTAACCCACTTCTGAGGTTGGGGTGCCTGGAAGCCAGGGTTACATTGCCCCGATGATATGATGGATGATGATAGTGGTGCACCAGGAGAGTCCCTAATCCCAAGCTTAATCTAAGATGAATATGAATACAATGATTTCGATGGCCATATGATTTCGGGGACCGTTTGGGTCTTACAGGTGAGGAAAAACCCAGAAAAACTGTCCCGACCGGGGATCGAACCCAAGGCCCATTTGATAGTGAAAAAAAAAGGTAAGTCTATAGTGAACAGGGGAAAAGGAAAGCAAGTCATTTTAATCTAACTGTTGCAGTGCAGGTGTAGAGTAATAGAACTGGATTTATTCAATATTGGTCTTATTTGGGAGGAGAATTACATGTACACTATTTTTTCATTGTATTGCTTCATATGTTGTTTTACTAGTAATATTGTGCGAGAAAAGTGAAAACTGGAATCACATACATTCAAAATGAATGAGTATGATCAATAACTGTGTATCTTATGAAAGCTGTAAGAAGAGAAAGAGTTTTTGGCAGGATGAAAGATACTAACAAAAAATTGAGAGCTCAGATTCATGAAACTGGAGACTCCTGTAATTGTAGGTTAAAATATTTAAAACGTATTGATGTAAATCAGCAAAATAAATGAATCAACAAATTCAAAATTTACAATGTTAGAGGCACAATCTTTATATATATTAAAATTAATGTTGGGAAGTAAACATTATGAGCTTATATCATTAATAGTGAGTGGAGAACATATTTTTAATAACTCACGTCATACAATTTCAAATTTATTTGATTTAAGTCCATTGGTTTCGAATTAATTTTTCATTCATCTTCAGTTTATTTTCATGACACCAACTGTTGAAATTCTATGTTTGTTGATTTCACCATGGTTACCTCTAACGCTGCCATCTTTTGGTTGGCTTTATAAATTTTGAAATAAAATTTTTTTCTATAGGAATATCAAAATTCATTGATCAATATTTATTCTTTTGAATGAATATCTTCTCCCAAACTGTTAATTCTAATAGTTTATCCAATTGTTTCAAAAGTTTTGCATCTCTATTAATTTTATAATGTTCTAATAAACTATGTGCAGCAATTGCTGATTTTTCAATTTCACAATTTGAAACAATTGGATAAACCATTAGAATGAACAGTTTGGGAGAAGATATTCATTCAAAAGAATAAATATCGATCAATGAATTTTGATATTCCTTTAGAAAAAAATGTATAATGCCAACCAAATATGGCAGAATTAGAGAATTGGTGAAATCAACAACTGAAAATAAACTGAAGATGAATGAAAAATTCATTCAAAACCAATGGTCTTAAATCAAATAAATTTGAAATTGTATGAGGTGAGTTATTAAAAATATGTTCTCCACTCACTATTAACTTTATATATATGTTTGGTCCCACAATATTAAACAGAGGAGGCCAAAATAAATGAAGATGATGCTCTCCTTCGTAGTAAAGTTTCAGATACAAGGTAAGAATTTCAGATGAAAATTATGCAAATGAAATAAAGATATATGTAAAAAAGTTTTCAGGTTTATAAATGCCATTTCAAAATAGAGAATTGAAAATATCCGAAAATCTATAAATACTAATGCAGAGATAGGCAAGGATATGTAAGGCAAACACACCAACAGGCAGACCAAATTGTCCAAAACTGGTTATGGAACACACATCATTTAAGGGTCCTGAAAGCCATTATAGCATAAAGAAAACAGAAGTTGTATTTACCTGGGGAACTGTGTATTTTTAACCACGTATAACATGTATAAAGACAATTATTCTGAAAACTTTATATCTTCTGAAATGTATTAAACCATTTTCATAACACAGTTCAACATTTAATTTGGATACCCCAGAAACGATTCGTATAGTATCTGTGATGAATTTACTGCTAATAAGAAGTCGCTCCTGTTCAGTTAAGTACCATTGCAAATGAAGAGATGAGGCTGGAGAGGTAATGTATCTTGAAACTGAAAACAAGGTTCACATAGCAAGAACTGAGATTATTTATAACGGCCAGAGGGAAGCATGGAAGAGAAGTACTAAATTTATTTCCATGGATTTTCAGAAAAATCTCCCCTGTCCAAACATCATATATTACAAGCAACGATTTAGCTACTTTTCTTTCAACATTCAAAAGTTGTTTGATAACAAGGTCATTTTCTATATTTATTCTGAAACTCATGGTAGGAAAGGAGCCAATAAGGTAACTTCATTTCTTATTAATCAGTATATTACAAACATCCTTAACCCAAAAATCTAGTAGTTAAATATATTCTGTGAATCTGCAGGAGGGCAAATAAAAATTACATGCTCTTTAGATATTTACACTACATTGTTCATGAGAAGACACATTTGCAGTCAGTTCTTGTCACATTCCCAATAAGTGGACCTACATACCTAGAATGTGACAAGGGTATGGGTCTGATAAAGTCAAACATTTTTAGTGAAATTCGTTAAGACTGGGTTGCAGTATTCCAAAGTGCAACAATGAAAATAATGAATATATGTAAGACAAAAATAAAACTCTCACTGTTCTTATAATAGGTCCAGGAACAACCAAAAAAATTGAGCTTCCCAAGATCTACTCCAAGTTTCTTCTTCTTCTTCTTCCTTCCAAGTATTAGGCCAAGGCCTGTTACGATCCTATAGAAAATTTTCCCTCCAGCGTTTGAGGGAAATTCTCGTATAAGACTTGAAAGCATAATAATAATCCCTTCGATTGGTTGCTGGCCAAAGGAAGGATACTCCAAGTTTTACAAATTAAACTAATCTGTTCCATCACAAGTTCATCCGCAAGTTCCTATATTATGATTACACCTGAATAACCATGAAGCACAAAGGTTTGTAATCTAGCAATTCTATGCATTGAGAGGGAGAAATGTTGGAATTTTTTTTAAGGACCTCTCATCAGATTTGTTGCTTAATGGCTCCAAATCACCTTATATATATAACATGGCTTGCATTATCATAATCATTTTGCATGTTATTAAATAATTCTTCCAAGAATGAGAGTTTACAGCAGCAACATTTTCAGGAGATGGATTAGATACTTTGTAAACACATGGTCCCAACCAAAATAATTGCTCTTCTTATACCATTAAAATGGCTTGTTCCATGAAAACTTTTACATAACCCAAATATACTAAAGCATTCCAATGATGATGATGATAATACACTACCATATTATATTAATGTAAAAGTGTTTTTAAATCAATCATTAGGTTAATTTAAAAACAGGCCTAATCAAGAAAAAATATTTTTCGTCGTTACGCATGTTTTATGGATAGTTTCTTATTTCCTATAGTTTCAACGTTTCTATATTAATTCTATTATAGTTTTGAAAATCTTTCGTTGGACATGTTCTTTATTTCTGGCAAATTTTCCACGTGTACTAATATACGTGATCTGTGGAACGTGTTTGTGTTGGTTCAATGTGTTTATTTAGGTTTCTATGGTAACGCGATAAGTAACAACCAATAGCATTTCTTTCCCCTCCTACAAATTTGTTCCGCTTGAATATGAGGTATGAGAAATATACGATTCAAAATAATTTTAACGGTAAACCGCCCGTTTGTTTACGTCGGTGTTATATGGCGTGGTGAAACGCAAACACGCTTAGTTATTTTTCACACGGTTATGTAACTCGTCGTGAAGGCTAAATTTCACCGATGTTGGTGAAACCGGCCCTCAGAACTCAAAAAATACGTCACATGGGGTAACCATGTGTCCAATTCATTTTATAATTTATACAGATTTTTTTGCGTCAATTTGAGACTGTGGAGTGACATGTGGCTGTTAAAATGATTGATTCATATTTTTTGTGAAGAAGTCGCCAAGATTCCTTCATGCCATTCCGACAGATAGCCCAGCACTTTCAATGAACAAGGAATATTGTGTAAGAAGTGCAGCGTGGTTAAATTTAACGGCCAAGCGATGATTCACCCGGCAGAGCAAGCGCTTGTTCCAACTCGAGTTATTTCCTCAACATACTTAACAGGCACATTCAGGTCGTCATTACAAGACACTTCACTAAACGTTAAAGCATTTATTGTTCATAGAAGAACATAGAGAATTTAATATACCAACTTCTATGATATTCATTCATCATCATAAAGCCTTCGACACAGTAAACAGAATAAAATTATGGGATATCTTACGTAATGCAGGAATATCCAAGCATTTAATTCAAGCGATTCAAAGCATGTATCATAACACACGAATTCGAATAAAAATAAATAATCAAATCAGCAAATCAGATAGACTAATATCCCAAGGTGTAAAACAAGGCTGTCCACTTTCACCTCTTCTATTTCGTTTATATATGAATGAAATCATAAAATTATGGCAATCACAATAACACTTTATGATCGATGGCCGACCCCTCAACACATTAATGCATGCAGATGATCAAGTAATAATGGCTAGTTCTGAAGATCACCTACAGAGAGCAGTACATAGATTGTCAAATATAACCCAAGATTATAATTTACAAATTTCGGTAAGACAAAAACAATGGCGATTCAAGGGAAAATACCGATACGAACTAAAATTGTTATTAACAACAATATAATAGAACAAGTTAATAACTTTACTTATCTTGGCTGCAATCTTTCCTACGACACATGTAAAGACATAGACAAAAAAATAGTCAATTTTCAAAAACTTATAGAAATAATAAAAAAGCATTCTATTCCGAAAAGTACGCCCAGATACGATTCTAAAATTTTATAAAACAATGGCTCTTCAAACTCTACTTTATGGTTCTGAAACCTTGACTCTTACTACAGGTAAATTAAATAGGATAGTAGCTGCAGAAATGAAGTTATTAAGACCTTTAGCGGGTTATGCGCTTTATGATCACACGCGTAATGAAGCTCTCAACACATCAGCAATAACTGAAACCATTCAAAAATATCAAAATAATTGGCATGAATACCTTCTTAAAATGCCAAACAACAGACTACCTCTGCAGCTATTGAACTACAGACCCACAGGGCGAAGAGACCCACGAAGACCTAAGAAGAGATGGAGGGATCGATTTCTATCCTGAAGCGGAACAGGCCAATGACCTAATCCATGCCTGCAATTGATGATGATGATTAAATTATTGTATGGGACAGGAAACTAAATAGAGTTATACCATGCAGAAAAATAATATATTACAATGCGAGATTGGGAAGTGGTTTTTACAGAAGTGAGGAAATGAATTTATTAAACCAAAAGTAAGAACGCATTTAATTTATTTAGGTGTAGAAGCGCACGCCGGGTATTAGCAATGTATGTAATAACTAGAGGCCGGATGTTAGGGAAAATGCCTATAGTTATTTATTATAGATATTGTAAAAGTGACTTCATGAAGTATATACCGACGACCCTACAGCTGCTTTCCATTAAGTTCATTTTGCCTATAAATGCTTATTTCACGTGTCTCCTTCATTTCAGGCCTTATCATGGCTACGCCTAAATGACAGAAGAACTTTACATTCACATACCTTACTATTCCAAATTCTGCACACATATTTACCAACTTATTTAACAACACGTTTTCAACATTTATCGGCTCATCACAATTTAGGAACAAGATCACAAGACTCTTCTTTACTTTTGATACCACAACACAGGACCTGTCTGTACTCTGAATCTTACACAATATCTATGGCTAGAGCATGGAACTCACTTCCCAGTCATGTCAGGGACTGTCAATCGCTATCATTATTTAAATCCAAATTAACTGATATCTTAAGTTCGACACAATGAAAACATTAACTACATAACAACTATATAGAGCATTCTATTAATAATCATGTAGGAAGCTACTTACTTTATTTTATATCATTTTAATTTTATTATATTCTATGTTTTTGTTAGCATTAGCTAGTATTAGATCCATCATCATTGTATTTTGTTTAGTCTGTATTTTAATATCTTAAAATTGTAATATGTACGTAATTTTTGTATAATTTTACTATTCGCTGGTTGAGTGGAAGAGAAGGCCTTATGGCCTTAACTCTGCCAGCTAAAATAAATCATTATTATTATTATTATTATTATTATTATTTCAGCTTACAATGCCTATAAATGCCCATTTGCCATTTTTTCTCGAAATTAACTTAGTATTTCAATGAAATTAATTGAAATGGACAAACTCCATGACACATATCTATTACTTTTTATGTTGATAACACTGAATTCAGTCTGTAGTCCTCGTTCACAGACAGGTGCTTCAAAGACAAAGTTGTGCGACAAGTGTATGTTTTTTTTATTTTTATTTTATTTATTTGTTTATTTTTGCCTTTAGAACAGTTGTTTCACGATGCCTAAACAACGAACAACAGTAAAACAGTAAAAGACAAACTGACCAATTTCGTGAAAGAATTTGGTGCGGAAATATTCTCAAGTGATATTGTTTTGCAAAGTGTGTACAATTTCAGATAATTGCGCGAAGAAGTGCCATGATTTGCAGCACATACGCACTGCAACTACAAAACGTAAGTATGCTCTTTGTAAAAAGGCAAAACAAGTTCCAAAATCATCTTCGATATCTTCGTATGGTATTGATAGCATGAGTTTATATTCTTTATGTAAGGCTGTAAAATTTTATGTTGTAGTCCATTTTTGTAAGAGCCTATTTTGATTTTTTGAGTGCCTGTATTAATGATTTTAGGGCCTTTTTGGCCTGCATATTTTGAACTTTTTAAGTGCCTAACATCCGGACTCTAGTAATACTATGATTAGAACAAATCCTGTTATTGGAGCGGTGAGCAATGTATTGTCTTCTATAGGCAATTTTTTCAGGGGTTTGTTCTTTCGATGTTTTAGATTTAAGGGAATGGTCCTGGTGGCGTGGACCTACCTACATGCAGGTTAAAACCAAGGCAAAGAGACAAATACTCAACAATCTGTTATATTAATTTCTGCTAAAGAGCGATTACACTAGGAAATATTCTTTGAGCGCAGAGATGGATGGGGTCGCCGAGGTAATAAAAGAGACAGGTGTACAAATTTATATCAGCAATTAAATTAACGTTACAAGCTTGGTGACTAAAGAGAAAAAATACGACTGACCACACATTCCAACAACCTCAATTAAGTCGTCTTATCGAAATAAGACATGCTTTTAAGTATAACAATTTACTCAGGGAACCCTCTGCCTAGTGGCACTCGTTTGTGCTTCCCGTTCAATGGGTCCAAGCATTGCATTCCAAACGAGTAGATTTTTATTATCTCCGTACCGTAATAGACCAAGGCAATACGCTACAAATCGGAAAGTCGAGGATTCGAATCCCGATAGGGTCAGGATTTTTTAACTGGTCTAAAACCTTCTGGCGGTAACTTAATTTATGAAAATAATATTAAGATTAACAAATATTTTATTTTGTTTTAAATATTGTATAAACGTAAAATTAGTTTTCCATATCTCATTATTTTTCTTTGTTTTTTATAAACATTAGACAGGGACAATTTAATATGTCTTCCTTGTATACATTCCATTATTAGTTTTAGTCTTAATTTTAACTAACGTTAACTGGATGCATTATAGATCGTAATATAATAGATATTATCTTTTTGATGAAATTTTTATTTAGTATTTAATATTAGGGTTAATTGTGATTGTTATATTCTGATGTAATATATGTTTGTCCTGGTGAGTGGAAGAGAAGGCCACATGGCCTTAACTCCAGTACTTGAATTGTTGTCTCGTCTCCGATTGGAAGACAGGCGAAAGATATATTGCCTCTGCTTCTTATACAAAGCTTTGTTCACCTCACCATCCCTTCACATTTCTACTCGTTTCCTTTTTCACTATCATCCCACCGTAACTTAAACACACGTTCCGGATAACATTTAACTCTAGCTGTACCTCTACATCGAACATCTCACTATTCCTCATCCTTCCTTGTTTCAGCCACCCGACTCTGGAATTCCCTCGCCTTTTACACCAAGGACTGCCCAATTCAAATAACAGTTTAAAAAAATAATAATAAGCTCACTAAATATTTCCTTAGACCATTTAACTCACGCCCCAAATAGGAGTCAATGACCAATCACGTTTCAATGATTTTTTATTTACAATCAATCACAGTCGTGTTTCGCCTAGAATTTACCAACTAAAGTTTATCATAATAAAGAAAGCACCTCCTTTTTAACATTCTGAATAGGTCATAACATTATTTTGCAGTGACTGACTCTGTAAGAAATACGGCTACCAGATTGTATATATAATGTATGAATGTTAACACATAGCGCATGCGGGAGTTAATATAAAAACATTTGTAGCAATTGATTATACCACCAAAAAAAGAAACCACTGTTTGCACTTTCTTAAATGTATTTTTTCCCAGGTAATAACATTCCAGAAAAATATAATTGTCATATTTACATCATAGGGCATGTGTTTAATTTTTTCTCCACTCGAGTGCATTCTTTAAATATTGCGGTTCCTTTGGCAATAAATAATATGATCTGGTTGCAGTGATGAACAAAAGAAGCAAATGAAGCGTACCAATCGTTTCTCATTTGTTTTTAAACATCGCCGTTTACATTAAATATATAAATATTTTAAAATAACTATATTTAAATAATGATTTGTGAGTAAAGAACTTAATTTTATTCGTTAAATAGTCCTAAGAAATGCCACTCTTGATTTCCAAATTCATTAGATAAATTGGAAATCACTCGTGGCATTACTTATGGTAATATAATATGTAACCATGTTCTAGATATATTTTTATCATTCTTTTATATTTTTAACTTTCTTTATCAAGCCAATTATTTAATCAGATTACAGATTATTATTATTTTAATATTTTTTGTTCTTTCCTTGTAGCCTATGCCTATCATGTATTATTAATCTAGTTGTAGATAATTCATAATTGTGAGTGAACAAATTCACGCCCCCCCCCCCCTGCTTTATTGTCCAGGACTTGTTGCCACATGTTAAAGGCGGCACAGCCATTACTTTACAGAATTTCGTTTTAGTGCCAATTCGTGTTGTTTTCAGTGTTCTTTTAATTGTTCCATACATCATTTGGCATCTATGTAATTCAATTGTTATATCTAGAACCAAATTATAAGTAACTTTGCAACCTAAATAATTAAAACGCTAGTCTTTTTCCAGGCACTTATTTTATCTAATACAATTGTTGCTCTTGTTGGGTATTTACCCTGGAATGCCCTCACTTCAGTTCTGGAAGCAGAAATTTTAAAAATATATTGCTCTACAATTAGATGTAATAAGTAGGTCAACGAGCTCCCGACTCATAAACCATCTAACCAAGACTGGCTTCTTCATCAGAGAAATAGTGTTAAAATATAACCTGCCACACACCCCGGCCTACGAAGCACACATAAGAGAGAGAGAGAGAGAGAGAGAGAGAGAGAGAGAGAGAGAGAGAGAGAGAGAGAGAGAGAGAGAGAGAGAGAGAAAAGAAAAAACAGAGGATATAGACCACAGATTCTTCCTGACCCCGGCGATGAACACCGAAGAATGGAACGAACCAAACTTCTTCCTAAGACACGTGTTCACGAGGACCACCACACATGGATTCCACTACAGAGTATGTACCATAAAAGGGTTCCACCTCGCATCGAACCAGTGCCTCTGCAAGCTATGTGCCCTAAAATGTCAACAATACCACCTTATTGATTGTATAGCAAGAAGAAAGCCACTAAAATTCTATGCAGACGATAATAACTTTCAGTAATTGTATTATAATGTGCACAGTGTGTTTAATAAATCTTTATATAAGTAAATTGATTTTTTTAAGTTTATCCTCTGAATCCTGTATACCTAAGAGACTATCTGCATATGCTAGGGTTCTCATATCAGCTCCCTTATTATGATCCTCAAAGTATGAGCCCATTGACCCGTTCCGCTCCCCGCTGAACAATATGCTACAGATCGGCCTTCCTACACGTCTTCGGCTTTCAGGTCTATAATAAAGTATCTGTTTTGATAAACGATTATTTGGCATTCTTTCTACATGTTTAAACCATTTACATTTATTTGTGTGTATTCTCTCGTTTATATTATATACTTGTAATTCACTTCTGATATCTTGACTTCTCTTTTGATATGCATGCAACGGATCTCAGAAATCTCATTTCTATTGTCTCAATTTTATGTCTATCGGAGATTGTTAAAGGCCAAGTCTTAGACCCATATGTTAACGATGGAACGGTTACTATTTTGTAAAATTTCAATTGAGTTTCACTTGTGGTCTTATTATTATTATTATTAAACCCAGCCTTTCCCAAGCCAGGTTAGAAAAGGGTGAGGGGGAGGAATAACAACCTCGTTAAAAAAACCAGGGTTCAGTAGGCCCGGCTGATAGTACCCTATGAGGTCCCCTTATCAAGGGTACAGATACTGCTGCCTAGCAGTTCGTCATTGGTTTGACAAAGCCTAGAGGAAGAAAACCTTGACCAAAAATTACCTGGTCATCCAGGTTGGGAATTGATGCATCAGGCCAGCTCCCTGTTCTTCACAAAAAACAACAATGCTAAAAAGCCTAAAGATTTAAAGCCGGACGGAAATAAACCAAGACGACAAAAGCAAAGGAAAATGACATTTCTTGTTGGAACATGGAATATTCGAGGCGTTCAAAATAAAAATAAAAAATTCGAAACTCGTCGTGGATGCAGGAAATAAGAACTGGAATGAGAGCAAGAGGACTGGAGGGCATGGATTGGATGGAGAGAGACGAGTGGAGAAGAAAAATAAAACTTTAGGCACAGAAAGATGTCTAAACATTAAAATTCTCTATTATATAAAATTATTATGATTATTATTATTATTATTATTATTATTATTATTATTATTATTATTATTATTATTAACGTAGTAGTATGCAGCATCAGTCTTCGTGATAGTACAACAGGTACGCTTGCGTGTTTTTGAATGCAATTGTACAGCAAATGGATTCACTCAGCACGCAAACCAAGAAGACACGAAAGAAAAGGAGAACTTAGTTTCCGACTTCCTTTGACCAACTGTTACCACATTTAAATGAATTATTAAAACTACAGCCATTTTTTTTTTCTGCTTACTCTGACCTAACTAATTTATTTCCGAGGGAAATTTATGCAGTATCTTGTATCAGGCTGAAAACGTATAACGTGACCTTCTAGGTACAACTTGATGAATCTGCCTTTCACTTTGTTTCTTTACATATAACCATTACATTTTTACTCGCACAAGCAACTGAAATTAGGTTCATTGGGGAACAACTCGTATTTTAACAATTTCATTTCTTCGTAAGAATTATTGCCTTTAGTTTATCATTGGTTCCCCGCTGTAGCCGAGCATATTAAGACATCAAGCGAGTTGCACTGATTCAAAACCCCGTGGTGAAGACATTTTTCTAATGGAATTTTGGCCAGTATGGAACCGCTGTCCACCCTACTTTTATTGGTTTTATTTAAGGGGGTAGAATTTGAATTGGAATATATCTAAGTTGCAATGTTAATTGTTTGCTTTAAAGTTTGTCCGTCGCCGTGGCGTAGTCGGTAGAGTCCCTACCTTCCACTCTGGCGACCCGGGTTCGATTCCCAGCGGGGTAGGGGATTTTAAATATCCACCTTGGGTCTGGGTGTGTGTCCTGTCTTGTGTTTGTATGTGTGAATAAGATAAAAAGGTTAACAGAGGTAAAACAAAGGAAGAACAGTGTAAAACGAAAGAAAACGAGAAAGAAAAGAAAATAAATAAATAAATAAATAAAGAAAGAAAGAAAGTGAAAAAAAAAGTATCGTGAGGAGTAAGTAAGGCTTCAGAAAAAAAAAACTAGCAGTAGGGGACATGCTGAACACTTCACCACTATACTGGCTGGAGATGATTAACACAGCAGACAGATTTGTGGCAAGCAATAGGCTGATAAGAAAAGAGCCTTCCAGTCCTATCGGTCTAGGCAAGGAGTGGTGCATCATCATTGGCAGTATAGACCCATATTGGCCTTGATATTCTTCTGAGGTCTACGCCAGTCTTCTCTATTCACCGCTAGAAGGTTCGAGCCAGTTACAAAAATACTGACCCCGCACTGGGACTCGAACCATCGACCTTCCGGCTTGTAGCGTACTATCTTATCCTACTACGCTACAGCGTAATCCAAACTACACTTCGATGCAACTCCATTTTATGTAAAACATCACATATCGAACTAGAATTTACACTAGCCAGACCCATATAAGTTACGGCAGTGAGGCCTGGACAATTCACAGTGTAGATGAACAAATACTAACTGCGGCAGACATGAAATTTATTAGACATACTGCAGGTTAGTCAAGAACAGACCATAAAAGGAATTCTGAGATTCTCAACGAATTACAAACAGAATCAATCATGGAACATGTAGAAAAATATAGAAACAACTTTAAACATCACGTAGAAAGAAGGAGCAGAACAAGAATACCACGTCAAATCTTAAATTACCAGCCACCAGGCAAGAGATCTTTGAGCAAACCCTTCAAACATTGGCTTGAGACTGAAACAGACCCCTAGGTCTAACACATGAAAGGAAGAAGAAGACGTCACATGTACACAACAATTCTGGCTTTTCTATAACTCATTTGGTCTCGTGCAAGTGCAGGTTTACAAACAGACGGTCATTACGCCAATTATTATTTTTATTGTGACATGTAAACCTCGCCAGCACATATTGTGAACAAGTGAATGTGGATTAGCGTGCCAGAGAGCGGTAAGCGTAGTGTTCCATAATTCAAAGATGCAAAACACGGGTAAAGGTTTGCTTACTCCATCAAACATGTGTAGTACTAACCTAGTTCTAAACACAGTAGAAAATTGTTATCTGGAAGTCAAATATCATTTTCAAAATAACAGTTCACAAACACACGCAATACAATTTGAACTCCATCAGTCATCGCTGATCAAGATAAAAAAAATAACTATACAAATATACAATATTACGAAGGCCTTATATACCGGTATTCCGTGTACAGAGTGACTCAGAATGATGTATAACTGGCACTATCGAACCAGTAGGTTCATGTAAGCTCTCCATATATACCTCCACCCATAGTAATTCTGCCCGAGGGCAGGTCTTTCACTGCAATCATAGCATTTTCATTCTATGCTTTGCAGCTTTACTAGGGAATTATAGGTCTGGTAGCTTTCCGTTGCTTTCCACACCGGTGAAGGATGATGATGGCCGGATATTTTCGGGGACCGTTGCGCCCTAAACTTCCTGATATTTGCCTTACAGGTGAATAAAACCTCCGAAAAAACCTCACCCAGAAGTCTGTTCCGACCGGGAATCTATCCCGGGCCAGCTGCGTGACAAGGCAGCACGCTACCTCGAGACCACAGCGGTGGAATCCATACATTCCTATCCTCAGCTAATGTTTTCCTATCATCCCCTGTATAATCTACTTCCCTCAAATCATGGTTAATGTTATTCTCCCACCTCACGCTTGGCTTACTGGACGCTTTCTCTCTGGTTTTCCTACAAGGAGCTTCCAAGCCCCTCTTTCATTCTCCATTTTTGCCACATGTCCTGCGCGCTCACACTGAGTATCTAGATGCCCGGTCGTGATCTACAGACATGCACTGAGCAATTAACACATATTTAATTAATGTACATTACAAATTAGTGATTGTAGTAAAACACGTCCATATGAACATATGCAGTCGGGTATTTTACGAGGGTCACTAGATAAGTTTTGAGACACGGCCATATTGCGACAGGAATGCAATGAACTAATATACCATTTGAAAGTCCAACTCTCGAACGTCAAAACCATAGCAGGTAGAAACGATTCCTTTCAGTTCTCTCTGAGCAGCACCTTTGTGAAGTAGTCTGTGCGTGGTGAAATCAAACGTGTCCTATGGAGCTCGAGAGAGTGTATTTTCTTGAAGTGCGGTTTAAATGAGTCATAAACACTTGAGCAATTCAAACAAACATTTGGGAACTTTGCTCCTTCGCGTGCATCAGTTTTCCGCTGATTTCCCGAATTTAAGAGGGAGAGAACATCCCTTAAAGATGAAGGGAGAAGTGGGAGGCCAATAACAGTAGTGACAGAAAAACACATCTCTGTAGTGGAGACTCTGATTAAGGATGATCCACGACTGACCTATAAGGACATCAAGGGGACCCTAGGGATTAGTTCGCCAAGTGTTTCCACCATCCTGCACCAATACTTAAGAGTGAGGAAATTTTATTCTCGGTGGGGCCACACATGTCAGAAGGGCGTAAACACACTAGAGTGGAATTGTGCAGATAAATGCTGGCGAGATTCAACAATGGGGACTCCCGTCGGGTGTCATACATAGTGACAGGTGACGAAACAAACTTGGATCTACCAGTATGACCGTGAAACAAATCATCAGTTATAGGTGCGGGTCTTCCCAGATGAGCAGCCTCTGACAAAGTCAAAGGCCTAGGATTGTGGGGAAGAAAATGGTGGCCACTTTCTTCTCAACAAGTGGTAATCTGGCTACAGTTGTGCTGGAGGATCAGAGGACAGTTACTGCTAAATGGTATACAGAAGTCTGTCTCCCCAAAGTCTTCTCAAAGATCCAGGAGAAGCGCCCAAAGACTGGCCTGCGGGAAATTCTGCTCCACCATGACAATGCCTCTTCGCACATAGCCAATGCAACAATTAGGTTTCTGAAAAAGACGCCGGTGAAATTAATGTCTCATTGACCCTACAGTCTGGACCTAGCACCGTGCGACTATTTCCTGTTCCCGAACGTGAAGAACGGCATGCACTGACACCAATTTCTTAACCCAGAAGATGCTGTTGGAGGAGCTTAGTGCAACAGGTAATTTACCTAGCCCGTCAAGTGAATAATAATAATAATAATAATAATAATAATAATAATAATAATAATAATAATAATAATAATAATAATAATCATCATCTGCATTCATGGATTAGGTCTGTTGACCCGTTCCGACTTCAGCCCATCTCTTTCTAGGTCTGCCCACATCTCGGGTGCCTTTAGGTTTGTATTTTGTTATTTGTTTTGGATATCTATCTTCATTCATTCTGTCTATGTGTTGCTTCCATTTTTGTCTATATGTATCTATTTTATCAGTTATTGCAAATATTTCAAGTTCCTGTCTTATTTCTGTGTTCTTGATTCTGTCTTCCTTAGTGCACCCTTTAATAGATCTCAGAAATTTCATTTCTGCCGCCGTTATCCTACTTAGATCTTGTTTCTTATGTATCCAGGCTTTTGATCCATAGAGCAGTACCGGTACTGCCAACATTTTATAAACTTTCAATTGGGTCTCTCTTGTTGTTTTGTTATTTAATGATCGTTTTATCGTACCACATATTCCCTGGAATTTTGCTATTTTATTATTTATATCATTATCATAATTAAATGAAATGTCACATCCTAGATAATTGAGATGGTTCACCTGTTCTATGATTTCGTTTCCTATTACGATTTTCGATCTGATTTGATTTTTCCCTTGGAATGCCATTACCTTAGTTTTTTCTACGGATATTTTAAGATTATGTTGTTCACATATATAAGTTAATAATAATAATAATAATAATAATAATAATAATAATAATAATAATAATAATAATAATAATGGTTTTACCTGATGGGAGGATGTATGGAGAGTTTGCCATGAACACAGAGTGAGTGAGTTTGTGTGTAAGCCTGTTTTATAAGATTAATAATATTAAATTATAGCAGTCTGGAGCAGAACTCCAGTTTCCGTATTATTGTACAGCTTCCTCGTACTTCTCTACCTGCCTTACAAACTTCATTTCCCCCTCTTTTTTTCTTCTCCTTATAAGATTCGTTTTACTTCCTGATCTTTCAAGTTTCTACAAACTTTTCCTTCTATACTTTCCGAGCAATTTTCATTTCCCGCTATCCTTCATAATAAGGAATTTACACAGAAAGCCCTATGGGATCTAATCAAGGCATCAAATATCACCAATTCAATACTTTGTTCTTACACTGTATCACACTTTCCATCTGGAATTTTTGTATAGGCAAAACTATACTTTGAGAAAATTATATTTTACTAGTGGTCGCCTAGCGGTCTAAGGCAACATGCTTGACTCAGAGCTACGGGACATGCGATGGTTCGGGACATTTTCTCATGAAATTTCGGCCAGAATGGAATCAGTATCTACTCGGCATCAAGTTTCAGTTAGGGCCTCAGTTGACCCGGGTGTCATGGTGTAACCAGAAGATTTAGGCCAGTTTCAAAATTCCAACTCCATCAGGACCAGATCCTTGACCTTCCGGCTTGTTAGGCATTGCATTAACAAACTGAGCAAAGACATGCGCTCTATGTTACATTGGATTATACAACAATCACTATAATTATAACTTATAACATTAGATGCTAAATTAAAATTTATCAAACTGGCAGTGATAAGAGTAGGCCTAAGAATTACGGAAAAACTTAAAAATATTAATGGTTTTTAAAATTATTACAAATATAAAAAAACTAAGTAATGCACTGGCATTATCGAACCCATGGGTACATGGCCGCGCGGACATAAGCTCTCCATACATCCATATCCTGAGCTAATACTTTCCAATCATTTCCTGTATAATCAACTTCCCTCAAACCTCACTCTTGGTCTACCAACTGGGCGTTTTCTACCTGGTTTAGCTACAAGAAGCTTCCATGCACGTCTTTCATTCCCCAGTCCTGCCCATCGCAGTCTAAGAGACTTAACTGTTATTATTATTATGTCTGGTTTACTATTAAGATCATTTAGCTCAAATTAAATGTTAAGTAGTCTATCGTTGAAACGCGTTAAAAAAACACACACTAACAAATTTACTTCACTGACACTATCGAGCCCATAGGTTCATGGCCACACACATAAGCACTCCTTACATCCATATCCTGAGCTGTTTTCCAATCATACCCTTCTATTATATTTGTATTGTAAGCCCATGTTTCCCTTTACAGAGATTTAGGCGCTCTACCCCTACAGAGAAGAATTTGAACCTTACTAATTTAGTTACACTTGTTTTTGTATAGATGTCATTTTTGAGTGGTCCGTGGTCAGCGTTCCGTCTCATACTGACATCTAGGAAACCAAGGTAGTACTAGAACGGGAAAATTCGGTAAATTATGCTTAGAGGCCTTTTCATTCCGGCTTAACCCTTAAATTCGTAATGTATCCTTTTGGATACATCAGTTGATTTAATTAATTTAATATTTTAAATAAATCAGAAGGAAACGAACAAAAATAAACCACTTAAATGTGTGTCTAATTATGGAATATACCTAATAATAACAGTTACACAATATTCCGTTTTCACTGCGGTCCGCAACATTCAAATAACTAACAGAAGAAATTTGTGTTTTGCCAATTTAAGGGTTAAGGATTTTTTACGAGCCTGAAAATCTTCAGACTCGGGACCCACGGCTTAAAGTCCCTCCCGGAGGACTTCCTCCTTGGATTTTTCTATCCATCGATCCCGGCCGGATTTGAACCTGCGACCCTCGGGACCAGAGGCAAGGAGCATAACCACTAGTCCACCGCGGCCGATCACTTTATTGTACTTCCTCAAATTATGTTCAACGTCATTCTTCCACCCCATTCCTGACATACCGACTTGACATTTTTCCTGTGGCTTTCCTACAAGAAGCTTCTGTGCCCCTCTTTCATTCCCATTCGTGTAACATGTCCTGCCCATCGCAGCCTACGTGACTCAACTGTTCTTCTTACAAATATAAAAACAAAACTAAATTGGTGATAGCTATCGTACGCTTCAAACTCATTTTCCGTAAATGCGGTTGATATATTTTAATGGCTCTGAATGAGGTAACTGACAACGCACAAGTATTTTAATTAATGTATTTTAACTCGCTTTATATTAGCTTGACCTGTATCTATCTATCTATCTATCTATCTATCTATGTAACGGAATCTTTCAACGCGATTTTCACCCACTTAAAATCATTGGATCGACTTGAAACTTTGTATACTTGTAGAGGACCCGTGACAATACAATAATTTCATATTTATTTTCTAAAATCCTGGCCAGAATCATCAGAAAATAAAAAAAAAAGTCTTTGTATCAATGTAACGGAATCTTTCAACGCGATTTTCACCCACTTAGAAACATTGGATCGACTTGAAACTTTGTATACATGTAGAGGACCCGTGACAATACAATAATTTCATATTTATTTTCTAAAATCCTGGCCATAATCATCAGAAATTCAAAAAAAGTGTTTTTGTATCAATGTAACGGAATCTTTCAACGCGATTTGCACCCACTTAGAAACATTGGATCGACTTGAAACTTTGTATACGTATAGAGGACCCGTGACAATACAATAATTTCATGTTTTGTTTCTAAAATCCTGGCCAGAATCATCCGAAAATCAAAAAAATGATAACTGGTATAATAGGTTGCGGACTTGTCGAGTTTTTAGTCAATCGTTGTAAGAGCTCAGTTGGTAGAGCAGTGAACTCTCAGTGGTATATAATTTCAGTAATCCATACGTCGCTGGTTCAAATCCGGCTGGGAGGGTTTTTTTATAGAAGAGTATATTCATTTTAGCTCATACTACAATAGTATTGAATTTAAAGATATTTACATTTTTATCTTATTCTGTAAAATATTAAAACTAAAAAATAAAAAAATAAATAATAGTTTTAAGAAAACTAAAAGAACACGCTTTATTAGAAAACTAAAAAATGAAAAATAATTTTAATTTCCAATACGCTTGGGATAAAATTAAAGTGGTCAACAAAAAAATCATCTCCAACACATATAGAATAAAACTAGAGTTATCAACAAAAAGAAAGTAATTTTACCATCAAAAGCGTGGGGTGCTTTTTGTGATGTTTACATTTTCTTCTTAGAGAGCTTACTTTTACCAATATCTGTTTATTATCAAATATATTAATTGATATAGAGCACCCCACGCTTTTGATGGTAAAATTATTTTCTTTTTGTTGATAACTCTAGTTTTATTCTATATGTGTTGGAGATGATTTTTTTGTTGACCAGTTTAATTTTATCCCAAGCGTATTGGAAATTAAAATAATTTTTCATTTTCTAGTTTTCTAATAAATCGCGTTCTTTTAGTTTTCTTAAAACTATTATTTATTTAATACAGAAAATCGCGATTCCTATGTGTTTGTGATACCGATACATTTAAAACACCTGAACAACAAAAACCCACACGTCCGGCGTTCCAAGCCTAATAATGTTACGCAATTTCGTAAAGGAATTCTGACATTATGCAGGAGTAAAACATCGTCCAAGTTAACGTCATCAACTATTTTGCAGCAGTTGAAAAACCTTCATGTTTACGTTACTTTGAAGTTTCGCAGTGAGAATAAAAGATTTCGCCCACAGTAACAAATCTATCAATGGAATCTTGTTTGTTTATCCCGTATCATAAAATCTTATAATAATAATAATACTAGCTAATACCCGGCGTGCGTTGCTACGCCTAAATAAATTAGATATTAAAGGTTAATTAAATTGTTTGGTATAATATAATAGAACAAGTTAATAACTTTCCTTATCTTGGCTGCCATCTTCCCTACGACACATGTAAAGACATAGACAGAAAATTGGTCAAATTTCAAAAACTTTGAGGAGCAATAAAAAGCATTATTTTCCGAAAAGAACGCCCAGATACAATTCCAAAATTGTATAAAACAATGGCTCTTCCGACTCTACTTTGTGGTTCTGAAACCTGGACTCTTACTACAGGTAAATTAAATAGGATAGTAGCTGCAGAAATGATGTTATTAAGACCTTTAGCGGGTTATACGCTTTATGACCACATGCGTAATGAAGATATCAACACACCAGCAATAACTGAAACCATTCAAAAATATCAAAATAATTGGCATGAACACCTTCTTAGAATGCCAAACAATAGACAAGTACCGATTGTTCAGAAAAAGTGGGAGCCTTAACCTCCCACTAACACAAGGGCCTCTCGATGCCTGTCGTGGGATCACTTTACTTTTTAGTTTTATTTCATAAACATCTGAACGAAAAAAAAATGTAAACATCAATTTTTGTAATATTAATTTTCTTATAGGTCCATCCATCCATAGTAATTCTGCCCGAAGGCAGGTCCTTCACTGCAACCATAGCATTTTCATGCTATGCTTGCAGTTTTACTAGGGAATTGTAGGTGTGATAGCTTCCCGTTGCTTTCCACACCGGTGAAGGATGATGATCATAATGATAAGGATGATGATGACCATATGATTTCGGGGACCGTTTGGGTTTTTAAAGTTTTCCTGACATTTATCTTACAGGTGAGGAAGAACCCCGATAAAAATATCACCCAGAAACTGCCCCGACCGGGGATCGAACCCGGGCCCGCTGCGTGACAAGGCAGCACGCTACCTCGAGACCACAGCGGTGGTATCAAAGTAAATTTAATTATATGTGTGGCACCATAAAACGAAGTCTCAAAGAAAGTAGAAAGAAGACACTTTACATGTTATAAAACAATGGAGGTTCCAACACTACTATATGGATCGGAACACTGGGTCTTAACCAAAAACCCGGAACGAAGAATAGAAACGTCAGAAATGAGGTTTCTGAGGAGTGTGGCTGGATGTATAACAACAGATCGAAAACGAAATGAAAATATACGAAGTGAAATAAATATATTCAAACTATTAGATAGAATTGCACAATAGAGAGATGAATATATGGACCACGTCAATAGAGTGGATAACAATAGAATTCCGAAATAGATTCTTCATTACAAACCTCTAGGACGAAGAAATGTAGGAAGACACAGTAAAAGATGGATAGGCCAATTCTAGCAGATCGGAATAGACCTTAAGGTCCAATCCATGATGCTGATGATGATTATAAAAGTATCGTAAAGCCAAAAGAGTAATTAATAAAGTCAAATATAAACACAGTAATGTAAAATTTGAAACTAAAATTAGAATCTAAATAAATAGCTGACAGTGAAAGAATTTATGTTTCTGCTGTTTACTGTTAACTCCACCAAATACATGAGCATTTTTGTTTCAATTTGTTTATTTGTTCATTCCACTGTTACAGTTAAATATACTTTGTCTGGATTCCGAAGACATGCAAATCTATAGTTAGATTACATCAATTCATTTCTACAAGATACAGTGAGACGCGTACATCATCAATAAAATACTAACATAACCTGTCCATCTCAATCTACTTTTTTTTAAACATTAGCTCTTTTTTTTCCGTTTATACTGGTTTTCCTTCTTGTTTTATCTTTTTTTCTTTTTTTGTTACCCGTTTGTTAACTTTCTTTTTAATTCTCACATAGACACAAAGACAGGAGACCCACACCCAGATCCAAGGTAGAGATTTAAAATCCCCTACGCCGCCAGGAATCTAACCCGGGTCGCCGGAGTGGAAGGTAGGGACTCTACCGACTACGCCACGGCGACGGACAAACTAAACCAGATAAGCATCACTATTTTAGGTTGATCTCTCTTTGCAGGAAACATAACAATTATTTTTTATGGAACGGGTTGTCAGCCCTTCGCCAACCCCCGCATTTGGGGGACCTAACCAGAGCCTCATTTGCCGGTTTTCGGGATTCCTATTGGGCCTTCTCGGCTATCGTAGCGGTCACGGGGAAACTAGTCCCCACCGTACATCACCCCAATAGGCTATTCCGTACTTCCCGTTGCCCACCCCTCGGGACGTGGACAACTGAGGTTGGATTTTGATAAATGGATGGATTACGGAGAAGTATGAGAATATCCAGGCTACAACATATTCGAAATACATATATCAGACAAGAAATGGATGCACAGGAAACTGTTATCGATAGGATAACAAACAGAGCTCTACAATGGTATGGACATGTACAACGGATGCCGGAAGACCAGTGGCCTAAACAGGTGTTGGATTGGATAGTACCAGGCAGAAGGAGAAGGGGAAGAAGTAGAAGAACATGGTATGAGGGAATATATGATGCCATGATGAAGAGGGGTATGGAAGATGGACAATGGGAAGATAGGAATCTCTGGAAAGCAGGAATCAAGGGCAAACTGCTGTAAAGCGGAAAGCCTGTATTAAGTAAGTATTTTAGGTTCCCTTAAAAGTTGCCTTAAAAGTTGCAAGGAGAAAAATCTAATACGTAATCAAGAAATTATATCTAATTGGCACTATCTAACCCTTAGGTTCATGGCCGCGCGGTCATAAGCTATCCGCACACCCCTATCCTAAGCTAATGTTTTCCAATCATTCCCTGTATAATCTACCTCCCTCAAATCATGATTAATGCATTTCTCCCATATCATTCTTGTTCTACCAACTGGGGATTTTCCCTCTGGTTTTCCTACAAGAAGCTTACATGCCCCCACTTTAATTTCCAATTCGTGCCACATGTCCTGCCATCGCAGTCTACGATACTTAGCTGTTCTTATTAATTTCTGGTTTTCTATAAATATTAAGTAGTTCACTGTTATAAAGTCTTCTCCATTCCCCTGTCTGTTCATCTCTCTCTGGATGACTCAGAGCACAAGTATATATGGACAGCATATGCATGTTTGGAGAAACAATGCGTTAAAAGTAATTAATCAATAATATTAACGATAGGAAGTAGAAGTAAAAACCAGTTTGCATTTTACATTTTAGATTTAATATCAAACTACGGTAATGGGGAATGTAGTTAGGGTTATTTTAACATTCGCTGTTTCGAGTAACAGGACTTACTGACTTAATCCTTGTTGCTCCTTGTGGGGCACCAGTAAAGGTCTTCCACTACCTCCTTTTGCCAGCCAAACGTTGGTGAAACAGGCCTAGCACTAAAATAATCATTTAAGTAGGCCTATATTAACTAATTGTGCATTTATAATGGCGTAACAAGCCAATCTTGGGTCTTACCTCTCCTTTGTTACGAGTTACTAGACCAAGTTAACTTATTTACGCGTATTTCCCTAGAGATGTCGTAGAATGGTAAGCGGTCAACATATCGACCCAATGAGACATCTAGCAGGCAACTGAGATATTACTAGATGAAGAAGGTCGGTAAATTTTGCATAAGAAACCTTGTATTTTTCAGGCTTGCGGTTCTTTTACGAACCTGTAAAACTTCAGACTCGAAACCCACTGCTTAAAATCCCTCCCGGAGGACTTGTTCCTTGGATTTTTCCATCATAAAAAATCCATCGACCCCGGCCGGGTTTGAACGCGCGACCCTCGGACCAGAGGCTAGGAACATAACCACTAGTCCACCGCGATCAACATATGAACAAAATAGTAAAATAAATTCAACAAACATCATAATATGAACTCCTTCCATTACACTGGTCAACATGATTTTTGTCTCATGAGTACCAATAGTTGTACTTAATGCAGTTTTTTTATCGTGTTTTCCAATATGTATTCGGAATGTCTCCATCACCCACAGCTTTTTTATTTCTATTTCAATTAATGGATTTAATAATTATTTTCAGCTTAACAAACATTAAAGGGATTACGTAAAAATCAAAACATGCAGTGGTGTACCCTGACTTGCAATCTGCAATGAGACCAGTTCCACACTACGAAGAATTGCCCATACCAAAGCCTCCAGAACATGTGACATTAGATGAAGAGAGCTCAGATTCTGATGGAAGTAAGGAAGAAGAAGAAGAAATAAATTTTGGTGATACAACTTTTGAACAAAGCTGTTCATCTGAGCCTCATTTATTGACTCAAGAAGATCTTAACGATCTCATACGAGATTTAAAGTTATCCAAAAACCAGTCTGAAATGCTTGGTTCCCGGTTAAAGGATGGAATCTTCTTCAAACCTTGGGTCATGGAGAAAAACCGATATGATATTTGAATTCAGGAGAAAAAATACTATCAGAATCACATATTTTTCTTTCTGAGACAAAAAAAAAAGTTTATTTTTTGTTGCTCAGTGTAATCAAGGAGTCATGCCATAGTAAACCACATAAAAATCAATATTTATAATATCTTAATTGGACTGAAACATGAAGGCTGAATAAAGTAATAAACTAGTTGTATTCGAGAGGAAAGTATTAAATAAAGATCACTGGTGCTGCTTTTATGGCATTTTTCATGGGAACAACCTCAATAGCTCAATTCCTTCAGAATTCGCTAAAAGTATAAAATCAAGAAAAGGAATAATTTAATGAAGAACGGAGCAAGCTTAAAAGTACTATCAAGGCGGTGATGGCTGTAGGGCAAAGAGAATGATTAGCATAATTTTTGGACTAAGTGAGTAACACTAAGAAATTGGGACTGGAAGAAAATATCAATAAAACTAAATATATGATCACACATAGAAATACGTTATATATTGGAAATGGACAGCTAATGACAAATGAAGGGAATTTTGAGAAAGTGGATTAATTCAAATACCTAGGAACAATAATCACAAACAGGAATGAGATGCACAAAGAAATTAAACATAGGCTCAATTGTGGAAATGCCTGCTATTATGCATTACAGACACTCTTGATGTCCCAACTCCTTTCAAAAAATGTTAAACTGAAAATATATAAAACTATTATTCTATCAGTTATATTATATGGGTGCGAAACATGGGCTCTTTACTTTAAGGGAGGAAAGGAGATTACGAGTATTTGAGAATAAAGTTCTCAGGAAAATTTTTGGACCGAAGAGAGATGAACAGACAGGTGAATGGAGAAGACTGCATAACAGTGAATTACATGGTCTTTATAGGAAACCAGATATAATGAGAACAGTTAAGTCTCGTAGACTTCGATTGGCAGGACATGTGGCACGAATGGGGAATGAAAGACTTGCATGGAAGCTTCTTGTAGGAAAACCAGGGGGAAAAGGCCCGGTTGGTAGACCAAGAATGAGGTGGGAGAATAACATTAACTACGATTTTTATACAGGAGATGATTGGAAAACATTGGCGCAGGATAGGGATTATGGAGAGCTTATGTCCGCGCGGCCATGAATCTACGGATTCGATAGTCCAGTGAGTTAGTCTACTTGTCCTCTCTCTCTCTCTCTCTCTCTCTCTCTCGGTAATCTTAGTAGTCCAATAACACTATATTTCAAGACCAGAACAGAGAACTGTATTGCAGCTAAATCCAGGTTCGGGATTGAATCCACGTAATTGCTATGATTAACAACAGACGCACACTGGTTAATGTTTACTGATTCAACGTAACCAGGCAATTCCGCGCTCAATAGATTGCAACAGCACAACTCGAAATGCAATTCAAGTGCATAAAACAATATAATCAAAGTCAAATTAATACCCATAAAGCGCCATGCAGTAAACTTGAAACAACAACAATCAAACTATTCCAGCTTATCAGGAGTTCTACTTTAATTCAGGAAATAGCATCGCATTTTACGATTTAATTAAATATAAACTTAGCCAATGCCTTAATAATCTGCTTCCACACCGTTTTCACCGATATCGTGCCCAATGCATCTCTGGCGGAAACAGTTAATGGTAACAGGCTCAATTCTGGAAACGTATGTTATTTCTCATTACACTGACTCATCCCAACTTTATATATATATATATATATATATATGTGTGTGTGTGTATGTGTGTGTGTTTTCTTATCATACCATATTAAGCTTGCATTGCTCAATGTTAAACATTTAATTATAACATTTATAATGCGTCACTGCTATAAGGTAAAAATATTCTCTTTAATTTGCTTATTGTTATAGTAAGCTACTAGATAGCAGTGAAGACCGAGTTCTCGCGACATCTAGTAATAATGGAGAATATAATACATATATAAGAAGAATAAGTGTTTGAATTGGATTTGCCTGGTGGTGTAATGGATATCACACTGAGGTACAGACTCAGAGATCCGGGTTCGAATCCCGTCCAGGCATTTATTTTTCTTATCATAACATATATATATATATATATTTTGAGAAGTTTAATTCCTACCTTATTTTTAATTTGAGTATGGAGAAATGGTGGAATGAAATTGTGGCAGAGGAAAAAGTGAGAAGACCCCGATAAAAACCTATATATATATATATATATATATATATATATAAAGGTTTCCTCTGCCACAATTGCATTCCACCATTTCTCCATACTCCAATTAAAAATAAGGTAGGAATTAAACTTCTCTCAAAAAATAAATAAAAAGCAAAAAATCTTATTCTTCTGAAAGTACAAACCAATAATAATAATAAAATAACAATTATATATGTAAAGAGACTACCAAAGTAGTTTACCGGAAACACTTCTCATCCATTTCATTTCGTTCATCTACGCCTATGATGGTGCTCCAGGCGTGGTCGGCCGGCACCCTTGTCATTCACAGACATCTATATATAGGGGCTCACCTCATCTCATCCCTCTACCCGACCCTGAGTTCGACTTATAAATACAAAAGTGTCTTTAATGGAAAAGTAAGGATGAATGGGAATTTTATCAATATTTCTATTTTTACAATATTTAAGATTGGTATTACCCTTCAGGGGTCCTCATCTAGGGGATATGTGGATGGCGACCACAAGGTGCCCAAGCTGAGCAAAACATTTCTTCCACTTACTTGTGTTTTGCACTCTTTTAACTTTACTATCTAACCTCTCTTGGTTAACTCTTGTTTTTTTCGACCCCGACGCTATTAGGGCATCTGAGGGCTAGGGAGTCTTTCCTTTCTTCCATTTCTTCTTTCCTTTATTTTCTTTTCTTCTCCAGAAAAGCCTGACCAGAGGCTATAAGATGGCAGCCCCATCACTGGTCTTGCCTTCCTTTGGCCAGCAACCAATCGAAGGGACTATTATTATGCTTTCAAGTCTTATACGAGAATTTCCCGGAGGGAAAATTTTCTATAGGATCGTAACGGGCCTTGGCCTGATACTTGGAAGGAAGAAGAAGAAGAAGAAGATTGGTATTAATTTTATTATTTTTTTTTTAGTTGGAAGTTATAACGTAATAATATTTAACATATTTCAAGTATATTTTGTTTGATGAATTATTTTAAGGAATTGGGCAAAGGTTTATTCGCCTGTTTATCACGAGAACACGTAATGTATAAATAGGGCAGGTAGTCGACAAAATTGCAGTCTCAAGTCAACCCTTGAGGATGCCGGACACAGTCTCTGGCGAAACGTCGGGGTACTGCAAGCCTCAAGACCACGGCCAACAGCCCGGAAATCTTCTACAAAATCATCATAATAACTCCGGCCGTAAAAGCCTAAGTCAATATATCAGAAATACTGTCACAGGAGAAAAAGGTGCAACGATCTCTAACAGGAACTATCAAAAAATAACAAAATATTGTTTAGAACATAAAAAAAGGATGGGTGAAAAAAAAATTACCGAAGAAGATTTATGAATAGAATCAGACAGGATCAATGAAGAGGGGAAAACCAAAACTAACATGAGCGCAAGTAGTAGTCATAACACTGGAAGACAGGATGAAGGGGCGTGGAAAAATAAGAGAGGAATGGAGGTTGGCTAAACAATCTTGAAACGGAGACAGGAAAGTGCGAAATACGTAATAAAACCTGAAAATAAATATTACGTGTAAATAGATTTAAAAATGTGAAATATTACTCACCTTAGCATAATCTATCTTCAGCGTACAGCATCCTGAATATATATCTGCTCCATTCAATGTCTCCTTCGCTCTTTTCGCTGACTCTATGTTGTCAAATGTGAGATTTTAGTTAAGGAAAATAATACACTAAGTTTGCTGAAAATAAACTGCATTTATATTACTTTGAGGAGCACACAACTAAAATTTTACAAAATTATGGCAGTGCCTGTCTTAACATATGCAAGTGAAAATTGGACTCTTAACCGTTCAGACAGAAGGAAAATAGAAACTGCATAAGTTCCTACGTTCAGTAGCAGGTGTGACAATTTTGGGCAAGAAAAGAAGTGAGGATATTAGGAATGACTTAAATATTTTCAATTTAACAAATAGAATTGACAACATGAGAAACAACTGGTATGAACATGTCAAGAGAAAGCCTACAGATAGAATCCCTCAGCTGTTACTAAAGTACAAACCAATAGGACATAGAAATGTTGGACGCCCATTTACTAGATGGGAGGATTCATTAAATCCACTTGATGTGAAAACAGGTCAAAAGGCCTAATTTTATGAAGCAGAAGAAGAAGAAGAAGAAGAAGAAGATATATTAATCAGTATTACATTATGAGAGGGATAAATTGTACAAGTATAGTATCTTGATAGAATTCGGAATACCTCCATCCATCCATAGTAATTCTGCCCCACTGCAATCATAGCATTTTCATGCTATGCTTGCAGCTTTACTAGGGAATTGTGTAGGTGTGGTAGCTTCCCGTTGCTTTCCACACCGGTGAAGGATGATGATGATAATGATAATGGTAAGGATGATAATGATGATGGCCATATGATTTCGGGGACCGTTTGGGCCTTAAAGTTTCCCTGCCATTTGTCTTACAGGTGAGGAAAAACCCCGATAAAAACCTCACCCAGAAAAACTGCCCCGACCGGGGATCGAACCCGGGCCCGCTGCGTGACAAGGCAGCACGCTACCTCGAGACCACAGCGGTGGACTCGGAATACCTAAACATTTAGAATTATTCGATTGCTATGTTATAACACAGTTATAGTTTGGAAGAAATAAATGTTTGAAGTCTTTTCCTTTTTTTTCTGAATAGTCCTGTATTATACATACTTCATACATACATTTTTTTTTAATCTTTATAATTTTATGTTTTGATCTCTTTTTTTTCATAATCTAGTAAAAAAGTCTTCATATTTCTACTCAAATCTAGTAATAAATCACTGGAGATAAAGTGTTCATTATGTAATGTGTTACTTGCCATGCATTTTATTAAGTGTTGACTCTGTAGCCAGTCAGGCAAAAGATAAATTTAAACATTTTAACCTCAATATGAAAATAAAAAGTCTTATAATTTCTTTCAAATAATTGGGCGACGAGATTCTATAGATACAAGTACTGCTACTGACACATTTATCGCACTGAAAAATAAAACACTAGTTGAGCTGTCGTCCATTATTGTTTTGGCTTAGAAATCCATTCAATGATTTTCCTCTTTTCTGCTCCATTGAATGTCATTTTCCTCTCGTTTGAAAAGGTTTTTGTCGAACTTGATTGCGTCATTCTACAAATTCCTCTCTTCGCGACATCACAAAACGTGTACTCTCGTTATTACATGTTTAAAATAAGCAAATTATTAACAGCGAGGCTCCTGGTCTATTATTAACATCTGTCGCACTTCTATCAGACATCTCAACAACCTGACATTCTGCTTAATGAAAATAACGTTAACATTTTTATACACTTTATCTTTTCTAACTATTCGCAACGCTTATCAAAGGCGATCAAACAAATTTTTAGATTACAAAGAGAGAATACAACGAAATGTCATTGATCAGTTCTTGGTATATACTCATGACTAGAGCTCGGAAGTTAAGGACCTATAAAATGCCTATAAAAGGTCTTTAAAAAGACCTAAAGATATCCTACAAAAGACCTTAAAGCTGAAAAAAAGGGCATACAAAGTGCTGCATTTGCTAACGAGTGATTAAAGACAACCTCGCTGCCTTCACCCTCTGCTCGAGATAATTTTCACAAAGTGGCAACTTCTTAGAAAATTTGAAGTTTAAATACAATAGTTCAGGTTAAAATTGATCGTATATGAAATTAATATTAACCTTTTCACTGCTGAGTTATTTCCAGCCTTTAAAACCCTCCTTGCTTAATGCAGGGAGAAATATGGAAAAAGTTTATTTAGGTTCCTAGGAGATGGCAGTATATGCCTGCTTAGTTTGAAAGCAATGCAATACGTATTATATAACTAGCAGGCGTTTGGAGTTGAGAATGAATATACACACCCATAGCACAGCAAGCATTTTCTTCGCCAACGGATATACCCGTTCGTAGCAGTGTAAAGGTTAATGGGGCAATTTTTTAAATATAAAACATAAAGGGGTAAAAAAAATTAAAGGAAAAATTACTATTAACATTGTAATATACTGTAAGAATAAAAAAAGCATTACCATATCTTAGGGTGGGATATTCTGTGAAGATTCAATAATTTCTCGCGGAACAAAAGTGTTTGCAATGTGAAAAGTCTTTAGGAAGTAAAACTAGACAGTGTTTTTAAAAGAAGTTGGAATTGAGACTAGACTCTGCGGATTCTAGAATTATACTTAATACAGGCTTTCCACTTTACAGCAGTTTGCCCTTTATTCCTGCTTTCCAGAGATTCCTATCTTCCCACTGTCCTTCTTCCATACCTCTCTTCATCATGACATCATATATTCCCTCATATCATGTTCTTCTACATCTCCCCTTCTTCCTTCTGCCTGGTACCATCCAATCTAACACATGTTTAGGCCACTGGTGTTCCGACATCCGTTGTACATGTCCATACCACTGTAAAACTCTCTTTGTTATCCTTTCGATAACAGTTTCTTGTGCATCCATTTCTTGTCTGATATGTGTATTTCGAATATGTTGTAGCCTGGATATTCTCATACTTCTCCGTAATCCATCCATTTCTGTCAAGATTTTTTTCTGCAACCTTTCATTTCTTAAATTATACAAATTGTATAAATTAAGTCAAAAGAATCAAAAGGAGGCAAAGTTGCCCAAAAAAAAAAGCAGTTGAGACCTAAATAAAGGCTAAAAAGGGGGTCAATAATCCAAAAAAGGACAAATAAAACCCACCAATTTCTGGCCCACGATGACCCAAAGTGTGGGTGTATGTCTTCGGACATAGGCCTAGTAGTATTAGATGTTAGAGAGGAAATATAAAAGTCAACATACGCATTTTTTCTAAACAACATTAAGAAACTGGATTTGTAATTAAAATGACCACACATAGAAATAAATTATATAATGGAAACGGACAGTCAAGAACAAATGAGAGAATTTTTTAAGAAGTGGTAGCAGATTCAAATATCTAGGAATAATAATTACAAACGGAAATGAAGTGCAGAAAAAAAAATAAAAAAGGCTCAATCCTTGATACCCATGTTATTATGAATTACATTCAAACTTCTCTTAAAGATGTGAAACTGTATAAAAGAATAATTCTTGCAGTTATGTGGATGCGAAACATGGTCCCTTACTTTGAGAGAAGGAAAGATTATCACTTACGAATATTTGGGAATAAAGTTCTTAGGAACAATTTTCGATCAAAGAGGGAAGAACAAACAGATGCATATTGAATATTACTAACAATGAGCTACAAATCATATCATCATCATCATCATCAGGTGGCCAGAGGCAATAATAAATGACGATGTATGGGGGAGGGAGTCAACCTCAATTTAAAATGCAAAAAAAAATAAACAAAATGGAGATGGATAGGTCACATATGGGTGGGATAGAGAGAGAAACTTTGGACTGCAATTCATAGGTAGCAAGGAAAAAAAGGTCGACCTAGGAGAACATGGAAGAAAACCATATAGGAGGAAGCGCAAGAGTATAGAAAGACAAGGCGAGAAGTATATATATACAGGATTTTAATGTTTGCACATCTTTCTGTGTCTAAAGTTTTATTTTTCTTCTCCACTCGTCTCCCTCCATCCAATCCAGTCCTCTTGATCTCATTCCAGTTCTTATTTCCTGCATCCACGAGTTTCGAGGTCTTCCTCTCCTCCTTCTTCCAGGTGGACACCATTCCAATGTTTTCCTGGGTAATCTTTCTTCTTGCATTCGTCGTACGTGCCCATACCAATTTAATTGCTTACCGTATATAATCTACTATTGAATAACCAATATTCATTTTTTTTCTCTTATGACAGTATTTCTTATTTTGTCTAATTTTGAACATCTTGCTGCTCTCATCAAGAAATCCAATTGCATAAATATAATTTTTTGTTGTAAGTTTTTGTTGAATTTCCAAACTTCAGCTCCATATGTGACAGTACTTCTCACTATTGAATTATATATTTGTAACTTATTTTTCCTGGTTATATGTCTGTTCCATAAGACTCCATTCATCATTGCTGGCATTACTCTACCTTTATTCATTCTGTTCTGGATATCACTTTCTTGTTTATCCCCTTTATCTAATTTTACTCCCAGATTTTCAAATTCCCACATCCTCTAACATACCCCTTTTCATCTTCTAATATCAAATCTACAGTTTCCGCTCCACAGCCCATATAAAATGTTTTTTTTTCTAAATTTATTTTCAACCCCCAGATATCGTATTCGTCCAATAATTTAATAATAATAATAATAATAATATAATTCCTGGTCGGGACAGGCTTCCTGGGGGAGGAGTTTTTCGGGGTTTTTCCTCACCTGTAATAACAAATGTCAGGGGTCAACGGTCCCCGAAAATCATCCGGCCATCATCTTTATTTCACCGGTGTGGAAAGCAATAGGAAGGTACCAGACCTATAATTCCCTAGTAAAGCATAGCATGATAATGCTATGACTGCAGTGAAAGTCCTGCCCTCGAGCAGAACACTATATATATAATTTTTGGGTCTAAAAAGTACGAGAGATGAAAATCTGCATTTTATTGTGAACAATCTCAATAGTTACATTGCTTCGAAAACAGCTAACAAGAAGCGCATAACAAGGGTAAAGTATTGTAATGTTGATGATTTCTTTAAATAAACGTTTAAAAGTGAAGGGACGTGAACCATGTTGGAATTTTACGAGGGCAGCGAGACAGTGTTGGCAGCGGTGAGTGTAGTAACTTCTGCCAAGACATTTGCATCACATTTTCATTACAAATAGTCCATGAGGTCTTCGCACAGATGAGGCGTATCATCTCATTGTTCCACAAGAACCACGTGTTTCTCGCGTTCTTTTCGTAACTCGTAATCAGCACGCACAATTCCACGCACTAATTAATAAAACAAATACACCTGTGCTTACAATAACAAATGAGAATCACTACGATATTCAATTTATTTCATTGACAATTATTCAACGAGAGCATGGAATTTCAAATCACAAATATGATCTACGCTACCTTTTATATTGACAAACCTTACACGATATTTAAGCGATTTTGTTACAATTGCATTTTCGAAAAAAAAATAGGCAAAAGTTTTATCGGATTACATTTCGAACAAATTTAACATGATTTTTTTTATTATTTCTTGCATACAACTTTGATGTTTTCAAGAAGTACCTACAACCTGTCTGTTCTTCTGATATGATTGAGTCTACTATAGTTGTAAATCTACAACAATGGAATACCCATTTCAGAACATTTTTACACGCTTTATATTAGCTTGACCTGTATCTATTTATCTATGTGACTGAATCTTTCAATGTGTTTTCCACCCACTTAAAATAATAGGATCGACTTGAAATTTTGTATACTTGTAAGGGACCCGTGACAATACAATAATTTCATATTTATTTTCTAAAATGCTGGCCAGAATCATCAGAAAATCAAAAAAAAAAGGGTCTTTATATTTATGTAACGGAATCTTTGAACACGATTTTCACCCATTTAGAGGCATTGGAACGACTTGAAACTTTGTATACTTGTAAAGAACCCGTGACAATACAATAATTTCATATTTATTTTCTAAATTCCTGGCCAGAATCATCAGAAAATAAAAAAAAATTAAAACGGGTATAATAGGTTACGGACTTGTCGACTTTTTAGTCAATCGTTGTAAGAGCTCAGTTGGTAGAGCGGTGAACTAGTGGTATATAATTTCAGTAATCCGTAGGTCGCTGGTTCGAATCCGGCAGGGGAGGATTTTTTTTAAGAGTAATACTTTTAGCTCATACTACAATGGTATGGAATTTAAAGATATTTACATTTTTATCTTAATCTGTAAAATATTAAAACTAAAAAATAAAAAAATAATAGTTTTAAAAAACTAAAACAGCACGCTTTATTAGAAAACCTAACTCAAAAATGGAAAATAATTTTAATTTTCCAACACGCTTGGGATAAATTTAAAGTGGTCAACAAAAAAATCATCCCCAACACATATAGAATAAAACTAGAGTTATCAACAAAAAGAAAATAATTTTACCATCAAAAGCGTGGGGTGCTCTATATCAATTAATATATTTGATAATAAACAGATATTGGTAAAAGTAAAGTCTCTAAGAAGAACATGTAAAAATCATAAAAAGCACCCCACGCTTTTGATGGCAAAATTATTTTCTTTTTGTTGATAATTCTAGTTTTATTCTATATGTGTTGGAGATGACTTTTTTGTTGACCACTTTAAATTTATCCCAAGCGTGTTGGAAATTAAAATTATTTTTCATTTTTGAGTTCGGTTTTCTAATAAAGGGTGCCGTTTTAGTTTTTTAAAACTATTATTTATTATACCATAAGATAAGGGCCTGGTCTAAATAAATGTTAAAAAGAATTGGTGTAAAATATGTCAGCCGGATGAAAATATATAAAACTGTTATTCTCCCTGTTATATGGATGCGAAATACAACGAAAGAGAAAATATTAGGCGTGTTTGACAATAAAGTTCTTAGGAAAATTTTTGGACCAGGGAGATGAACAAACAGGCAAACAAAGAATACATTGAGCTGCATGATCTTTATGGGAAACCAGATAAAATAAAGAGAGTTAAGTCTTGTAAACTATGATGTGCATGTGGTACGAATGGGTAATGAATGAGTGGCATCGAAACCAGAGGGGAAACACCCAGTAGGTAAGCCAAGAATGAGGCAGAAGAATGATATTAACCATGATTTAAGGGAAGTAGATTATACAGGGGATGATTAGAAAACATTAGCTTAGGATAGGACGTATGGAGAGCTTATGTCCGAGCGGCCATGAACCTACATGTTCGATAGTGTAAGTTAATTAGTTATACAAACTGACGTATGTTATAATGAAGATATACTTTGCTCGTTTTAGAGGTTTGTCTAGAGAATTCTGAAAAATGTAGCTCTTCAGGTTGTTCTCATGAGAAACTTTTTTTTTAAAATGTTAAATTTCCATGATTGCTATTTACTACTAAAAATCCAAAATGGCTATGACAAAGTGTTTGTGTGTATTTATCCGCCAAAGTTCTAACGGCCGCAAATTTTTTAGAAACCAACTTGGCATATAGTAAAAACAAATAAGGTCAAGTTCGTTAACCAGCAAAATCATATCATTAGAAGCGAAGATTAACTCGAAGCTAGAAAAAAAAAAAATACCGGTAGCAACATTCAGAATTTTTTTCGCAATGAAACTCGGTATACGCCATTGAAAAATACGTAAAAGATATTTTCAAAAAAATCATCAAAATCAACCTTTCGGAGTGGGGAAATTAAGAATCGCTCTAACGGCAGATGTGTTTGTTTCCCCGTAACGTAATTTGACACATGTACAATGTAATTAACAGAATAAAATATATATTCCGTAAACTATCAAAATCTGACGATAAATTCAACCAGCTGAGGAATTCACTTACTTTGCGTAGTTCCTGCGTAATCAACTTTTTTGCGCGATAGTGCGTTTTGTCGTAAGTTACTTACAACAATGAAAGTTCAACTTCCTATATTTCGGGGTTGTCAACCTAAATAACTATACTATAATAAAATGACTATACTGTAATATTACATATTGTGGTCTCGAGGTAGCGTGCTGCCTTGTCACGCAGCGGGCCCGGGTTCGATCCCCGGTCCGGACAGTTTTTCTGGACGTTTTTACCGGGGATTTTTTCTCATCTTTAAGACAAATGTCAGGAAAACTTTAAGGCCCAAACCGTCCCCGAAAGCATATGGCCATCATCATCATCCTTCACCGGTGTGGAAAGCAACGGCAAGTTACCACACCTATAATTTCCTAGTAAAGCTGCAAGCATAGCATGAAAATGCTAGGATTGCAGTGAAAGACCTGCCATCGGGCAGAATTACTATGGATGGACAAATACGCGTATGGGAAGTTAAACAACTGCCCTCTATATATACTAGATACAATGTATATACAATAATTATCCAAAATATAGTGTTAATATACATTATACCGAACAAATCACAGAATTTTAAATGAACTTAACTTTATCTGAAACAATATAAAACAATAAATACGTACTTGCCGCCATATTATCACTAAACTGGTCTCACGGCCTGTTGTTGTTTCAACTAATGAACTGTTAACGTTAGTCAATTGTTTATTCTTGTAAGCCCATGTTTTCCCTTAACAGAGATTTTAGGCGCTCTCCCCCTACAGGGAATAATTTGAACAATACTAATTTAGTTACACTTGTTTTCGTATAGATGTCATTTGAGTGGTCCGTGGTCAGCGTTCCGCCTCATAATGACATCTAGGAAACCAAGGTAGTACTAAGACGGGAAAATTCGGTAAATTTTGCTTAGAGGCCTTTTCATTCAGGCTTAAGGATCTTTTACGAGCCTGAAAATCTTCAGACTCGGGACCCACGGCTTAAAGTCCCTCCCGGAAGACTTGCTCCTTGGATTTTTTCATCCTAAAAAATCCATTGATCTCGGCCGGGTTTGAACCCGCGACCCTCGGGACCAGAGGCAAGGGCATAACCACTAGATTCAATTGTTTATAATGAACGCAAATATTTCCAACAAATATACTATTTTACTATTATTTAATATTTTGAAAAACCAACAAATAATGTTTTTTTTTTTCAAATGCCCCAAGTTTGTCTTTTGACATTCCTGGTTTCTCTCCTAGCATGGCGTACTTGTAACCCACTTCTGAGGTTGGGGCGCCTGGAAGGCGGGGTTACGTTGCCCCGATGATATGATGGGTGATGATAATGATAGTGGTGCGCCAGGAGAGTCCCTAATCCTAAACTTAACCTAAGATGAATATGAATGATGATGATTGCGATGGTCATGTGATTTCGGGGACCGTTTGGGCCTTAAAGTTTTCCTGACATTTGCCTTACAGGTGAGAAAAAACCCCGATAAAAACCTCACCCAGAAAAACTGTCCCACCGGGGATCGAACCCGGGCCCGCTGCGTGACAAGGCAGCACACTACCCCGAGACTACAGCGGTGGACTCAACAAATAATGTAGAACGCACGTTTGTGAAGTGTTTTACAGAAACTCGGAAATTAAAAACCTGGCTATCGCTCTGTTTTTAAACATTTTCCTCGATACTGTAAAAACCACTTCCCAACCTCGCAACGTAACTCCGTAATGAGTATGCATAATACCGTGCAAATAAGCTTACTTACAATTACAAAAGAGCATCCACTGATTCAATTTATTTCATCAACAATAAACGAGAGCAGAGAATGGATTTTTAAATCACGTATAATCACGTCACCTTTTTCGTTGACAAATGTAACACAATATTCAAGTTATTTTATTACAAATGCATTTCCGAAACAAATTAAGTGCTCAGTGCGCCGGATTAAACATTTTATCCATTTAAACTGTGAAACAAAGGCATGTTTCCCTACTTCTTGCATACAACTTTTATGTCCGATACAGAGTTTTACAATCTGAATTCATATGATAAGAATTTTGAGAAAAAAAATGGTTTAAGCGAATTCCGAAGAAATTTAGTTTATCCTGAAAACATTTTTTTTTTAAATCTTCATCGATCCAATTTACTACACATCGAAAATGACCACGACAAAAAGAAAAAATATGTGTGTGTGTGTCCAAAGCCGTAGCCCAGCAGTTTAAGGCATATGCTTTAGCTAAGAGACTCGGCGTTAGTTCGAATCCCTACGGGGGAAGAAATTTCGGCCAGACTGATGCTCACCCAGCATCATGAGGAATTTGGGAGCCTACAATAAATAGTCTCCATGTGACGAAAACCAGTTATAACGGCTAAGGGACAAGACTTCCTGACCACATGTCACCCATAAACTGGCTAGAAGATCGTCCACCCCTATCATTAACACTTGTGGATGTGAGGAGAGATGCCGGCTTATATATTTTCTACCTATTAGACACCAATATATATATATATATATATATATATATATCTTGGTCAAAAGAGTGGCGATTTTTCACCGTAAAAATGCAACCGTCAACAAATGCGGAAGTAAGTTCTACTGGAGTGTCCACCGCTGTGGTCTCGAGGTAGCGTACTGCCTTGTCACGCAGCGGGCCGGGGTTCGATTCCCGCTCGGGACAATTCCCTGGGTGAGGTTTTTTCGGGGTTTTTCCTCGCCTGTAAGACAAATGTCAGGATACTTCAAGGCCGAAACGGCCCCGAATATCTGGCCATCTATATCATCACCTCATTAGATTTAAGTTTAGGTTTAAGGCCTCTCCTGGCACGTCATCACCCATAATATAATTGGGGCAGCGTAACCCCGCCTTTCAGGCGCCCCAACCTCAGAAGTGGGTTACAATACGCTAATGTCAGGAGAGAATACCTGAAATGTCGAATGACAAACAGGTGGCATTGAACAAAAAAGTTCTACTGGGGTAAAACTTTCCGAAGGTAAAATAGTCCTTCGTTCAGTTCTCCGGGTGGGGTCTATTCACGGAATCCACGACAAATGCTCAAACACAGGGACATGTTCGTAGGATCATGGAATGTTAGGGGGTGGGAGAATAACATTAACCCTATGAGAAGGTTGTCGGTCATTATATAATAGTGGAGCACTATGTATACCCTGTGTGTGTATGTTTTAATGCTCTAAGGGACGCATTTTTTAAACCAAAAACTGAATATAGCAAACCAATAATTATTAAGAAGATACAGTGAAGTTCGTTAATCAGCCAAATCGATCCATTAATAATGTGGGTTAACCTTGACCCAAAATTTAAAAATCGATCAAAATATAGCTAAATTTCTTTTCTCGTAATGAAACTGGAAACAATTTAATTAACAAAAGTAATATATATTCGTAGTCATCAGTGTGATCATTCCAGCCTTTGCTTAAGTTTCTTCGAGTAATAGGAAGTCCCCTGGGTTGGTTACCAACCATCCACAGAGCAAGACTAGTGGTAGGGCTGCTACCTTATAGCCTTTAGTCAGGCGTTCAAAATATGGAATTTCCTCCATATTTGATGGAACGGTTATACCGCCGTGACTCGGTCCCCATTACCTCGTTAGTTAAAAGCAGGGTGTACCACGTGCAGGTGAGGTTGAGAATTAGGTAGGAGAGGTTATAGAATGCACATCACTACCTCTTACACAAATATAATAAAATGAATGGGGTAATACGAAGACATTTTGGTAAACAGATGAGGACAGAGACAAAACTAAGATTACATAACATCACATCAAAAGCTGCTCTAAAATACGGAAGTGAAATTTGGATTTTAAATAAAAGAAACTCTCATAAACTTCAAGTAAGCCAAATGCGCTTCTTACGATCATTGTTAGGAGTTAATAGACTGGATCACCAAAGGAACACTATTATCAGAGGAAAACTTGGAGTAACAAGTTTAAATGAAGATATACAAAGATACCAACAAGAATGGAAAAATCATCTGAGGAGAACGGGAAGAAATAGACTTCCAAAATTGGCATTCCAATATACCCCAACTGGACATAGGGACCAAGGAAGACCAAAACATCGGTGGAAAGATCAAGATCATCTTCGCTAGGTTTATCGTACAGGCCACATGGCCTAAAACGAATTTGTTCATGATGATGATGATATATATTCGTAAACTAGTAAAATTAAACAATTTATTCGACTTGCTAGGGAATTCGCTATGTTCACACAGTTCCTGCTCGACGGACTTTTCATAACTAGTAATCAGCACGCACAATTGCACGCACTAATCACCAAAACAAATGCATCTACGCTTATAATAAACCAACACCCACTCAATCGCCACGTCACTCAATTCATTTGATCGGCAACTGTTCAACGAGAGCAGAGTATGGAATTTTAAATCACGAACAATCTGTATCACCTTTTATGTTGACAAACGTTACACAATATTCCAGCGATTTTATTACAAAAGCGTTTTCGAAACAAACCAACCGTTGAGGGCGCTGGATTAAAAATTGTATCACATTATAAAGCCTACACAGAATATAAATCAATTAAACAAAAGGAATTTATCTGGTTATAGAGGTAAGTTGAAAAATGGAGAAAGACTGGATGATGAATTAAATAGTTGCCCCGAAAATAGATCTAACCCACAAACTACAACTTGTTGGGGGGGGGGGAAGTACAGTATTCATTTTTCGACTATTACCTTTCAACTTGCAAAACTAAAATTATGGCTTTTCAGGGCAAAGTGCAAGGCAGAGCAAAAATAGTGATCAATAATGAAATAATAGAACAGATAGCACACTTTAACTATCTTGGTTCAGATATAACATACAGCTATGATTGGGATATACATAATAAATTAAACCGATATCAAATTATGTGTGGCACCGCAAGAAGAACCCTCCGAAAGACTCGAAGAGAAACTCAGCTCAGGTTTTATAAAATTATGACTGTTCCTGTTCTTTTATATGGATCTGAATCTTGGGTACTTACAAAAAAAGATATCTCACACATTCACGCCACTGAAATGAAATTTTTAAGATCCGTTAAAGGATGTACACGCATGGATAGATTACACAATTAATCAATAAGAAATTAACTGGAGATATTTTCAATGCTCGATAAACTAGACGAGCACGAATACCAGTGGAAAGAACATTTCGACAGAATGGACAATACAAGATTACCCAAAAAGATCAACACCTACAAAGCACATGGGAAAATATCTTTGGGACGGCCAAGGAAACGATGGACTTGAGACCGGAACAGGTCGCATTGACCTAATCCTGGAAAGGAAGAAGAAGAAAACTATTACCTTTATTATATCATACATATTTAATCTCTCATTCTACTGGAAACATATACAACTAATTTGAATGCAAAATAACACGCTAATAACTAGATATTAACAATGATACGTGTAACCCCCTCTACCAGATTTTCAGTGAAACACCAGATTTGAACCCTGCTGAGGATGGGACTAGTCCCGAAAGCGCAAAAGGTAAAATGATACCACTACAGGCCTCGGGAGGCCCTTGGGGCAGTAGGAGGTTAAGCTACCCACTTTTCTGGACAATCGGCACTTGATGTCACCCAGGTTGTCAGCCAATCGCAACAGCCGCCTTTTACCCCCAGAACAAACGTCTGGTACTCATTTCCGTTAGACGCTGAGTCGACCCCAGGGCCATAGTGCCTCCAGAAGGTTTGGGTCAGTTTAAAATTCCTGGTCCCACCGGGACTCGAACCCTCGACTTTCCGGCTTGTAGCGCAGTGCCTTAACCACTACGCTACAGATAAATAACTAATAAAGTTGAGGAGACGGATCTTTTAGGTAAATATTTCATAATTTTATATTTTAATTTTAAATAATAACAATTTAGTACAGGATTTAGTGCAAAAGTGATGATCTCAATAGAGTGAAAGATGATCTAACATATATTTAACTAAAAATGATATATAAAAAGAAATAGAAAATACATATTGAACAATGATTCAGTTATAAAAAATGTCTAACTTCATCAGTTTTCAGTATTTATTTTACATTTAATGTTATTTCGTTACATTCTGTGTGTCTTTCTTATTTTAACTCGATTTCTCTAAGATTCTGATTAGAATTCACGAAACTGTGGTGGAATGAATTTGCACTTGTGCAATAATTGTCTTTCTGCACTACTATTAATGACTTGACTAATTGCTTCTGCCAATTTGTTGTATATAGATCACTATTCGCTTGAAAACAAACTTGTAAAAATAAATAAAACATGTCTGGAAGAGAGTATGGATAATTTTACGTGCACCGCATACCGTGATACTCTCCGGGTAGATCACTAATCCACTGAAAACTCAACTTTCGAATTTTTATAGGTTACATCTCTTTTCGGGGCAACTATTCAATTACAGGAGTAATTAAAAAAAAAAAAAGGACGTCACGCCGTAAGAAAAATCCTCTGCAAATCGAATTTATAATCCAACTTTGCTGGAACATTATATATATGGTATGATAAGAAAAATAAATGCCTGGACGGGATTCAAACCCGGATCTCTGAGTCTGTACCTCAGTGTGATATCCATTACACCACCAGGCGAATCCAATTGAAACATTTATTTTTCCTATATATGTATTATATTCTCCATTATTACTAGATGTCGCGAGAACTCGGTCTTCACTGCCATCTAGTAGCTGACTATAACAAGTAAGCAAATTAAAGAGAACATATTTTTACTTTATAGCAGTGACGCTTTATCGATATTATAATTAAAATGTTTAACATTGAGCAATGCAAGCTTAATATGGTATGATAAGAAAAATAAATGCCTGGACGGGATATATATATATAATTCTTCCGTACGTGTGTTTGTCACTGAACTCCTCCTAAACGACTGGACCGATTTGTGTGTGCATGTCTGATTGTGTCATCGATGGTTTAGATTCACAATTGGACGCTCTAATATCATTAAGTGTAGGAGTTCACCTGAAGTGAAAATTTAAAAATCGCTCTAGCGGTCACATTTTTAGATGTTGTTTTCTAATGGCGAGATTTGACGCTTAAGTCATTTTTAGAAGTTTCACAACGGAATTCAGTATATCCTATAAAATAACCCGAGGTAGGCATCAAAAAATGAGCGAAATCCTATAATTAAAAGTGGAGGTTTACCTGAAATCCGAAATTAAAACGGACTAGCAACCGCCATGTTTGGTTAATATTTAATTTATTTAGGCGTAGCAACGCACGATGGGTATTAGCTAGTATTATTATTATTATTATTATTATAACATTATAGGTATTATCAAAAAATGAGCGCAATCCGACAATTAGAAGTGGAGGTTTACTTGAAGCCTGAAATTAAAAACCGCCTAAACAACTGGACCGATTTTGATTAAATGTGTTGTGTGTTAGTGGGTCCCTGGATGGTTTAGATTCACAATTGGACTCGGTAGATGGCGCTGCGATCGGGTTATACGATTTATTTTGTCAGATGTGTAGTCATCTGCATTATCGTCATATTCCGGGCGAAAATAATGTGACGTCATCATAAAAGTTTCTTGAGCCACAACAGATGGCAGTGAGGAGTTTTCTTGCGAACTTATTTAATAATATCTAATTACCACTTAATTAGTGAATTTTTTGGTTAAAAAGTAACATTTTTTATCGTCCAACCATGATTCGAGAATTCAACGTTCGGGTAGGACAATGTCTGCCGAGTCTGTTAATGTGTGTGTGTATATATATATATATATAGTGTGGTTAAAAACAAAGAATGTGACTTTTCGCAATGAAATGGGCTTTGTGTACAATTACATTCTAGAAGTATTTTTTTTATGCGGCAGGAGTGAATAAATTATTGTTATCGTTTTCTTTTACCTGTAATTTTCTCATATTTTAACCTTGTTTTTCTTTACCTGAAATCGTTATTCAAATTCCTCACAATGCAAGTGGCCACCTGTCTCATAGTGGCCGAAATTCCATGTGAAAATCTACCACCATGGGTGGCTCCAACCATCTCGAGTACCGAAGCACTACGTCATGGCATGATACCGTAGGCCCTATATCACTACGCTCAAGCGCGGGGCATAATAAAACAAGCCAAGAACAAACATCATGTAGTATAGTAGATAGTTGGCGCACCCTAAACTTGCAGGGCGTGACGTCATTGTTGTAAATAACTAATACAATTCATATAAAATTCCGTTGATGTGAATTGACGTAAGTTAAACATTAAAATATATACCTCAACAGTTGAGGAAGGCAGCACCTGCCAACAGGTATATATTTTAATATTTATCTTATGTCATTGTTTTACTTGAGAAACAAGAGGTGAATTGGTACTATTCACTGACTTAAAAAGTATTGAGTCGCCTGTTATTACTGAAGAGGCATTCAAATGTGAATTTGTACTTAGAAGCGATTCTAATATAAACTAGACGTTTAACTAACTGCAAATTAATCGCGTGTAGCACACGACAGAAACTATCTCAACACTGATACATACAACAGAGACAGTGATTTCTTTCATGTCTATACTATGGGTTGGCATGTAGAGGAAGAGGTGGCACTTAGGTTATAAGACGACAAATAAGTAACGGTCCCCACCTGTTAGTTTACAAAACGAGAAGTATACACTGTGCACTCTTATATTTTGTACAAATACTTAGTTTAAAGCAGCTGTTCGAAATGTCAACCACCGCGAACACAAACTGAATTGTCTATATTTCAATTTAAGATTTTTAGACTATTGTGTAACACTAAGAAATTAGGACTGGAAGTAAATATCAGTAAAACTAAATATATGGTCACACGTACAAATTCATTATATAATGGAAATGGAAAGCTAATGACAAATGAGGGAAATTTTGAGGAAGTGGCCGAATTCAGATACCTAGGAACAATAATCACAAATAGGAATGAGATGCACAAAGAAATTAAAACATAGGCTCAATTCTGGAAATGCGTGCTAATATGCATTGCAGAGACTCTTGATGTCTCAACTCCTTTCAAAAAACGTTAAACTGAAAATATATAAAACTATTATTCTACCAGTTATATTATATGAGTGCGAAACATGGACTCTTACTTTAAGGGAGGAAAGGAGATTACAAGTATTTGAGAATAAAGTACTTACGAAAATGTTTGGACCAAAGAGAGATGAACAGACAGGTGAATGGAGAAGACTACATAACAACGAGCTACATGGTCTTTATAGGAAGCCAGATATAATAAGAACAGTTAAGTCTCGTAGACTGCGATGGGCAGGACATGTTGCACGTATGGGGAATGAAAGACTTGCATGGAAGCTTCTTGTAGGAAAGCCAGAGGGAAAACGTCCAGTTGGTAGACCAAGAATGAGGTGGGAGAATAACATTAACTATGATTTGAGGGAAGTAGATTATACAGGGAATGATTGGAAAGCATTACCTCAGGATAGGGATGTATGGAGAGCTTATATCCGCGCGGCCATGAACCTACGGTTTCGATAGTGCCAGTGAGTAAGTAAGTATACTATTTCATCGTACCCGGAACCTCATGAGCTAAAGTCTGGAGCTTTGGCCACCTGTGAAAGTTTGTTAGTTCAGTTCTGTTTTACCCTGCTCTACAGAAGGGCGTAAGCCTTCATACGCTTATAGAGTGTGAAACAATCAAAGCCCTTAAAGCAAATAACGTGTAAAACTACGAATGGACAAGATTTTGCCATTTTCTCTCGACTTGAACGGATCTATAAAACAGTAGCCCATAGCGAGCAAGACAACGTAAAGCGTACAGTATACAGATAGAGATCAAAAGGCCCGTTCGCAATATTTTTGATCGCAATCATATCGAGAATGGATTTGGAAAGCGAACACATGGCCCTGGAAAGTGAAGCCTGGATACAAGCCCCTCATCTGCATGCAGCAGGCGGCAACGAGACTTGCCCGGGCCGCATCTTTATTACTATACATACATACACATCCCAAGTATTCCATTTTGTACGGAATACAAAACACAATAGGCTGCATGCTTATACAACTACACTGTATTACAAATTCAATAATTAATAATAATAAATATCAATAAAACTAAATATATGGTCACGCGCATAAATCTTCTAATATATAAAAATGCATGTTTGTTTGTTCGTAATTTATGCGCGGCCATACCGTTCAACCGATTGTGATGGGGCTTTTTTGCAAAATGTTCAGGAGATTCCCGGGATGAACATAGGCTACAAGAGAGCTGTAAACTCAACCCATTCACCCTTAAAATGACCCTTTATAAAAATGTGAAAAAAAAACCTTTTTGAACGCTTAAATGGCTTACGCTGCCTAAACCATAATACACAAAATTAATTGAATATCTCAAAAAAAAACTCTACAAAAAAGTCCACAACAACATGTGTTTATCTTAAATGGTTACTCACAATAACCGTTTTTGTCTTTCGTTGATGCCATGAAGATCGGGATAAGTAGATTCCCGGGCAAGCGTAGTATCGCACGGCGCGTATTCTTTTACGGATAACTCACAACAACGAATTTTCTATTTCAACTCATTTATGCCAAGAAGGTCGGGATAAGTAGATTCCTGGACAACGCCGGGTAATCAGCACGGGTTATCTAAAAATAATTACGACATAAATTTATAATAATACTAATTATTATTATTCTAATTTATTCAACTAAACATAAAAACACACGAATTTTCATTTACTTCGGCGAAGCAGGGGTATTAGTCATATATAAAAATTCAGTCTGTGTACGTTTGTGCTCGCAAAACTCGAAAAGTTGTTAGTTTTTATGAAAAAATTTACATACAAGTTTTCAGGTCTGGAGAGTGTTTAGTCCCTATTAATTATTCTCTAAAATCATTAGGTGTAGGAGTTCATCTGAAACAAAAATTTTAAAATCCCTCTAGCAGTAGATTTTTTTTTTATTTTTCATTACGAAACTCAATATAAGCTATTGAAATAGACTGAGGTAGATATTATCAAAATCTCAATGAAATCTGGTCACTGGAAGTTGGAGTTTACCTGAATCCGAAATTGAAAATTGCCTCTGAACTGCCATGTTTGGTTCGTCGCAATATATATCATATAATAATTTAATTAATCCGTAGCTTTCTTTTAACTCAACTAAAAATAAAAACACATATTTAATTTATTTAGGCGTAGCAGTGCACGCCAAGTACTCGCTAATACATTACAGACAGATCATCGGTTGATTAATGTCTCTGACATCGTCAGATTCCCAATAGTCAATTTTGTCGGTCCAAGCAATCTCCTGGTTGTAGATGTTTCTCCTTCATGTATAAACATATTCCCTGACTCCAGGAGGATTTAGGTCTTCCTCTGCCTCGTCTTCCCTCAGGTTTCCATTTCAAAACAGATCTTGGTAGCCGATCCTCTTCCATTCACTGGACATGTCCGTGCCATCTTAATTGCTGAGTTTTCATATTATCTAAAATAGTGTCTTCAATCTTCATCTTCTCCCTTACAACTGAGTTCCTAATTTTTCTCTTCTTGAAATTATTGTTGCTAGTACATTATAATAATGTAAATAACAAATTAGGAACATTTTGAAGAAGATACTGAATTCAAGTACTTAGGATCAATAATTAAAAACAGGAATAAGAATTGTTTATACGCAAATTAATCAAATCTCTCTATTAGACCTAACACTATGGTTAGTTCTTACCCACTACAACAGCAATACGATGCGGTGACCACCAAGCTCTTTGAACACATTAACCTTGGTAACTCGTTTCATCTTATTTCTTACAGTGACAAAGTGAAGTTCTTTTAAATTTTTCCTTTGACACTGGGCATTGTCACGAAATCAGTAAATGTTGGGTTGTGTAAATGTAATTATTATTATTAATAATAATAATAATAATAATAATAATAATAATAATAACTATCTTGGTTCAGATATAACATATAGCTATGATTGGGATGTACACAATAAATTAAACCGATATCAAATTATGTGTGGCACCGCAAGAAGAACCCTCCGAAAGACTCGAAGAGAAACTCAGCTCAGGTTTTATAAAATTATGGCTGTTCCTGTTCTTTTATATGGATTTGAATCTTGGGTACTTACAAAAAAAGATATCTCACACATTCACGCCACTGAAATGAAATTTTTAAGATCCGTTAAAGAATGTACACGCATGGATAGATTACACAATTAATCAATAAGAAATGAACTGGAGATATTTTCAATGCTCGATAAACTAGACGAACACAAATACCAGTGGAAAGAACATTTCGACAGAATGGACAATACAAGATTACCCAAAAAGATCAACATCTACAAACCACATGGAAAAAGATTTTTGGGACGGCCAAGGAAACAATGGGCTTGAGACCGGAACGGGTCGCATTGACCTAATCCTGGAAAGGAAGAAGAAGATCTATCTACTCAGTGCCCTCTACAAGCACAATAAGTTTGTACTGGGAGTTTCAGAACACTTTGTAGATACATTACGGGTGCAATAATACATGGCTAATCACGATAACGTTCATTATACAATTATAGCGATGTTTCCTGCAACATGTTCCGCTCTATATCCAACTTTTCAATTAAATGTACACATCTAGAATTAATTAATTGCTACAAATTCAATTATACTGCCGGAGGACTACAAACATTCCCGAAAAAAAATTACATGCCATGGTATGTTTCACATTATGCCCAGCTCAACAACAACAACAACAACAATAATAATAATAATAATAATAACAACAATCATAATAATAATCTTTATATATAAAAATTGAGCATGCGAACGTTTGTATTCGCAAAACTCGAAAAGTAGTCTATCGACTGACTTGAAATTTTGACATAACGTTGCATTCGAATATGCGCATCTTTTCCGCCATCTATTACACCCTAAAACCATTAGGCGTATGAGTTCACCTGAAACGAAAATTTAAAAAATTCACAACGATAAATTAGTATATTATAATAAAATTTGATGGGGTAGATATTGTTAAAAAAATCTGCGAAATCCGACCATTAGTAGTAGGGGTTTATCTAAAATTAGAAAATAAATTTATTCTCAACAACCGTCATGTTTGATTTCGTCGCAATGTATACCTTTGTAAATTTAAGTTTTAAGGTACAGACAGTATCTAGCCGCTATTTATTATACTCTAAAACAGAAAATTTAAAAATCGTAATTTAATTTATTTAGGCGTAGCAGCGCACATCGGGTATTAGATAATAATAATAATAATAATAATAATAATAATAATAATAATAATAATAATAATAAAACTCGGAACTACAAAATTATAGAAATCATGAATGTGAAACATAATACTATAGAAGTAATAGAAGAACGAAGATTGAAATGGTATGGACATCTGAAGTGGATGGAGAACAGAATCACATGAAAGATGCTAGATTGAAATGCTGAAGGCATGAAGAAGTAATTGATTAATAAAGAAGGAACAGATTTCAAACATTTATTTCTTCCAAACTACAAAACATAGAAACACAATTCCAACATTCCTGGAAAGAGTATAGTTTGAAGTTCAGATCACGGCCGCATTGGCGCTGTTGCTTGCCATGTTGATTATTTGTATTAAAAAGACACAACAGGACGTTGGATTGGAAGAGGTGGAGCAGAAGATCAACTTCATCACCGGTGGCCTCCCGGGTCACCAGACCTAACCCCGTGTGAATTTTATCTGTGGGGTTACGTAAAAGACCGTGCTTTTATCCCCCTATGCCTGACACTCTTGAAAAGCTGCGACATCGAATTTTGAAGCTGTGAATTCGATAACTAAAGACCAGCTGATTCGTGTGTGGCAAGAAACGAGCCACCGTTTTGACATTTGTCGTGTAACACATGGTGCTCATACTTAATGAAAAAAATAGTGAAATTTGAACTTTTCTCTTTCCAGGAACGTTGGAATTGTGTTTATATATTTTTTGTAGTTTGGAACCATTCTCTTCAGGTTTAAAAGCTCAATGCATTTCCCCAGAAACCGTATTTTAGTTACCGTAAATTATATTACCCAATATCAGACATTCGAAACAAACAAAATATAACGGTACTTGATATCAAATTAAGGGCGATGGCAAAAACACATTCCTCTACTATTCGTAAGTGTTAGCAAAACATTACCCTGCCAAAGAATGTACAAAATAATGCAAAATATATAACAGCAGAGTTAAGCGAGTGTAATTATGCTTCTCAGTTGAAGGTCATTTAACTGCTGGCGAGTGTACCTCATCTTTTGATGCGAATGGGTTAAAGTCCCTCCCTGAGGTCTTGCTCCTTGCATTTTTCCATACTAATAGGTATCCAACGACCGCGGCCGGGTTTGAACCCGCGACTCCCAGAACCAGAGACAAGGAGCATTACCACTAGTCCACCGCGGCCGACTATCATTACATCATTATGCAGCCAAAGAAATAATTTCTCCGCATCTTTAAAATTATAATTCAATTTACCTTCCAAATATAGGGCTATTCAGAAAGAAGGAACAGATTTCAAACATTTATTTCTTCCAAACTACAAAAATAGAAACACAATTCCAACGTTCCTGGAAAGAGTACAGTTTGAAGTTCTGATCACGGACGCATTGGCGCTGTTGGTTGTCATGTTGATTATTTGTATTAAAATGACGACACAACTGCACGTTGGATTAGAAGAGGGGAGCAGATCAACTTCATTTCCGTTGGCCTCCCAGGTCACCAGACCTAACCCCGTGTGATTTTTATTTGTGAGGTTACGTAAATGACCGTGTTTTTATCCCCCCTATGTCTGACACATTTAAAAATCTGCGACATCGAATTGTTGAAGCTGTAAATTCGATAACTAGAGACCAGCTGATTCGTGTGTGGCAAGAAATGAGCCACCATTTTGATATTTATCGTGTAACACTGAATGCATAAAATAGTGAAATTTGAACTTTTCTCTTTCCAGGAACGTTGGAATTGTGTTTATATTTTTTTTGTAGTTTAGAAGAAATAGATGTTTGAAGTCTGTTCCTTGTTTCTGAATTAGCCCTGTACTATGGATATTTAAGTTAATTTGAAATGCAGTGTAATCTGGAGTAAAACAAACAAAATTCTCCATCCTAAAGTGTTCTGTGAATAATAAAAAGGGAAAGTAAAAGCAAGAGGAGATTGCATTAAAAGCAAATAACGAAGCAAAAAGGAAGACAGTCTACTCTGCAAAAAATATAAATATACTTAATCAGCGATTTTAATAATCTTCCAACTTTTCTCTCTACTGCATTCGAACAGAAATCCATTCATAATAAATTTCGAGGAAATTTATTCCTCAGCGACAAAAATGTGTTTTCCAATACAATTTTCGTGCTTAGGAGCCAATGTTAGACGGATAGATAGTGTTATATCTAGAGACCGGATGTTAGGGAAAATGCCTGCAGTTATTTATTATAGATATTGTAAAAGTGACTTCATATAAGTTGATACAGACGACCCTAGAGTTGTTTTCCATGAAGTTCATTTTGCCTATAAATGCCTATTTCAGCTTACAATGCCTATTTGCCATTTTTTATGGAAATTAACTTAGTATTTTAATTAAATTAATTGAAATGGACAAACTTCATGACACATATCATTGCATTGCAACTTTAATTGACTGGTAATATTATTTTTGATGTTGATAACACTGAATTCAGTCTGTAGTCCTCGTTCAAAGACAGGTGCTTCAAAGATAAAGTAGTGCGACCACCTTTAGAATAGTTGTTTCACGATACCTAAAGAACGGACAAGAGTAAAACAGTAAATTAAAAACTGACTAATTTCGTGAAAGAATTTGGTGCGGAAATATTCTCAAGTGACATTGTTTCGCAAAGTGTGTAAAATTTCAGTGTATTGCGCGAAGAAGTGCCATGTTTCACAGCACGTACACACTGCAAAACTTAAGTATGCTCTTTGTATTTGTATTGTATTGTAAGTCTATGTTTTCCCTTTACAGAGATTTAGGCGCTCTCCCCCTACAGGGAAGAATTTGAACCATACTAATTTAGTTACACTTGTTTTCATATAGATGTCATTTGAGTCGTCCGTGATCAGCGTTCCGCCTCATACTGACATCTAGGAAACCAAGGTAGTACTAGGACGGGAAAATTCGGTAAATTTTGCTTAGAGGCATTTTCATTCAGGCTTAAGGATTTTTTACGAGCCTGAAAATCTTCAGACTCGGGACCCACGGCTTAAAGTCCCTACCGGAGGACTTGCTCCTTGGATTTTTCCGTCCTAAAAAATCTATCGACCACGGCCGGGTTTGAACCCACGACCCTCGGGACCAGAGGCAAGGAGCACAACCACTAGTCCACCGCTTTGTAAAAAGGCAAAACAAGTTCCAAAATCATCTCTGATATCTTCGTATGCTATTGATAGCATATGTTTATAATCTTTACGTTAGGCTGTAAAATTTTATGTTATAGTCAATTTTTTTGTAAGAGCCTATTTTCATTTTTAGTGCCTATATTAACGATTTTAGTGCCTTTTTGCCTGCCTATTATGAACTTTTTAAGTGTATAACATCCGGACTCATGCCATATGGGTCCCTCCAATCAGAAGTCTGCATGATATTGCATAATTAATAACATGATAACGATTCCCGTTTCTATCTACCCCTCGAGGTTTCAGCTTTCAGTTGATAAACATAATGTATACTGGTTATTACCACAATTGGACGGTGTTATGCATCAACCGGCTAAGCGCCATTATCTAAGTTTCGAGAAAAATACGATTAAGTCAATCTTCACTATTTATTGTAGCACCAAACTAACAATACTGGATATTGCAATCTTCACTATTTATTGTAGCACCAAACTAACAATACTGGATATTGCAAGTTATTTTTCTTGTTTGACAGTTATGCATCAACAAACTAAGAGAGGTAACATTTGATGCAAAACTTAGATTGCATCTATGAAGATCTTTTACCAGCCTGAAAATCTTCAGACTCGGGACGGTTTAAAGTCCCTCACAAAGAAGTGCTCCTTGGATTTTACCGAATAAAAAAATCAATCGACCCGGCCAGGTTTGAACCCGCGACCATCGAGACCAGAGGCAAGGAATATAACCACTGGTCCACCGTGTCCAATACCTCTTGTATAATTTTAAAATATATACATATATACAATCACTTGTATAATTTTTGTAATAATTACGTTAATAATGGACCACTCAAATTACATCTATACGAAAACAAGTGTAACTAAATTAGTATGGTTCAAATTCTTCCCTGTAAGGAGAGAGTGCCTAAATCTCTGTTAAGGGAAACATGGGCTTACAAGAAACAAGAAGATACGTTAATAAAAAAGCAATAAAATTAAACTTTAAAATGTTCAAATTATTTCAATTAGCAACTTCATATCCAAACTATTTTGTAATTATAAGCAATAAAACAAATTTGTTTGAATGTAGTGGAATAAAAACACTGGTATTCCATGTGTACGGTATTTTTGATACCCGGTATCATCGCAGAGATTGATCCTGCAAATATCCAGTGTAGTAGCACTCGGCTTACCATTAGGCCTATGGCTTATGGCACATGTGAAGTTCAATGTCGCATTCACTAAGGTCAACATACCAACTAAATGCTGCAGGTCATATCTCCAATCTCCAGTTCCCTAAATCCATCAAAACATAATTAATGTTATTATTGTATCGAAGGTCGGATTTTACCTTCTTATATCACAGAAGAATTACGGAAGAGGTTAGTGAACTGCTTTGTGCGGAGTGTAGCATTGTATGGTGCAGAAACTTGGATATTATGGCGGAAAGAGGAAAAGCTACTGGGAGCTTTGAGATGTGGATATGGAGCGTACAAAATGGACAGACAAAATAAAAAAAAAAATAAAGATGTGCTAGACAGAGAGGGTGAAGAACAATGATAGAACTCATAAAGAAGACGTAAAAGAAATTGGATTCGCCACTGGCTAAGAATAAACTGCCTACTAACGGGTGCTGTAGAAGGAATGGTCAACGGATAGAAGGTTAGAGGCAGAAAAAGACGATAGACAATATTAAAAAACACTATGTATATAGATCACAGAACACGTGACTCACGTCACCAGGTCTTTTTTTTTATCATAAACACTTTGACCATAAGGACATGGAGATCCTTCTTCTATGAGTGATTAGCTCAATTTGTAACTGTTTAAAATAATTCATCCGCGCCGTAGACGAGCGGGTTAACGCACTTTGTGTTGGAGCAGAGCTTGCGCTGGTTCGAGTCCCCAAGAGGGATAAAAATCTCAAGGAATTTCAGCTAGTATGGAGAACTTGGGTAGCTACATTAAGTAGCCAGTTTCAGGTTGAGAAAATCAGCTATAAACGGCTAGACAACCTGAAATGCTGATCACATGTCACTCTTACATCTGGCTGGATGGTCGTCCACACGTTATTAATATAAGTGGATGTGAGATCAGCAACCGGCTGGTAGGTTAAAGGCCTTCTAGGACTGCCGTGCTATGCAGTTTTAAGTAACTCTACACATAATTGCTAGGTTTTAATAACCAGTTTCTTACCTGTATTCTCTCTTTCAGCTTCATAGTTCTTTATTATCTCTTTTTCATAAGTAATGCCACGAATGATTTCCAAATTATCGATAAATTCACGACTCACGAAGCGAGGAGTGAATTTATGTAGAGAATTTGGAAATCAAGAGTAGCTATTTAACGAATAAAATTAAGCTGTTTACTCACAAATCATTATTTAACTACACTTATCTTAAAATATTTATATATTTAATGTAAACGGCGATGTTTGAAAACAAATGAGAAACGATTGTTACACTTGTTCATCACTGCAACCAGATCATATTATTTATTGCCAAAGGATCGCAATATTGTAAGAATGCACACTAGTGGAGAAATTTATAACCAACATTATAGGTATTAATTAATTTCTGATGTCCTATGCTGTAAGTATGTCAATTATATTTTTCTGCAACGTTATTTCCTGGAAAATAATTCATTTAAGAAAGTGCAAACAGTGATATTTTTTTTGTGGTATAATCAATTGCTACAAATGTTTTATATTATCTCCCGCAAGCACTATCAGCTGACATTCGTGCACTATATATACAATCGGTAGCCGTTTTTCTTAGAGTGTCACTGCAAAATAATGCTATGACCTGTTCAGAATGTTAAAAAGGGAGGAGCTTTCTTTAATATGATAAACTCGTTCGATAAATTCGAGGTGAAACACAGCTGTGATTGGTTGTAATTAAAAAAATCATTGAAATTTGATTGGTCATTGATCCCATTTGGGGCATGAGTTAAAAAATCACAATAATTGGCATACATCTCTATCCATCCATAGTAATTCTGCCCGAAGGCAGGTCCTTCACTGCAATCATAGCATTTTCATGCTATGCTTGCAGCTTTACTAGGGAATTGTAGGTGTGGTAGCTTCCCGTCACTTTCCACACCGGTAAGGATCATGATGATGACGATGATGATGATGATGATAATGATAAGGATGATGATGATGGCCATATGATTTCGGGGACCATTTGGGACTTAAACTTTTCTTGACATTTGTCTTACAGGTGAGGAAAAACCCCGATAAAAACCTCACCCACAAAAACTGTCCCGACCGGGGTTCGAACCCGGGCCCGCTGCGTGACACGGCAGCATGCTACCTCGAGACCACAGCGGTGGACAGATAATCTATTTTATTTTATAACAGAAACAGAAAAAAAATAATTAACTAACTCACTAGAACTATCGAACTCGTAGGCCGCGCGGACATAAGTTCTCCATACATCCCTATCCCTAATGTTTTCCAATAATTCGCTGTATAATCTACTTCCCTCAAATCATAGTTAATGTCATTTTCCCACCTGATTCTTGGTCTACCAACTGGGCGTTTTCCCTCTGGGTTTCCTACAAGAAGCTTCCATGCACGTCTTTCACTCCCCATTCGTGCCACATGCCCTGCCCATCACAGTCTACGAGACTTAATAGCAAAGCTTATAAAAAATCCAGATGTTGGGAAACTAGTAAAGTGCAGTGATTTGGAATTGAAAATCAATCACAACTGGTTCTCGTTGTAGTGTGTTAATTTTCTTGTACAAAGACATCTACGTTCAAAGAGCTAGAATCTAACCTTCATTTGTACTGAAATGTTGAATACAAAAGTAAAATGATCCCATTACAGGCCTCAGGGGGCCTTCATAGATAAGTTCTGAGTGTGAAGGCTGACTGACATCTCGTGTAGATTATCTTCATCATTCCTTTCCCTTGGAAGCTGAATCGACTCCAGCCCCATGGGGTCTCGACCCCGCGACCTTCCGGCTTGTTGCTTATTCCCTTAACCGACTATGCTATAGCGTGCCCCGAAATGTTGAAGGTAATTAAGAATTATTCATTTTCTAATACTGTAAACTAAAAGTAGCAGTAATTATGCATTTTTCCTTATGTCCCTTTTTAACATACTTTTTTTTTTCTGGAAAATTGTTCTTCCGTTCTTTTCATATAATGATCCTTTCCCCCCTTTCAAATCAAGAAAATAATTACATATATTTTTTTTTGCATTTATTTATTTTCTCATTGTTTGAATGAAAGATAATGCTTTATGGCCTAACTTTGTCATTTTAAAAATTATACATCATCATCATCATCACTCCAAGGATTGCCTGTTTCCGACTTCATAATGCATCAGCCCAACGTTTTCTAGGTCTTCCAACATCATGTCTTCATCTTGCTTGATAATTTCTTACTAACAATGAATATCCCTACTTAGTTATTCTATGTATGTTATCAATCCACTTTTGTCTACAATTCCTGACCTTAACCAATAACATTACTTTAAATTCTTCTCTTATATCCTCATTTCTAATTCTATCAAGTTCTATACATCCTTCAACTTGTATTTATTATTTTTAAATATTGTTATTATTATTATTATTATTATTATTATTATTATTATTATTATTATTTCATAAGGAGAGCAACAAGATGTTCAAAACTAGAAACAATAAGAAATAAAGAAATACTGTCATACGAGAAAAAATGAATATTAAATATCCAATAGTAGATAATATAAGATATCCATCCATAGTAATTCTGCCCGAGGGCAGGTCTTTCACTGCAATCATAGAATTTTCATGCTATGCTTGCAGCTTTACTAGAGAAGTGTAGGTGTAGTATTTATAGTTTCCCGTTGCTTTCCACACCGGTGAAGGATAATGATGATGATGATAAGGATGATAATGATGATGGCCATATGATTTCGGGGACCGTTTGGGCCTTAAAGTTTTTCTGACATTTGTCTTACAGGTGAGGAAAACCCCCGATAAAAACCTCACCCAGAAAAACTGCCCCGACCGGGGATCGAACCCCGGGTCCGCTGCGTGACAAGGCAGCACGCTACCTCGAGACCATAGCGGTGCACATATAATATATAAGCAATTAAATTAGTATGGGAATGTATGACAAATGCAAGAAGAAAGGTTACCCAGGAAAACATTGGATTGGTGTCCACCTGGAAGAAGCAGAAAAGGAAGACCTCGAAACTCGTGGATGCAAGAAATAGGAACTCGAATAAGAGGACTGGAGGGCATGGAGTGGATGAATAGAGACGAGTGGAGAAAGGAAATAAAACTTTAGGCACAGAAAGATGTGTAAACATTAAACATCTGTATATATATATATATATATATATATATATATATATATATATCATCATCATCATTTCCCTGCCCATGCGAGTATATCCTAGTGAAGATATCGTGCATACCTTCAATTACAACCAATCTCACAGTTTATAAATAAATACCAGCTCCAGTGCAACGAATGAACCGTAATAGACTTCCAAAAGTCATGCTTCAATATCGTCATCAAGGGAAGAGATCTTTGAGTAGTCCTAGAAAAAGATGGACTACGAATGCTTCACTGAAACCGTAACGGGCTTCGGACCTTAGACTTGTTTTGATGATAATGATAATAATAATAAATATTATTATTGTTATTATTAATTTGGTTATGAGTGAAAGGTGCGGAAATTAGGTACAATAAACTTCACTTACTATTAAGAAGAATTTACAGACTTCATATTCGAAATAAATTGTTTACAAATGTGAGCAAAACACTTCACAGCAGCAGATAAAAGTGGAGTCTGACGTCTGGAATTCTTTTTCTTTCTTAGCAATGAATTAGTTGCTCTGCCAAGTTAAGTTCCATTTATCTACTAACCGTATTTACAAAACCAGGAAATGAACGCTATCATTCAAGCTCAAATGGATCACTTCAAGTGCATTCCATCAAAATCAAACGAATTATCGAGAAAAAAAGGCCTATATAAATGTATGTACAACTATACATTACTTCTACATAGCAGAGACTTCATACATTTTTTTTGTGAAGACTTGGTTCAAACAACATATTCTTAACACGCACATCCTGCCAAAAATGAAATAAACTACATCGAGAGAGGGAGAAAAAAGTCCATATAACAAAGACTATAATATAGTAGACTATTTAACTCATGCCCCAAATGGGAGTCAGTGACCAATCACACTTCAATGATTTTTTATTTATAACCAATCACTGTCGTGTTTCGCCTAAAATTTACCAACTAAAGTTTATCATAATAAAGAAAGCACCTCCTTTTTAACATTCTGAATAGGTCATAGCATTATTTTGCAGTGACTGGCCCTCCAAGAAATACGGCTACCAGGTTGTATATATAGTGCATGAATGTCAGCAGAAAGCGCATGCGAGAGATAATATAAAAACATTTGTGATAATTGATTAACCACAAAAAAAATAATGTTTGCACTTTCTTAAACGAATTATTTTCCAGGAAATGAAGTTGCAGAAAAATATAATTGACGTATTTACATCATAGGACATCAAATTAATTAATACCTATAACGTTGGTTATAAATTTCTCCACTAGGGTGCATTCTTACAATATTGCGATCCTTTGGCAATAAATAATATTATGATCTGGTTACAGTGATGATCAAAGGAAGGAAATAAAGCGTACCAATCGTTTCTAATTTGTTTTCAAACATCGCCGTTTGCATTAAATATATAAATATTTTAATATAACTATAGTTAAATAATGATTTATGAGTAAACAGCTTAATTTTATTCGTTAAATAGTCCTAAATAATGCACACTTGATTTCCAAATTCTCTAGATGAACTGGAAAACACTCGTGGCATTACTTATTAAAATTATTATCTACAATCGCGTAACAGCCTTATCCTCTGCTTTGTTAGGAGTTATTAGACCAAGTTAATGTAGTTACACTTATTTCAGTAAATGCCATGAATGGTGTGCGGTCAACACACCGATCCAATGAGTCATCTAGTAGGCAACTAAGGTATTATTACGATGGAGAAGGTCTGTAAATATTGCACAGAGTCATTTTTATTCAGGCTTGCGGTTATTTTACGAGCCTGGAAATTTTCAGACTCGGGACCCATAGCTTGATGTCCCCCCCCCCCGGAGAATTTGTCCCTCGGATTTTTCCATCCTAAAAATGTATCGACCCCGACGTAGTTTGAACTCGCGGCCAGGAAACCACCATAATACCAATACTACTTTAATTTTGTGGATCTTTTACAGGTTTTTTTTAACAAATAGTTTTTTTAAAATTCTTATTAAATATCACCAGGTTGTCGTTTCGGCATTCTGGTATTATTTCCTGGCATTGGCGTTATATAAGTGTAAAAGGACTAAGTTGACATGATTTCTGTTATCCTTGTCTAGAGAACTGTTCTTCCACCCTTCGCAAAACACAATGAGCTACCCTTGTAAAATTACTTAGGAATGCTAGAAAAACTCCACCCATCCCCCCTCCTTCCGTCCAGTCACTTTTGTGTCAGGTAATTTTTGTCAGTGGCGACTGGTTCAGAGTGCTCTGTTAAAAGTGACTGCAGAGCGTGTGAACACACTGGAAAGATTGAGGAGTCATATTGGCAGGCAGACGGTTTAATGGACGAAATTAGTGATCGGTTTGAAATAAATTTAGACGATACGACGATGATGAAAATGAAGACATAGAAACTTGGCAGGAAGAATGTTTAAAAGAAGGGAATGCCACCACTGCAGGGAGTGCCTGCGCTACCGCTGTCACCGTGAAGAGATATGTGTATGAGTGAGAAAGAAGATGGTGACTACTCTCTTTCTCTTTCTAAAATATTCTAGACACTTTAGCCCTCACGGACTATAGTAACCCACTTCTGAGGTTGGGGCGCCTGGAAGGCGGAGTTACGTTGCCCCGATGACGTATTATAGATGATGATGTTAATGATGTGCCAGTAGAGACCTTAATCCTCAACTTAACCTAATGAGATGAATATGATAATGGTGGCCAGATGATGCTCAGGACCGTTTGGCCTTAAAATTTTCGTGTTTTTTAGATTTATTTAGCCTGGTGGAATTAAGGCCATGTGGCCTTCTCTTCCACTCACCAGGACAAACATATATTACATCAGAATATAACAATCTCAATTAAATACTAAATAAAAATTTGATCAAAAAGATAATATCTATTATATTACGATCTATAATGCAACTAGTTAATGTTAGTTAAAATTAAGACTAAAACTAATAATAAAATGTATACAAGCAAGACATATTAAATTGTCCCTGTCTAATGTATATAATAAACAAAGAAAAATAATGATATAGAAAACTAATTTTACGATTATACAATATGTAAAACAAAACAAAATATTTGTTAATCTTAATATTATTTTCATAAATAATTAAATTTATTAATTGTTAAAAGAATACTATCAGTGAGGTGTATAAGTTAGTTTATTAAATAATTCGTCTTACAGGTGAAAAAAAAACACCTGAGGGAAAAATCACCACCCAGGAAACTTCTCCCGATCGGGGATCGAACCCGGGCCCGCTGCGTGACCAGGAAGCACACTACCTCGAGGCCACAGCATTGTTTTATAAAGTTAAAAGAACGGTACGAAAACTTGATAAAAGCTGTAACGATAACACAAATCGATCCAACGGGAATGACTTTTTTTTAACAACACCAATATGAGATCCAGTAACGTGGCTTCTTGTTTGAAGCTAGTTAGTTCGCATTCATGAAAGTTAATAAGGTTACAATCCACCGCCATATTTTTTTTTTCCTCTCGTGGAAACATGCATATAAACAAGCTTTAATTTTCTAGTATGGAAATTAGATCCTCATTCATAGCAACCGCTGTAATATTCTCCAACTCCTGTCAACATAACATCCATATCGGCTCGGCTATTTTCTGCACTTACATTTAGATATTCCATCTTCCTCCCTAGATATTCTATTACATTAAATTCATCCACAATCTGACGATTATTATTATTATTATTATTATTATTATTATTATTATTATTATTATATATTATTATTATTATTATTATTATTATTATTTAACCGAATATCTCACGACAGAACTGGAGAATGATGAGAAATTACAATTTGAAAAAAAACGGAAATTAAGAAAGTTGATAAATTCAAATATTAAGGATCATTTTTAGAATCAGATGGGAAAACTTATTTTGAAATTGAGAAAAGAATTAGTAAAGTAAGAAAAGTAATTGGAATGTTAAATTCAGTGACATGGAGTAAAAGTATTGTAAATAAAACCAAGACACTGATATTTAATCATCAATACAAAGTGTTATGTTGTATGGTGCAGAGACCTGGAAGGCAGCAAGCAAACACACTATTGGCTACAGAGATGGATTTTTGGCGGAGGGCAGCAAGGAAATCAAAAAGGGAGAAAATTCGGAACCAGAAAATTAGAGAAATAATGAATGTTAAACATAGTATTATAGAAGAACGAAGATTGAAGTAGTATGGACATGTGAATAGAATGGGGAGTAATACAACCCCAAGAATGATGCTGGATGGAATGCTGAAGGCAAGAGGAGGAGGAAACACATGGAACAGTGGATGGATAAAGTAAGAATGAACATGATCAGAAAATACCTAAAAGAAGAAGATGCTAAGGATAGAAATTTGTGGACCAGCAAAATACATTTGGGCTGAAGGATAACTACTGTATTGTATAAAAATCCATTACTAAACATTATTATTATTATTATTATTGTTATTATTATTACTATTGTTGGCCGCGGTGGACTAGTGGTTATGATCCTTGCCTCTGGTCCCGAGGGTCGCAGGTTCAAACCCGGTCGGGGTCGATGGATTTTTTAGGATGGAAAAATCCAAGGAGCAAGTCCTCCGGGAGGGACTTTAAGCCGTGGGTCCCGAGTCGGAAGATTTTCAGGCTCGTAAAAAATCTTTAAGCCTGAATGAAAAGGCATCTAAGCAAAATTTACCGAATTTTCCCGTCCTAGTACTACCTTGATTTCCTAGATGTCAGTATGAGGCGGAACGCTAACCGCGGATCACTCAAATGACATCTATACGAAAACAAGTGTAACTAAATTAGTATAGTTCAAATTCTTCCCTGCAGGGGGAGAGCGCCTAAATCTCTGTTAAGGGAAACATGGGCTTTCAAGAAGATTATTATTATTTCATTTATTTCCAGGGTCAAACAGTACAGCTAACTTCACACACAATATAATACAAACTAAATCTTCCACAAATAAAAAATATTTTTTTTTACCAATGCCATCAGGTTGTCTTCATGACATTTATGGTAATCTCTCCACTGACATGGTGGAATTGTAACCCACTGCTATTCGCTGGTTGAGTGGAAGAGAAGGCCTTATGGCCTTAACTCTGCGAGCTAAAATAAGCATTATTATTATTAGTATTAGTATTATTATTATTATTATTATTAGCCGAGCGGTTAAGGTAGGAAGCCTTGGCTCAGAGCTACGGGACTTGCGCTGGTTCTAGTCTCCATGGGGGAAGAAATTTTCTCATGGTATTTCGGCCAGTATAGGACCGGTGCCCACCCAGCATCGTGAGGCAATTGGGTAGCTAAAATAAGTAGCGGCTCCATGTTGAGGAACCAGCTATAACGGCTGGGGGACTCGACATGCTAACCACATGTCACCCCTACACTGGCTGTTGATCATCTACCTCTGTGATTGACATATGTGGATGTGAAAGGCCAGCAGCCAGCTGGTAAAAGGGAAACCGCTGAAAAAGTGGAAAGACCCTAAATCGAATCGGATTATTATTATTATTATTATTATTATTATTATTATTATTATTATTATTAAGTCGGGACACCTGGAAGGCAGTAATTATTTTATAATACTCTTCTATTCCTTTAAGCCCCTGCGATATGATAGGTGATGAATGATAATGAAGCGTAAGAGTATCCTTAAACCTAAACTTAACTCAAGTCCAGTACATAGGAGGCCATGGGAGAAATATATCCTACACCAAAGTTTGTTTTAATTACAAGCCGCGTGGTCTTCTTGTTAGAGCTTTTGACTAGAGTTTGAAGTCCCGAATTCGATTCCCGGTCACACCATAGAAATGTTTCCTTAAAAGGAATTATTCCTATAGTTGCTCATGGGATTTAGGTTAAGAACTCTCAAGGGACTTCATTTATCACCCATCATATCTTTGGCATAACATAACTCGGCCTTCCAGCTGCCCCAACCTAGGAAATGGGGTACAATTCCGCCAATGCCAGGAAAGAAAGCCAGAAATATCATAAAAGATAACCTGGTGGCATTGAAAAAAAGAATATCCTTTTAAAATCGATCAAGAAAATTCACTTAATGAACGCAGAAGACCAAAGTACAAAATTTTAGAGGGGGGAAAAAATTGTATGGTCATGTAAAAAGAATGATAGAAGACAGATCCCCAAGAAGAATACTAGAATTAGTTCCACTTTGTAGTAGAAGAAAGAAAGGATGGCCAAAAATAGCGTGGATTGATGTTTTGAGAAGCATAAGGATTGGACGATGGAGATGTGGAGGAAAATGACAGTAGATTATTTGGGCCATGAAACGTTGTCAAACTTGCTAAATAAATAATTATTATTAAACTGTGACAACGCGCACACACTATTGAGTAACATTAAGGAATTAGGACTGGAAGTAAATATCAATAAAACTAAATAACATGGTCACACGTAGAACCTCAGTATATATAATGGAAATGGACAGCTAATGACAAATGAGGGAAATTTGGAGGAAGTGGCTGAATTCAAATACCTAGGAACAATAATCACAAACAGGAATGAGATGCACCAAAGAAATTAACCATAGGCTCTCCATTCTTGGAAATGCATGCTCTTATGCATTGCAGAGACTTTTGATGTCCCAACTTCCTTTTCAAAAAAACGTTAAACTGAAAATATATAAAACTATTATTCTACCAGTTATATTATATGGGTGCGAACATGGGCTCTTTTACTTTAAGGGAGGAAACGAGATTACGAGTATTTGAGAATATAAATTGGTAGGAAAATGTTTGGACCAAAAAGAGATGAACAGACAGGTGAATGGAGAAGACTACATAACAATGAAACTACGTGATCTTTATAGGAAGCAAGATATAATAAGAACAGTTAAGTCTCGTAGACTGCGATGGGCAAGACATGTTGCGCGTATGGGGAATGAAAGGAAGTGCCTGGAAATTCTTCTAGGAAAGCCAGCAGAAGGAAAACGTCCAGTTGTAGAGAACCCAAGAATGAGGTGGGAGAACAAACATTAACTATGATTTGAGGGAAGTAGATTACACAGGCGATGATTGGAAAGCATTAGCTCAGGATAGGGATGTATGGAGAGCTTATGTCCGCGCGGCCATGAACCTACGGGTTCGATAGTGCCAGTGAGTAAGTAAGTAAGTAAGTAAGTAAACTGTTCCCCAGGATTTAAATATAAATTAACAAAATATGTTGAATTCTATCCTATGAAATGATCGTGTTGTTAATTTTCCTGGCTTTTGAGTTTACGTTGAGGTTATTCAGCCAATAAACCGAGAATCATAAACTGCGGAATTCATTCACGTCCACGGGTGGGCGGGAAACCATTCTTGACATTTATTGGCTCGGGGCCCCGCTATTCCAGTCAGTTTAAATTTCTCAGTTCATAGTGAATTCCGCTGCTGTCAATCAAGCACAACATAACTCCTTGAAAACACGCACCTGTAACTCCGCTCAACTATGCACGCATCAGTGCAATTCTACTACGATATATAATTTAGCACATTCTTGTAAAGATTTCATTCATACATCTGATAAATGTGAATTACTAGCACAGCTCTTCTCGAACAATCCATAACCACAAACTCAAACGCTGCCTATTTCAAACTGAGATAGCCATTTCATATTCATACCTTAACACAATCTACATCCAACGATGAAAAAAGAAAAGAGGCCAAACTTTACAACCTGTGACGTGACTTTTTTAATTCCTTCATAAACTCCTGTCAAATTTTATTCTTAGGGTTTCATTTCTCAAATTATTTCCCACCATTTACAAATGTTTCAAATTCTCCAAAATACACACGTGAAGTTTTAGTTCAGATTTTGTTAATTTTATTTATATTGTAACTACGGGACTTTTGCTGGTTCGACTCCCCATCCATAGTAATTCTACCCGAAGGCAGGTCCTTCACTGCAATCATAGCATTTTCATGCTATGCTTGCATCTTTACTAGGGAATTATGTAGGTGTGGTAGCTTCCTGTTGCTTTCCATACCGGTGAAGGATGCTGATGATAATGATAATGATGATGGCCATATGATTTCGGGGACCGTTTGGGCCTTAAAGTTTTCCTGACATTTGTCTTAGAGGTGAGGAAAAACCCCGATAAAAACCTCACCCAGAAAAACTGCCCCGACCGGGGATCGAACCCGGGCTCGCTGCGTGACAAGGCAGCACGCCACCTCGAGACCATGGGGAAAGAAAATTTCTAATCGAGTTTTGGCCAGTATGGGACCGTTACCCACCAAGCGTAATGAATGAGGAATTTGGGTAGCTACGATTAATAGCAGCTCCAGGTTGAGAAAACTAAGTATAATGCTGGAGGATCAGACATTATGGCCACATGTCACCCCAATACTGACTAGATGATCATCCACTGTGATTAACACATGTGGGTGTGAGGCCAGCAACCGAATAGTAGGAAGAGAGGCTGATCTATATCCTTTAATTAGCAATGTATCCTATAGGACACATTATTAATTGATTTAAATTAATGAATGAATAATAGTTTTAAAAGACTAAAACAGCACGCTTTATTAGAAAACCGAACCCAAAAATGAAAAATAATTTTAATTTCCAACACGCTTGGGATAAATTTAAAGTGGTCAACAAAAAAAAGCATCTCCAACACATATAGAATAAAACTAGAGTTATCAACAAAAAGAAAATAATTTTACCATCAAAAGCGTGGGGTGCTCTATATCAATTAATATATTTGATAATAAACAGATATCGGTAAAAGTAAAGTCTCTAAAAGAACATGTAAAAATCATAAAAAGCAACCCACGCTTTTGATGGTAAAATTATTTTCTTTTTGTTGATAATTCTAGTTTTATTCTATATGTGTTGGAGATGATTTTTTTGTTGACCTCTTTAAATTTATCCCAAGCGTGTTGGAAATTAAAATTATTTTCCATTTTTGGGTTCGGTTTTCTAATAAAGCGTGCTGTTTTAGTTTTTTAAAACTATTATTTATTTTCTATTTTTAATATTTTACAGAATAAGGTAAGAATGTAAATATCTTTAAATTCAATACTATTGTAGTATGAGCTAAAAGTATTACTCTTCTAAAAAAAATCCTCCCCAGCCGGATTCGAACCAGCGACCTATGGATTACTCAAATTATATACCACTACTTCACCGCTCTACCAACTGAGCTCTTACAATAATTGACTAAAAAAGTCGACAAGTCCCTAACCTATTATACCAGTTTTAATTTTTTTGATTTTCTGATGATTCTGGCCAGGAATTTAGAAATAAAATATATAATTATTGTTATGTCACGGGTCCTTTACAAGTATACAAAGTTTCAAGTCGTTCCAATGTCTCTAAGTGGGTGAAAATCGTGTTCAAAGATTCCGTTACATAAATACAAAGACACTTTTTTAGATTTTCTGATGATTCTGGCCAGGATGTTAGAAAATAAATATGAAATTATTGTATTGTCACGGGTCCTTTACAAGTATACAACATTTGAAGTCGATCCAATTATTTTAAGTGGGTGAAAAACACATTGAAAAATTCAGTTACATAGATAGATAGAGGTCAAGCTAATATAAAGCGTGTAATATTCTTAATAAAACGGAACTGTTCAACACCTTATTTTAGACTGCCCATCACGTGGATACAAGCGATACATTCTGGATATTCATTTAACTTAATGTAATCAAGTATTACGTCACCCAATAATTGATATTTTTAAAAAGGAAATGTTGGTACACAGCATTTAAAACATTTGCAAATGCTATTTTCATCGCATAATTCATCTTATTAATATTTATTTTATAAATTTTCATTTAATTTGTTCTTGTTTCGTTCATTTTTTTTTATTTTTGTTTCATTTATATTTTGAAATACGTGTATCTTCAGGTTTACTGTATATGAAACTACAGCCTTAACATGGGATGCATTGAAAAATTTTATATCCGTGGCCCTGAATCTCTGGAATGGGTAGGTTTCATAAACAATACTCCTTAATGGAATAAAACAATCGTGGAATGAAATCCGGATCTAGTAGGAGGAATTTAAAAGATAGTAAAAAAAGATATTTAAGACTAAAGAATGTAAAATTCTTGTAAACATTGTTAAAAAATTAAACATCGTCATTTTAATAGGAGCTCTAAAATTCTGTGAGTATGAAACATGTAACTTAATATTTACCCTCTGTTGAAACCTAAATAAGAAATGCACGAGATACGAACAAACACAGGCCCACTCATTTACGATTAATAGAGTCGTTTCCCACACAGGCCATGCTTCATTTCTTCTTCTTCGGCTTTTCCCCACTTATAGGTTTGCCGTCTTCAGTTTCCATTTATCTCTATCATTCTAATCTCCCTCTTCCAAATTCCTATCATCCATTATAGTTCTGACGTAGGTTTTCCATATCCATCTTGGTCTGTCACGTTTATTTCTTCCAGGGGGTGACCACTGGTATATATTTTTTGGTCATCTTTCATTTTCCATTCTTTGTACATGGCCATATCACTTAAGCGTTTGATTTTCTATCCTCTTAACAACAGATGTGGTGACATTCATTTCTCTCCAAAGGAATTCATTTCTTATTTTATCCTGTCTTGTTTTTTGGAGGCGTCTTCTAAAAGATCATATTCAACTGTTCTAATTTTATTCTTTTGTAATTCCGTCAAAGACCAAGTTTCACTTCCATATGACAAAATATTCTGTATTATGCTCTTATAAATTTTCACTTGAGTTTCCTTTGTAATATTTTTGTTCCAAATTATTCCATGTAATGCCGGCTTAGTTGCATTTTTTGCCATTGCAATTTTAGTTTGTACATCTCTCTCACAGGTACCTGAACTTGTAATTATTGACCAAAGATATTTTTAAAAATTCACATTTTTTTTATTTTCCCTGTTTCGAGTATAAGGTCATTCACATCCTTCCCCAAACACATATATTCTGTTTTCTGTAAATTTATATTCAGTCCCCATTTTTTAATATTCTTCCGTTGGTTTATTTATCATATATTTCATATCATCTTCATCCCCTGCAAAAATTATTTGATCATCTGCTTCATTTACACTTTTAATTCTCCATCCGCTGAAATTTGGTTTCCAATTATTCGAGTGTGTAGCTAATACAGGGAGTATTTTTTATTTTTTCCACCCGAAATATATTTGTAAGTACAAAATGAAAATTTGTTTTATACAAAAATTGTCCAAGTACAGGGGGAAATAATACTGATTGTAGCGTTATTTATTAACAAGATACGAATATTACTTTATTTTCTTTGATGCAAGCGCTCCAAGACCTGTTCAAAAATGTATCACAGGGTGTCATTTAATAAATGGAACCTTGTTAATGAAAACATAAAAGTGGTATTATTTCTGCCGTATTAATAAACTATCCATGTGAACAGTACAACATTCACATTAAGGGCACCTGGTACTAATTTCCTTGCAATTTGGTTTAAAAATATGCAACATGACATTTTTTTTCAGCTTATTCTTAAGTTATGTGCATGAAAATTGTGCCACTAATTAAACAATTCTTCCTGAACATAATGACACTCTGTTTAACTTTTTATACATATTTATTCATCATCTTCTTCTTATTATTATTATTCCTCTACGCATGAAAGCTGGTAGTTTGCTGCGTGCTCTTCGTCTTCTTCTTCTTCTTCCTTCCAAGTATTAGGCCAAGACCTGTTACGATCCTACAGAAAATTTTCCCTCCAGCGTTTCATAGGACGGCCCAGTGATCTTCGTCCTCTTGGTATATAATTATAAACAGCTTTGGGGATCCGATTTGAACTCATTCTTTCTAGATAATGTTTCCAATTTAGTTCGTACTGTTTAATATAGGCCTATTCCAAAATTGGTGTAGTCTTCAATTCTTTTAAGATATCGGTGTTCCTTTTCCGATCCCATCTGGTGTAACCCGCTGTTCTGCGCATGAATCTCATTTCACAAGCCGTTATTCTGCTTTCATGTTGTTTTTTTAGTGTCCATGCTTCACTACCATAGGTCAACACTGGTCTACCAAAGTGTTATATAAACGTAATCTGGTGTTTTTTGTACAAGGATGTTGCGTGTTCATTCTATCTATGTGATCGTTCCCGAACACTAGATTAATGAAGAAAGTACGTGACTGGACACCTCAGCAGAAAAGGCCTTTAGAAAGACCATAACTATGACGGAAGGGCATCACCATACCCCGGAACACAATTGGAACACCCTTTATATCGACACATAGTCGCGGGTATACATGTATACGCAGGTTTCAAATAAATGTTACAATGCTCTGATCGGTAAACCGGTATCATATGGTACGGCATGTTTATTTTTCAGTGCCATCCTCTGCACTTTTCATGCTTCAGGCTCTACTTTAAGAGAGTGATTTGTCGCCAGAGCATCTTCTTCCTCAAATCTCTAGCTTCCATACTTCTTCTAACTCCATCTATCCAACGTTCTCTAGGTCTGCCTCTTCCACTTCTCCCATTAGCTTTCCAATCAAGGATCTTTGATAGTATATCTTCTTTCATTCTTTTGAGGTGTCCATATCATTTCAAACATTTTTCTTCTATTTTTTTTTTTCAACTTGCATAATTTCCCTTATTGTGCTGTTTCTGACTTTATCCTTTCTTGAAATTCTTATAGATCGCCTCCAAAAATCCATTTCTACTGCTAACAGCTTGTTGGCTTGTTTTCTACTTATTGTCCAGGTTTCGGACCCGTATAATAAAATGTTTTGTAACAGAACTTGAAATCCATCCATAGTAATTCTGCCCGAAGGCAGGTCCTTCACTGCAATCATAGCATTTTCATGCTATGCTTGCACATTTACTAGGGAATTGTAGGTGTGGTAGCTTCCCGTTGTTTTCCACACCAGTGAAGGATGATAATGATGATGAAGAGATGCTAATGATAAGGATGATGATGACCATATGATTTCGGGGACCGTTTGGACCTTAAAGTTTTCCTGACATTTGTCTTACAGGTGAGCAAAAACCCCGAAAAAAACCTGACCAGAAAAACTGCCCCGACCGGTGGATCGAACCCGGGCCGCTGCGTGACAAGGCAGCACGCTACCTCGAGACCACAGCGGTGTACAACTTGAAATATAGTTTTATATATTTTTTAGATTCTCGCATATAACTTACGTAGACATTTGTTAGATAGTATATGTTTTTAGTATTTTTATGTTCTTCATTTTGAGTGTTAGAGAGACAACTATATTTTCTTACACGCTCAAAGGTTAAAATCGTTATTCGACCAATAAAATGCAGTCATACATCTGATTTGTTTACAGTGCAATGGAACTTAGTTCGGAATTATTATAAAATACATCAATTTTTATGACAATTGGAATGTTTACCTTGTTAGTAACCATGTTGAATTTTCCGAATGCCAAAACTACATTTTTAACTCCAAACGAGAGGCTCTGGCAACTATTCCGATGCGTTAAAAACACCAGAGCCGATGACTTGTGACACATGAAGAGTTGATGATGGTTCGTCCGGGCAAGAAGCCAGGTGAATAAAGCATCCCACACTTCAATCATCAGCAGGTTCTAGCTCTTAAAATTGTTACCAGGAACAAATGTAAATGTTTTTATTTCTTTTAAAGACTTCCTACTTCATTCAGTATTGACTTGAAAACTACAGTAGGCCTATTGCATAAAACCGCCGCGCTCGTCTGGCAACACGGCACGTACGCATGTCGTGTTTGTAATCTAAACAACAGACTGCAGGCGGTGCTAACAAGTCTGTGGAAAAAAATCGGTATACAATATAAAGATCTGTCGAGTTAGCCGCAATAAACACTGTTCCATCATTGCAGGCATTGTCCGTGTACAATAGTAGCGGCTGTGAATATATCGTCAGCTTATTTCTAAAATCTCGTAAGTCAAATTTAACAAATATTTCAGGAAAGCAATAAATACTTATGAAAGCAACATGGGAAGTAAGCAGTACATACTATTCGAGGACGTGTTTGAGCCCGAGCTTTATGTATTTTAGACATCCTCAGCAGATTCTGCGTGCCCTATGATCTCCTAACTCTTCAAATGCCAATCTGCAGCCGACATTTGAAGAGTTAGGAGGTCACAGAGCACGCAGAATCTCCTGAGGATGTCTACCGCAGTGTAGACGAAACGTTGAGTGTTAATAAAACCAGACCACGGCCATTTAGCCCGAAAGACATAAAAGACATGAACTGTCATTATTATTATTATTAGCATAATTAACCTATACTTACTTACTCACTGGCACTATCGAACCCGTAGATTCACGGCCGCGCGGACACAAGCTCTCCATACATCCCTATCCTGAGCTAATCCTTTCCAACCATTCCCTGTATAATCTACTTCCCTCAAATCATAGTAAATGTTATTTTACCACCTCATTCTTGGTCTACCAACTGGGCGTTTTCCCTCTAGCTTTCCTACAAGAAGCTTCCATGTACATCTTTCATTCCCCATACGTGCAACATGTCCTGCCCAATGCAGTCTAACTGTTCTTAGTATATCTGGCTTCCTATAAGGACCATGTAGTTCATTGTTATGTAGTCTTCTCCATTCACCTGTTTGTTCATCTCTCTTTGGTCCAAAAATGTTCCTAAGTACTTTATTCTCAAATACCTGTAATCTCCTTTCCTCCCTTAAAGTAAGAGTCCATGTTTCGCATCCATATAATATAACAGGTAGAATAATAGTTTTATATATTTTCAGTTTAACGTTTTTTGAAAGGAGTTGGGACATCAAGAGTCTCTGCAATGCATAATAGCACGCATTTCCAGAATTGAGCCTATGTTTAATTTCTTTGTGCATCTCATTCCTATCTGTGATTATTGTTCCTATGTATTTGAATTCACCCACTTCCTCAAAATTTCCCTCATTTGTCATTAGCTGTCCATTTCCATTATATACATAACTATTAGCATTGCTCATTATTTTGTAGATATGTTTTTAATGTCTCATTTTAAATGTAAACATTAAACAATTTAAAATGGTAATTAAAAACATAGTTAAAAATAATAAGAAATGTCAAAAATGTTTTTATTGCTCTTCTGAAAATGTTGTTAAATTAGACTTACGAGGTTATAGAAGTAAAGTGATCATATGCCGAGTTTATAGGCGATTTTATTGTTACTCAAAAAACTCAACACAGCTTGGCAAATGAAGACACAACATCAGAAACAGAACATCTAAGTTTCACGAGATCTAATCAAATTTAAAACACAAATCTATTGCGATATGTAATATTATAATGGCAAGAACGTATTTTATGTCGAAATCAAACAAGCCTTATACAAAGTGCGCTGAAGAAATATTCAATCACATCTTCAAGTGAAAACTGGCCTCTTCGTAGAAAGAGATTATTGCAGTCAATGTATCAATGGAGGATATAAACGGAGTCAATTTGAAAAATTCTGATTAATTGAAATAAAACAGAAATTGAAATTAATTGAAATAGACACTGGATGAATAGCTTAATTTGCCTTCCGAAGGAAATCAACCATACTCATGATTTTTAATATTAACCATTAACAAATACCATTTCAGTCTGCCTTAGCTGTTCGAAGGTGTCGAGTCGCAATTTTATTTTTAAAATAATAAATGATCTATTATTTGTATTATTATTATTATTAACGTTATTTTTTCTTTTTTTTCCCCACCCTCTCTAGGGTACGTTGGATCAATCATTTCTCTGTGTGTTCTTTTCTTAGTATCTTTTCATTCTTTCTTGTCTTTTTTTCCTCTCTTCTTCCGAAATAATAGGTTTGAATTTTTGTTTAGATTTATCTTGGAACCATATGTTTTCATCTTGAATAATCAATTTAGCTGTTCGATCAATTAGTGCATTTTCTGTAATCTTTAATTCTACTACGTCTTTTTTCAGTTTCTGTAAACCAGTTGGGTTTTGTTTTGAGGTTACTGAAAAAGCAAAGATTTGTTTGGTTAATCTGTTACACTTCAATCTGAGAAGATGACCGTAAAAATTTGTTCTTTTTTTGCTTTTTTTTTTCAATTTTTTTTTTTAGAGATGTTCATTCTTGGTGTATATTATTTTATTATCTCGAAATTTTGATCCTATGATTTTCCTTAAAATGTTCCTTTCCTTTAGCTCAAGTTTCTCCATTTGGTCTTTAAAATTCATGTTTTATGTTTCTGCTGCATACATGCTCGTGGCTTGATCACTATCTGGCTTGTAATGTGTAATTTTGGATCCCCATGAAATAAATTTTTGTTGTATATATCTTTTGTTAGTTGGAAAGCCAATTCAAGTTCATCATTGTCATTATTATTATTATTGGCATAATTATAGTAATTTTATTACAATTAATCATTACACTAAAAACGTATACAGAGTCGAGTATTTCAACCCCAGTTGCCTTGATGAAAGTAGAGCATCTACCCGTATGAGCTAAGGTGATACCACTATAGGGCGCTTCTTTGGAAGGCAATGGTAGTGTGTCGTAATCGATAAGTAGGAATGATTGGCTCACTAACCAATGTACGTCTTTAAAGAGTACGACATGCACTTTCTTACTTACTTACTTACTCACTGGCACTATCGAACCCGTAGGTTCATGGCCGCGCGGACATAAGCTCTCCACACATCCCTATCCTGAGCTAATGCTTTCCAATTATTCCCTGTATAATCTACTTCCCTCAAATCATAGTTAATGTTGTTCTCCCACCTCATTCTTGGTCTACCAACTGGGCGTTTTCCTTCTGGCTTTCCTACAAGAAGTTTCCATGCACGTCTTTCATTCCCCATACGCGCAACATGTCCTGCCCATCGCAGTCTATGAGACTTAACTGTTCTTATTATATCTGGCTTCCTATAAAGACCATGTAGTTCATTGTTATGTAGTCTTCTCCATTCACCTGTCTGTTCATCTCTCTTTGGTCCAAAAATTTTCCTAAGAACTTTATTCTCAAATACTTGTAATCTCCTTTCCTCCCTTAAAGTAAGAGTCCATGTTTCGCACCCATATAATATAACTGGTAGAATAATAGTTTTATATGTTTTCAGCTTAACGTTTTTTGAAAGGAGTTGGGACATCAAAAGTCTCTGCAATGCATAATAGCATGCATTTCCAGAATTGAGCCTATGTTTAATTTCTTTGTGCATCTCATTCCTATTTGTGATTATTGTTCCTAGGTATTTGAATTCAGCCACTTCTTCAAAATTTCCCTCATTTGTCATTAGCTGTCCATTTCCATTATATAATTAATTTCTACGTGTGACCATATATTTAGTTTTACTGATATTTACTTCCAGTCCTAATTTCTTAGTGTTACTCAATAGTGTGTGCGTGTTGGCCTCTATCTCCTCGCTACTTTCATATCACAAAATTTATTTTAATTTGTGATGCACAGGACATTTACAATCTTCGTATAAGATTCAGCCATCACTCCGATAATAAGGATGTCACACAATACTTTATACATTTTCGAAGTGTTTACATATTTATAATGAACTTGTTAAAAAGAGCAGGAAATTTATTTCGCTGTCGACATTCAATCTAAATATTCACCGCTGTTAATCGTAAAACTTTATTTACTGCGTTAACTAAAGTCGCGAAAATAAGACATACGTCAAATTAACGTCATGATGTAAGAGTTAGTTTATAGCATCGCCGAACAGGAAGTGAAACGTAATTTTAACAAAGTACGTCATTTCATTGTACCTTCAGGGTACACACACTGCATAAGCAATTATATATAAACGGATGAACTTAAAATAGCTTAGGATACACATTAGCGAAACTAAAGTTGATGCACTCTCTTTAAATGCGAATTTAAAACAACACCCTATGCTACTTACAAGAGAAAATTTTCATCGCACCCCATCAGAATTTAAACAAACGAGAGCGTATTGCTTTTGAAGACCTGAATAATACTATTGGAAACACACAACCAACAGTGTGTATTGTAAAAAAGCAAATACCGGTATTCCATGCAATATTTAAAAGGAGCCCTAAGCGTGTTTAAATTGTCAACAAAAATGTTCAGGTTGATAAATCGTCAAATGAATTTAAAAAACAACACTTTTCTCAAATATGACTTTTTAGAGTTTTTAAACTTAACCTAGTGGCTCATAAAGTGTCTATCATCATCATCATCTTACGGCACGACAACTTCAAAAGTGAAAGTTTTGGCCTTCTCAACAATCCTCCTCCATGCCAATCTGTCTATTAGACTGTCCGGCTGATTCTTGTTGAGATTTACAAGCATGTTTTCTTTTACTGTGCCACAACCTGGAGGACCAGGTCATTTGATTTTAGGGTTTCCGTCCCTTAGATCAGTTGCTTCCACCACAGCTACGGAGTCTGATCCACCCCTTGTTTTTGTTGGGTGTTTCTCCCTTAACCTTTGTAGATCCCTCTACCCCGCAAGGCAGCAGTTTTCCCTGTTAACCTAGGGAGTGGTTGCCTCTTCCGCCTACAATGCTGTACCGTAGGACTCCTACTCCGCAATATCCGCCGTTGAGGTCTTAACCGTGCCTCTGGCAAGGGGCACTTACAAGGTACTATCAGCTGGGCGAGCTGAACCAAGGTTTTTTAATGAGGTTGTTACTTCTCCCCCTCCTACTTTCTCTTCCGGACTTGGGACCAGCAATGGTGGAGTTGGGTCTTTCATACATTACGTAATATTTCCGATTCCGATTGAGGGTCTTTCCACTCTTCAGCGGTTGCCCTTTTACCAGCCGGCTGCTGGCCCTTCACATCCACATGTATCAATCACAGAGGTAGATGATCAACAGCCAGTGTAGGGGTGACATGTGGTTAGCATGTCGAGTCCCCCAGCCGTTATAGCTGGTTCCTCAACCTGGAGCCGCTACTTATTGTAGCTACCCAATTGCCTCACGATGCTGGGTGGGCACCGGTCCCATACTGGCCGAAATACCATGAGAAAATGTCTTCCCCCATGGAGACTCGAACCAGCGCAAGTCCCGTAGCTCTGCGCCAAGGCTTCCTACCTTAACCGCTCGGCTACGGCGCGGGACTAATATTTAAAAATGTAATAATGCATCGAAATATTTTTTTTTTTCATCTACTATACACTCCCATTTACGCGAGGAAAACTATATCGGGCATGTGTCCGCCTCCACTGTCTCGGCAGGCAGTTACTCGGTCTATGAAGTACGTGATACCCTTTCACAGACTACTTAGTTGATGTCGTTGATGGCGCGTTGAATTTCTTCCTTAACATTGCTGAACTGTTTGTGATTTGTTCAAGTAGACTTTAGACTTCACATGACCCCATAAAAAAGAAGTCACATGGAGTAAGGTCACAACATCTGGGAGGCCGTTCCAAGTCGCCACGAATTGAGATCACAGACTGGGGGAATTTTTCATAGAGAAGAGTTATTGTCTCGCGGGATGTGTGACAGGTCTGACAGGTCCAAACCACAAACAGTTCTCCAACTTAAGAAAGAATTTCAACGTGTCATCAACAACATCATCAGAGATGTCTGTGGAAGGGTCATCACTCATCACGGACTTAATAGACCAAGTAACTATTGTCGGACCAACGGATCTGTGCCCTTAAGCGCTGCTGTCATTCTTAGAAAAGTTAACGCCTGTACCTCTCTGTACTCACTTCCCTCCCACAAGCAGCCACGATAATTTTCCCAGTAGGGATGTTGCCAAACTTTCCCCAAACAGTGTCATGGATCTTGAATATAGAATAATGTAAGGTTAATTGTTACTTCTTCATATTTAAGTAGGTCTAATGACGCTGATTGACTTTTATTATTTGCTTGATAATATTTCGAGCCACAGTGTTCATGTTGAGTTGACAACACTGGACTGTACGTGCTAATAATCTGTCCCCCAAGAAGCTTAAAATTGAGAGTAGTGGGCGGGGCAAACGAAGAGAGAGATACAGCAATGCGGGGAGGGGAATGATTTACCGAGGCAGAAAAGGAATTAGTGTTTAGTTCGCATATCTTACGGGGGCACAGATCCGTTGGTCAGACTATATCTGCCGAGACAGTAGAGGTGGACAAAACAATTTTCCGCACTTATACACTGCTCAAAACAATTAGAGGAACACTTGTAATAAATTGAATAAGTAATTGTTTTTTAAAGCTGTGATGCTGAAAGTTAGACAATATGTAAATTGAATTATTAATTTTATCATTGGATACAAATTTTAAAGATCCATGACCTAAATACAGAGAAATTACCTCAAATAACAAATATAGAGATTTTTTTTATTTTGGAAGGAACTGGCCACTTCTAATTGGTAAGCTTCCTGATGTTGCTATAGTGACGAATGTTGATTATTGCCTTGTTTATTGAAGTCTCTGACAAAATGAGGCATTTAAATGAGTTTGAAGTGTATCATGCTCTACATTTTTTACGACAAGGTCAATCTCTGCGACAAGTGGCTAGAGAGCTTGGGGTTTCTCCTTCCCTGGTGTCCAGGTTACGCAACAGGCACAGAGAGACAGGTCAGTATTGTAGAAGACGTGGCCAGGGCCGTAAATTTAAAACAAGCCCCCAGGATGACAGATACGTTGTTCTTTCTGCTCTTCGACAGCGTACAAAAACTGCAAAAGACCTGCAGAATGACCTTCATATGGCTTCCGGAATCCGGGTTTCAGACCAAACCATAAGGAACAGATTAAGGAAAGAGAATATTCGTCCAAAAAGGCCCGTTAAAAAACCACGCTTAACAAATGGGCATAAGGCAGCAAGACGTACGTATGCTGAAAACCATGGTGATTGGAACCTGAACCAGTGGGAGTCTGTGCTCTTCTCGGACGAATCCAGGTATCGTCTTACACGTTGTGATGGTCGATTGAGGGTGTGGGGACGGCCAGGAGAAAGATTTTCTGCAGAGGCTGTACAGGAAATTGATAGATTCGGAGGAGGTTCCATAATGGTGTGGGCCGGAGTTACGTACAACAATCGTACGGACCTTGTACTTGTTCCCCAGCGACTGAATGCTGTCCGGTATATCGAGCACGTTCTGGAAGAGGATGTAGTACCTGCTGCCATTGGAGTAGGCCCTGGATTTCTGTTTATGCAGGATAATGCCAGGGCACATTCTGCGGCTGTCACCAGGGATTTCCTGAGGAGGGATGAAATTGAGGTAATGGAGTGGCCAGCGGTCAGCCCAGACCTTAACCCTATTGAACACTTGTGGGATCTTCTAGAGAGGAAGGTCAGGAACCGACATCAAGCTCCACAAACTCTGCAGCAACTTGGAGATTCTCTGAAGGAGGAATGGGAGAATATCCAGCAAGAGGAAATCCAGAATCTTATTGGGAGCATGCCACGAAGGTGCCAAACTCTCATCGAATGTCGTGGAGGCCATACACGATACTAACTGTATAAAACGAGTGTTTAACTTTGAAAAATAAGCACAAGATTCAATTGCTTACATAGCGGAATTATTTGAAAGTTAATTGTCAGCGTTATTCATTTGTTTTTACTGATATGACCAATAAATAAATAAATAAATAACCACAAATAATGTACTTTATTAATTTCATGTTTGTACCTTTATCCAATGAAAAAATATTTGCATATTTCATAGTGTTCCTCTAATTGTTTTGAGCAGTGTATGTGCGTATGTAAATGAAAATAAAAAAAAATACTTTGATGCATTTTTGACCTAATTATTGCATTTTTTAAGATTGCGTAACATGATAGATCCTATATAAGCAACATGATCATGTTCAGGGAAATAAATCGACAAATCTGAGCTTGATTACACTTTCCTCTCTTCCAACAAGTCTTTGAGGCAGCATTTATTGATATCAAGTTTTGACCAGCCTCATGGGCTAGTGGTCAGCGTTTCCGACTAATGTTCATGAGGTCCCAGGTTCGATTCCCGATCAAAACCATAGGAATTTTTCTTTAAGGGAATTATTCCTGTGGTTGCACATGGTCGGAATTTAGGTTAAGTTTAGGATTAAGGACTCTCCTGGCGCACCATTGTCATCATCACCCATCATATCATCGGGCAGCGTAACTTCGCCTTCTAGGCACTCCAATTTCAGAAGTGGGTTACAATTACGCCAAGGCCAGGAGAGAACACCACAAATGTCGAAATGACAACCTGGGGCATTGAATAAAAAAAATGTTTACTTTTTATAATAATAAAAATATATTTAGCACTAATGGGGCCCATTAAACAATTGTACATCCTGCAGTAATGAAACTTACATTGAAATACTCAACTGTGAAGGAAGGTCTTTTAAGTATAGAATGTCTATCTAATGTAAGGATGTTATTACCCATCCAAGTGTTTTGTGCAGGCGGAAAATATGTTAACTAATAAACTGTCTTTCTCTTCCTAATCCTTACTATGTTGCCACTTCCTGTCCTCTGTATCATGTTGTTCGATTGGCAGGTAGAGAGCTGACAAATACTATGTATTTTAATGATCCGTCGTTCTGCGCGGTCAGTGGCAGAATGACTAACTTGACAACCCTGTTACTTCTGGGGTTACGTCTAGGAATGAGCTGTCCCTTCCTTGCCCTTCTCATTACATGTTGCCACTTGTGATTTATTGTGAGGCTGGTAACAGAGAGACGACAAAAAACTGTGATTTTAAATGATCCGACCGCTTGAGCATTCCGTACTTAAATGACTAATTTGACAACCATGTTAAGATCTTTCACACGTGTTTAGGGATTCTCCCCCCACATTTGAAGTTGAAAAATTTCAATACGTGATCGGATGTACAGTTTTCTCCTAATCCCTTCCACAGATTCAGTAGATCGGCGACACTAGCGCTAAAACTCTTCCCCTCCGCCCGTGAACAGTTAACTTGGATGTGTAATATATAGAGCGAGGATTTATATGAAGAAAATTTTACCAAAATATGAAATCAAAATAAGAAAATATGAAAAATATGAAAATTGTAACACGAAAATATTATGAAGCTATTATTTATTAACGTTATTACATATATTTTCATATACATACATTCGGTATAATATATAGGATCCAACAGCATGTAAATGAGACAAGTAGACCTTATTTGTGGTTCAAAAAGTCAAGATATTCAGTATATTTCTTATTTTAATTAGCTTTTCATTAATTCCATGCCCGTAGAAAGATCATGCTTACGATTTGAAACATTGTTAATAAATAGATAATGTCTACTGGAATATATATATATATATAACACAATCCAACAATCCATTAATTTATTAATTGATATTTAATTATGAATTTCAAAATCCAAGGAACAAAACATAGCAACCAAAACAAACAAACAGACTTGCATGAAATATAGCACTAAAAATTTAGATTAGATACAATTTGGCATGATTACTATTCTCATTGCATAAAGATATCAAACTCCAGTAATTGTTTTTATTATTAATTTAACATTTCAAATATAATTTATCTTCCAGTAATTGTATATGTAGCAATAACCTTAAATTAGTTGTTGGTATTGATATACGTATATAAAAAATAATTAATTATTTATTCAATTATATTTAATTATGAAATCCAAGAAACAATACATAACCAAAACAGAAAGCTTTCCATGAAATATAGGACTGACAAAATTGAGACTATGTACAGTTTGGTATGGTAGCTATTTACATTACATAAATATACTGAGCTTCAATATATGTAAAAGTGATCCCACTACAGGCCTCAGGAGGCCCTTGGGGTAGTAGGAGGTTAAAGCTCCCACTTCTTCTTGACAATCGGCACTTGATATCAGCCGGGTTGTCAGCCCTGCGTGACGGCCGCCTTTACCCCAGAACAAGCGTCTGGTACTAGTTTCCATTAGAGGCTGAGTCGACCCCAGGGCCATAGTGCCGCCAGAAGGTTTTGGTCAGTTTAAAAATCCTGACCCCACCGGGACTTGAACCCTCGACCTTCCGACTTGTAGCGCAGTGCCTTAACCACTACGCTACGGCGTATGTACATGTAACAATAACATTAAATTTAATTATAATTGAGTTGTGGTTTTTTATTTTTGGTAGGCCTATTTGCTGATACCTATAAAAATCGTGTTATAGGAACAATTTAATTTTGACACAAGAGATTGCAATTTATAAAATGTAGGCTAAGAAAGAACATTATTTAGTTATTTTAAATATATTTCAAATATAAAATGAACATACCTCTTTACTACAGTAAGTGCAAAACACTATTTTACCATCCCTGGTGTAGCATTTAAATGCTGAAATCCAATCACGAACTCCAGTTTTTGGCATCTTGTTTTTCACTAGTAACAACAAGAAGTATGTCTGTGCACAAGCAAAGTGAAGAAATTGCCTAGGTAAGAGTGGGTGGTCACTAATCTACTATTGTCCTTAAACTTATCAATCTGTCATCAGTTCATCATGTTCTCGTTCCAGCGGGCCAAGTTACGGATAAACCCCATCCATCTTTTGACTCATCTTGCTGTTATTGCCGGTTAACGGTATTTGTTTTGTTCAGAAAGGAATTCTGCAGAATTTCCACTTGTCTACGATTTACAATGTCAAAAACTTACAGAGGTACAGTCACTTCAAAAAATATTTTAACAAATTCCTAGAAGTGTTATTGGAAAAAATATATATATATATATTTTTTTAAATGTTGAAAATATGAAGCAATATGAAATATTTGCTAAAATATGAACTTTTTGTCAAAATATTATGAAATATGAAATTTTTTTTTGGTCCCATTCAATTCTACACTTCATAAAACGTGAAGATACTTTGTCGCAATGCTCTCCGACTTATAGTTTAAAACATGAAATTTCATAAAATTCCGCGCTCTAGTAATATATATAGGTAACTAATTTTTGTAAAAAAAAATTGGAGAAAGATATTTACACATCCAAGTTAACTGTTCACGGGCGGAGGGGAAGAGTTTTAGCGCTAGTGTCGCCGATCTACTGAATCTGTGGAAGGGATTAGGAGAAAACTGTATATCCGATCACGTATTGAAATTTTTCAACTTCAAATGTGGGGGGAGAATTCCTAAACACGTATGAAAGATTTTAACATGGTTGTCAAATTAGTCATTTAAGCACTGAACGCTCAAGCGGTCGGATCATTTAAAATCACAGTATTTGTCGTCTCTCCATTACCAGCCTGACAATAAATCACAAGTGGCAACATGCAATGAGAAGGGCAAGGAAGGGATAGCTCATTCCTAGGCGTAACCCCAAAAGTAACAGGGTTGTCAAGTTAGTCATTCTGCCACTAACCACGCAGAATGACGGATCATTAAAATACATAGTATTTGTCAGCTCTATACCTGCCAATCAAACAACATAATTCAAAGGACATAGTAAGGAATAGAAAGAGAAAGACAGTTTGTTAGTTAACATATTTTCCGCCTGCACAAAACACTTGGATGGGTAATAGTTTTAGCAATGGCGAAATAATTCTATTTGGTATATCCTGAGACATGAATCTCAATAAACAGTTTACTATCCTAGCTTAAGCTATTTTCTTAAAATTCATTAAATTTAACTTAAAATTAAAAGTTACGAGGAGTTGTCATAGTCATTTACAGACCTTGCTTGCATTAAAGGATATTCAACCATTGCTTGAACTCCATTTTTCTTGAAGATAACTATACGAAGAACTTGTCCACTAGGCGAACAAATAGTGTGTAGCACTTCCTGTAACAATAAGAAAAAGCAATTGTCATGTAATCCAGAGTTTAAAATACTCTCGCAAGTCGTGTAGCTCACCCACAAAGGAAGGCATCTGCATCAACTAAAAAAGGACACAGAGAAAGAGAGAGATTTATTATTGAAATTACTTATAAAAACTACTCACACTTCCTATTACAATTGAAGATCAGTCAACGCCTCTTTTGCCCAATCGATCTCTACTTTCCTTCGTTGTTTACTAACCGTCTCAACGCATCTCTTGGGATGCATCAATGGCGTGCATTATCGATGATGGTACTTGTAAAAGAAAAAAAAAGGGGGCGTTTATATAGATAGGAATGTATCCCTATTTACCATTTAATATATGTTATTTGATCCACTTCTAGCTAGCAACGAATAAAATAAAAAAGGCGAGCGTCCACTATCAATGCCGTTGTCATACAGTGAAGTCAATTTTTCGTATCCATTTTAGTTATAAATCATACAGAAGTTAAAAACCCACCGGAAATAGGGGCAGCTGGACGATAAAATAATTTAAAAGATTTTTTTTTTCAAATGCCCCAGGTTTGTCTTTCGACATTCCTGGTTTCTCTCCTGGCATGGCGTATTTGTAACCAACTTCTGAGGTTGGGGCGCCTGGAAGGTGGGGTTACGTTGCCCCGATGATATGATGGGTGATGATGATAATGGTGCGCCAGGAGAGTCCCTAATCCTAAGCTTAACCTAAGATGAATATGAATGATGATGATTGCGATGCCCATATGATTTCGGGGACCGTTTGGGCATTAAAGTTTTCCTGTCATTTGTCTTACAGGTGAGGAAAAACCCCGATAAAAACCTCACCCAGAAAAACTGTCCCGACCGGGGATCCAACCCAGGCCCGCTGCGTGACAAGGCAGCACGCTACCCCGAGACCACAGCGGTGGACTTTAAAATAAATCTAAATTTTTATATTTTTAACTTTAATATGAATATTTCCTTCGCCCTTAATATGCATGATTTAATAGCTGGCACCTATTTATTATTATTATCATTATTATTATTATTATTATTATTATTATTATTATTATTATTATTTATTTATTTATTTATTTATTTATTTATTTATTATGCGGCTCCGTGGCGCAGGCGGTTAGACGCTCGCCTCTCACCGCTGGGGTCCGGAGATCTAGTCTCGGTCACTCCATGTGGATTTTGTGGGGCTACGAAACGCTTGGGCAGGTTTTTATCGGGGTTTCTCCTGCCACAATTTCATTTCACCTTTCTTCATACTCATCCATTTCATTTCGTTCATCCGCCCCTGTGACGGTGCGTCAGGCGTGGTCGGCCGGCACCCTTGTCATTCACAGACCTCTTATTGAGGTTCATCTCATCTCATCCCTCGGCCCGACCCTGATTCTACACGAGTCGAGGATTATTATTATTATTATTATTATTATTATTATTATTATTATTATTATTATTATTGGTCGACACTTTTTTTCGCCAAGAAATTAAGACCGACAGGACATAACCTATTAATTTTAAAACTTTAAAATCACCTTCATAGAAATTGATGGGTTTTTCGCCACGGGTTGCTCTTCATATATTACTAAAGAAAAAGAAGTTCGAATCAACAGAGAGATCTTTGTCAAATTAACTTTAATAACACGAAATTAAATATAAACCCTCAATCACTTTAAATTGCCTTACATATAGAATTTTGAGCTAAACATCTCTTGTTAATTTTTATTAAATACAGTATATGGGAATCTAAGATCACAATTTTGCTGTAAACAAGAGTGAATTCAATTACAATAGCCACTCTTAATGCAAATTTCTAAGACGTTTTGAAGCAAAATGACGACTTTTTGCATAGAATAAACAAAGATGAATGCAGAAAAACAAAAAAGTTAAGCGGACAATATATTTACTTTCTTCATTTGGCATAACGACTTTTTTTTAGAGTTTGATTACAGCGCCTTAACGATCGATGCTCACAAAGCTCTTTCTATAGCTTTTAGCCTCCATTTTTTACTACTAATTTTCTAAGGTTATCCTTCAACGACATCAATCCATCTTAATCTGGACCTTCCCTTTGCTTCCTTTCTCTTGGCTTTGTTTCTAACTGTTCTATTATCTGGTATCCTCACTACATGCCCCAACCATTCCAATACCCTAGATTTAATAATTGTTACAAGCTGTGGTCTTGAGTTACCGTGATGCTTTGTCACCCAGCGGGACCGGGTCCGATTCCTGGTTAGGACAAGTTAATGCGCAAGGTTTTTTCGGGTTTTTTATCACCTGTAAGACAAATATCAGGAAAACGTAATGCCCAAACGGTCCCCGAACACCATCTTGCCATCATCATCACGTTTCATATCATTGGGGCAGTGTAATCCCTTCTTTCAGGCGCTCCAACTTCAGAAGTGAGTTACTAGTACGCCATGCCAGGAGAGAATAGCAGAAATGTCGCAATGAAAACCTGGTAGCATTGATTTTTAAAAAAATGTATTTATTTTTAGTTTATAGGCCTAATTTATTCTAATATCCATCTTGCATTCTCTTATATGGGTCCATATTGTGACGCGTTGCAGTAGCGTCATTTAAACTGCGCGGGCCGGCGAGAGAAACCTCGCATTGGTGGATTGGATTGATGAGTAAGCCAATCGCGAATCAGGGTCCACCGATATTTCTAGGCTGATGAGCCGGAGAGTTCTAGAAACATCTGTTCCACCATTCGAGAAACATCGGAAGACTAGAGGGTTCCACGTAGTCATCTCGTTCATGGACCTGGAAATTTCCGTCTACTCGCCTATAAATATGTGGCGAGAACGGAAGGATCCCCAGTCAGGCGAGAGGTTAATTGTGAGCATAACTGTGAGGAAGGATTGTGTCTGCAACTGTGTTTATAAGTGATTATCTGATTAACGTTATAACAATAATAGTTGTTAAATCAAATTGTGTTTGAAGATTTAGCGATAATTGTGGAGAAGGAAATAAAGTTAAAAGAAAAAATGTACATAGCTACTGTGTCCAACTAAGTTAAAGGAAAACCCCGCGCTACCAGCAACAATATATTTTACGTAAAAACTTTCTTCCCCACGTCCTTATATCTTTTCCATCGTAGCTGTCAAAGTCCTAGCTTCAGATCCATACAAAACTATTATCAAGTGGACAAAAAAGATTTTGAAAATGAGTTCATACAAGATTTTCTTTATATCTCTATTAAGATACCTTCCCAAATAGCTGAGATGAATTAAAAACAATCACCCCGCTGGGAGAATGAAATATACCGATACATTTAAAAGCTACAACTGGCTCAATAATATAAATAAGAGACTGCATAGTTGGAAATTGGTAGAATGTGAATGTTTGTTTTGTGGGCAATAAAAAATAAGACGACTCTTAAAAGTAAGGCGTATAACCTCAAACTAACCCAGAGATCCGCCCACTTCAACCGCTCCATCTCTAACAATTTATTCAATAGCCATCATAAAGATGTTTTCAATTCTAACATCTACTAGTTATAAATATTCCTGTAGTTAACTACTCGTTTTATATCGCCATGTACATCCTAACAAACAAATTTTGACATATCTCACTACCATATCTAACCCAGAGGTTCATGGTCGCGCGGATATAAGCTTAAATAAAATCCTTGCCCTTCAAAATATCGAGTTCAAGCTAAGTCAACCTCTTGCATTCATCCTAACTTCTTTCAAAAAAAAAAAAAAAAAATATATATATATATATATATATATATATAATAAAATTCAATGGTGAGAAGTACTATCACATATGGAGCTGAAGTTTGGAAATTCAACAAAAACGTACAACAAAAACTTATGCCGATGGAAATGGATTTCTTGAGGAGAGCAGCAAGATGTTCAAAATTATACAAAATAAGAAACACTGTCATAAGAGAAAAAATGAATATTGGTTATTCAATAGTAGATTATATACGGTATAAGCAATTAAATTGGTATGGGCACGTACGACGAATGCAAGAAGAAAGATTACCCAGGAAAACATTGGAATGGTGTCCACCTGGAAGAAGGAGGAGAGTAAGACCTCGAAACTCGTAGATGCACGAAATAAGAACTGGAATGAGAGCAAGAGAACTGGAGGACATGGATTGGATGGAGAGAGACGAGTGGAGAAGAAAAATAAAACTTTAGGCACAGAGAGATGTGTAAACATTAAAATTCTGTATTTAAAAAAATATATATCATCCTGTATCATGGCAGCTGCCGCCGTCTTCCGGAAACCAAACGCCATTCCTCTCTATCCATCAATTGATCTTCCTCCATTCCTCTGATATTCATAGCTGCTTGTACCACTTTTATCCAAGTTTTCTTCGGTCTTCCTCTCTTCCTCCTTTCCATTGGGATCCATTCCATAACAATTTATGGCAATCTTTGCTCTGGCATTCGTTTGACATGACCATACCACTGCAATCTTTTATTTTCTATGATGTCTATGATGTCCGGCTCCTCTTGTAACATGGTGTCTCATTTTAGGGGAAGACAAAATGTTACGAGTATAAATTGGTCCAACGGGAGAAGATTAGACAGATGAATGGAGGAGACTTCAAAACAGCGAGCTACATAATCTTCATGGAAACTAATCCACTGGCACTACAGAACCCGCAAGTTCTGACATAAGCTCTCTACACATCCCCATCCTAAAGCTAATGCTCTCCAACCATCCCCTGTATAATCTACTTCCCTCGAATTATGGTTATTTCCCCATCTCATATTTGGTCTATCAACTGGTTTTCTTACAAAAGCTTTCATGCCCCCCCTTCATTCCCCATTCGTGTCACATGTCCTTCCCATCGCAGTTTACGATATTTAGATTGTTCTTATTATATCTGTATTCCTATAAAGATCATGTAGCTTGCAGTTAAGTGTTCTTCTACATTCCCTTGTATGTTCGTATCTCATTGATCCAAAACTTTTTCGTAAGAATTTTATTCTCAAATACTCGTAATCTCTTCTCCTCCCTTAAAGTAAGAGTTCATGTTTCGCATCCCATATAATATAACTAACTTTTTTTTAGAGAAGTTGGGAAGACAAGAGTCCCTGTAATACATAATAACACGTATTTCCAGAACTGAGACTATGTTTAATTGATGGAAAACCAGATGTAATAAGAATAGTTAAGTCTCGTAGTTTGCGCGATGGACAGGATGATGTGGCATGAATGGGGAATGAAAGAGAGGCATGGAAACTGGCATTATCTCCTATATTGATGGAACTGTATGCCACCTCTGAGAGTTTGTGAGCCTGGAAGACGGAGTTGCGATGATATGATGGGTAATAAATAATAACGAAGCACACAGAAGTCCTTAAACCTAAATTTAACCTTAATTCCAGACCATGGGAGACAACGCAAATAATTGCCTTTAAGGAAAAATTCATGTGGTCTGACCGGGAATCGAACCCGAGACCTCATGAACTGTAGTCAGAGCTTTGACCATAAAACCATAAGATTTGATAGACATTCGAAAATTAATTTAGGCCATGTCACTGTATTATCTGACACGTGTGCTTCAAACGTCCACCAAATCTGTTTAACAACTGGGTGTATCCAATATTTTCTCTTATTGTATCTCGGACGCTGATACCGAAACAGAAAAGGGGTTTATACAAAATAGATTTGTCACTTCTTATCTGACACTTACAAGTGTTCCGACGTCCACTAAACATCTTTAACAATTGGGTGCACCCAATAAGAAAATTATATATATATATATATATATATATATATATATATATATATATATCTCCGTCCATAGTAATTCTGCCCGAAGGCAGGTCCTTCACTACAATCATAACATTTTCATGCTATGCTTGCAATTTTACTAGGGAATCGTAGGTGTGGTAGCTTCCCGTTGCTTTCCACACCGGTGAAGGATGATGATGATGATGATTTAGGGGACCGTTTGGGCCTTAAAGTTTTCCTGGCATTTGTCTTACAGGTGAGGAAAACCCCCGATAAAAACCCCACCCAGAAAAACTGCCCCGACCGGGGATCGAGCCCGGGCCCGCTGCGTGACAAAGCAGCACGCTACCTCGAGACCACAGCGGTGGACAAAATATATGTGTGTGTGTGTGTGCGTGTGTGTGCGCGTGCGTGCGTGTGTGCGTGCGTGTTATTCCCCCAGTTATATAGATGCGAAATATGGATTCATACTTTAAGGGACGAGAGTCTTATCACGCAGCGGGCCCTTGTTCGATCCCCGGTCGGGACAAGTTTCCTCACCTGTAAGACAAATGTCCCCGAACACCATCTGGTCCTCGTTAACATATTCATTAGTTTAGGATTAAGGCTTCCACTGGCGCATCATAACCATCATCATCAATCATATATCATCGGGACAGCGTAACTCCGCCTTCCAGGCTCCAAAAGTGGGTTATAATAACGCCATGCCAGGAGAGAATACCAGAATGTCAAAATGACAACGTGGCAATGAACACAAAATGAGAATATAAGTTCTTAGGAATGATTTGGACCAAATAGAGACTAGTGAATAGAGATAACTCTAACAGTGAGCTACATGATCTTTCTGGGAAACCAGATGTAATAAGAACAGTTAAGTCTCTTAGACAGCGATGGGTAGGACATGCGGCTGGAATAGTGATTGAAAGAGGGTTACAGAACTCCTTGTAGGAAAACCAGAAGGAAAGCGCACAAATGGTAGGCTAGGATAAGGTGGCAGAATAACATTAACCATGATTTGAGGGAGTTAAATTATACCGAGGATTGGAAAACCTTGGCTGAGGAGAGGGATGAGTGGAGAGCTTATGTCCGCACGGTCATGAACCCATGGTTTCGATAGTACCATTGAGTTAGTTATCCCTACCTAATGCATATAAACTCGGACTGCTGCTATATTATGCATCAAATTTGAACATCACAAAATTGCAATGTGTCATGGTGCATAGACTTGGTCATTACGACGGAATGAGGAAAAGCGACTGGAAGCTTTTGAGATGTGGATATGGAGAAGAATGGAACGTATAAAATGGACAGAGTAAGAAATGAAGATGTGGGTGAAAGAAAAACAATGCTGGAACTCATAAAGAAGAGGAAAAGAAATTGGATTGACCACTGGCTAAGAAGAAACTGCCTGCTGAAGGATGCTCTAGAAGGAATGGTCAACGGAAAAAAAGTCAGATGCAGAAAAAGGCATCAGATGATAGACAATTAAAATAAATGGTTTGTATGCAGATACAAAAAGGAAAGCTGAGTTAAGGAAAGAGTGGAGAACGCTGAGTTTGCAGTGAAAGACCTGCTTCTGAGCACAGCACTATGAATGAATGAACTTTTGAAAGTCCACCGCTGTGGTCTCGAGGTAGCGTGCTGCCTTGTGACGCAGCGGGCCCGGTTCGATTCCCGGTCAGGACAGGCTCTTAGGTGAGGTTTTTTTTTCGGGGTTTTTCCTCACCTATAAGACAAATGTCAGGAAGCTTAGGGCCCAACGGTCCCCGAAAATCATCCGGCCATCATCATCCTTATCCTTCACTGGTGTGGAAAGCAACGGGAAGCTACCACACCTATAATTCCCTAGTAAAGCTGCAAAGCATAGCATGAAAATGCTATGATTGCAGTGAAAGACCTGCCCTCGGGCAGAATTACTATGTATGTATGTATGTATGTATGTATGTAACTTTTGAAAAATTGGCATTAGTCAATTTAAGTTTGCTCCAATTGCAAGTGCAGATGCTGAAAGAAGCTGTTCTAAATACAAAAATGTTCTTTCCAATAACTGACAGAAGTTTACTTTTGAGAATCTGCGTATGTACACTGTTATTCAATGCAATGCAGAATAAAGTGCAATGTAGTATTGAAAAGTTGTGTTATTTTAATGTACGTTCTTGATTATTTATTGTATGCAAGGTTATTCATATGTAACTTCGGGATTTAACCATCGATAGTACAACGCCTACGGTACACTAAAACCACTTACGTCAATGGACAAATAATCTAAGTTTGGTACTGTGTATAGGCCTACACTAATTCCGAGCTAAGCTCAAGTTATGATGTAAATAAACCAGATTTATGACTGCATTTTCGTTGGTCGAATAATTGTCTTACCTTTAAGCGCGTAAGAAAATATAGTTCGCTTTCTACAGTCAGATTCAACCCAGGAAGTTACTGTGTGTTTGGAATAGGGAACTGGGCTGCCATTTTAACAGTATTTTCTTGAGAGAAATCCTTAAATAAAACTGAAATATGCAACACAGCAGGTATATAGTTGTAAGTTGTAGCCGTTCAAGTCACCCCCTCTTAAAGAAAAAACAGTTACCACTTGTCAATGAACTTGTGCGGATCTGTACTATCCTATGTGAAAGCGTCGACTCTCATATTTACTATAAAACTTGTTTGCATGTCGTAAAAGAAAAACTATGTTTTTTACATGTATAGTACATAGGTTAGGAAAAAGTACTGCTAACCTTCTGAAGAATAATTTCTAATGCACCGGAAACGAAATAAATTGAAAAGCGGAGAGAAACAAAATGTTTCGAAAATTTTGAACAGTTTAGTGAAAAAAAAATCCCACATTAACCATCGAGGATCTGGTGAATATAACAGCAGAATTTACATGTAAATCAGCATGCAGCATCAATTCTGCTAGTAATTAAATTGTACCGGCAAATAAAACATATTTAATTTAAAGTACACTCTACTTCAAATATGTTTAACAATTTTTTTTTCGTCCACCGCTGTGGGCTCGAGGTGGCGTCCTGCCTTGTCACGCAGAGGGCCCGGGTTCGATCCCCGCTCGGGACAAGTTTCCTGGGTGAGGTTTTTCGGGGGTTTTCCTCACCTGTAAGACAAATGTCAGGATATTTTAAGGCACAAACGGTCCCCGAACATTAACTGGCCATCATTATCATCAATATCATATTCACCTAATTAGATTAAGTTTAGGTTTAAGGCCTCTCCTGGCGCATCATTGCCCATCATCATCACCCCCCGCCTTCCAGGCGCCCCAACTGCAGAAGTGAGTTACAATATCCCAATGCCACACAATGATCTTCAGAAACGGAGGAAGAGCCGCCATAAATGAAGAGATATACATAAGGGAAACTAAACTGAAAATAGTACCAGACTTCAAATACCTAGGCATCACGCTACAAACAAGCGCAAAATGCTTCACAAAACATATCACAGAAAAGACAACCCAGGCAATAATGGCAATGCACGAAATAAATAAGAAACATTAGATCCCTCGCCTTAGAGACGGCAATGCTGTTATTTAGAGCAAAAATTCTACGAATACTGACATACGGCATAGAAATCATATGGACACATTTAACAATGAAGAATCTTTCCTCTCTAGAAAGGGTGAAAGCGAGATATATAAAGGCAGTATTAGGAGTGTCAAAAGTAACGCATTCAAGACTCGCATACCTACTGGCGAAGGAAACTTTCCTCATCGACGACCTCAGAACAAGCATACTCTTACCCAGCACCAGCGCATCTGAGCAGCTGCTAGCAACATTGAACAGAAAAAGAGAAGAAATACATCCTGAATTCTACAGCACCGGGGCAATGGTGGACCGTGCGTGGACAAAAGAAAATTTCGAAATGAGACACGTCATCACTAGGTTGGCAGTCCATGGATTCCACCACCTGATATGCAACAACACAAAATTTCATGAAGCAAATATAGACTGTAAATGTACGCTATGCGAAAAATCGTGTGACCGATATCACATTGAGCTATGGACAAAAAGAACAAAGACAATTTGTGAATATGCAAATATGTAAATTTAAAATGTATCCTACTTTAATCCTGGCTATTTCGCTGCAATAAAATTATTATTAATATCCCAATGCCAAGACAGAATACCTGAAATGTCGAATGACAAACAGGTGGCATTGAACAATTTTTTTTTTTAATTTGTCAAGTAGTATGTTACAACTTATATGCTCTGAACCTAAATTGATGTGAATGTTCAAGGCGTTTTAATCTAACCCAGTGGCCTAGAGTGAGACGTCCTAGCAGGTAAAACGGACTATGTACGTCCATTTTCGTAAAGAAAGAAGTTGTCCATGATACCTCAAACATATTGCGTAATGAATATGTGGAGTTTTGCGTGAACTGCTGTAAAATACCTAAAATTTTTCATTATAAATATGTTCCTGCAAATAAATTATTATGTATAAAATTCTAAGAATCAGATCTTGTTTTAGACTGGAAGTCATAAAGTTAGGTCAACACATTCCGACTCAAAGCGCTTGAATAATTACACTATCAAAGAGAAATGAGCTGCACAAAGAAATTAAACATAGACTCAATCCTGGAAATGCATGCTATTATGCATTACAAGGCCTTTTGTCCCAACTTCTATCAAAAAACATTAAACTGAAAATATATAAAACTTATTCACCCAGTTGTGTTTTATGGATACGAAACATAGACGCTTACTTTAGGAGAGGAGAGAAAAGATTACGAGCGTTTGAGAATAAAGTTCTTAGGAACATTTTTATACCAAAGAGAGATGAACAGACAGGTGAATGGAGAAGACTTCATAACAGTGCGCTACATTATCTATATAAGAAACCAGACATAATAAGAACAGTTAAGTCTCGTAGTTTGCGATGATCAGGACATGTAGCACGTATTGGGAATGAAAGAGGGGCATGGAAGCTTCTTATAGGAAAACCAGTAGAAAACAGCCCAGTTCTTAGACCAAGAATGAGGTGAAAGAATAACATTAAGCATGATTTGAGAGAAGTAGATTATACAGGGGATGATTGGAAAACATTAGCTCAGGATAGGGATGTGTGGAGAGCTTGTTCGCGGACCATGAACCTACGGGTTCGATAGTGTCAGTGAGTTAGTTTAAGGAACTTCAACACCACGAAATAAAATATCAGCAGTAATTGTTTTTACTCTCAACTTAGAGATACTCCTTTCGAATTTCAGAAATATTACTGAGTATGTCAATCAGTTGTTTAATTGGACGGCGTTATGCATCAATCAGATATGCACCTTTATGTAAGTTTGGAGAAAAATATTTCGAAGTTTAAGTCAATGTTCACCGAATATTGTAGCGCCAACTAACAATACAGGATTTTGTAAGTTATTTTCCCTATTCAACAGTTATCCATCAACAATCCAAGAGCGGGAACATTTGGCGCTTAGGTGTATGATGCAAAATATTGATTAGCAATTTATGAAGATCTGGTTTGATAGTCGTTTGTTGCAAAACACAAATCTCTGAAAAAATAGGACTGATGAAGTTTACATTTTTCTTTAACAATAAGGCTATGTTTAAAGATTTGACGCTAAAAGTGTGCGTATACTTATTTCATGAGCCAGTGCAATATATATATATATATATATATATATATATATATATATATATATATATATAATGGTATTGAATAAGACTAGAAAAGAAACTATTTTGAAGTTTTATAAAGTATTGGCAGTTCCATCTCTTATCTATGGGTGTGCAACCTGGACATTAACAAAGGCAGATAGTAAACAAACAGAGGCTGCTGACATGAAGATGTTGAGAGCAATAGCAGGATACCAAAGGACCGATAAAAAGAAAAACGAAGATATAAGGACAGAACTTAATATATTTAATCTCTGTGAAAGAATAAAATATTATCAGAACGCTTATCTTCAGCACGTATTACGAATGAATGAACAGCGCATACCAAGACGAATGTACAATTATAAACCAATAGGGAGAAGAATGTTGGGAAGACCATTGAAGAGATGGAAGGACCAATTCCACCTAATGAGATCGGAACAGGCCATTGGGCTTAATCCTTGTTGTTGATGTGATGATATTTTAAAGGCGCTTAGCCGATTTGTGCATAACATCGTCCAATTTCAGTATTTCATTCACTTGTAAAGTTAAAAAATTCTGTTCTACTAGGGTGTTGAAAGTATCTACACACATTAAAATTTTACTTCAACGTGACGATAATCCAGTTTTTTTATTATTATTATTCTCTGAAAACATAGATGTGATAGTTATTTATCTAATAATTTTATCTCCTCCCACAAATATCTTTTACGAGTTTGCCCTAGATAGAAGAAAACATATCTAGTCATTTGTTCCACGTCCCTGCTTCTTTTCATAACCTCTCAAAACACTCTTCTCTTCAAGAGTTCATCTACCAAGATTCATCGCCTCATGTTCCGACCCCTAAACCACTGTAGAATCTCAACTCGCACAATGTTTCTGCAAAATATTATCATGAAGCAGAAGCATTAGGATGTAAATTTTACGTATATTAAAGATTAAATAAAAATAAAACGTAGTTTTATTTGATTTTCATATTTATTATATAATTCAGTGACAGCTGTTTCGGTACACTGTACCTTCTTCAGACATGTTAACAAATTATGAATTGTGTTCCAACTGATCTAAGCAACAATACAATAATATTTATTTAAATTTTTTAATTTAACAAAGGGGATTCATTCAAATCAAGTTGAGAATTTAACAGTTTTTTACTACTTTTAAATTTATTAATTTCTACAGCCTCCAAAAGATCTAACTAAATATTATAAATATGCTAACCACCTATTCCAATTTAATCACTGTTTCGATCCAAATTTTGAAATTTTACATATTTGTGATAAGGGTAAGAAGTTAGATCTTTTGGAGGCTGTAGAAATTAATAAATTTAAAAGTAGTAAAAAACTGTTAAATTCTCAACTTGATTTGAATGAATCCTCTTTGTTAAATTAAAAAATTTAAATAAATATTGTTGTATTGTTGCTTAGATCAGTTGGAACACAATTCATAATTTAACATGTCTGAAGAAGGTACAGTGTACCGAAACAGCTGTCACTGAATTATATAATAAATATGAAAATCAAATAAAACTACGTTTTATTTTTATTTAATTAATATATATGGATTTTCATCAAGTAAACACCAACTCAATTGATTATATATTAAAGAAGCTGAAAGTGAGTTGATTCGTTAGATTGTCGCACAATTCATCCATATATTGTCCGAAGGACTCTATAGACTAAAGTGAATTGAAAATCCAAAGATGATTTACATTACAAAAACTAAACAAATAATAAGCACATGCGAAATGAAAATCTTGAGAACTATTCAGGGGAAAACATTATTTGATAAAATACACAGAAATTAGAGACAAATGCCATATTCAAGACATAACCAAATTTATTATAGATAGACGAACATATTGGAAGGGTCATATACAAAGAATTGAAGAAAACCGGCTTGCAAAAAGAGCTAAAGAAGATAGACCAATGGAAGGGAGAAGAACAAGAGGAAGACCAGCCAAGAGATGGATAGACAGTGAATGCACATCCAATACGTCTTCCTCTGAGGAGTGATTTTGGAAATAAACAGGATGAAAATCCTACAAATTAAGTTACAGAAGAAGAAGATTTACATTAAAAAAGTAATGATAAACCATCACAGGAAAATTAGCCGACTACAAAAAAGTATCATTATAAATAGAACAATAGAAACATTGGTACGATATACAGAGTGCAGCATAAGCCACTTAACCGAAAATGCAAATACATTATTTTTCTGCAGCTTAAAACATCTATACAAAAGAAAACTACCGAAATTGTTCCCTAGTAAGCAAATTACTCAAACAGCAGTGTTTGAGATTATAATCGAATGTTAATGAAAGCTGCTGCACATAATACGTTTAATTGGGTCATGTCAAATGATACACCTGCTGTATGTATATCACATGGACAGGTTGAAATCTGAACGCCTGCTCGTCATTTTACGATTAATAAAACAGTCATGTTATACAAATTATTTGCAGCTGTGTTACAACCGTTCCGATTCTTAAAACCTGTATCACAAGCTTAGACATTATATATATATATATATATATATATATATATATGTGTGTGTGTGTGTGTGTGTGTAATGTGTGTGTGTAGTGTATTATAATTAAATGTTTGACATTGAGCAATGCAAACTATATATGACATAAGAAAAATAAATGCCTGGACGGGATTTGAACCCACACCTATGGGTTGGTACTCCAACGTGCTATCCATTACACCAGGGCAAATCTAACACAAACTTTTATTTTTCTTATATATATTGCAACTTTGGTTGAGGATACCTGTGTAAATAACAGAAACAATCCTTATATATATGTCCACCGCCGTGGTCTCGGGGTAGCGTGCTGCCTTGTCACGCAGCGGGCCAGGGTTCGATCCCGGCCGGGACAGTTTTTCTGGGTGAGGTTTTTATCGGGGTTTTTCCTCACCTGTAAGAGAAATGTCAGGAAAACTTTAAGGCCCAAATGGTCCCCGAAATCATATGGTCATGGTCATCGCAATCATCATCATTCATATTCATCTTAAGTTAAGCTTAGGATTAGGGACTCTCCTGGCGCACCATTATCAGCACCCATCGGGGCAACGTAACCCCGCTTTCCAGGCGCCCCAACCTCAGAAGTGGGTTACAAGTACGCCATGCCAGGAGAGAACCAGGAATGTCGAAAGACAAACCGGGGGCATTTGAAAAAAAAATACATATATATATATATATATATATATATATATATTAGCTAATGCCCGGCGTGCGTTGCTACGCCTAAATAAATAAAATATTAGAGATTATTTAAATTATCTTTATACGTTGGGACAAACCAAACATGGCGGTTGCTAGTCAATTTTTAATTTCGGATTTCAGATAAACCTCCGTCTCTAATTGTCGGATTTTGTTCATTTTTTGACAATACCTACCTCAGTTTATTTTAATAGGATATACTGAGTTTCATTGTGAAACATAGAAAATTGTAACCACTAGAGCGAGATTTAAATTTTCACTTAAGGTGAACTCATACACCTAATGGTTTTAGAGGGTCCAATAGTGAATACAAACATCCAGGGACCCACTCAAACACACATAAAAATTTCATCAAAATCAGTCCAGTCGTTTATGAGTTCAGTGACAAGAACTGTTTAACTTCTCCTTTATCCATGATTTTTTAAGTTCTCGCTGTCTCAGTCTCACATATAAAATTAAATCGATTTCTTGAACAGGGCGATTATTGTGAATCGGGTACTATCTCCTGAAAACTGTTTATATCTCACACGTTATTTATTATTTGAAATGGAGAAGATTTGCATAGGTAAACCATTGGAACTATAAATATTGTGAAACCATACATTTGCATTTTAAATCGTAGCTGAAATAAACAGTAGTTTTAAAAAACTAAAACAACACGCTTTATTTGAAAACCGAACTAAAAAATGAAAAATAATTTTAATTTCCAACACGCTTGGGATAAAATTAATGTGGCCAACAACAAAAATCATCTCCAACACATTTAGAATAAAACTAAAATTATCTACAAAAAAAATTATTTTACCATCAAAAGCGTGGGGTGTTTTTTATGGTTTTTAGAGACTTTACTTTTACCAATATCTGTTTATTATCAAGTATATTAATTGATATAGAGCACCCAACGCCTTTGATGGTAAAATTATATATTTTGTAGATAACTCTAGTTTTATTCTAAATGTGTCGAAAATTTTTTGTTGACCACGTTAATTTTATCCCAAGCGTGTTGGAAATTAAAATTATTTTTCATGTTTGAGTTCGGTTTTCTAATAAAGCGTGTTTTAGTTTTTTAAAACTATTATTTTTTTTAGTTTGGTTTTCCAATAAAGCGCGTTGTTTTAGTTTTTTACCTATTATTTATTTTTTTAGTTTTAATATTTCACAGAATACGATAAAAATGTAAATATATTTAAATTCGATACTATTGTAGTATGAGCTAAAAGTAATACTCTACTAAAAAAGTCCTCCGGGACGAATTTGAACCAGCGACCTATGGAATACTGAAATTATATACCACTACAGTCCACAGCTCTACCAACTGAGCTCTTACAACGATTGAGTAAGAAGCTGATAAGTCCGCAACCTATTATATCGGTTATTATTTTGATTTTCTGGTCAGGATTTTAGAAACATTTATGAAATTATTGTATTGTCATTGATCCTTTACAAGTGTACAAAGTTTCAAGTCGACCCAATGATTCTGGCCAGGATTTTAGAAAATTTATGAAATTATTGTATTGTCATTGATCCTTTACAAGTATACAAAGTTTCAAGTCGACCCAATGATTTTAAGTGGCTGAAAATCGTGTTGAAAGATTCCGTTACATAATTACACAAACACTTTTAATGATTTTCTGATGATTCTGGCCGGGATTTTGGAAACAATTTATGAAACTACTGTATTGTCATTGGTCGTTTATACAAGTATACAAAGTTTCAAGTCGATCCAATGATTTTAAGTTGGTGAAAATCGCGTTGAAACATTTCGTTAGATACAGGTCAAGCTAATATAACGCGTGTAAAAAATGGTTCTTTATTGAACAATCCTCGTATAATGTGAAAAAAATGAAAATCCTAAAATGATTGTTACAAAACAACAGTGGCATAAGGTGCATTTTTTATTACTTTTATAGTTAGCCTGTCACCATCGCCTATATTTCCATCACGACACACCTCCACGTGCATTTTTGTTTGTGAGTTTACATCTAATAAAAATCAACATATCTTAAATAACTAAAGCATGAGCTTCTATCTGCCAAATCTGTGAAACTCAAAGGAAACAAACAAAATTAAATCGCCGTTTGTTGACAAGATGTGCTTAATTAGTGTTGACAGATGTCCTCGTCACCTAATGCCAAACGATCAGAAGTAATATTGGGTCAAACACACATAGAATTCCAAGTTATAAAAATAAACAAATAAAATGGATCACTGTTAACGATGTTTCTATTCCCAAAACTTGCCGACTAAAAATCAAAGTGAAATCAGACACATTCTACAGTATACATGTCAACAAGTAGGTATAACCTACTGATATACTCAGTTGTGCTGAAAGAAAGATCGTTTAGACTTCAAGATCATATGGCATCTGTGAGCAACAAAATACTGTTTTTCTTTAAGCTATGTTTTTGCGCGATAGTGCCTTTTGTCCCGACGACATACTAAAGGACAACACGCACACACTATTGGGTAACACTAAGAAATTAGGACTAGAAGTAAGTATCAATAAAACTAAATATATGGTCACACGTAGAAATACATTATATAATGGAAATGGACAGCTAATGACAAATGAGGGAAATTTTGAGGAAGTGGCTGAATTCAAATACCTAGGAACAATAATCACAAATAGGAATGAGATGCACAAAGAAATTAAACATAGGCTCAATTCTGCAAATGCATGCTATTATGCATTGCATTGCAGAGACTTTTGATGTCCCAACTCCTTTCAAAAAACATTAAACTGAAAATATATAAAACTATTATTCTACCAGTTATGTTATATGGCTGCGAAACATGGACTCTTACTTTAAGGGAGGAAAGGAGATTACAAGTATTTAAGAATAAAGTACTCAGGAAAATTTTTTGAACCAAAGAGAGATGAACAGACAGGTGAATGGAGAAGACTTCATAACAATGAACTACATGGTCTTTATAGGAAGCCAGATATAATAAGAACAGTTAAGTCTCCTAGACTGCGATGGCCAGGACATGTTGCACGTATGGGAAATGAAAGACTTGCATGGAAGCTTCTTGTAGGAAAGCCAGAGGGAAAACGCCCAGTTGGTAGACCAATAATGAGGTGGGAGAATAATATTAACTATGATTTGAGGGTAGTAGATTATACAGGGAATGATTGGAAAGCATTAGCTCAGAAAAGGGATGTATGGAGAGCTTGTGTCCGCGCGGCTATGAACCTATCGGGTTCGATAGTGCCACTGAGTAAGTGCGTTTTGTCGTACTTACAGCAATGGCGACCATGATCAAAAGTTCAACTTCCTACATTTCGGGGTTGCCCACCTAAATAACTACACTGTAATAAAATAACTATTATTTCATATTACAATCGGCCGCGGTGGACTAGTGGTTATGCTCCTTGCCTCTGGTCCTGAGGGTCGCAGGTTCAAACCCGGCCGGGGTCGATGGAATTTTTAGGACGGAAAAATCCAAGGAGCAAGTTCTCCGGGAGGGACTTTAAGCCGTGGATCCCGAGTCTGAAGATATTCAGGCTCGTAAAAAATCCTTAAGCCTGAATGAAAAGGCCTCTAAGCAAAATGTACCAAATTTTCCGTCCTAGTACTACCTTGGTTTCCTAGATGTCAGTATGAGGCGGAACACTGACAACGGACCACTCAAAATGACATCTATGCGAAAACAGGTGTAACTAAATTAGTATGGTTCAGATTCTTCCATGTAGGGGGAGAGCGCCTAAATCTCTGTAAAGGGAAAAGACAGGCTTACAATACAATACATATTACAAAACGCACGTGGGAAGTAAAACCACTGCCCTCAATGTATACTATACTCCAGCCACTTGATGTCCGGCCCTGACGTTTTTATGACAGTGTTGCCGATATGGATATTCAGTGGGAGGGGCCGCTTTATGTATGCGGTTAGCAGAAATACAGCTGACAACATCCCAACAATTTCAAATTTTACTAGCGCGCTATAGCGGCGTCAAGAGCAGTGATTGATTGTGACATCTGGGCCCATGCCTCCACCCCTTGGGATACCTCGGTAAAAGACCATACTCCCAAGTCCCACCAGTATCTTGTGCTACCTATCTATTCGCGTCCACGTTCAAGAGTTCTCGGCTTAAAACCAACACCTCAGGGAGAAATTGGAGTCGCAACTTCAGGGAAATTGCTGAGCTACATAGTATTGTCACGTCGCTCATTCCTGACGACCCCACAGTTGGTCCACGGGCTCCTCGAGCATAGCCGGGAGGACTGCTGTCGCAGACCCACCGACCATTCTGCTGTTCTACCTCCAGGGACGCATCCTGCAGCCGTTGTGACACCGGCTAGGGCTTGAATTCTCAAGCCCCGCAGTGTGAGACTTTAGTGCATCTCTTGGTGACCCCACAGTTTGTCCACGAGCCCGTAGGCTTAGCCGGGAACCAGCACAGTTGCTCCCCTCTGCACTGGTCCGAACCGTGCCCTGGTCTGCCCCCAGGGACGTGTCCTGTTGCAGTTATGGTCCAGCACGGAGCTCGCAAGCTCCAACAGGTGAGCAATAGTACGACAAGGCGCTCAACTCCTGCCGACCCCTCTAATGGTTCACGAGTCCCTTGGACTTAGCCGGGAGGACTATCTAGCAGATCCACCGACCTTTCCCCCAGTGCACCACCTGGGGATGTGTTTTGTTGCTGAAGTGGGTCCAGCCTGAGCATTAGTACGTCAGGTCGCTCAACTCCTGACGACCTCACAGATTGTTCTTGAGTCACTCGGTCCCGGAGTCGACGCTAATCCCACACCCAAAAGACCGCGCTTCCTCCTTTTCCGAGCTTACTGACCTGGTGGTAATTCCAAGCATTACGCCCGGTATTGTCCCAACCAGCCCGTTCGCAAGACTAGGCCTAGTCGTGCCGCTGCTGTGAGTCCAGCCCACTGAGCAATGTAGGCCCATCGCCCATGGTGCCCCCACAGACGTCCTCGATTTCATTGAACCAAGAAAAAGGAGCTTCTGATCTCCAATCTCCCACCATTTCGCCACAGTTAAGTCTCGTAGCCTGCGATGGGCAGGACATGTGGCACGAATGGGGAATGAAAGACGTGCATGGAAGCTTCTTGTAGGAAAACCAGAGGGAAAACGTCCAGTTGGTAATCCAAGAATGTGATGGGAGAATAACATTAACTATGATTTGAGGGAAGTAGATTATGCAGGGGATGATTGGAAAACTTTGGCTCAGGATAGGGATATATGGAGAGCTTATGTCCGCGTGGCCATGAACCTATGGGTTCGATAGTGCCAGTGAGTTAGTTAGTTGTATGAATTGTGTGTGCTACGTGAAGTATTTTTTTTCAACGATGAGTATAAACATATTTTAGAAACTTCGACTAGTTGCTCCCACTCTCCGACTGGCCGTGCATCAACCGTTTGAAAATATACGCGGGAAGATTCTCTTAATTGAGCTAACGGACTATAGTAAAATCGTGACAAAAAACATAACCCAAATTGATTCCAAGACGTGTTTCGCTTTTATAGAGAGCACCATCAGGTGTAAGAACACAATAAAAGCAGACCACAAGCACTACTTAATAAATTAATGAGCATCTCAGTCTATGGGATTTAACTGTTATGATTATTTCTGCATTTTCCTAGAGATTATGTAGCTCATTGTTGTATAGGTTTTCCATTAACCTGTATGTTCGTCTCTCTTTGATCCAAAACATTTTCCTAAGCTCTTTATTCTCAAATACTCCTAATATCTTCTCCTAAAGACTGTGCAACTTACTGCTGTTTTTCCATTAGCCTGTCTGTTCGTCTCTCTTTGATCCAAAACATTTTCCTAGGTTCTTTATTCTCAAATACTCCTAATATCTTCTCCTAAAGAACGTGCAACTTACTGCTGTTTTTCCATTAACCTATCTGTTCGTCTCTCTTTGATCCAAAACATTTTCCTAGGTTCTTTATTCTCAAATACTCCTAATATCTTCTCCTAAAGACTGTGCAACTTACTGCTGTTTTTCCATTAACCTCTCTGTTCGTCTCTCTTTGATCCAAAACATTTTCCTAAGCTCTTTATTCTCAAATACTCCTAATATCTTCTCCTGAAGATTGTGCAACTCACTGCTGTTTTTCCATTAGCCTGTCTGTTCGTCTCTCTTTGATCCAAAACATTTTCCTAGGTTCTTTATTCTCAAATACTCCTAATATCTTCTCCTAAAGACTGTGCAACTTACTGCTGTTTTTCCATTAGCCTGTCTGTTCGTCTCTCTTTGATCCAAAACATTTTCCTAGGTTCTTTATTCTCAAATACTCCTAATATCTTCTCCTAAAGACTGTGCAACTTACTGTTGTTTTTCCATTAGCCTGTCTGTTCGTCTCTCTTTGATCCAAAACATTTTCCTACGTTCTTTATTCTCAAATACTCCTAATATCTTCTCCTAAAGACTGTGCAACTTACTGCTGTTTTTCCATTAGCCTGTCTGTTCGTCTCTCTTTGATCCAAAACATTTTCCTAGGTTCTTTATTCTCAAATACTCCTAATATCTTCTCCTAAAGACTGTGCAACTTACTGTTGTTTTTCCATTAGCCTGTCTGTTCGTCTCTCTTTGATCCAAAACATTTTCCTACGTTCTTTATTCTCAAATATTCCTAATATCTTTTCCTAAAGACTGTGCAACTTACTGCTGTTTTTCCATTAGCCTGTCTGTTCGTCTCTCTTTGATCCAAAACATTTTCCTAAGCTCTTTATTCTCAAATACTCCTAATATCTTCTCCTAAAAATTGTGTAACTCACTGCTGTTTTTCCATTAGCCTGTCTGTTCGTCTCTCTTTGGTCCAAAACATTTTCCTAAGCTCTTTATTCTCAAATACTTCTAATATCTTCTCCTAAAGATTATGTAGCTCACTGCTGTATAGGTTTTCCATTAGCCTGTCTGTTCGTCACTCTTTGATACAAAAAATGTTTCTATGCTCTTTATTATCGAACACTCCTAATATTTTTATCTATGAGATTTGACTGTTCTTATTGTATCTGCCTTCCCCTAAAGACTATGTAGGTCACTGCTTTATAGGTTATCCATTAACCTGTCTGTTCGTCTCTCTTTGATCCAAAAATGTTCCTAAGCTCTTTATTCTCAAACACTCCTAATATCTTCCCCTAAAGATCGTGTAACTCACTGCTGTATAAGTTTTTCATTCTCCTGTCTCTTGGTCTCTCTATGATCCAAATGTTTTCCTACGCTCTTTATTCTCAAATATTTCTAATATTTACCCTTCTCTTAAAGTATTATTATTATTATTATTATTATTATTATTATTATTATTATTATTATTATTGTTATTATTACTATTATTAAATTAAAATATGTTTTACAACCTTATAGGCCTAAGTGAAAAAATAACCTTTTGATGACTATATTTTTGGGGCACGACGTAGCGTAGTGGTTAAGATACTACGCTACAAGCCGGAAGGTCGAGGGTTCAAGTCCCGGTGGGGTCAGGATTTTTAAACTGACCCAAACCTTCCGGCGGCATTATGACTCTGGGGTCGACTCAGCCTCTAACGGAAATAAGTACCAGATGCTTGTTTCTGGGGGTAAAGACAGCCGTCACGCAGGCCTGGCATTAAGTGCCGATTGTCTAGAAAAGTGGAAGACTTAACCTCCTACTACCCCAAAGGCCTCCTAAGGCCTGTAGTGGGATCACTTTACCTTCGACTATATTTTTACGTAACTTTTTTTTTAGAGAATACTAGCTAATACCCTGCGTGCGCTGCTACACCTAAATAAATAATAATGTGTGTTTGCATTTAGTTGAATAAGTAAAAGCAAAAATAAATATAAATTTATAATCTACGCATCCCGATGTACTTGACATAAATGAGCTGAAAGACAAAATGCGTTATTTTGAGTTATCCTTAAAAGATAAACATATGCTGTCGCGGACTTTTCTGTAGTTGTTTTAGATATTCAATTCTCTGTACAATAATGTTGTGTATTTGTTATGGTTTAGGCAGCGAAAGCCATTTAAGCTTACAAAAAGCGACATTTCTTCGTTTTTCATTACAGAAGGTGATTTTTAAGGGTGAAGGGCTTGAGCATTAAAACTCCTTTATAACCTATAATCTTCGCGGGAAAATCCTGCAAAAAAACCCTATCAAAATCGGATGAACGGCATAGCCGCGCATGAAGTACGAACATACAAACATTCATTTTTATATATTAGATTACTCAGTTGTTACATACTCACTTTATAACTTGATGTATTTATAAACTTAAAATATGTTATTTAAGTTATCTTTATTACGGAAAGTGCTACGCGTATTAAAACAATTTTTCAGTAAAAGTGCATGTAACTGGTGAGCTGTAACTTACATAATGCCCATTTAATTAACCAGCACATGTTAACTGTTCCCTCGCACTTCTGGTTATTAAAAACATAAAACTACGCGAATTAAATGATCTTGGTGGGACAGACCACTGCAGCACGCGACTTAATTACAAAATGTTTCAATAGATAAAATACATTTAGCTTTCATAAAAATATTTTAAACCGAACAACCATTAACTTGTCCATGTTCATGTCAATAGCAAATTACTAGTTTCAATGTCAACAGAAAACTTGCATTTCTAAGATAAAAACACATCGGTTTTTATCATGGTAAGGACAATATTATGAATAATAAAACATACACAAAACAGACCTTCGTTCCTTACTAGGTTTCACTATACCTCTATTAAAATAAACTGCATATTTGGAGAGAACGCGCATGAACTACGTAACTGAGACAATTCCATAGATGGTCCTGATATATATTATGGACACACACACACACACACACATATATATATATATATATATATATATATTATATTGCAGATTTTCGCGGATAGAAGTATGAATATGAAAGTTTCCTTGGGTTTTCCGCGTCTTGGATTCAAGTTCGGCCTCTGGCCACTGATTCCGACGTTTCGGCATGATAAGTTCGAGTCACAGGTTTAGGTCTTATATAATAAAATACATATAGAGTTTTCGCTGTGGTCCGTTTCCGAAGACGTATACCCATCCAAGGTTTAGTTCTTATGTAGAAGGTGTTTAACTACATAATAACTAAACCTTGGATGGGTGTACGTCTTCGGAAACGGACCACAGCGAAAACTCTATATGTATTTTATTATATAAGACCTAAACCTGTGACTCGAACTTATCATTCCTTGATAATGACATGTGGGATCATGCCGAAACGTCGGAATCAGTGGCCAGAGGCCGAACTTGAATCCAAGACGCCGAAAACCCAAGAAAACTTTCATATATATATATATATATATATATATAGAGAGAGAGAGAGAGAGAGAGAGAGAGAGAGAGAGATATTATATATTTAAGATTAAAATGGGTCGTGTCCACTTTCGGTTCATTTACAAGTGAGAAGGTTTACTGATAGCTCAAGAATATATTTGTGTTCACAATTTCATTTTTCTAATGTTTCAAAACGTCTAATAAAACACAATATTTGTTATATGCATAATGCTTATAATAGCTAATACCGGGCGTGTGCTACTACGCCTAATTGAATTAAATGTGTTTTTATATTTAGATGAATAAGTAAAAGGAAAAAAATTACAAATTTATACCATAATTATTTTATATATCTCCCGGGAATCTACTTATCCTATCTTCTTGGCATAAATGACCTGAAAGACAAAAATGGTTATTGAAAGTTATCCGTAAAAGAATGCCTGCTTTGCGCTGCTATGCTTGCCCGGGAAGCTAGTCATCACGATCTTCTTGGCATCAATGAGCTGAAAGATAAAAATGGTTATTGTGGGGTGTACAAGAGGAGCCGGGCATGATAGACATTATAGAAAAGAAAATATTACAGCGGTATGACCATGTCAAAAGAATGCCAGAGCAAAGATTGCCTAAAATTGTTATGGAATATAACCCAATGGAAAGCTGGAAAAGAGGAAGACAGAAGAAAACTTGGATAGAAGAGGTACAGCGGCTATGATTATCAGAAGATTGGAGGAAGAGCAATGGATGAACAGAGAGGAATGGCGTTTGGTTTCCGAAAGACGGCAGCAGCTGCCATGATACCGGATTATGATGATGCGAGTTATCCGTAAAAGATAGACATATGCTGTCGTAACTTTTTTGTAGACTCTTTTCTTAGATATTCAATTCTGTGTACATTAATTTTATGGTTTAGGCAGCGTTAGCCATTTAAGCGTCCTAAAAGTTTCGACAAACACTTTTTCTACAAAGGGTGATTTTTAAGGGCGGAGGCGTTGAGTATTACAACTCTCTTATAACCTAAAACCTTCCCGGGAAACTCTTGAACATTTTGTAAAAAACCACATCACAATCAGGTGAATGGTGTGGAAGCGCATAAAGGACAGACATTCTTATATATATATATATATATCCATAGTAATTCTGCCCGAAGGCAGGTCCTTCACTGCAATCATAGCATTTTCATGCTATGCTTGCAGCTTTACTAGGGAATTGCGGGTGTGGTAGCTTCCCGTTGCTTTCCACACCGGTGAAGGATGATGATGATAATGATAAGGATGATGATGGCCATATGATTTCGGGGACCGTTTGGGCCTTAAAGTTTTCCTGACATTTGCCTTACAGGTGAGGAAAAACCCCGATAAAAACCTCACCCAGAAAAACTGCCCCGACCGGAGATCGAACCCGGGCCCGCTGTGTGACAAGGCAGCACGCTACCTCGAGACTACAGCGGTGGACATATATATATATATATATATATATATATTAAGCAAGAAAAATATATGAAAAAATATAGTTTTCACGAAATATGACCCATTTTAATAACTCAAGGGCTCAAATATGGAAAAACAAATGTCTTAAACCGCCACGAACACCCTAATTCCCAAACAAAGAACGAAATTTTAACATATGTAAAAAATATGTATTTACACTAAAATCCTACCCCTGATGAACTGTTAACGAATAGATATTATTGCATTTAGACCATCTTCTAAAATTGGTATGATGTTAAATCCCACAGTTTGTTTTGAGACTCATAGCGGCCAGCATGAGGAAGTTGACTTTGAGAAGAAACCTATAGGCCTATATGAGCCAACAGTTGACTATTACAAAGATAAATACAAATGAGATAGCATAACTGTCACAGGATTGGTGATAGGGGCAAGAGGTAATATACCAGGATACTTGGCAAAATTTTGGAATTCCTTATATTTCGATAGAGTTTAACTTTCTAAAATAGTCATCACTGCCATTAGAGGGTCAATTTCAATTTTAAAAAACGATCTTTAAAACAATTTTACTTTACAAAACATACTTCATTACAATTTGAAATTTTTTAATGTCTTTACAAAATGTATTTCATAAATTTCAAAAATTAATTGTCTGTATCACTTTGTCCTTGTGGCAATCCTCTAATGAGAAAAGTTTTATCTCCTTGTATCTTGTAAGCCCATGTTTCCCTTAACAGAGATTTAGACGCTCTCCCCCTACAGGGAAGAATTTGAACCATACTAATTTAGTTACACTTGTTTTTGTATAGATGTCATTTGAGTGGTCCGTGATCAGTGTTCTGCCTCATACTGACATCCAGGAAACCAAGGTAGTACTAGGACGGGAAAATTCGGTAAATTTTGCTTAGAGGCCTTTTCATTCAGGCTTAAGGATCTTTTACGAGCCTGAAAATCTTCAGACTCGGGACCCATGGCTTATCTCCCGGAGGACTTGCTCCTTGGATTTTTCCATCCTAAAAAAGCCCATCGACCCCGGCCGGGCTTGAACCCGCGACCCTCGGGACGAGAGGCAAGGAGCATAAACACTAGTCCACCGCGGCCGATTCAGTTGACTATTACAAAGATAAATACCAATGAGATAGCATAACTGTCACAGGATTGACAAGAGGTATTCTTAGCCAAATTTTGGAATTCCTTAGATTTGGACAGAGTGTATCTTTCTAAAATTGCCATCGCTGCCATTAGAGGGTCAATTTCAATTTTAAGAAACCGTCCTTAAAAACAATTTTACTTTATAGTATGTATACTTCAGTTACAATTTGAAAATGTTTAATGTATTTACAAAATGGATTTCTTAAATTTCGAAAATCAATTGTCTATCACTTTGTCCTTGTGGCAATCCTCTAACGAGGAAAGTTTTATACAATAAAACAATCTAAATCTCAAGAAACACTGACATATTTGCAAGATATCTTCTATTTGACAATCCGGCTGATTTCCATGAAGCTTCTCAGTAAGATAAATGTCTCCTGGAAGCGTTACGAGCGCTTCGCAGGACAAGGATGGTGGAAGGGCTGCTTCCTCTGAGCCTCCAAACATGCTCCTCTGGGTATCCACCCCCCAAGAGAGGGCTGCTTCTTCCGCTCTTCAAGCCCTACAAGTTTAGCTGTGCTATTCCTTGTCGCCCTGTTTGGCTACAATGTGGAAAGAGATATTGACTCCAAAATAATTAAATTTCAGACGGTGTGTGGAACAATACAGAGAACATTCAAAAATAAAATTAGAAATGAAACCGAGATAAAAATGTATAATGTTATGGCGGTTCCCACAATATTGTATGGATGTGAAACTTGGGCTCCAGTGAAAAAACAGAAGGATAGAATACAGACGGCGGAGATGAGGTTCCTAAGACAAGTAAAAGGACGTACAAGACTTGATAGAATAAGAAATGAGGATATAAGAGAAGAATTGAAAGTACAGCCTTTATTGGATTAGGTCACGAATTACAGACAGAAATGGATTGATCACATGGATGGAATGAGTAAGGAGAGATATCCATTGTTAGCAAGAAATTATCAAGCAAGAGGAAGACGTGATGTTGGAAGACCTAGAAGACGTTGGGCTGATGCATTATGAAGTCGGAACGGTCAATTGCCTAATCCCTGGAGTGATGATGATGATGATGATCTTCTATTTGACATCGGACAGTCGTTAAATAACGATATATAAAATGTAAGTGGTACAGCGTACAATATTCAATTTGCTGAGTAAAGAATGGGGAACGACACCAGCTCGATTAAAGATGTTAAATAGCTCTTGCCAGCCCAGACAGCGATTGCTCGTTGAAAAATACGAGCTGAAACAAGACAGACGACTCTAAACATTTAGGCACACCAGGAACGTGTCCAGACTGCCACTTTGTTCAACAACTCCCCTGTCACTCTTAATGGATCCCTCAAATAAACACGACATTAAATAATACTCATTTTATGACCAATAAACATTTGTAGCAGCCAGGTCGTGTCAAGAGATAACCCATGTTATTTCTTTCCCTACTGATTATTTATAGAAACTCTCCACTACTTAACTACAATTATAACTAACTAACTCACTGGCTCTAAAAATCTATTTTTTTTTCAAATGCCCCAGGTTAACTTTCGACATTCCTTGTGTTCTCTCCTGGCATGGCGTACTTGTAACCCACTTCTGAGGTGGGGGCGCCTGGAAGGCGGGGTTACGTTGCCCCGATGATATGATGGGTGATGATGATGATAGTGGTGCGCCAGGAGAGTCACTAATCCTAAGCTTAACCTAAGATGAATATGAATGATGATTGCGATGGGCATATGATTTCGGGGACAGTTTGGGCCTGACATTTGTCTTACAGAGTGAGGAAAAACCCCGATAAAAACCTCACCCAGAAAAACTGTCCCGACTGGGAATCGAACCCGGGCCCGCTGCGTGACAAGGCAACACGCTACCCCGAGACCACAGCGGTGGACAAAAAATCTACAATTATTGATAATGGTAAATTAGATATACTCCAACTTAAATTCTACCCCCCTTAAAAATAAAACTTTACAAGGATTATAAAACCAACTGGAGCTTTAATAAATTTTACAATCCTATCATCTATACTATGGAACATTCTGTCGAAACCGTAGGTTCTTATTAATTAGATTTCATAGCCTCATCAAAAATAATTAGAAATAAATTAAAATTTAAATTTCACCTAAAAACTTACCTTTTAAACCTTCAACTAAAAGATTAACTGGCCGCGTGGACATAAGCTCTCCATACATCCCTATCCTGAGGTAATGTTTTCCAATCATCCCCTGTATAATTTACTTCCCTCAAATCATGGATGTTATTCTCCCATCTCATTATTGGCCTACAAACTGGGTGTTTTTTCTCTGGTTCCTACCAGAAGTTTCCATGCACCTATTTCATCACCCAGGATGCATGTCCTGCCCATTGCAGCCTACGAGATTGAACTGCTCTTATTAATATTTAATTTTAGGAAGTTATATTTTGAGGTTATTTTAATTATATTATTTTTGGTCTGGACATCTTACCTCAATATTAATGTTGATTTGTTCTTGGACATGTTTCAAAACAATTCTCTGTTTTATCTTCAGCTTCCCAGAGTCTGGGAAAGCTGAAGATAAAACAGAGAATTGTTTTGAAACATGTCCAAGAACAAATCAACATTAATATTGAGGTAAGATGTCCAGACCAAAAATAATATAATGCTCTTATTAAATCTGGCTTCCTATGCATATCATGAAGGTATTATGTAGTTTTCTCCATTCACCTCTCTTCATCGCTTTTTGGTCCAAAAAAATGTCCTAAGAACATTGCATTATGTGCTTATAGAAGTGTTTCTGTGAAGTTTGGTGTTTATAAGTAGAATTGTTTCAGAATTATGATTTGTATATCAATTTTTTCATTATTTTCTAAAAAATGTTCCTTAGATTACATTTTTAAATATTCTCTCATGAAATTTGAGATTCAGAGTCTTTATGATTCCACCAAACACATTTGCTATGCAAAAAAAAAACATAAAGCGAGGATACAGCTTATTTTTCATTTTTTTAAATAAAAAATTAATTTCAATTTCAATTTAAAAGAACACGTGTGTCTTGAACTAGTAACGGCATAGCAAATTTCAATTAGCATATATTGATTGGGGAGTCCAACTACAAAATTTCAATTTGATAACATAAAAATTGCATCGTAAGGAGCATTTTAAGTTTTGGAAAATGTCAGAAAAAATGGAAACAGAAAAAAAAAAACACATTAAAATTTAAACAGTAAAGCTGACCACATGTTTAGGGGTATTTAAACTCGTTATGTGACGGACTCAATTTTGCTCCTTAAAAAAAGTCCACCGCTGTGGTCTCGAGGTAGTGTACTGCCTTGTCACGTAACGGGCCCGGGCTCGATTCCCGGTTGGGATAGGCTCATGGGTGAGGTTTTTCCTCACCTGTAACACAAATATCACTTAGCATAGGGTCCAACGGTCCCCGAAAATCATCCGGCCATCATCATCCATCACCATGTGAAAAGCTACCACACCTACAATTCCTTAGTAAATCTGCAAAGCATAGCATGGAAATGCTATGATTGCAGTGAAAGACCTGCCCTCGGACAGAATTACTATAGAATAGAATAGAATAAAAAAATGTACATGAAAATGATCCTAAGGAATCATAGTTATTAAAAAGCAAATAAACATTTTTTTTTTCAATTTTTAAAAAAATGTTCACCATTTGGTGCCCTTAAGGCATTTTTCACATAATTTGGGGAGAAAAATCAACATATAGGCTATATTTCTCTAAGGTAAGTATTCACATGTCCCGCGTCATAGCCGAGTGGTTAAGGCAGGCAGTCTTGACGCAGAGATACGGGACTTGAACTGGTTCGAGTCTCCATGGGGGAAGAAATTTTCTCATGGTATTTCGGCCAGTATGGGACCGATGCACACCCAGCATCGTGAGGCATTTGGGTAGTTACAATAAGAAGCGGCTCCAGGTTGAGAAAACCAGCTATAACGGCTGGGGGACTCGACATGCTGACCACACGTCACCCCTACACTGGCTGATGATCATCTACCTCCGACACTGACACATGTGGATGTGATGCCAGCAGCCGGCTGGTAGGCTAAGGGCCTTCTAGGCCTGTCGCGCCAGGAGTCAAGTATTCACATGCTGCAACAATAATTTAACAGTTTTATAATTCATGTTGTAGCATGGTAGCATAGAATCTCCCCCGGGATTTCCGACCTGTCGGGAGAGAGATTTTAAATCTTTGGATCACAAACCTTTTTTTTTTTTTTTTTTTTTCCTGAACAAGTACATGGAGGGCCTCTCCGAATGAGTGATCACTCAATCCAGAGCCTCCTGAGGGAACGCAACATTAAGATAAAATACAAAATACATTCAATGCAATACAATAGCATGCGTTTTCAAGGTTGAGCTTATGTTTAAGTTATTAATGTACACCATGATTGTTCGTTATTATTGTTATATATAGATATTCGATTCCACTCTTGACATCCCACCTCCATTAAAAAAAACGTTAAACTGAAAATATATAAAAACTATTATTCTACCAGTTATATTATATGGATGCGAAACATGGACTCTTACTTTAAGGGAGGAAATGAGATTACGAGTTTTTGAGAATAAAGTTCTTAGGAAAAATTTTGGACCAAAGAGAGATGAACAGACAGGTGAATGGAGAAAACTACATAACAGTGAACTAAGTGGTCTTTATAGGAAGCCGGATATAATAAGAACAGCTAAGTCTCGTAGACTGCGATGGGCAGGACATGTGGCACGAATGGGGGAATGAAAGACGTGCATGGAAGCTTCTTGTAGAAAAACCTGAGGGGAAATAGGCCCAGTTGGTAGACCAAAAATGAGGTGAGAGAACAACATTAACTATGATGAGGGAAATATATTCTTCTTCTTCTTCACTTCACGGGCTAGGCATAAATTGCCTGTTCCGCCTCACAGTTGTTCTGTCCCGTCCGGCTCAGCACTGTAAGAGAGATGAGTTTGGATATTTTTACGTGGTCGGGTTACCACACAACCAGATTTCCTAGTGGATCGTTGATTTATTTCGGAGTTTCCTTCTCCTAGACGGATTGCTAACCAAAGCTTTGGAGTCCCATCTACCACTTGGCTTGCAGGTTTCCACTTCCGCCTTCTTTACCGTTGAGAACAATTTTCTTCATCCACTTCTGAAGCCGTTAAGGTTCCCTCGTTGGAGCTAGTTCGCTTCTCTTCTCCTCTTACTAGATAGCAAGCCAGTTAAAAACCAGACTTCCCTATCTAGTCATCTGGGTCATTAGGTACTGAGCCCCTCCACCACGATAAGATCTAGCCCGTGGGGAGCTGGAAGTAGATTATACAGGAATTATTGGAAAACATTAGCTCAGGATAGGGATGTATGGAGAGCATATGTCCGCGCGGCCATGAACCTACGGGTTCGATAGTGCCAGTGAGTTAGTTAGTTAGATATTCGATTCCATCGCTTCTTCAAAATGTCCTTTATTCCCGTTCCCATTTTAATAATGTATAATGATACAAAAAATAATAGTAATAATAACGCGACGGAAACAAGCCCTGCATACTCACGGGCAATTAATCTCTGTCCACTAACATGACTTTTAGCGTCGAGAAACAAAGCAGTAAAGTCATGATAGCATTTCCTGTCAAGTTTCATAGAACGGACGACACACTTGGGGGGAATGAAACGAGACTTTTTTTCATTATCGCTGTAACATTATCTCGTGCAACGTTTGTAACTTCATCTTAGCAAGCAGGAAACTTAAAACTTTTGTCTCAAATTTGCAGTTGTAAATTCACTGCTGGGGGAAGGGGGTTAGAAAGAGAGAGAGCGCCAAAAAACAATAACAGCAAGTAGCTTAATGAGTGTCACAGAAAAAAAAGCAAGAAAGAAAATAGCGATAAAACATTCAAAGGTATTTATGATAAAACTAAAATTTAGACATTTGTAAGGAATTGGGGCTGCAAGTAAACATAAAAAAAATACGTGCCCACACATCGCAATTAATTACCCTGTACAATGGAAATGGCCCTCCATGGTATCTTTACCTTGTCGTGGTGGAGTGGCTTGCGTGCTTAAATGATCCTGAGAGCTATGCCGGCGGTAGCATTGCTGCCGATAGGGTTACCCATGCCGGACTGGTCGAAGGTGATAAGCCAGACGAAAAAAGTACCTTGGTCGAAAGAGTGACGATCTTTCGCCGTAAAAATACAACCGTCAAGAAATGCGGACAAGGGTTCAACTGGGGTAAAGAGCTTATGTCCGCGCGGCCATGAACCTACGGGTTCGATAGTGCCAGTGAGTAAGTAAGTAAGTAAGTACAATGGAAATGGATAATGACAAATGAGGGAAATTTTGAAGAAGTGGCTCAATTAAAATACCTAGGAACAATAATTACAAACAGGGACGAGGTGCACGAAGAAATGAAACATAGGGTCAATTCTGGAAAAATATGCTAATACGCATCATAGGGACTTTAGTCAACATAACTTATCTAAAAAAAGAAAACATTAAATTGAAAATACATAACAATGTTATTCTCCCAGTTGTATGAATGCGAAACTTTAAGAGAGGAGAAAATATTATGAGTATTTGAGAATAAAGTTATTAGGAAAATTTAAGACCAAACAGACAGGTGAATGGAGAAGACTACTTAACAGTGATCTTTATGGGAAATCAGGTGTAAGAACACTTGTCTCTTAGACTGCGATGGATATGACATGTGGCACAAATGGGGATTGAAAGAGGGGCTTCGAAACTCCTTAGGCTGCTGAAATGAAGATGTTGAGAGCAGTAGCAGGATACCAAAGGACCGATAAAAAGAAAAAACGAAGATATAAGAACAGAACTTAATATATTTAATCTCTGTGAAAGAATAAAATACCATCAAAATGCTTACCTTCAGCATGTACTACGAATGAATGAACAGCGCATACCAAGAAGAATGTATAACTATAAACCAAAAGGGAGAAGATTGTTGGGAAGACCATTGAAGAGATAAAAAAAGTAAAGTGATCCCACAACAGACCCGGAAGCCCTTGGGATAGTAGGAGGTTAAGGCTCCCACTTTTTCTAGACAATTGGCACTTTATGTCAGCTGGGTTGTCAGTCCTGCGTGACGGCCTTTACCCCCAGAACAAGCGTCTGGTACTCATTTTCGTTAGAGGCTGAGTCGACCCCAGGGCCATAGTGCCGCCAGAGGTTTTGGGTCAGTTTAAAAATCCTGACCCCATCGGGACTTGAACCCTCGACCCTCCGGCTTGTAGCTCAGTGCCTTAACCACTACGCTACGGCGTGCCCCACCATTGAAGAGATGGAAGGACCAATTCGACCTATAATCAGATCGGAACAGGTCATTGGGCTTAGTCCTTGTAGTTGATGATGATGATGATTTGAAGGAGTTATATTATATAGGGGATGATTGGAAGATGTTGACTAAGTATAGGGATGTATGGAGAGCTTTTGTCTGTGCGGCCATATAGATTACCTTCGTAACCAACTCACTGGCAATATCCAACCCGTATGTTCATGTTCTCGCAGACATAAGCTCTCCATACATGCATAATCTAACCTAATGACTTGCAACAATCCCCTGTATAATCTACTTCCCTCAAATCATGGTTAATGTTACTCTTCCAGCTCATTCCGACGCTTTATTTTTTTTTTTCATGTAATGAATTTTCATGCCGCTCTTTCATTTCCCATTCGTGCCACATGTACGAGACTTTAACTATTCTTATTACATTTGGCTCCCCATAAAGATCATGTAGCTCACAGTTAGGTCTTCTCCATTCGGCTAATCGTACTCTTTGGCCAAAAAATGTTCCTGTGAACTTTATTTTCAAATATTCCCGTTTTTTCCTCTCGTAAAGTTAGAGTCCATGTTTCGCATCTATATAATATAACTGAGAGAATAAGTTCTATATATTTTCAGTTTGGCTAGAGGCTGGTAACCTCTACTAGTAAAAAAATAACTTACTCATAAACTTCAGCAGAAGAAAATCCGGATTTATGACTAATAAAATAGCAAAATTCCAGGGAATATGTGGAACGATAAAACGATCACTAAATAATAAAACAACAAGAGAGACCCAATTGAAATTTTATAAAACGTTGGCAGTACCGGTACTGCTCTATTGTTCAGAAGCCTGGATACATAAAAAAAAACAAGATCTAAGTAGGATAACGGTGGCAGAAATGAATTTTTTGAGATCTGTTAAAGGGTGCACTAAGGAAGACAGAATCAAGAACATAGAAATAAGACAGGAGCTTGAAATATTTGCAATAACTGATAAAATAGATACATATAGACAAAAATGGAAGCAACACATAGACAGAATGAATGAAGATAGATATTCAAAACAAATAACAAAACACAAACCTAAAGGCACCCGAGATGTGGGCAGACCTAGAAAGAGATGGGCTGAAGTCGGAACGGGTCAGCAGACCTAATCCATGAATGCAGATGATGATGATGATGATATTTTCAGTTTAACTTTTTTGACACATGTTGGGACTTATTTAACATTTTCCAATACTGTTATTTTAACACAGTTCCAATAATGGATCATATTATATTATAATGATATTGTGAAAAGAAAAATTAATGTCTGAACCAGGAATCGAACCGTGGATCTCTCTTTCTCCGTAGGAATGTGCAGCCCACTACACCAGTCTAAAATACTGTAGTGGGCTGCACACTCCAACGGAGAAGGAGAAGTCCACGGTTCGATTCCTGGTTCAGACATTAATTTTTCTTTTCACAAAATTATTATATAGTCCACCGCTGTGGTCTCGAGGTAGTGTGCTGCCTTGTCACGCAGCGGGCCCAGGTTTGATCCCCGGTCGGGGCAGTTTTTCTGGGTGAGGTTTTTATCGGGGGTTTTCCTCACCTGTAAGACAAATGCCAGGAAAACTTTAAGGCCCAAACAGTCCCCGAAATCATATGGCCATCACCATCATCATCCTTATTATCATCATCATCCTTCACCGGTGTGGAAAGCAACGGGAAGCTACCACACCTACAATTCCCCAGTAAAGCTGCAAGCATGGCATGAAAATGCTATGATTGCAGTGAAGGACCTGCCCTCGGGCAGAATTACTAAGGCTGGAATATTATAATATTATAACATGTTGGGACAAGAGTCCCTGTAATGCATAACATGCATTTCCAGAATTGAGCCTATGTTTAATTTCTTTGTGCATATCATTTCAGTTTATATTTATAATTCCTTGGTGTTTGAATTCATTCACTTCTTCAAAATTTCCCTCATTTGTCATTAACTGTCGACTTACATTATATAATGTATTTCTATGTGTAACCATATATTCAACATTACTCCTGTTTACTTCTACCCCCAATTTCTTAGTGATACTCAATAGAGTGTGCGTGTTGGCCCTTAGTATCTCCTCATTATCGCCTAATAATATTACATTGTCACAAGTAATACCACTAGTGGTTTCCAATTTATCTAGAGGATTTGGAAATCAAGAGTGGCATTTGTTAGGACTATTTAACGAATAAAATTAAGTTTTTTTTTACTCAAAGTCATTATTTAAATATGGTTACCGGTATTTTAAAATATTTATATATTTAATGTAAACGACGATGTTTGAAAACAAATCAGAAATGTAGGGTTATGATGATTCACTGCAACTTGATCATTTTTATTGCCAAATAGGATCGCAACATTGTAAGAATGCACCCTACTGGATAAATAATGAAACACATCAAACTGTAGATTATAATCAATATTATAGGTTATTAATTTATTTTTTTAGTAAACAACTCAATAAAATCAGGGAATCTGTTCATTATTTGCTATATCCAATGTATTTGTTGGAGAAAAGTAATGCTCTGACCTATTCAGAATAATAAAAACGAGGAGCTTTCTTTATCACAAAAGCAGGAGCTGATAAAGAGAAATCGATAAAGAGCGAGGTGAAACACGACTGTCATTGGTTGTAAAACAAAATTCATCGAAACGTGATTGGTCACTGACTCCCATTTCGAGCATGAGTTAAATAGTCAGCACAAACTAACAGCTTATTAAGTTTACTTGTAAAATTATTAATTGGCACTATTATGGTGTAACCGTATGTTGATAGAGGTTGTGTCAGTTTTACAGTACATGGTACCATAATATTACATATTCGTTTTAATCTGAAAGTACAGGAATAAGATAAAGTATTAAATAAATTATATTCTTAGTTATGGTCTGTATTCTGTATTTATCGGCCGCTGTGGGCTAGTGGTTATGCTCCTTGCCTCTGGTCCCGAGGGTCGCGGGTTTAAACCCGGCCGGGGTCGATGGATTTTTTAGGACGGAAAAACCCAAGGAGCAAGTCCTCCGGGAGGGACTTTAAGTCGTGGGTCCCGAGTCTGAAGATTTTCAGGCTCGTAAAAGATCCTTAAGCCTGAATGAAAAGGTCTCTAAGCAAAATGTACCGAATTTTCCCGTCCTAGTACTATCTTGGTTTCCTAGATGTCAGTATGAGGTGGAACGCTGACCACGGACCTCTCAAATGACATCTATACGAAAACAAGTGTAACTAAATTAGTATGGTTCAAATTATTCCCTATAGGGGGAGAGCGCCTAAATCTCTGTTAAAGAAACATGGGCTTATAAGATTATAAGATAAGATTCTGTATTTACAATACAAATACAAAAAATACAGAATAATTTAACAGAGGGATTCACAGCGAATAAAGGCCTTAAGCAGGGATGCAGTTTGTCACCAATTCTTTTTAACATTTATTTAGACCAGGATATAAAAATGTTCTGAAATGGGTGTTCCTATAGGAGGAAAAGTACTGCAATCATTGTTGTTTGCAGATGATCAAATAATTTTTGCAGAGGATGAAGATGATATGAAATATATGATAAATAAACTAATGGAAGAATATAAAAAATGGGGACTGAATATAAATTTACAGAAAACAGAATATATGTGTTTGGGAAAGGATGTGGATGATCTCATACTTGAAACAGGAGAAAAAAAAAGTGAATTTTTTAAGTATCTTGGGTCAATAATCAAGTTTAGGTACCTGTGAGAGAGATGTACAGACTAAAATTGCAATGGAAAAAAATACAACTAAGACATTACATGGAATAATTTGGAACAAAAATATTACAAAGGAAACTAAAATGAAAACTTATAAGAACGCAATCATCATCGTCATCTTCAAGGTATGGGCCTGTTGGCCCGTTCCGCTCCCCGGTGCACTATATGCTGCAGGTGCAGGTCGTCTTTCCAACGACGTTTTGGTCCATAATACAGAATATTTTGTCATATGGAAGTGAAACTTGGTCTTTGACGGAATTACAAAAGAATAAAATTAGAACAGTTGAATGTGATCATTTTAGAAGAAGCCTCCAAAAAACAAGACAGGATAAAATAAGAAATGAATTTCTTTGGAGAGAAATGAATGTCACCACATCAGTTGTTAAGAAGATTGAAAATCAAACGCTTAAATGGTATGGCCATGTACAAAGAATGGAAAATGAAAGATGGCCAAAATATATATACCAATGGTCACCCCCTAGAAGAAATAAACGTGGCAGACCAAGATGGAAATGGAAAACCTACGCCAGAACCATAATGGATGATAGGAATTTGGAAGAGGGAGATTGGAATGATAGAGATAAATGGAAACTGAAGACGGCAAACCTATAAGTGGGGGAAAACATATGAAGAAAAAAGAAGTTATGATCTGTTTGTATGAAAATGTAACTGAAGTGTACTGTTTCTTCGTAATCAATTACTTATCTTGCTGAAGAATGTGTTACATCATGAAAGGTTTGGTATCTGATACGTGCATGATCAAACCACCGCCCATTTTAATCGTAAAGTTAGGCGTCACCCAACCTGAGTTCCTAATGAACGATGGATTGATCGGAAAAGGCTACAACCTTGGACAAGCCATTCTACTACCGTTAATCCTTTATTATTTAGTTGTGGGGACATTTAAAGTCTAGTCTAGGAGCTCCGCCATCCACCTCTGGGTCACTCCATAGTGGGTTCATGGTGGACGAATTAGAGCCAGAACAGCTATGTACCAGGATTCCTCTAGTTTTCCCCTGCCACTATTTATCCATCGGCGGCCCCGTGATGCGAGTGATAAATACACTCGCCCTCCAACTCTTGGTCCCTAGATCGTATCCCAATCACTCCATATAGGGTTGAAAGTGGAAGAATCGGTGACAGTTTGCAATTATCAATAATTGTGGATTTCAGGCTGATTGGGGTGGAGGGAATGCTGAAATGTTCCTACAATATAGATGATAAGGTTATAAAATTTGTTATAGTTCCAGATATTTTCATTATCCTAGTAAAGTTTTATTTTTAAGGGGGTAGAATTAAAGTTGGAATATATCCAGTTTGCAATTATCAATAATTGGTTTATATCGATGTTTCTCCCGTTCTCCGTGCCAAAAAAAGCTTCATTCCGCCACTACTAAAGTCATCCATTTAGTTCCATTTAACTTCATCTGCCTTTGTTGATGGTGTTACAGGCCTAGTAAACCGGCATTCTTGTACATCACAGATTTTTTATTAATAATTGAAGAGCTCTATGTCACATAATATTGAAAATGAGATATGACCTTTTAAACCAAAAAAGTATCAATGAAACAAAGAAATCTATAACGAACACAGATGAATTACTCTGCCATCTGTTGAGAAAACTTGAAGTACTTGAACAGTGAGAAGGATGAATGCTAAGAGTTCTGTAGATGGCCGATCTCAATTTTTTCCATAATGTAGCATAGGAGTATCTCGTCCCAAGTCCTTCGATTGCTTCATCTCGTCCCTCGACCTGCGTTTTACTGCTTTCTCCATTCCCATGTCATCCATTTCGTTTCACTTCATCTTTCTCTGTGATGGTGTGACAGGTCTGGCAACCAAATATCTCTGTATGCCATAGACCTTCAAATAACAGGGACTTAATGCCATCCACTACCCTGGCATTACGAGGTCTCATATATATATATATATGATTGCAGTGAAGGACCTGCCTATATATATATATATATATATATATATATATATATATGGTATGATAAGAAAAATAAATGCCTGGACGGGACTCGAACCCGGATCTCCGAGTCTGTACCTCAGCGTGATATCCATTACACTACCAGGCGAATCCAATTCAAACACTTATCCCTCTTATATATGTATTATACTCTCCATTATTACTAGATGTCGCGAGAACACCGTCCTCACTGCCATCTAGTAGCTGACTATATCAAGTAAGCAAATTAAAGAGAATATTTACTTTACTTTATAGCAGTGACGCTTTATAGATGTTATAATTAAATCTTTAACATTGAGCAATGCAAGCCCAATATGGTATGATAAGAAAAATAATTGGGCTTGCATTGCTCAATGTTAAAGATTTAATTATAACATATATATCCATCCATAGTAATTCTGATATATATATATCCATCCATAGTAATTCTGCCCGAAGGCAGGTCCTTCACTGCAATCATAGCATTGCCATGCTATGCTTGCAGCTTTACTAGGGAAGTGTAGGTGTGGTAGCTTCCTGTTGCTTTCCACATCGGTGAAGGATGATGACGATGATGATACGGATGATGGTGATGGCCATATGATTTCGGGGACCGTTTGGGCCTTAAATTTTTCCTGACATTTGTCTTACAGGTGAGGAAAAACCCCGATAAAAACCTCACCCAGAAAAACTGCCCCGACCGGAGATCGAACCCGGGCCCGCTGCGTGACAAGGCAGCACGCTACCCCGATACCACAACGGTGGTATATATAAAATCATAGTCATTTCCGATGTCTACTAAGAGGACCAATGAAGATTTGTAATTGTTTTCAAGAATATTTTCATGAGAACTCGATATCCATGGCCGCGCGGACATAGGTTTTCCATGTATCGCTGTCCTGAACTAATGCATTCCAATATCCTCTGTATAATTTCTCCCTCAGATAATGGTTAATGTTAATCTCCCACCTCATTTTTGGCTTACCTATGGGACACTTTTCCTCTAGTTTTCCTACGAGGAGTTACCATCCATGTCCTCTATCATTCCCCATTCATGCCGCATGTCCTTCCCATCGAGTCTACGAGACGTAACTATTACATCTGATTTCCAATAAAGATAATGCAGATGATATCTGTAATTTTCTCCATTCATCTGAGTCTTCGTCTCTCTTTTATTTAAAAATGTTCCTAAGAACTTTATTCTCAAATGCTGGCAATGTTTTTTTTTCCCCCCTTAAAGTAAGAGCCCATATTACACATCCATATATCTGGAAGAATAACATTTTATATATATATATATATATATATATATATATATATATATATATATATATATATACATATTTCTTTTAGTTTAACTTTTTTAGAGAAGTTGGGATGACAAGAGTTTGTAATGCGTAATAGAATGCATTTCCAGAATTGAGCCTATGTTTAATTCCTTTCTGGACCTCCCAGAACCTTACGCTCTAATAAAGTTAAAAAGGCTACACCAACAACACAGATTAATAAAATTAAGCTAATAATAATTACAAACAATTCCAATACTACCTGAAAAAATATACATGACCAGATTCTAACTGGGCACATTTATTTTGATTTTTTTGGTCATCCAGAAGTTTATATTTTAATTCTTCCTGGGTTTGGCATAATTTCTTATATACAAATAGTGGAATCCGTTCTGGCTTTTATAAAAATTAATAATAGTGGAAATAAAATTTACAGCCCCCAGGATATATGATACCCCTGCTAGATGAAGTGAGAAGATTGCTAAATCTACTGATGCTCCAGCGTGGGCAATTCTTCTGGAAATGCAAGAAAATTTCGCCTTCTTGATGTAGATAACCGCGCGGCCCTGCCAATAAACACAGAAAATAGCCTATATCATACTATCAAATAAATAATTTCTTGATAATGCTCCGATGTAGATATATTCCAATTTAATTTTATCCCCCTTAGGATATGAAAATATCAGGAACTATAACAAATTTTATAACCTTATCATCTACACTAAAAATTATTAACATATTTAGACGCCCTCTCCGCCAAATAAGATAATGAATAATCCATTACGAGTCCGATTCCTATTTAATAAGTATTGTTCCTAGTAGGCCTCAGTAAATTTGAATTCAGTTTATTCTTCGAAATTTCTCTTCTTCTTCTTCCTTCCAAGTATTAGGCCAAGGCCTGTTACGATCCTATAGAAAATTTTCCCTCCAGCGTTTGATAGAACGGCCCAGTGATCTTCGTCCTCTTGGTATATAATTATAAACAGCTTTGGGGATCCGATTTGAACTCATTCTTTCTAGATGGTGTTTCCAATTTAGTTGGTACTGTTTAATATATTCCAAAAATCTCTAATTTCATTAACTGTCCATTTCCATTACATAATAGTGTATTTCTAAAATAAAGATGTTCAAATTTAGATGAAGATATAGAAAGATACCAACATGAATGAAAAAAAAATCATCTGAGAAGAATGGAAACAAATAGACTCCCAAAATTGACATTCCAATATACTCCAACTGAACATAGGGACCAAGTAAAAGTAAAGTAAGTAAAGTGATCCCACAACAGACCCGGAGGCCCTTGGGGTAGTAGGAGGTTAGGGCTCCCACTTTTTCTAGACAATCGGCACTTTATGTCAGCCGGGTTGTCAGCCCTGCGTGACGGCCGCCTTTACCCCCAGAACAAGCGTCTGGTACTCATTTCAGTTAGAGGCTGAGTCGACCCCAGGGTCATAGTGCCGCCAGAGGGTTTGGGTCAGTTTAAAAATCCTGATCCCAACGGGACTTGAACCCTCGACCCTCCGGCTTGTAGCTCAGTGCCTTAACCACTACGCTACGGCGTGCCACATAGGGACCAAGGAAGACGAAAACATCGGTGGAAAGATCAAGACCACCTTGGTTAGGTTTACTGTCACAGGCCTAGAACGGATTTGTTCGTGATGATTATGAATAATGTATTTCTATCTGTGACCACATTTATTTTAGTTAACTGAAAGTAAAGCGAAGCTGTAAGGAATGCTAATCCTATCCTAGTTAGAACACTAGTAGTCGCTAGTACTCTCTTTATCTTTCTTAAATTGCTTCTCTGCTTTACTAATTAAGGCTAAGATAGCGGTTGGCTGGTAGTCAAGCAAACTTGCAGCTACTAAGATGCGAACTACCTCTTTCTTCATCTGGATCAATACATGCAGCACCAGATCGCAAGACGAACCGTATTTCTTACATACTTCAATCACACCTGCCTGTCTAACACCTTCTGTCTTTCCCCTGCTTTAATCTCAGGGGTACTTCTACCTCCCGGGCCAACCAGGGATACAGCCTGTCAGGAGAGGATTTTTAACTCTACGATATTATGCATAAACAGAGATTGTCATCCCAACTACTGTCAAAAATATTAAACTAAAAATATATAAAACGGTATAAACGGCTATAAATAATGGATATGAAAAAAGATTGATACACATGAAAATAAACAAGTTCAAAAGACAAAAATGCATGATTCAAAGTACCCTGAGTTGGACACGAGTTGAGGATATTTATTTTTTAGTCATGTAGTTTGAATTATACAGTATTGAATTAAGGTATGGATTGAGTAGAAAATATAAAACAGGGAGAAGAGACATATCTAGTTGCAAAAAGTGGAATGAAATTACTTTTAAAAAATTAAGTACAAATGAACGAGGAAGATCTAATAGTTCATTTATCGTTCCTTCATTATTCCGTCGTTATAGCAGGATTTTAATATCATAATAAATATGAAAATCAAAGTTAATAATTTTGTATTTTAAAATTCTTTTATTATTCAAATATAACTTTAGAAAAATAAAAACATCTAAATAATTCATTGTTGTTAATTGTTGAATAAAAATGTCTCAGTAACAATTAAAGAAATTGCACTACATAACAGTTTTTGTAAAGAATGCTTTTAAAAATTGTTTTAAGTCATTGATGTCAAAATTATAAATCCTTCTGTTATAACTGTAATAACACATGCGTAACTTCATATTCTTAAATGAAAGTAAAATAAACTCTGATTGGATGTTAAAACAATTAACTGTCTTATTAGCAAATCAATTTAAACCTTATATTTAAAGAACTGTTAACCAATAGAATTTAAACTTACCATCATGCGATGTAATAATGTTCTTTAAAATTATAAAAGAATTACACTAGTCATTCTGCATACAACTTTGAACAAAGATTTAAGCAATAGAGATCTCCTGATAAAATGTAATATTTAATACAAGAAGAATAATTGATTCAAGAAAATAAAATAATTTAATTTTAACTGACAGTGAAGAACAATACCACCTACATTTACTTGATCTGCTGGGAAATTAAGAAGTGGATAAATTTGAAATTATTTCTACAAGAAACATTTTTTAGTAATTTTGAAGTGTTTTCCTATCGTGTACCAACTTCCGACCCTAAGAAGAGAATCCGGCTCTACCGAAAATTAAACCCAACCTGAACCAGTAATTGTTTTTGGGACATAAATCCTTCTTCAAAATGTTACTACAACATCGGGCATGAAGAGAATTACTTCTTCATCGTTCATACGTTTCTTCATAATTATCTAATTTTGGACATTGAAATCAAGTGAGAGTAGATTTAGAAATGTCAATCCGATTGAGGGTCTTTCCACTTTTCAGCGGTTGCCCTTTTACCAGCCGGCTGCTGGCCCTTCACATCCACATGTGTCAATCACAGAGGTAGATGATCAACAGCCAGTGTAGGGGTGACATATGGTTAGCATGTCGAGTCCCCCAGCCGTTATAGCTGGTTCCTCAACCTGGAGCCGCTACTTATTGTAGCTACCCAATTGCCTCACGATGCTGGGTGGGCACCGGTCCCATACTGGCCGAAATACCATGAGAAAATTTCTTCCCCCATGGAGACTCGAACCAGCGCAAGTCCCGTAGCTCTGCGCCAAAGCTTCCTACCTTAACCGCTCGGCTACGGCGCGGGACAGTCAATCGCATTGTTAAATCTCACGCACTGTAGGTCGGATCGATTATGGTACGTATATTTTTAATCAAAAATATGTTCATGGGAACTTTGTCTATGGCTTAATTCCTTTGTTATTAGCTACAAATCTTAACGTCTATGAAATGAATCTGTCGTATTTTGTATCTCATTTGGATTCTTGGAATTACGACCTCTATTAAAGTAAGTGGTCAATAACAAATCTCGAGCTCTAGATATAAAACAGTATTACAAACATCTGAATCTTTTCTCGCGTTAATCCAATAAACTACAGACTCTGGAGTCCAGGTTAGATAAAACAAAAGTAGGACACAACCCTCCTCTAAACTTGTGGCTTTAGGGATACGAGTAAAGAACTTAAACCCTCTTTACAGAACAACCAGGAGAAAAAAAAACTCTTCGCCATGCTATGAAGCTAAAGTAAAAATCCTTTGTTCTCAGAAAATACGATTACAAAGAGATGTAACAGTAAACAAAGGCAAAACTCACACACATGGTGTATATTTTTTTAACATAGAAGGCCATTGGCCTTCCATTCGGCTGCTGGTCTAACATCCACAATCGATTACGGGACAGATTCCTCTAAATGGACTAACATACCGCCAAATTCTCTATGTTTCAAGACCATAACTATTACTACTCCAGTGTTTATTTATTTATAGTGTTCTGCCCAAGAACAGATCTTTCGTGCTAAGCTTTGCAGCTTTACTAGGAATTGTAGATGTGGTAGCTTCCCGTTACTTTCCGCACAGGGGGATGATGATGGCCAGATGATGTTCGGGGACCGTTTGGACCTCAACGCTTCCTGACATTTGCCTTACAGGTGAGGAAAAAACTCGAAAGAAAACCTCACCCAGTAAGCTTATACCGACCCGAGCACGCTGTGTGACAAGGCAGCACGCTAACTCGAGACCACAGGGGTGGGCACTACTCCAGTATTCATTCATTCATCCATAGTGTTCTGCTCACCAGAAATTAATAAGCATCAGAAATAGGAAGAAGGAAATAGACATAGATTTCTACACCACAACTGCCATGCTGGACGACAGATGGACCAGAGAGTGCAACCCCCAGAGACACGTCACAACACGACTCGCAGTACATGGATTTCACAACAAAATATGTATAAACAAGAAATTCCACGAACCGACCGAAGAATGCAAGTGTGTGTTATGTGGACAAAGATGTAGGAAATACCACATCATAACATGTGCGAAAAGAACAAAAACCATTACAGACTACAATAAAGACTAAACCACCACTAATGCTAAACCTGAGTGCACATTTCTTATTATTATTATTATAGTGTTCTGCTCAAGAGCAGGTCTTTCACTGCAAACTCACTATTCTCCACTCTTTCCTTAACTCAGCTTTCCTTTTTGTATCTGCATACAAACCATTTATATTAGTATTGTACATCATCTGATGTCTTTTTTCTGTAATACCAACTAAATCATAAATAATAGGGTATCTAATCCTAGTCTATTAATTAGATTCCATAGCTTTAAATAAAATCAAATAGTTGTAAATTTAAATTTCACTTAAAATTGACATTCAACGCCTATATATTTTATAGCAACTAACTACTAACCAAAAATATTCACTCACATTCTACGTATAACCGCGACTGCTGGCGCATATGTTAAACGCAGATGCGGACAATTATCCAGCCAATATAGGGGTGACATGTGATCAACATGTTATAGCTAGTTTTCTTTACTGGTACCGCTATTTATTGTATCTACCCAAATTCCACACGATGCTGGGTAGGCATAGGTCATACTCACTAAAATTCCACAAGAAAATGCATTCTCCTCGGTAACTCGAATCAACGCAAGTCCCATAATTTTGCACGAATGTCTCAGCTTTTAAACCGAACGGTTTCAGCGCGGGACTCGATATGTAAATTCAGTCCTATATCATATATATATATATATATATATATATATATATCTTTACCTAACAAAGTTCAAGTCTTAAGACCTAGACCATCGCTCAACCAGATTGGATAAAATATACTTATAATAAATAGACTTACGGTTAAGTTATATGGTAGAGCGACAATATAATTGCTACAAAAAAAAATGAAAATCAAGAACAATGATTAAGAATGTGACTTTAAGATTCGAAACGTCAACATTTCTCAACACGGTGCAAAGCTTAGTATCCTTAAGTTATATTTTTAATCACCGTCAAAGCCTTGGATCTGTGATTTTCAACTATTTTAAGTAGCGACCATTCTTGAAGGATGAATTAAACTTCATGAGACCCATAAGTAAAATTAGTGCATTTAATATCTTTAAGGGAGTTCACCGCTGTGGTCTCGGGGTAGCGTGCTGCCTTGTCACGCAGCGGGCCCGGATTCGATCCCCGATCGGGAGTTTTTCTGGGTGAGGTTTTTATCGGGGTTTTTCCTCACCTGTAAGACAAATCTCAGAAAAATTTTAAGGTCCAAAAGGTCCCCGAAATCATATGGCCATCGCAATCATCATTCATATTCATCATAGGTTAAACTTAGGATTAGGGACTCTCCTGGCGCACCATTATCATCATCATCATCACCCATCATATCATCGGGGCAACGTAACCCCGCCTTCCAGGCGCCCCAACCTCATGGGTTACAAGCACGCCATGCCAGGAGAGAAACCAGGATGTCGAACGACAACCTGGGGCATTTGAAAAAAAAAAAAAATATATATATATATCTTTATGGGAAACCAGATATAGCAAGAAGAGTTAAGTCTAGTAGAGTGCGATGGACAGGACATGCGGCATGAATTGGAAATGAAACAGGGACACTTCAGCTCCTTGTTGAAAAAAAACGCGACAGGCCTAGAAGGCCCTACATCCACATGTGTTAATCACAGAGGTTGACAATCATCTAGCCAGTGTAGGGGAGACATGTGGTCAGCATGTCGGGTCCCCAGCCGTTATAGCTGGTCTTCTCAACCTTGAGTCACTACTTATTGTAGCTACCCAAATGTCTCACGATGCTGAAAGGGCACCGGTCCCATATTGGCTGAAATTCCATGAGAAAATGTTTTCCCCGTGGGGACTCGATCCAACTCAAGTCCTGTAGCTCTGCTCCAAGGCTTCTTTAACCACTCGGCTATGGCGCGGGACTCGTTGGAAATCAAAAAAACAAAATCACCCAGTAGACAGGTCAAAAATGAGATGGGAAAATAACAATAGCCTTGGTTCGGGAGAGGTAGATTGTACAGGGGATTAATTCGAAAACATGGGCTCAGGATAGGAATGTATGGAGAGCTGTCCGCGCAGCCATGTGCCTACTGGTGCGATAGTGCCTGTGAGTTAGTCAGTTAGTGCACTCTAGTCATTCAAACTCCATGGCAAGGCAGTCCTTTAGTCTACCAAGCCGGCTGCTTGCCTCAAATCCACATATATTTATCCATTCAGTATAGGTGTGATGTGTTCAGCATGTCGGGTCTCCCAACCGTTATAACTGATCTTCTCAACCTGAGCCGCTACTTTTTGAATCTACCCAAAATCTTCACGATGCTGAGAGGGCACATGTCCCAAACAGGCCGAAATTCCATGAGAAAATTTCTTCCCCGTGGATACTCGAACCAAGGCATGATGCCTTAAACAGTTCGTATTTGGTGCAGAAGTGACCTTAACTTACATGTATTCTTCTCCTTCGCGGTTTAGGCTTGTTTACTAGCCTGTTCCGGATCCAAATTGCAGCTCTTTCCATCTTTTCCTTGGTCTTCCCAAACTTCTTCTTCCTCGTGGTGAATAGCTGTATGCTGCTTTTGGTATTCTATGCTCAGTCATTCTTGCCAAGTGTTCTTTCCAGTTTATTCTGTATTTCTCTATTGTTGTGTTTAATCCATCTACTTTTAGTTGTTTTTTTATTTCTGTGTTATGTTTTTTGTCTGTTCTTTGATATCCTACTATTGGTCTGAGGAATCTCATTTCAGCAGCTTGTATTCTGCCAGATTGTTGTGTTGTCACTGTCCATGTTTCGGATCCATAAGTAATAATAGGCACTGCCAATGCCTTGTATAATTTCATTATAGAGTCTTTCCTGGCTTTATTTTTCAAGGTTATTTTTAGTATTCCTGTTATATCTTCTTCTTGTAAGCCCATGTTTCCCTTAACAGAGATTTAGGCGCTCTCCCCTACAGGGAAGAATTTGAACCATACTAATTTAGTTACACTTGTTTTCTAATAGATGTCACTTGAGTGGTCCGTGGTCAGCGTTCCGCCTCATACTGACATCTAGGAAACCAAGATAGTACTAGGACGGGAAAATTCGGTAAATTTTGCTTAGAGGCCTTTTCATTCAGGCTTAAGGATTTTTTTACGAGCCTGAAAATCTTCAGACTCGGGACCCACGGCTTAAAGTCCCTCCCGGAGGACTCGCTCCTTGGATTTTTCCATCCTAAAAAATACATCGACCCTGGCCGGATTTGAACCCGCGACTCTCGGGACCAGAGGCAAATTAAACTTACTTAGTTTGTTATTTATATCTGTTACCTCTGTGTATGATATTTCGCAAGCTAGGAAGTTATATCTTACCACTTGTTCTATTGGTTTATTTTCTAATATTATCTTTGTCCGAACTGGATGAGCGCCCTTGAAGACCATTGTTTTTTTTTTGTTAGGATATTTCCATGTTGTATTTTTTATATTTAATTTAGTTTATAGTTATATAGTTGACACAATATTAAATTTTAATTATAAAATTAATAACTTACATGTATTAATTTTATAATTAACAATGTAATGTTGTGTCAACTGGATGTTCCAGCAAGTGAAGGATCTGCATGAATGAAATAGAAATAGGAAAAGTGTGAGAATTGATGACGTGGCTTTTGGCAGTATTTCCGAGGGGAAAGAGTCATTCTGAGACACATAGATACGCTGATATGCAAACCTGCTCACTTGCCAACCCCATTCACCGAATACTATGTACACAACAATCGATAAATCGAACTGTTGGGGAAATAAAGTATTCAATGAACAGAAATCACTTGCCGATTAGAATATACAATCAAATAATTTTTTATTTAGTTAGTACACATTCCCATTTAGAACTGTACCGTGTTTGAACAGCCCATACAGAAGCTTGTTAACACCTGGTTTCCATTGTGTAACATTCTAATTGGAACGGGATAATTTAAGGGAAAGCTATTCCGAAGAGGGGTAAAAAGTAACAAGATATAAAAATGATATCTCGGATTCTAATTATCTGATAGCATTACAATTACCTCTGTTAATTAAAGGAATATTTAGCTTTAATATTATGTATTTTCAGCTGCCAGAATAAATAAATAAAACATTATTATCATTATCATCATTATCATTGTCATTATCATCATCATTATCATTATCATTATCATTATTATTATTGTTATTATTATTATTATTATTATTATTATTATTATTATTATTATTATTATTATTATTATTATTATAATTAGAAAGATCACCCAGGAAAACATTGGAATGGTGTCCACCTGGAAGAAGGAGAAGAGGAAGACCTCGAAACTCGTGGATGCAGGAAATAAGAACTGGAATGAGAGCAAGAGGACTGGAGGACATGGATTGGATGGAGAGAGACGAGTGGAGAAGAAAAATAAAACTTTAGGCACAGAAAGATGTGTAAACATTAAAATTCTGTATATAAATAAAAACATTTATATTATTATTATTAATAATAATAATAATAATAATAATAATAGTAGTAGTAGTAGTAGTAGTAGTAGTAGTAGTAGTAGTAGTAGCAAGAGACCACGATGACATACAATATATGGCCAAAAACTTAAAGAATATGAAAAATGGAGACTTTATATAAATATAGAGAAAACTAAATATCTGTGTATAGAAGAAACGGAAAATATAAATTTCAACAATGGAGAAGAACTAAAACCTAGTACTGAATGTACTTATTTAGGAACAGAATTAGACCATTCAGGCGATAACACAGTGGAAATTAAAAATAGAATCGCGCAAACAAAACAAGTAATAAATGCTTTAAACTCTGTTTCGTGTAGCAAGAATATTACAAAAAATAGAAAAGTACAAATATATCAAACCATAATTCAGAGCATTTTAACATGTGGTGCTGAAGTTTGGCAAATTCCTGCCAGGAAACGAAAAGAATTTTAAGTACAGAAATGGATGTTTTAAGAAGATCAGCTGGAAAATCTAGAATGAATAGAGTACGAAATAAAGAAATATGGGAAATTATGGGTGTACAAGAGGAGCCGGACATTATAGAAAAGAAAAGATTACAGTGGTATGGCCATGTCAAAAGAATGCCAGAGCAAAGATTGCCTAAAATTGTTATGGAATGGATCCCAATAGAAAGGAGAAAGAGAGGAAAACCGAAGAAACCTTGGATAGAAGTGGTACAAGCGGCTATGATTATCAGAGGATTGGAGGAAGATCAATGGATGGACAGAGAGGAATGGCGTTTGGATTCCGGAAGACGGCGGCAGCTGCCATGATACCGGATGATGATTATATTATTATTATTATTATTATTATTATTATTATTATTATTATTATTATTATTATTGGGTATATTAGAGGATGTGAAGAATTTGAGTATCTGGGAGTAAAATTAGATAAAGATAAACAAGAAAGTGATATTACGAACAGAATAAATAAAGATAGAGCAATAACAGCAATGATGAATGGAGTCTTATGGAATAGACATATAACTATGAAAACTCTGTTACAAATATATAATTCAATAATGAGAAGTACTGTCACATATGGAGCTGAAGTTTGGAAATTCAACAAAAACTTAGAACAAAGACTTATGTCGATGGAAATGGATTTCTTGATGAGAGCACAGCAAGATGTTCAAAATTAGACAAAATAAGAAATACTGTCATAAGAGAAAAAATGAATATTGGTTATTCAATAGTGAATTATATACGGTATCCATCCATAGTAATTCTGCCCGAAGGCAGGTCCTTCGCTGCAATCATAGCATTTTCATGCTATGCTTGCAGCTTTACTAGGGAATTGTATGTGTGGTAGCTTCCCGTTGCTTTCCACACCGGTGAAGGATGATGATAATGACGATGATAATGATAAGGATGATGATGATGGCCATATGATTTCGGGAACCGTTTGGGCCTTAAAGTTTTCCTGACATTAGTTTTACAGGTGAGGAAAAACCCCGATAAAAACCTCACCCAGAAAAACTGCCCCGACCGGGGATCGAACCCGGGCCCGCTGCGTGACAAGGCAGCACGCTACCTCGAGACCACAGCGGTGGACATATACGGTATAAGCAATTAAATTGGTATGGGCACGTACGACGAATGCAAGAAGATTACCCAGGAATACATTGGAACGATGTCCACCTGGAAGAAGGAGGATAGGAAGACCTCGAAACTCGTGGATGCAGGAAATAACAACTGGAATGAGAGCAAGAGGACTGGAGGACATGGATTGGATGGAGAGAGACGAGTGGAGAAGAAAAATAAAACTTTAGACACAGAAAGATGTGTAAACATTAAAATTCTGTATATAAATAGAAAGAATAGTTATTTAGATTGCAACCTCGAAATTCATAAGTTGAACTTTCAATCGTGGTCGCCATTGCTGCGCAAAAAATTATATACGCAATTCGGAAAGTAAATACTTACAAGTCTCGAAGTAGTAATTAGAGACGAAATTATTGAACAAGTATCCCACTTTAAATATTTAGGATGTGACATCAGCTATGGGTATGATAAAGATATTGAACACAAAACACATCAGTTTCAAGCTATTTGTGGTACAATAAATAGAACATTGAATAATAAAGCCCATAAACAAACAAAATTAAAATTTTATAAAACAATGGCTGCCCCTGTCCTTTTGTATGGGAGTGAATCTTGGATTACCACTACCAAACAAGAAAGTAAATTCCAAGCAGCCGAGATGAAATTTTTAAGAAGAGTAAAAGGCTGCACTAGAATGGACCAGATAAGAAACGAGGATATCCGTGAAGAACTGCAGATCTACTCCATAAAAGAAAAGATATTTAACAACAAGATACAGTGGAAAGAACATGTAGAAAGAATGAAAGAAAGAAGATTAACAAATAAAATCTTCCATTATTTTCCAAGAGGAAGAAGAGATGTCGGACGTCCTCGGAAGAGATGGTCTTATATCTATTAGTGAAGACGGAACAGGCAACTCTTGCCTAAACCAGGAAGTGAAGAAGTCTCGAAGTTATTTGCCAGCCCTCGACTAGTAATGTACTACTTACTTCCCTTGTTGCGTACGTAACTATTGTATCAGTTTGCTTTTCAAATACTTGTGAATATGATGTGTGTTATCCCATACACGAAATTCCGGAGAATATAAATGCGATTTGTTTATTTAGCCTGGTAGAGTTAAGGCCATGTGGCCTTCTCTTCCACTCGCCAGGATAAACATGTTACATTAGAATAAAGCAATCACAATTAACTCAGCACTACAACCCGATCCGACCCTCGGCTTCCCTCACAAATTTCTTCCGGGCATCTCTGCCTCTACCTCAGATCCTCCAAAACCCCATCTATTCAACATAGTCTCGGTCGTTTGTGCCACATTCCGTTTTTCCTTTAAGGGGACCGACCAGTGAATTTCATTTTTTCATCTGATTGTTTGAAATTTTTGTCACATACAATACGTGGTTATAGTAGTGTTTCTGGGAAGTTTGGTGTTTATAAGTAGAATAGTTTCAGAATTATGACTAATATTTTCTAAAAAATGCTCCTTACGATGCAATTTTAAATATTCTCTCGTGAAATTTGAGATTCAGAGTCTTTATGATTCCACTAAATACATTTGCTATGCAAAAAAAAATCATAAAGTGAGGATATTGCTTATTTTTCATTTTTTGAAAAAAAAATTACTCTAATGCATTTCCATCTCAATTTAAAAGAACATATTTGTCTTAGACTAGAAACTGCATTGCAAATTTGAATTATAATCTATTGGGGAGTCTAACCACAAAATTTCACTTTGATAGTACAAAAATTGCATCGTAAGAAGCATTTTAAATTTTGGAAATGTCAAAAAATGGTAACAGAAAAAAAAACACATACACCATGTCCCAAAATGATGGACGGGGTTTCAAAGTTGTTTAATTTTCCTTACAAGATATTTATAAGAACAAAACTTACATGGGATTAAAGAGAAACTCTTCGAGTTTTGATAAAATACTTTATAACTGTTCGATGTGAGCACCTTTCGTTACACGGCACACATCTAGCCGATAGTTGAATTCCTCCCAATGACTTCTGGTCAGCACATTTGGAGTAATGCATTCAACAGCAGTAACAATCCTCCTCTCAAGTCTGGAAGTGTTCGTACGTACACATGGTCCTTCACATACCCCCACAGATGGAAAACACAAGGTATGGGATCGGAAGAACCTGGAAGCCATCGGGAATATACCATGCCATCCGGATTCCTTTATTTGGTGTTCATGGACTTCCTGGACTTTTCCTTTTACAGATACATCCACTTGTTTCTGTCTATACCAATGACGGATACCCTTATCTGTCGGAGGGTCAATTCCAAATTGCCGTCGGAAAGCTCGCTGCACTGTAACAATGGAATCGCAAATTGCAACACACAGAATGACTTCTGTACTGGAGTCGCCATTTTCACAAATTTAACACTGTGACCTAATAATGCTAAGATACAAATTACTGCATACAGGATATTAAACTTTCACAGTTTTTCTTTCAATATAGCAAATAATCACGCATCCAATTTCGTTTGTAAAGCTATACCAAAGTACTTAAAACCCCGTCCATCATTTGGAACACGGTGTACTATAGTTTAAGTAGTAATGCTCACCACACTTGCAAAGGTATTTAAACTCTTACGTCACGGACTCAATTTTGCTCCTACAATAAAAATGTTTACATGAAAATGATAAGTTAAAATGTACCTTCTTAGGTAAGATCCGTCGTCCTCAACTTATATGTTTCTTTATGTCTGTAGGCCTTTCAGAACATCCGTTCCATCTTCAGCAGGTCCTTCTTCGCTACAATATCTAGTATGATGGTTGATGCTGCTGGTATTGTCGTGAGTCACATTAGGACCAGCAGCATCAACCATCATACTAGATATTGTAGCGAAGAAAGACCTGCTGAAGATGGAACGGATGTTCTGAAAGGCCTACAGGCATAAAGAATACATATTTTATAAGTTGAGGACAACGGATCTTACCAAAGAAGGTATATTTTAACTTATTTTATTTTATGACTCCACATCAATGGTTTTAACAATGAATTTTATTAGTATTAATGAAAATGATATTTTAAAAGAATTGAAGACTACGCCAAATTTGGAATATATTAAACAGTACCAACTAAATTGGAAACACCATCTTGAAAGAATGAGTTCAAATCGGATCCCCAAAGCTGTTTATAATTATATACCAAGAGGATGAAGATATCTGGGCCGTCCTATAAAACGCTGGAGGGAAAATTTTCTATAGAATCGTAACAGGCCTTGGCCTAATACTTGGAAGGAAGAAGAAGATGAAAAAGATTCTGAAGAATCATAATTATTAAAAAGCATATAATCAAAAAAAAATGTTTTTTGCTTTCTATTTTTTCAACATTTTCATCATTCGGTGGCCTTAAGTTGCCAACAACTGATCCTTGCGATTTATCTGATTCTTTGGATTTCCTTAGAGAGGGTTTTTTACAGCCCTAAGCCCAACCATCCAGTGATCCTGAAGGACGATATTTTCTGTTGGAGTTTTCTCCCCTAGCTCTTCGTCCTCATATAACTTAGCGCTATCGATGGACATGCATCTGCAGGACTTGGTAGGATTAAATGACATTTCTCGAGTTTTTAAGTTAAAGATAAAGCAGCACAAATATCAGGGTATATGAAAGATTTAATTTGGCGCAACAAACATATGTCAATAGAAGGCAAAACCCGCATATACAAAACGATAGTTCGACCAGTTATCGTAATGGAGCAGAAATTAGGGCTGATACAACAAAAATTAAACAAATAATAAGCACATGCGAAATGAACATCTTAAGAAATATTAAGGGGAAAACATTATTTGATAAAATACACAAATGCCATATTCAAGACATAAAATTTATTACAGATGGACGAAAATATTGGGTCATATAGAAAGAATGGAAGAAAAGCGGCTTGCAAAAAGAGCTAAAGAAGATAGACCAATGGACGGGAGAAGAACAAGAGATGGATAGACAGTGAATGCACATCCAATACATCTTCCTCCGAGGAGTGATTTTGGAAATAAACAGGATGAAAGTCCTACAAATTAAGTTTAAGAAGAAGAAGAAGAAGAGTTTTTAAGTGGTATACATACTGTAATATATATTGAAGTATATCATAATATATATTGAAGTATATCATAATATATATATATTTTATAATATGAACATTCATTATAATGTATGACTGTCCTAAATTAACACAATTATTGACCTAATTGATCTTTTTGTTAAAATATGCTGAAGAATGATTTTAAAGAATTCTGTCATGAATATTTAAATAGGTATTACCTTTGTAGTTATTTGGAAAAGTCATGCAGTATAAGGGATTGTTACACAATAGGTAGTCTTACCTAATGATGACTTAGCTTTTAAAAGGTCATAGGTTAAGCGCATTCAATATGCTTTTCAGAAAGGGAGAATCTGGTTACATGTACAATACAACCAAATTGATTCTCACGTATACATTGTAACTACGTCATTACTCAACTGGTATATATGTATGAAACTTATGATTGTAAGTTAGACAGTTTTTTTTCATCGGTGTTACCGATACCCTGTCTCACGTTTTTTTGTATTAAAGTCTGTTTGTTTCTCACTACTGCTCCGCTGTGTCTTCTTATAGTTAGGTTTAATCCTATCTACTAACCACATTTCCGAAGAATTCCTGGGGTTGATTCCTAATCTATAAATTTACAGATATCTACTAGAACTTCAAGACGATCTTCACCTCCTGACACAACTCTTACTTATTTTGATTATTATTTATACTTTAAAAATAATCCTTATAATTATAGAAGGAATCGACCACCCAGATATTACATGGCGGGCAGCGCATCGGGATTGGAAAACCAGCGAGCAGTGAGACATCCGAAGGTGCGAACGAGCTGGAGAGACTCTTCAATTAGTCCCAGATAATTCAGAGCCTATCTCGAGGGATCAACGCTCCAGAGTAATCCACAGGCGCCGTGGTACCCGTAAACGCACCAGAGGAAAGCAGACAGTGGTCCTGAGGCCAACACCAGCAGCCACCGACGCGCTCGAGGGACGTCCTTGGTGTTCAGCCGTTGGCAGCCTGCACCGCGAGAGGAGTCGCACCCTGAGGGGAGCTGAAAGGCCATCACTACGACTCTGAACTGTGCATCTCAGACCACCCTACATCTTTCTTTAGGTGAGTCCAATTCCATTATGGCTAGCGAGGGCGATATTGATATTAGCGAGGAAAGCTATATCCCTGTAGTTCAAGCAGTTAAGTTGATACCCCGAACATTCGATGGAAACCCCAAACATTTAAGAGAATTTATAGAAGGAGTAGAAGCTGCGGTTCAGGTAGTCCATCCAACCAAACAACCCTTATTGTTAAGATTTATAGAATCCAAAATTTCAGGAGACGCTAAAGATAGACTTTTAGCTAGGACAGAGAGAGAAACTTGGATTCAAGTTAAAGCAATATTGGAGGAGAACTTTTCTGTAAGGAGAACGCTAGAATATTATGCAGGAATACTCTTTAATTCAAAACAAAGTACAAATGAAACAGTTGCACAGTGGGGTTCAAGATTAGATGGAATAGCCATGGATTTAAGAAGAGAAGTCAGAAATAGATTGGAGAGGTTAGAAAGACGCGATAATTCGAGATATGTAGAAGGAGGCCTACAGCTGATAGGAGAATTTTTAAAAGGTACTTTCGTAGCAGGGTTAAAGGACGATAAGATTAAGTATATAGTAAAGGCTAAGGGTGAAGAAGAATCATTAGCGCAACTAATCGAAACCGCATTACAGGAAGAAAGCGAGGTAAAGTCCACGAGATTTAGGGGTAATCAAAATGGACAAGGACATCCAATCACAGGGGCAGTAAAAAGGGAATTTAGAAGACCGTACGGATCAGAGATAAAGAGAGAGGTTAACCTGGCCACAAAAGAAATAAGGTGTTATAATTGTAATGAGATAGGGCACATTAGTAGAGAATGTGGTAAGAGACCGCAACCCCGTAGGCATGGAGGACGGGACAGAGCAGCTCTGGGAGGCCGCCAGGGAAACGAGAATTCGGGTTACCTGAGCAGTCGCAGGTAATCCTCCCGTCTGACTGCGCGCCAGGACTCATGGAGTGCCTGAGGGATCATACTAGGGTAAATATGGAAGGGGAATTACCTGAACTAGTTGATCAGAAGTTTAAGGATAGGATAGATAAAGCCGCTAAAATAGTTAGTGACGCAAACGAATCCCCAGATGACAGTGTTTGTTGGGCAGTGTCGCAAGGCGAACTGCATAAGTTGACTAGAACGCCGATAAATGGGTTCTGTGACTGTGGGCCTAGCGTGGTTGGGGAACGCCAAGAGACTGTAGGCTCGAAACAGTGGAATAATAGAGAGAAACGCCAGGAGATTGTAGGCTCGAAACAGTGGAATAATAGAGAGAAACGCCAGGAGATTGTAGGCTCGAAACAGTGGAATAATAGAGGGAAACGCTACGAGTCGTCCACAAGGGATAGAACTTGGGATAGTGGATTTAAGGAAAAATCCAAGGACACCAAACCTACCTCAATGGAGACAGCGTGTTGTGAGATCGAAGTAGGGACTCTTAATGCTATTAATCAGTGGGACGCCTCTGGTTATGAACCGAGACCCTGGGAGATGTATATCCTAAGTGAACAATTAAAAAATGGCCTAGGTTTAGTATTGATAGATACTGGTGCACAAATATCATTAGTTAAAGAAACATCACTAAAGAGAAACGTTATAAAGGATAACTGTAATATGAAAATACAAGGTATTAGTGGGAACTCTATAAAAGTAAATGGGATAACTCAATTAGTATTGAATAATTGTGAAAATCATACAGTTGTTAATTGTCATATAGTAGATAAATTACCCAGAGATTTAGATATAATTTTAGGCCAAGACTGGCTCATGGAACAAGGTTATATGTTAAATAAAAAGATGATTATTCCTCCGTATAGTGAAAATTTAATGGAATTTCCTACGAACGAAAGAGGGAACAGATTCATAGAACGGCAAATTTTACAGCCAGGGCTAATTTGCGCTAACGGGATAACAAAATGTGATAAGACATTCACATGCCTAGTAATTAATTTAACAGCTGACGCACAGATAATAAAGAAAATACCAGAACTAGTTAAACCGCCCACTCAAATAAGTAAGGAACAGGAAGTATCAGTTGAAAATTTCGTACCTCAAAGATTAGATTTATTAAATAAAAATCTGAGACTTGAACACGTGAAAGAAGGAGCCCATAGTATACGAAACATTTGCACAGAATACGCGGACATATTTAAGCTTCCGGGAGATAGACTAACAAGCACAACAGCTGCTACACATTCCATACCCACACCTTCAATTCCTAAAGGAAGAGCTATAACTTTGAAGAATTATAGGTTAGCAGAGGCTCATCAAGAGGAGATTGACAAACAAGTTACACAAATGTTAGAAGACGGTATTATCGCACATAGTAAGAGCGAATGGAATTTTCCACTAATAGTAATACCTAAAAAGAAAGATGCTTCTGGAAAGAAAAAGTGGCGAATTTGTATAGATTTTAGAAAGTTAAACGAAGTAAACCGTAGGAGACAGCTATCCTCTTCCTAATATACAAGATATATTAGACAAAATAGGAAAGGCTAGATATTTTTCAGCAGTAGATTGCGCAAGTGGATACCTTCAGGTGCCGATCGCTGAGGAAGACCAATGTAAAACCGCTTTTAAGCACCCCTAACGGACATTTCGAGTACAAGAAAATGCCTTTTGGAGTTAGGTCGGGACCAGCTACATTCCAAAGGATGATGAACTCGGTACTCCAAGACTCAATAGGCAATAGATGCTTTGTGTACATGGACGATATATTAGTAATTGGGCGAAACCTTAGAAGAACATAATAAAAAATTACGGGAAGTGTTTAATCAGTTACGGAAACACAATTTAAAAATCGAACCTGATAAATGTGAATTTTTGAGAGAAGAATTAAAATATCTAGGACACGTGGTTACCGCTCAAGGTGTCAAACCCGATCCGAATAAGATACAGGCAGTTACCGAATTTCCAACTCCAAAGACACCTAAAGACATAAAATCATTCTTAGGTTTGGCAGGATATTACAGAAAATTTATAGAAGAATTTAGTGCGATTGCAAAACCTCTGACTGAATTGTTAAAGAAAGATAAAAAATGGAAGTGGGAAGATACGGAACAGAATAGCTTCAATAAATTGAAAGATAAATTAACGACAGCTCCGTTGTTACAGTATCCAGATTTCACACAAACCTTTATAGTAACGACAGACGCGAGTGGATACGCTTTAGGCGCAATTCTTAGTCAAGGAACGTTAGGAGATGATAAACCCATTGCTTACGCTAGCAGGACTTTAAATCAAGCCGAATCGCATTACAGCACTGTAGAAAAGGAACTATTAGCAATAGTATGGGCATGCAGACATTTTAGACCTTATTTACTAGACGTAAATTTCAAGTAGTGACAGATCACAAAGGATTGGTCTGGCTATTTAAAGTGAAAGACCCTAGTTCGAGATTAATACGTTGGAAACTTCAACTTTCAGAATTTGAATTCGAAATTCATTATAGGGCAGGTAAAAGACACGTAAACGCAGATAGTTTGAGTAGACAACCCTGTAGAATGTTGCACCTTGGATAATACGCACTTAACTGAGGATCGTAAGAAGGAAATAATCAAGGAATTTCACAGCTGTCCAATTGGAGGACATCTTGGAATCAATAAAACTACCGATCGAATTAAATTATACATAACTTGGCCGGGAGTAGAGAAAGACGTAACCAATTACAATTAAACTTGTAAGATTTGTCAACTTAATAAAGACGAGAAGAAGAAAGTAAAACAACCTTTAGAGGTCACGGACACACAAAAGGAACCTTGGATAAAAATTTATTTAGATGTAGTGGGACCACTTCCGCTAACCGAGAGAGGTCCAAAATATATATTAACTTGTCAAGATAACTTAAGTAAATATTTAATAGTCATACCCTCCTAAAGACACAAACAGCTGAAGAAGTGACAGAAGCTTTCGTAAACAATGTGATTTTAATTTATGGGATTCCTGATATCATATTAACTGATCAAGGAACAAATTTTATGTCAGATTTATTTAAAGAATATGTAAACTATTTAAGATTCAGAAACTAAGCACTAATGCTTATCACCCTGAAAGTCAATGGAGATCTAGAAAGAACTCATAAGACCTTAGTAAACTACTTACGTTGTTTTTGCAATCCTAGAGGAGCCGATTGGGACAAATGGTTACCTTTCGCCAGTTTTACGTACAACACTACCCCCCATAGTAGTACTAAATACTCTCCTTATGAAGTATTGTATGGAGAGAAAATGTAATAATCCCAGGAATTTTACAACTAAATCACAACCTTTATATAATTACGACGACTATTAATTCTAAATGTACGGAATAAATTGCAAAGTTGTCATGAGATAGCTAGAGAAAGGCTTATTAAGTTTAAGGAACTACAACGATCGCGTGTGAAAAGCAATTATGTTGAATTCAAGAAGGATGATCTAGTACTTCTCAGAGTAGAAAATAGGAATAAATTAGATCCAATATGGGAAAGGTCCATATGAGGTTAAGACTACTGAAGGTCACAACGTGATAATACAAAAGTTAGGTAGTCAACGCAAATATGAGACGGTACATTCAAATAAGATTAAAGCCATATTTTCCTTTGCAGGGAAAAGAAAATGAAACTTCATAACACATGGGTAATACTTAAATGTTAATACCATTTTGGTTGGGGGGAAGCTTACAGACGCTCAAGAAGTAAAAGCTCTGGATTCGAAGACCGGTGTGTACTTTGACGAGATAGGAATTATAAATTTTACCCTATACAATGGAAAGTGGTAAGTTATATAAACTTGGAACCAACTAGAGATCTTTGGAAACAGACAAAAAATCATGTTAAGGTTGATAACTGATTATTGTGATAGAGATAAAGGGAGAAAAGTGGTATCATTTGACAGATTGTGGGAGTTTAAATCACTTTGTAAAACCAAAAGTCAGGTATGTTGAAAATTTAAAAGAATTAGTCACAGAATATTTAAAAACACCTAATGAACAGAATACTAGAAGCAAGAGAGGCGTTTTAAATTTTATGGGAGATATTGCTAAGATATTATTCGGTACTCTGACTCAATCTGATGCAGAGGAATATAATAAGCACATTTCACAGTTAGAGAAGGAACAGGCAGAATTTTTGCATATTCTAAAGGATGAAATTACAGTGATTAAATCAACCATTAATTCAGTTAATTTAACTATAGCAAGGGTGAACCGGAATGAAAATACTTTTTAAAAAATGGTTTAATAAAATTAAATAATTATACCACTAATAGGATTAACGCACTGCAGAAGGAAATAGAAGGTATTAGTTTAGCCAACAATGAACAAATAAGGATTTCTCTTAGAGGTGTGGAAGAATGCCAGCCATTCTTTTGAGCTTCTTATAGACGCATTTGTACACGCAGAGCAAGGAACTCTTCAACCTCAATTAATTACGGTGGAAAGAATTAAGAATGTTATGAAAGCCCAAACGCTACCAACTGGTCTGGGACTACCCTAATTTTTCTTTTTCAGAACTTCAAAATTTAATTACACCTCACACCTATTCTTATAAACAATATCTAGTATATGTATTACAAAATACCCCTTCTCTCTCCTACTCCGTATCACTTGTATAAAACACTTCCTTTTCCTGTCAAGAAGGAAGGTCAATATTTACATTTTTCTAAGCGCAAACAAAGAATATATTTTCAGTGACCGTCGTTGAGACAACATTACGGAAAAATGACAACTAATGAACTAACAGGATGTTTTCGTCCTAATCTTTTGCATTATGTATGTAAAGAAAATATACCGATTTATTTGTACACCCTTCCCTGAAGCTGATTGTGAAGCTTCACTTCTTCATCCATCCACCACTAAAGTTCCAAAAAGTTGCGAGACTAGAAAAATTTTTCACATTGAACAAATCCTACTGGATTCCCTTATATTTATCTAATGAATGGTGTCACCTTGTCACCCCAAAACAGATCGTATGACTGTGTTATGTGGCGACAAAACAACACAACTCAATATTGAAAAGGAAGGTAAAATTATCGCTAGGACAGAATTGCAAGGCTTTATAATGCCCACGTAACCTTACATGCCATGAGTAAATTGGTAAGTAACTTAACCATAGATTTTATACCGACAGCACCTCTTGACTTCGACTGTTGCTTTGATATGGATAAAACTAACGACTACGAGAAATTACAATTGGACAATGCCTATGTCTAACCTAATGTCATCGGTAGATGATTTGAGAATGGCCAGTATGAAAGCCGATGATTTAGGTAAGTTAATAAAACAGCAAGAAGAAAATGATTATTCGAAGTGGTATATACATATAACCACATGGAGTTCTGTAATGGGTACGATCATATTCGTAACCTTGACTTGTTGTTGTTGCATTTGCTGTTGTAAGAGCTACAGAACTTTAATATTTTGGTTATGGGATAAATGGACTCCAAGAAAAATGCTGGAAGGAGACGACCGAGAGGCTGTGTGTTAACATACATAATTACTCTGGGCATGATCGTGTAGTATACACTAAAACTACAGGTAATGATGAGAGTTCACCTGTCGTGTCCCTCAAGTCATCACCGCTTATCGGAGAAAAGAATTAGAGACCCCAGTTGTCCACAGAATGTATCCCCAAAAGATGAAGAAGATAAAGATAGTATTGCGCATAGAACTAGAAATAAAAATAAAACATTTTCGTTAGTAAAGTTTTCGAATTATGTAATTCAAAACTTTCTATAGGGGGAAGAGTGTAATATATATTGAAGTATATCATAATATATATTGAAGTATATCATATATATATAATATATTTTATAATATGAACATTCATTATAATGTATGACTGTCCTAAATTAACACAATTATTGACCTAATTGATCTTTTTGTTAAAATATGCTGAAGAATGATTTTAAAGAATTCTGTCATGAATATTTAAATAGGTATTACCTTTGTAGTTATTTGGAAAAGTCATGCAGTATAAGGGATTGTTACACAATAGGTAGTCTTACCTAATGATGACTTAGCTTTTAAAAGGTCATAGGTTAAGCGCATTCAATATGCTTTTCAGAAAGGGAGAATCTGGTTACATGTACAATACAACCAAATTGATTCTCACGTATACATTGTAACTACGTCATTACTCAACTGGTATATATGTATGAAACTTATGATTGTAAGTTAGACAGTTTTTTTTCATCGGTGTTACCGATACCCTGTCTCACGTTTTTTTGTATTAAAGTCTGTTTGTTTCTCACTACTGCTCCGCTGTGTCTTCTTATAGTTAGGTTTAACCCTATCTACTAACCACATTTCCGAAGAATTCCTGGGGTTGATTCCTAATCTATAAATTTACAGATATCTACTAGAACTTCAAGACGATCTTCACCTCCTGACACAACTCTTACTTATTTTGATTATTATTTATACTTTAAAAATAATCCTTATAATTATAGAAGGAATCGACCACCCAGATATTACAATACATTCATGAGTAAGATGTGCACATACTACCCCTTTGCCCCTCCCCTAATATTAAATACCAAATGAAAATAATACCGATGAAAGTAAGATCGATAACATGTTAATAATAATTAGAATTAAAACTAAATTTAGTGATAAAATGTAGACTTTACAAGCAAGATAAATTAACTTGTTCGGTACACAGTCCCTATCTAACGTAAATGAGAAAGAAAATTAGATATTATAAAACTTATTTATCGGTTATACAATATGTAAAATAACTTAAAATATTTGTCAATCTTAATACTATTTCTATAAAATAAAATACATTAAATTATTATTAATTCCTAAAGGGATTTTATCAATGAGCTAAATAAGCTGTTATTAAATGAGGCTATTAGAAGCAAAAAGGCGTAAGTGCAAGTTTTGCGGTATTGAGAAAAACACAGACAGCATTTTTTCTTTCAGGCACTTCACTTTATATACGTAGATGAGGGGTTTAGGGTAATAACATGATATGCCATATATTGTTTTTTTTTCTCTGAGATGTACGGATTTTAATGTTTCAAAAAATTATAAATACTAATTGTGCTGTATTGTTGTTAACACATTGTGTGTCTGTATGTTTTAACTCATCACTGGTGCATTTACAAATGATTTTAGGGATATTTAAATACATTTGTTTGCTATCATTGTAATAAATTACGTATCTTTACAGAAAGTGGCTTATCATGTTACTGCTCTAAGCCCTTCATATATATGTATATATATATATATATATATATATATATAAATAACCAAGCGTTTTTTTTAATATTCAATAGATAGAAGTACCTTTGTTTGGAGAATATAATTCAGTTTAAACTTGAAGTTGTATAAGAAAATAATAGAAAATTGAAAATAATAACAATCAAACTTTATCTACTCCTAACCCATACGCCCATATTTGTTATTAATACAATTATGCTTCAAGAATATATATATATATATATATATATATATTTTCAAATGCCCCAGGTTGTCTTTCGACATTCCTGGTTTCTCTCCTGGCATGGCGTACTTGTAACCCACTTCTGGGGTTGGGGCGCCGGGGTTACGTTGCCGCGATGATATGATGGGTGATGATGATAATGGTGCACCAGGAGAGTCCCTAATCCTAAGCTTAACCTAAGATAAATATGAATGATGATGATTGCGATGGCAATATGATTTCGGGGACCGTTTGGGCCTTAAAGTTTTCCTGACATTTGTCTTACAGGTGAGGAAAAACCCCGATAAAAACCTCACCCAGAAAAACTGTCCCGACCGGGAATCGAACCCGGGCCCGCTGCGTGACAAGGCAACACGCTACCCCGAGACCACAGCGTTGGACTGCTTCAAGAATATAATTATGCGCCAAACTCGGTTTTTGCGAGGGGAAAAAAAAACACACACACACACACACACCTTTGCTTCTATCCGCCTCAAATAATAGTTTTAACGATGTTTTAGTTAGACAATCTCTGACATAGTGCAGATGGGAATTCCAAGTTCTGGCAAGTGAAACTAAAAGATATTGAGTAATAAACAGTGCGATAAGGAGCGATACATAGGATAATGTCTCTCAATTATGTATGTCTGAGAGTCTAAACAAGTGGCATGATAAATAACTGCCGTATTTTATAGAGAAGAGTTAGGGATTTTGAGGGAAGTTAAGCCTGTACAGATAACAGTAGAACGATCATTAGCAGGTCACAGAAGCGAATTTACACAACTGCAGGAGTCTTTGCATATTCTAATCTTCTTCTTCTTCTTCGTCACGGTTTAGACTTATTTGCTAGCCTGTTTCGGCTTCAAATTGCTACTGTTTCCATTTTTTTTGTCTTCCCAAGCTTCTTCTTCCTCGTGACGAATAGTTGTATGCTGCTTTTGGTATTCTACACTCAGTCATCCTTGCTAAGCGTTCTTTCCAGTCTGTTCTGTATTTCACTATTGTTGTGTTTAATTCCTCTACTTTTAGTTGATTGTCGTATTTCTGTGTTGTGTTTTTTGCCTGTTCTGTAATATCCTGCTATTGGTCTGAGGAATTTCATTTCAGCAGCTTGTGTTGTCACTGCCCATGTTTCGGACCCATAGGTAATAATAGGAACTGCCATTGCCTTGTATAATTTCATTATAGGGTCTTTCCTGGCTTTATTCTTCGAAGTTCTTTTTAGTGTTCCTGTTATATAATTAAACTTATTTAGTTTGTTTATATGTTTCCATTGTGTATGATCACAATTCTAATCAAGAACACATTACTCAAAACGGGAAAATTCGTTGCAATATCAGGAGAAGAATAGCGTTATCTGTAAACAAACTTCTTACCTGCGACCTACACAGCTGTGAAGAGCAGTTATCTAAAATACTCCAGATAAAAGTACACCTTGTTGATTTGTGAAGTTTCAAAGCACCTCAAAATCTCAGGTCAACAACACTCAATTTAAATTGTCTTCTCCATAATGCATTCCCTAAAGCGCCTAAAAAATTTTCTTCCTATAGCTCTTAAAAGAATTTTAATCCAAACCTTAGTAATGCCGCATTTTGACATTCTACTAACTGACATAAGTGACGGATTGTCGGACAAACTGCAGCGTGTCCATAATATGTGTATCAGATTCATATTTAATGTTCAAAAATACGATCACATTTCTCCATTATTCCACGAATTGTCATGGCTACATCTAAAAGAGAGAAGAAAATCGCACTGTCTAATTCTCTTATTTAAGATCCTACATACCTCGATTCCCAATTAATTATCATCCCGTCTCCAGTACCTATCCTCAGCCATAACTTAAACACAAGATCACAACATAGTCTCTTGCTTAATATACCGCAACATAGGACATTACATCACTCCATGTCATATACCATCTCCACTTCTCGCAACTGGAATTCTCTACCACAAGAAATAAGGGGCTGCCGGACATTGGCATCTTTTAAAAGAAATCTAAATTTATATTTGCTCTAACCTCGACTTCATTATCACCCAGTGTAAGGTATATATATTAATGGGTGTTTCTCGTATAATTTATCATACTTATATTATTATAATTATTATTATATACTTACTCACTGGCACTATCGATCCCGTAGGTTCATGGCCGTGCGGACATAAGCTCTCTATACATCCCTATCCTGAGCTAATGCTTTCCAATCTTTCCCTGTATAATATACTTCCCTCAAATCATAGTTAATGTTATTCTCCCACCTCATTCTTAGTCTACCAACTGGGCGTTTTCCCTTTGGCTTTCCTACAAGAAGCTCCCATGCAAGTCGTTCACTCTCCATACGTGCAACATGTCCTGCCCATCGCAGTCTACGAAACTTAACTGTTATTATATCTGGCTTCCTATAAAGACCATGTAGTTCATTGTTATGTAGTCTTCTCCATTCACCTGTCTGTTCATCTCTCTTTGGTCCAAACATTTTCCTAAGTACTTTATTCTCAAATACTTGTAATCTCCTTTCCTCCCTTAAAGTAAGAGTCCATGTTTCGCACTCATACAATATAACTGGTAGAATAATAGTTTTATATATTTTCATTTTAACGTTTTTCTTTAAAGAGTTGGGACATCAAGAGTCTCTGCAATGCATAATAGCACGCATTTCCAGAATTGAGCCTATAATTTCTTCGTGCATCTCATTCCTATTTGTGATTATTGTTCCTAGGTATTTGAATTCAGCCACTTCCTCGAAAATTTCCCTCATTTGTCATTAGTTGTCCATTTTCATTATATCATGTACAGGGTGGACCGCTCGAATGGACCTAATTTCAATTGCTTGTTACTGGCAAACGGTTGAAGATAGAAACTTAAAACAACGTTCATAGTACAGAAAAACTCACCAAGTTTCGAATCCTGTCGGTAGATGGCACAAAGATACGTTTCTCGTTCTTAGATTTAATTGTTTGTGAAAATGGCGACTCCGCAGATGAAAGCGCAAGCTGTTTTGTGGTATGCGGAGTTTAAATCAATCATTAGAGTTCAAAGGGAGTTCCGGCGTGTGTTTAACCGTGATGCTCCAACTGCTAGAAGCATAAAGAAGTGGCGTGATACATTATTAGCTACAGGATCTGTGTTGAAGAAGCATGGTGGTGGTCGCAGAGCATCCGATGAAATGGTAGCAAATGTTCAAGCCGCATTTGAGCGAAGCCCCCGGAAGTCATTAAGAAGAGCTTCGCGGGAACTTCAAATACCAAAATCGACATTACAACGGATTGTCCACAAACGCCTCAAACTGCACGCATATAAAGTGCAGTTAGTGCAACGTCTGGAGCCGAATGACATGCCGAAACGAGTGGAATTCGCCAATACGATGCTGGACCGTCTCGGCGCTGATCCTGACTTCATGACCAAGATTCTTCTCGGACGAAGCCACTTTCCATTTGTCAGGCAAGGTAAACCGGCATAATTGTGCGGATCTGGGGATCGGAGAATCCTCACGCTATTCAAGAGCATTGTTCGTGATAGTCCGAAGATGAATGTTTGGTGCAGTTTGTCACATAATAAGGTCATTGGACCGTTTTTCTTCGCCGAGAAAACTGTTCGTGGTACCACATATCTTGACATGCTGGAGCAGTTCTTCTTTCCACAAATTGAACAACTGCAGCCTAACATCGTTTTCCAGCAAGATGGTGCTCCTCCCCACTGGTCCAATGAAGTTCGTACGACTTTGGACAACATTTTCCCTGGCCGTTGGATTGGTAGGGGAGGACCAATCGCGTGGCCCCCGAGATCTCCCGATTTAACACCACTGGATTTCTTTCTCTGGGGCTATGTCAAAGATAAAGTTTACACCACCCCAGTCAAAGACCTTCGTGATCTTCGTGAGCGCATCATAGAGGCTATTGAGAACATTCCAGAAGACATACTCCAACGTACTTGGCAAGAAATTGTTCATCGCTTTGATATCGTCACAGTGACTGCTGGGGCTCATATAGAGATGTGGTGATCTGGATATCAAAACTTGGTGAGTTTTTCTGTAATATGAACGTTGTTTTAAGTTTCTATCTTCAACCGTTTGCCAGTAACAAGCAATTGAAATTAGGTCCATTCGAGCGGTCCACCCTGTATTTCTACGTGTGACCATATATTTAGTTTTATTGATATTTACTTCCAGTCCTAATTTCTTAGTGTTACTCAATAGTGTGTCAGTCTGCAGGAGAGGAGACCATTGGACGTCAGTTGTGAACGTGAACAGCATTGAGAATGTCACAAATACAGTGACGAAATCTAGATCTGCGAGGGAGTTAAGAAGTATGAGGTGAGTCAAGAAACAACTCAACAAAAATAATAATAATTAAATTTGAATACTTACCACTGTGATTGGATACAATGGATTGAGAACCGTGAAGAGCAGTACATGATTCAATTTTTCGTTGTCTGTCCTGCGAACATCCCAAACAAAATCTTATTTAAACATCACAACTCCAGTTTTGTAATATATTATTCAAATTAAAGTATTTAGATCTAGCAACACAAACACTTCGCACCACCTACATTTGATTTTATCAAAGATTGACGTTTCTCTTCCAAATACAAAGTTTTTAACTCTAATTAACGTGCTATTTATTAGGGAAAGGATTTTAAGGTGCAAATTTTGGTCGTAAATGGGGGGGTGGGTGGGGAAATACATACAAAAAGGTGCAAAAACAAGGTGCTGCTGAGACAACTGAATTAAGGTTTAAACCCGTTACATGAACTCAGTTTATACAACATGCACGTCATTTTGCACCAATTCTTTCTTCTTTATAGAGTCAATAAGAGGTAATTCCTAGTTCTTTAGTTTATTGCAATTTTTACTTTGCGTCCACCGCTGTGGTCTCGAGGTAGAGTGGTGCCTTGTCACGCAGCGGGCCCGGGTTCGATCCCCGGCCGGGGCAGTTTTTCTGGGTGAGGTTTTTATCGGGTTTTTTCCTCACCTGTAAGACAAATGTCAGGAAAACTTTAAGGCCCAAACGGTCCCCGAAATCATATGGCCATCATCATCCTTATCATTATCATCATCATCATCCTTCGCCGGTGTGGAAAGCAACGGGAAGCTACCACACCTACAATTCCCTAGTAAAGCTGTAAGCATAGCATAGAAGTGCTATGATTGCAGTGAAGGACCTGCCTTCGGGCAGAATTACTATGGATGGAGATGGAACATCGAAGAATGATGCAATCAGTTTGGTTAAATTGCGTTTTGAATTCTGAAAGTGCATACAACTTATCCTTCTTAACATTCGCCATGTTATTGTTGTGAAAACCCAGTTGTAACACTAATACAAATACATTGTGGTTCAGACTAGTGAAACACAGCCAACAAGTCGGTAGATAGAAAACTGTTAAATTATTGCTAATACTAACTGAAATGATTTTAAACTATTACAGCAACACTGTTTAAATATAAATTTGACTTCAAAGCTGCAGATTGGCCATTGTTGCTGGGATATAAATTACTGGTGGTTTACATAAATTATATTTTAATATTTATTGTTGTTCTCTACAATGAATATACACCGGCAAATCAATGGATTCGTGACCATCAGGGATTGTCTTGTTACGAATGGAGAGAAGCGATTAAAATGCATGTATCGGCGGTGCGTTCTTTGCCGGGCAGGTCTAGGGACGATACCCTCTGTAGACGTTGTCGCAGAGAGCACGAAACCCTTGCACACGTCCTTGGGGCCTGTCCATTTGGAGAATCACTGAGAAACATTCGGCACCACACTGTTCGAAATATGATGGCAGAAGCCTCGCGAGATTTTGGATACACAGTTTATGAGGAAGTTCATGGTGTGGCCACTAGTGGGAGTAAAAGACGAATAGATATTATTGCATTTAGACCATCCTCTAAAATTGGTATGATATTAGATCCCACAATTCGTTTTGAGACTCATAGTGGACAACCTGAGGAAGTTAACTCTGTAAAGAAAGCCACATATGAGCCAACAATTGACAATTACAAAGACTATTTAACTCATGCCCCAAATGGGAGTCAATGACCAATCACGTTTCAATGATTTCTGTTTTACAACCAATCAGAGTCGTGTTTCACGAAATATTTATCAGTGTTATAATTACCATATTAAAGAAAGCTCCTCCTTTTTAATATTCTGAAATAGTATGATCTAGTTGCAGTGATAAACAAAAGAAGCAGATGAAGCGTACCTATCGTTTCTCATTTGTTTTCAAACATCGCCGTTTACATTAGATATATAAATATTTTAAAATAACTACAGTTAAATTATGATTTGTGAGTAAACAGCTTAATTTTATTCGTTAAATAGTCCTAACAAATGCCACTCTTGATTTCCAAATTCTCTAGATAAATTCACTCCTCACTTCGTGAGTCGTGAATTTATCGATAATTTGGAAATCACTCGTGGCATTACTTATGATAAATACCAACTATATAGTATAACTGTCACAGGATTGATGATCGGGGCAAGAGGTATTATACCAGGATTCTTAGCCAAATTTTGGAATTCCTTAGATTTGGACAGGGTGTATCTTTCTAAAATTGCCATCGCTGCCATTAGAGGATCAATTTCAATTTTAAGAAACCGTATTTACAAAATTTTATAGTATGTATAGTTCAATTAGGCCTACAAGTTGAATTTTTTAAAATATATTTACAAAATGTATTTCATCAATTACAAAAATGAATTGTCTGTATCACTTTGTCCTTGAGGCAATCCTCTAATGAGGAAAGTTTTATATAATAATATAAATTTATTACTATTATTGACTTCACACTACAGATTGGCCATTGTTTCTGGGGTATAAATTACATAAATTATATTTTAATATTTATTTAATATTGTTGACTTCTGATTGAGATTTTAAAAAGCTGTTCAGGAAGAAAAAATAAGCATTTTTCTGTCCTATCTTTTAAAAACGCAGAGGAAGAGGTGCTGAAGCATTAAAAAAGAGGGGAAAAGGGGTGAAATGTAGTAATCTCACGAAAATGTGCAAAAATTCGCAACAATTAGTGTTCAATATTTAATTTTAGGAAGTGATATTTTGAGGTTATTTTAATTATATTATGTTTAGGGGGCACGCCGTAGCGTAGTGGTTAAGGCACTGAGCTACAAGACGGAGGGTCGAGGGTTCAAGTCCCCCGTTGGGGTCAGGTTTTTTAAACTGACCCAAACACTCTGGCGGCACTATGGCTCTGGCTCTGGGGTCGACTCAGCCTCTAACGGAAATAAGTACCAGACGCTTGTTCTGGGGGTAAAGGCGGCCGTCACGCAGGGCTGACAACCCGGCTGACATAAAGTGCCGATTGTCTAGAAAAAGTGGGAGCCTTAACCTCCTACTACCCCAAGGGCCTCCGGGCCTGTTGTGGGATCACTTTACTTTACTTTTACTGATCATCTTACCTCAATATTAATGTTGATTTGTTCTTGGATATGTTTCAAAACAATTCTGTTTTATCGTCAGCTTGTCCAGACTGATTTGATTTATTTATGTTGCACACCCTGGATGTCGATGTCAGCTCCATTCAGACAAATCCCCATTTCTATTTTTTTTTCAAATGCCCCAGGTTGTCATTTCGACATTTCTGGTGTTCTCTCCTGGCATGGCATACTTGTAACACATTTCTGAGGTTGGGACGCCTGGAAGGCGGGATTACGTTGCCCCAATGATATGAGAGTTGATGATGATGGTAATGATATGCAGGAGAGACCTTAAACTAAACTTAAGCTAATTAGGCGAATATGATATTGATGATAATGATGGTCAGATGGTGTTCGGGGACCGTTTGGGTCTTAAAGCATCCTGACATTTATCTTACAGGTGAGGAAAAACCCCGAAAAAAACCTCATCCAGGAAACTTGTCCCGACCGAGAATCGAACCCGTGCCCGCTGCTTGACAAGGTAGCACGCTACGTCGAGACCACAGCGGTGGACCCCATTTCTAATTGTCTGATTTCGCTATTTTTTTATATCTACCTCGATTTATTTTAATAGCAAATACTGGGTTTCGTTTTAAAACATCGAAAATTGCGACCGCTAGAGCGATTGTTTATTTTTTGTTTCAGGTGAAGTCCTACGTATAATGGTTTTAGAACATAATAAATAGATGGCAGTTAAACACTCGCCGTACTTCAAAACATGTATGTACAAAATTTCAAGCCAATCGTCCGAATACTTCACGGGTTTTTCGAGCACAAACATAAGCAGGCTGAATTTTTATCTTATATATAAAAATTAATGTTTGTTTGTATATTTGTTTGTTTGTTCGTACCTTATGCGCGGCCACACCGTTGATCCGATTGTGATGGGTGTTTTTTGCAAAATGTTCAGGAGATTCCCGGGATGAACGTAGGCTATAAGAGAGTTGTGATACTCAACTCCTACACCCTTAAAAATCACCCTTTGTAGTGGAAAACGTGAAAAAAAGTAGCTCTTTGGATGCTTAAATGGCTTACACTGCCTAAACCATAAGAAATACACAAAATTAATGTACACAGAATTGAATATCTAAAAAAGCTCTACAAAAAAAGTCCGCGACAACATATGTTTATCTCTTACGGATAACTCACAATAACCATTTTTGTCTTTCATTGATACCAAGAGTCTCGCGCCGTAGCCGAGTGGTTAAGGCAAGAATTCTTGGCGCAGAACTACAGGACATACGCTGGTTCAAGTGTCTATGGGGGAAGAAATTTTTCTTATCGAATATCGGCCAGTATGGGTCAGAAATGAAATCTAGCTGGGGAAAAAAATAAATAAATAAAACTGTTTTGACTCACTCTCATCAATTTATCTTTTTTTTTTCACTCTAATATAATTGTTATATGACGGTTCTTAATTTATCTGCAAAGGAGGGTACAATTCTAATGTTCATGACTATGTGACGTCATCATTCACAAACAGAAGGCTGTAAGAGGTTTTCTTGCGAACTTATTTAATATCTAATTATGTCCTAATTTCTGAATTTTATGGTAAAAAAGTAACATATTTTTATCGTCCGCCCATGACATGAGAATTGAACGTTCGGGCAGGACAACGTCTGCCGGGTACGTTAGTCTTATATACAAAAATCAATGTTTGTTTGTTCGTATTTTATGCGCTGCCATACCGTTCATCCGATTTTGATGGTGTTTTTTGCAAAATGTTCAGAAGATTCCCAGGATGAACATAGGCTATATGAGAGTTGTGATATTCGACCCCTTCACCCCTAAAAATCACCCTTTGTAGTGAAAAAGTGAAATGAAGTTCCTATTTTGACGCTTAGATGGCTTACGCTGCCTAAACCATAACAAATATGCCAAATTAATGTACACAGAATTGAATATCTCAAAAAACTCTACAAAAAAAGTCCGCGACAGCATATGTTTATCTTCTACGGATAACTCACAATAACCATTTTTGTCTTTCATTGATATCAAGAATATCGGGATAAGCAGATTCTGGAACAGCGCACGGCTGGTGGTAAAAACAACATATTAGCATTTATTTATGAGTAGCAGCGCACGCCGGGTATTAGCTAGTAATATAGATTTGTGGGCACTTACATGAGATGAGTATTATCGGCAAACATCGCTTTCAGATCCGAACGTCTATACTAAGCTTGAAATAACTTCATACGTCGCAAGCTGAATGCGGTATCGCCTTTCAATGATTAGATAAGTTCAAACATGGATTTCCATTTATTCTCTCAACATATAATAAAACTTATACAATGCCGGGTCTTTCATACTTAATTGGCCATTCGAAAATGTGATTATTTTAATTATCTTTCAATAGTCAGAACATTCCTTGGTGCCACACAATCACTTCCGTTTCACTCACTAGCACTATGCGTCCGTCGACGTGGCGTAGTCGGTTATTGCCCCTACCTTCCACTCCGGCGACCCGGGTTCGATTCCCGGCGGGGTACGGAATTTTAAATCTCCACCTTGGGTCTGGGTGTGTGTCCTGTCCTTGTGTCTGCGTGTGAGGATAAAATAAAGTTAACAAAAAAGGTAAAACAATAAGGTGAAACAAGAAAGAATAACAGTGTAAAAAAAAGACGAGATTACGGTAACTTACATAAATACTCCTGGCGTGACAGGCCTACAAGGTCCTTAGCCTACCAGCCGGCTGCTGGCCTCACATCCACATGTGTCAATCACAGAGGTAGATGATAATCAGTCAGTGTAGGGGTGACATGTGGTTAGCATGTCAAGTCCCCCAGCCGTTATAGCTGGTTTTCTCAACCTGGAGCCGCTACTTATTGTAGCTACCCAAACGCATCACGATGCTGGGTGGGCACCGGTCCTATACTGGCCGAAATGCCATGAGAAAATGTCTTCCCCCATGGAGACTCGAACCAGCTCAAGTACCGTAGCTCTGCGCCAAGGCTTCCTGCCTTAACCACTCGGCTACGGCGCGGGACAAGGTAAAGTAATCCCACTATAAGCCTCAGGAGGCCCTTGGGGTAGTAAGAGGTTAAGGCTCCCACTTTTTCTAGACAATCGACACTTCATGTCAGCCGGGTTGTCAGCCCTGCGTGACGGCCGCCTTTACCCCAGAACAAGCGTCTGGTACTCATTTCCGTTAGAGGCTGAGTCGACCCCAGGGCCATAGTGCCGCCAGAAGGTTTGGATCAGTTTAAAAATCCTGACCCCACCGGGACTTGAACCATCGACCTTCCGGCTTGTAGCGCAGTGCCTTAACCATTACGCTACGGCGTGCCCCCTACATAAATACAGAATATTAAAAGAATGCATTGCATTTTAAAAGGATGTCCGTCGCCGTGGCGTAGTCGGTAGAGTCCCTACCTTCCACTCCGGCGACCCGGCTTCGATTCCTGGCGGGGTAGGAGATTTTTAATCTCCACCTTGGGTCTGGGTGTGTATCTTGTCCTGTCTATGTGAGAATTACAGAAAGTTAACAAAAAGGTAAAAGAAGAAGGAAAACAGTGTAAACGAAAAAAAAAAAAGTCCGTCGCCGTGGCGTAGTCGGTATCTTCCACTCCGGCGACCCGGGTCCGATTCCCGGCGGGGTAGGAGATTTTAAATCTCCACCTTGGGTGTGTGTGTGTGTGTCCTGTCCTTGTGTCTATGTGATAATTAAAGAAAGTTAACAAACAGGTAAAACAAAAAAAAAAGATAAAACAAGAAGGAAAACATAATAATAATAATAATAATAATAATAATAATAATAATAATAATAATAATTGATTTATTCTGGCAGAGTTAAGGCCATAATGCCCTCTCTTCCACTCAACCAGCACAAACACAAATAAATATTTGACATATACACTGCTCAAAACAATTAGAGGGAAACTTGTAATAAATTGAATAAGTAATTGTTTTTAAAGCTGTGATGCTGAAAGTTAGACAATATGTAAATTGAATTATTAATTTTATCATTGGATACAAATTTTAAAGATCCATTGCCTAAATACAGAGAAATTACCTCAAATAACAAATATAGAGAATTTTTTTTATTTTGGAAGGCACTGGCCACTTCTAATTGGTAAGCTTCCTGATGTTGCTATAGTGACGAATGTTGATTATTGCCTTGTTTATTGAAGTCTCTGACAAAATGAGGCATTTAAATGAGCTTGAAGTGTATCATGCTCTACATCTTTTACGACAAGGTCAATCTCTGCGACAAGTGGCTAGAGAGCTTGGGGTTTCTCCTTCCGTGGTGTCCAGGTTACGCAACAGGCACAGAGAGACAGGTCAGTATTGTAGAAGATGTGGCCAGGGCCGTAAATTTAAAACAAGCCCCCAGGATGACAGATACGTTGTTCTTTCTGCTCTTCGACAGCGTACAGAAACTGCAAAAGACCTGCAGAATGACCTTCATATGGCTTCCGGAATCCGGGTTTCAGACCAAACCATAAGGAACAGATTAAGGAAAGAGAATATTCGTCCAAAAAGGCCCGTTAAAAACCACGCTTAACAAATGGGCATAAGGCAGCAAGACGTACGTATGCTGAAAACCATGGTGATTGGAACCTGAACCAGTGGGAGTCTGTGCTCTTCTCGGACGAATCCAGGTATCGTCTTACACGTTGTGATGGTCGATTGAGGGTGTGGGGACGGCCAGGAGAAAGATTTTCTGCAGAGGCTGTACAGGAAATTGATAGATTCGGAGGAGGTTCCATAATGGAGTGGGCCGGAGTTACGTACAACAATCGTACGGACCTTGTACTTGTTCCCCAGCGACTGAATGCTGCCCAGTATATCGAGCATGTTCTGGAAGAGCATGTAGTACCTGCTGCCATTGGAGTAGGCCCTGGATTTCTGTTTATGCAGGATAATGCCAGGGCACATTCTGCGGCTGTCACCAGGGATTTCCAGAGGAGGAATGAAATTGAGGTAATGGAGTGGCCAGCGGTCATCCCACTTGTGGGATCTTCTAGACAGGAAGGTCAGGAACCGACATCAAGCTCCACAAACTCTGCAGCAACTTGGAGATGCTCTTAAGGAGGAATGGGAGAATATCCCGCAAGAGGAAATCCAGAATCTTATTGGGAGCATGCCACGAAGGTGTCAAACTGTCATCGAATGTCGTGGAGGCCAAACACGATACTAACTCTATATAACGAGTGTTTAACTTTGAAAAATAAGCACAAGATTCAATTGCTTACATAGCGGAATTATTTGAAAAGTTAATTGTCAGCGTTATTCATTTGTTTTTACCTGACATGAGCAATAAATAAATAAATAAATAAATAACCACAAATAATGTACTTTATTAATTTCATGTGTGTACCTTTATCCAATGAAAAAATATTTGCATATTTCATAGTGTTCCTCTAATTGTTTTGAGCAGTGTATATATATATATATATATATATATATATACACACACACACTATACTAATTATAAACAGTTAAAGATACAATGAATGTAGCAATGTAAATTTAATGTACAAACAACATTTTATAGGGTAAAAACAATAATGATACAATAATAATAATAATAATATAAATATGATACATTATACGAGAAACACCAATTAATATATATACCAGTATAAACGAAAAAAAAAAAAAAGCTCTCCAAATACTGCATTATGGTGCCCTAAGACAAAGGGTTTTGTTTTTCGGAAAATCAAATACACACATTCTCTTTTTTTTTTTTCTGTGTACACTTAGCGACAAAAAGAATTGTCCGACTCTTGATCTCGAATATTTTAAGTTCCAACGCGCGATTCACACGAGTAAATTAATTGCACAGTAGAGCTAAAATACGTTTCCCTTCTTCCTTTGAAGAGTGTTATTTCAAGTATAATTAGCTAGCGTACGCATAGCTCAGTGCTGGTGGCTTGATTCGTATGCAAGAAGTCACAGGTTCGATTTCCGATGAAGTTAATTATGTTAATTGTTACAATGCTTTCTAGTTTATTCTGTCTGTCCATTTTTAAAGAAACACGTACTGACTCTTTGCAAGTATTACTATGTTTATTATTTATTTATAAACAGGTTTATAATGTAATAAAACATCTACCTGTGCCCAAAGCTTCTAAAATGTTTATCTTTTTTCTCCATTCTTCGCATTACAATTCTTCCAGAACTAGCTCATTCATACCTCTTCTTACATCATCTATCCATTTAAATCTAGATGGACCTCTCTTTCCTTTCCCAGGTGGAATCCATTCCAAAGCTTGTCTGGGTAATCTTTTCCCTGGCATCTTACGTGTATGACCATACAATTCTGGTTGTCTGTATCTCAGAAAATCTAATATTGAATTTTCGAATTTCATTTGTTGTCTGGTGATTGTTTTTTTAATTTTTCCAATTTAAAAAATATATTTGAGCGTCTGAAACAATCAATTTCAGTAGACATAAGCTTTAAACTCAAATTGTTATTCACCTGCCAAGTTTCTGCACCGTATGTTAGCATGCTTCGAACTATGGATTTATAAATTAGTAATTTAGTATCTATTTGTATGTTCGTATCCCACAAAACTCCGCTTAACACTGTTATTACCGATCTTCCTTTTTGAATTCTATACTTTATGTCATTTTCTTTGGTACATTTTGATCCCCAGATAATTTCATTCTTCACATCTTTTGATACATCCCATTATTATTATTATTATTATTATTATTATTATTATTATTATTATTATTATTATTTATATTATTATTATTATTATTATTATTATTATTATTATTATTATTATTATTATTATTATTATTATTATTATTATTATTATTATTATTATTATTGTCCACTGCTGTGGTCTCGAGGTAGCGTGCTGCCTTGTCACGCAGTGGGCCCGGGTTCGATCCCCGGTCGGGGCAGTTTTTCTGGGTGAGGTTTTTATCGGGGTTTTTCCTCGCCTGTAAGACAAATGTCAGGAAAACTTTAAGGCCCAAACTGTCCCCAAAATCATATGGCCATTATCATCATCACCATCCTTCACCGGTGTGGAAAGCAACGAGAAGCTACCACATCTACAAATCCCTAGTAAAGTTGCAAGCATAGCATGAAAATGCTATGATTGCAGTGAAGGACCTGCCTTCAGGCAGAATTACTATGGATGGATTATTATTATTTGTATTATTATCCATCATATATGGACCTGACATATATAAACTAAATATTTTAATTGAAGGGTGAAACTTTTTCCTCACTAATAGGTAATAAATAAATCTCATGAATTTATGAAGATATATTATATTTTATTACATCAATTTATATCGTTATTATTAAAACGTGGTACTGCACACGCAATTAAATTTATACCGGTAGCTAAATAGTGTTACAGAGTTTACGAAGACAGGAATATTACTTAAGATAGTGTAAAGTGGACATATATTATGTGGCAGGAATTAAATGTTATAGGATAAATTTTGCGAAAATACAAACGAATAAAAAAAATGGTCGGAGGACTCGAACCCTGGCTTTCATATACATTTCACCTCGTAAGTAGTTTAACGATCTACGCTACTCGAACGTCGGATACTTGTGGCCTTATTTACTATTACACTATGAACGGAGTTGAACTTTATTTAAAATGTCGCAATTTGAGTAATTTTGCATTTGCGAACACTCGTAATTATCTAGAAACATGTCTCCTTCACTGTTCTTTAACTATTTACGACGATTAAATGAAAATTTCCACTTCAAAATCCAAAACAATGGCAATGTGTGGAAAAAACATACAACGGATGAACATTGAGATTGATGGAAAAATTATAGAACAAGTGTCAGATTTCTCTTACTTAGGAAGTGTATTTGCAGAGTATAAGAGTGACATTGATTCAAAATTACAAAAATATAATAAAATGAATGGGGTAATACGAAGACATTTTGGTAAACAGATGAGGACAGAGACAAAACTAAGATTACATAACATCACATCAAAAGCTGCTCTAAAATACGGAAGTGAAATTTGGATTTTAAATAAAAGAAACTCTCATAAACTTCAAGTAAGCCAAATGCGCTTCTTACGATCATTGTTAGGAGTTAATAGACTGGATCACCAAAGGAACACTATTATCAGAGGAAAACTTGGAGTAACAAGTTTAAATGAAGATATACAAAGATACCAACAAGAATGGAAAAATCATCTGAGGAGAATGGCAAGAAATAGACTTCCAAAATTGGCATTCCAATATACCCCAACTGGACATAGGGACCAAGGATGACCAAAACATCGGTGGAAAGATCAAGACCATCTTCGCTAGGTTTACCGTACAGGTCACATGGCCTAAAACGAATTTGTTCATGATGATGATGATGAACAGTGCGTTACCTCGTGAACCACAGCTATGGCTCTTCAAGCATGCGCAGTGGGCCGTAACAGGAACTCTGCTTTCTGAAGCGGCTCATTCTTTTTGTCGCCAAGTGTACATCTGCTTCGTTCAGTAGGCTGTCATAGCTGGATTCTGGCTTCGAATTTTGTCCTTGCACTTTAAAACGACAGATTTTTTTTTTTGACACAGCCTTGGTATATCACATATATTTAAATTTAAATGGATTACTTTAATATAAATTTGATTATATAATTATCTCTATCTATATAAGGCTTCTCTGGGGGAAATTTCAAGATAGATTTCGTCATGCAATGGTTGACAGTTCCCTTGTTTGGAGTTCACTCACATCAGTGTACGCAGGTCCTACATGACGGGCGATAGCTCTCTGTACAATGTGAATTTATGAACAATATTAAAACCAACCCTGTGATGAAGAAAGCTTATGGAAATAAGTGTTATTCTAACATGGAACAACAAATTAGCAAATTATAATTTTAAAAGGCCATAAAAACTGTTGCAAGAATCCTAATGTACTGCAATAATAATAACAATTAATGTGAATTGCTCACATTGAATAGATGGTATAAACGAGTCAAATGGAAACTCGAGCAGAATAACAGTATAAATTAAATAAAAACAATTATTTCAAACATAGTCTAGATTTACTATACACATAATACCAACTTTTACAGTAAAGAATTTTAATAATTAGCAAAGTATCAAACTATAATGTTTCTTTTTTAATTATTATTATTTTGAGAATTTTCATCATTGAGGGGTTTCTCCAACCAATTTTAGTAATTAACATGAACTAAAAATAAACAAATAAATAAATATAAATGACTACGGATTTATAGACTATCCCTCTTACTAATAATCCATATATAACTTTTATAGAAGGTTTATACACATCTCAGTTGAAAATTCTTACTAATAAACACTGTATTAGCTGTTCAGTGTAGAAGAGGTGTACAACTTTACATGGGAATCGTTATACATGCCTCCAGCCTTGTTTAAGGATTCTATAACTAGACAAAATGTCGGACATCAAGATCAACTGCTTTCTCTTATGATATTGATGAAAGTTTCCTTAAATTTAACCCAAAATGAAACACTTTAACCACTGTTTGATGGATGCACAGGGCATAAATAATATTAATAAAGCTCTGGGTAGGAAAATAAAGGCATCATAAAATGCCTTTCGTTACACTCATTCTCGATTAGGCCTAACACTATTTTAAAATTGAACATTGAATCACAAAAGGATATGTTCTACAATAATTGCTGTAGACAGGATTTAACATGAATGTAGTTTAAAATCTTCATAATATTATTTTAAGAAAACTTTCTTGCATCTTTAATACATAACACACACACCGATATAAAAATGTATTTAATTATAGAGGTGCTATTATTGCAGCAAGCTATATGTTAACTTGGTAGTCTTGTGGTTAGAGCTTCTGACTACAATGCGTGAGGTCGTAGGTTCGATTCCCGGTCAAACTATAGTGATTTTTTTTTCGCTTGAAATTATATTTTGTTGTCGGTAACATTTCCTACTGTTTTGAACGTTTTCTAACGCATCTTAAAACACTGCATATAATTCATAAGTAATGGGGAAAGCTTTTATTAGTTTCCAAGAATTGGTCGAAATTCTTGACGTTAGATGGCAGCACATTATCTGTGAAACCAATTCTACGTTTTATTTGACATAGCGTAAAGGCAAATGTATATACAGGGTGGACCGCTCGAATGGACCTAATTTCAATTGCTTGTTACTGGCAAACGGTTGAAGATAGAAACTTAAAACAACGTTCATATTACAGAAAAACTCACCAAGTTTTGATATCCAGATCACCACATCTCTATATGAGCCCCAGCAGTCACTGTGACGATATCAAAGCGATGAACAATTTCTTGCCAAGTACGTTGGAGTATGTCTTCTGGAATGTTCTCAATAGCCTCTATGATGCGCTCACGAAGATCACGAAGGTCTTTGACTGGGGTGGTGTGAAACTTTATCTTTGACATAGCCCCAGAGAGAAAGAAATCCAGTGGTGTTAAATCGGGAGATCTCGGGGCCCACGCGATTGGTCCTCCCCTACCAATCCAACGGCCAGGGAAAATGTTGTCCAAAGTCGTACGAACTTCATTGGACCAGTGGGGAGGAGCACCATCTTGCTGGAAAACGATGTTAGGCTGCAGTTGTTCAATTTGTGGAAAGAAGAACTGCTCCAGCATGTCAAGATATGTGGTACCACGAACAGTTTTCTCGGCGAAGAAAAACGGTCCAATGACCTTATTATGTGACAAACTGCACCAAACATTCATCTTCGGACTATCACGAACATGCTCTTGAATAGCGTGAGGATTCTCCGATCCCCAGATCCGCACATTATGCCGGTTTACCTTGCCTGACAAATGGAAAGTGGCTTCGTCCGAGAAGAAAATCTTGGTCATGAAGTCAGGATCAGCGCCGAGACGGTCCAGCATCGTATTGGCGAATTCCACTCGTTTCGGCATGTCATTCGGCTCCAGACGTTGCACTAACTGCACTTTATATGCGTGCAGTTTGAGGCGTTTGTGGACACTCCGTTGTAATGTCGATTTTGGTATTTGAAGTTCCCGCGAAGCTCTTCTTAATGACTTCCGGGGGCTTCGCTCAAAGCGGCTTGAACATTTGCTACCATTTCATCGGATGCTCTGCGACCACCACCATGATTTCTTCAACACAGATCCTGTAGCTAATAATGTATCACGCCACTTCTTTATGCTTCTAGCAGTTGGAGCATCACGGTTAAACACACGCCGGAACTCCCTTTGAACTCTAATGATTGATTTAAACTCCGCATACCACAAAACAGCTTGCGCTTTCATCTGCGGAGTCGCCATTTTCACAAACAATTAAATCTAAGAACGAGAAACGTATCTTTGTGCCATCTACCGACAGGATTCGAAACTTGGTGAGTTTTTCTGTACTATGAACGTTGTTTTAAGTTTCTATCTTCAACCGTTTGCCAGTAACAAGCAATTGAAATTAGGTCCATTCGAGCGGTCCACCCTGTAAATTAAAACACACTTATTTTTTCCGTACCTCCTCAATTAGGGAATCTCTATTAATTCTTATCCATATTCATTTCTTACCAATTAATCACTAGTTGATGTTGATTTATTTCTGTTACAAACTGCGAGTAATATTGTTCTGACGTCATTATGATGATGAATATGTGACGTATTGTGTATAACTGCTGTTTTGTTATATAGCTCCGGCACAACGTTTATTAGTAAGGAAATTATACGTGATCTACATAAGGCTTATACATTATCGGTCTTACTAATAAAAATCTCTAATACAGGCTTTCATCAGTTGTTTAGTTATACAATATATAAGCCTTATGTAGATCACGTATAATTTCCTTACTAATAAACGTTGTGCCGGAGCTATATAACAAAACAGCAGTTATACACAATACGTCACATATTCGTCATCATAATGACGTCAGAACAATATTACTCGCAGTTTGTAACAGAAATAAAACAACATCAACTAGTGATTATTGTGTAAGAAATGAATATGGTTAAGAATTAAAAGAGATTCCCTAATTGAGGAGGTACGGGAAAAAATAGTGTGTTTTAATTTATATACATTTTCCTTTACGCAATGTCAAATAAAACGTAGAATTGGTTTCACAGATAATGTGCTGCCATCTAACGTCAAGAATTTCGACCAATTCTTGGAAACTAATAAAAGCTTTGCCCATTACTTATGAATTATATGCAGTATTTTAAGATGCGTTAGGAAACGTTCAAAATAGTAGGAAATGTTACCGACAACAAAATATCATTTCAAGCAAAAAAAAAAAATCACTATAGTTCGACCGGGAATCGAACCTACGACCTCACGCATGGCAGTCAGAAGCTCTAACCACAAGACTACCAAGTTAACATGTAGATTCTTGCAATAATAGTACCTCTATACTAAAATACATTTTTATATCGGTGTGTTGTGTTATGTATTATAGATGCAAGGAAGTTTTCTTAAATAATATTATGAAGCATTTAAACTACATTCAGGTTAAATCTTGTCTACAGCAATTATTGTAGAACATATCCTTTTGTGATTCAATGTTCATTTTAAAATATTTTTAGGCCTAATCGAGAATGAGTGTAACGAAAGGCATTTTATGATGCCTTTATTTTCCTACCCAGAGCTTTATTAATATTATTTATGCCCTGTGCATCCATCAAACAGTCATTAAAGTGTTGCATTTTGGGTTAAATTTAAGGAAACTTTCATCAAAATCATAAGAAAACAGTCAGTTGATCTTGATGTCCGACATTTTGTCTAGTTATAGAATCCTTAAACAAGGCTGGAGGCATGTATAACGATTCCCATGTAAAGTTGTACACCTCTTCTACACTGAACAGCTAATACAGTGTTTATTAGTAAGAATTTTCAACTGAGATGTGTATAAACCTTGTATAAAAGTTATATATGGATTATTAGTAAGAGGGTGTATAATTAAACAACTGATGAAAGCCTGTATTAGAGATTTTTATTAGTAAGACCGTATCAGTTTGCAGCAAACATTCACAATTTTCCCTTAATTAAAGTTCTCCATCGTTCTCTGTCCTCTGTGTCTTCATCTGTTACACCAAATTTCCACATTGAATTTTGTTCTTCCAGGTTGTTCTTGGTCTTCTTTTTCTGTTCCTTCTTTCAATTTTCCATGCATAGACGGCCATTGGTACTCTTCCATCCTGCATTCTTCTTACGTGTATATATAACGTTTCAAGAGCAGAAACTAATGTTACTTTATATGGCAACATGTTGAACAAAAGTGAGAAAGAAACAGAAAATCAATCTACTTTCTAACCCATTGGAACTATTAAATCCAGAGATTCATGCTCCATGGACATCCCTCATTAACTCGTGTCCGACACAGTGCCGAGTCGAGGGATGAGATTCGATGGAGTCCCTTATATTGAAGGTCTGTGAAAAACAAGGATGCGGTCGACGGAGCCCGATACACCATCGCCGGGGGCAGATGAAATAAAATGAAACGAAGCTATACGAATGAGATGAGTGTGGAGAAATGGTGGAATGAAGTTTGTGGCAGGGGAAGTCGGGAGAAAACCCGAAGAAAAATCTGCCCGGAACCCGTTTCGTCCACCAAGAAACCCACATGGAGTGACCGAGACGCGAACTCGGGACCCCAGCGGAGAGAGTTGTTGCTAGATTAAACTCGTTAACAGTTTACTATGACTATTTAACTCATGCCCCAAATGGGACTCAATGACCAATCACATTTCAATTATTTTTTATTTACTCCAATCACAGTCGTGTTTCGCCTAGAATTTACAAACTAAAGTTTATCATAATAAACAAAGCACCTCCTTTTTAACATTCTGAATAGGTCATAGCATTATTTTGCAGTGGCTGACTCTCTAAGAAATACGGCTACCAGATTGTATATATAGTGCATGAATGTCAACACATAGCGCATGTGGGAGTTAATATAAAAACCTTTGTAACAATTGATTATACCACCCCAAAAAAAATAAGCAAAAAAAAGAAACCACTCTTTGCACTTTCTTAAATGTATTTTTTCCCAGGTAATAACATTCCAGAAAAATATAATTGTCATATTTACATCATAGGACATCAGAAATGAATTAATATACAGTTTGATGTGTTTCATTTGTTCTCCATTAGAGTGCATTCTTACAATATTGCGTTCCTTTGGCAATAAATAATATGATCTGGTTGCAGTGATGAACAAAAGAAGCAAATGAAGCGTACCAATCGTTTCTCATTTGTTTTCAAACATCACCGTTTACATTAAATATATAAATATTTTAAAATAACTATATTTAAATAATAATTTGAGTAAACAGCTTAATTTTATTCGTTAAATAGTCCTAACTATAGTCCGTGAGGGCTAAAGTGTCTAGAATATTTTAGAAAGAGAAAGAGAGTACTCGCCATCTTTCTCACTCATACACATATCTCTTCACGGTGACAGCGGTAGGGCAGACACTCCCTGCAGTGAACATAGATCAGTGGTGGCATTCCCTTCTTCTCTACACTAATATAATATCTCACTCACTCTCACAAACTACAAACGAACTCTGAAACAGTCGCCACTGACAAAAATTACGTGAACAAAAGTGACTGGGCTGAAGTGGGGGTGGAGTTTTTCTAGCATTCCTAACTAATTTTACAAGGGTAGCCCATTATAGTACACATGTCACTCAGACGTCTAGCGAAGGGTGGAAGAACAGTTCTCTAGACAAGGACAGCAGATATCATGCCAACTTACAACTTTTACACTATAATACCACTCTTGATTTCCAAATTCTCTAGATAAACTGGAAATCACTCGTGGCATTGCTTATGAAAAATTTACACAAGCAATAACTACTGATGATGTCACCCATAGTAAGTGATGAAACGTCGAGAAGAGAATACTACAAGACACGGCCAAGAATACCGAAAATAGTACGAGGTTGGGAAGTGGTATTTACAGAAAGAGGAAAATGTTTAAAACCCGAGCGATAGCGATATTTTTAATTTCCGAGATTCTGTAAAACACTTCACAAACGGGCGTCGTACATTATCTTTTGTGCGATGGTGTTTTCAAATTAATAAATAATAGTAAAATAATATCTTTGACGATTTTATTATTCATTTAACACTTCTCATTGAAGGATAAATTATATTTGAAGAGAAAAATTTTCGCCTAGACCGAGGCTCGAACCCGGGACCCTTGGCTTTCCGGGCCAAATGCTCTACCAACTGAGCTACCGAGGCGAGTTGCGATCTAGACGCAAAATTTTCTCTTATATGTACATTGTAATTCCCTCGCGCCAAATGCTTGAAACCGTAGCTTCTATCATTGCAAATGGCGGCTTCTTAGTTAAGAAGACATTTATTGGGAATTTAACACTACTTTATAAAGCCAGTAGGGCTTCTATTGACGATTTTAGTATTCATTTAACACTTCTCATTGAAGGATAAATTATATTTGAAGAGAAAAATTTTCGCCTAGACCGAGACTCGAACCCGGGACCCTTGGCTTTCCGGGCCAAGTGCTCTACCAACTGAGCTACCGAGGCGAGATGCGATCTAGACGCAAATTTTTCTCTTATATGTACATTGTAATTCCCTAGCGCCAAATGCTTTAAACAGTAGCTTCTATCATTGCAAATGGCGGCTTCTTAGTTAAGAAGACATTTATTGGGAATTTAACACTACTTTATAAAGCCAGTAGGGCTTCTATTGACGATTTTATTATTCATTTAACACTTCTCATTGAAGGATAAATTATATTTGAAGAGAAAAATTTTCGCCTAGACCGAGACTCGAACCTGGGACCCTTGGTTTTCAGGGTCAAGTGCTCTACCAACTGAGCTACCGAGGCGAGTTGCGTTCTAGACGCAAATTTTTCTCTTATATGTACATTGTAATTCCCTCGCGCCAAATGCTTAAAACCGTAGCCAAGGGTCCCGGGTTCGAGTCTCGGTCTAGGCGAAAATTTTTCTCTTCAAATATAAAAAACAAAAATAATATCTTTGTTGGAAATATTTGCGTTCATTATAAACCGACGTTAGCAGTCTGGCCAATGTATATATACTAAATGCCAAAAATAATTGTTGGGATTACAGCAGGCCTTGATATTAATCTCGCATAAAATGGCTGCAAGTATGAATGATTGTAATCACAACGACGAAATTGAAGAAGCGTGGGAAGTTGGGTGTGCTTCTTTAGTGCCAGAGAAATATAAATTAGGTTATGAAAAAACATATTTCGTTCAAAAAGTGGCTGGAAGAGAAGAATTGTAGTGTAAGTGAAAAAAGTATGGTTGCTTATTTCGTGCTTAGGAGCGAGTTTGTGGTCAGAATATTCAATACTGATGACGATGATAAATTTAAAAGAAGGTATCATAATAAGAAATGTTGCAGATTTAGTTACGCTAGTTAGCTTCCTCAAAAAGAAGAATATTGGACATAAAGCTAAAAAGTCTAAAAGTTTTCAGTAGAATTTTGTTATGTCAACTTTCAATATTGTTTCAAATAAAGTTCAGTTCCTTTAAAATGCAGCTACTTCTTCAAAATTTCCTTCATTAGTCATTAATTGCCCATTTTCATTAAAGCACAAGAATACACCTATGTAAGATCTTGGCAAGACCTGTTCTGTGTTATGGACACTGACACAAATGGAGGAAAGCTGAATAACAGCTATAAAATGAGATAAAGAGACACATTGCAGGACTTATAAAATGGGACCATAAATGTAATGAGGAAATCATGAAAGAACTTGGTGTGGAACCAGTATAACATTTTACACAGAACTATCAAAACAACTGGATGAGCCACTTGCGGCAGATGTGATCCTCTAGAATCCCAAAAGTAATGCTTCACTACCAACCTCAAGATCCTAAAAAAAAGCATTGGAAGGACAATTCCTCCTTTATGAGAACATAACAAGCTATTTGGCCTAATACTAGTTTGGAGGATGATGATCATGAACAAATACACAACTGATATCATCATCATCATCCAGGGATTAAGCCCGTTGGCTCGTTCCGGTTTCATGAAAGCTAGAATTGTTAAAATTGTTCAAACCATCTTCTGTGTGGGCGACCAACATTTCTCCTTCCGTGCAGTTTATAATTTAGCAATAATTTTGGAAATCTTCCTTCTGGCATTCTATCAATACATTATTTCCAGTCATTCCTATATTTAATTATTCGGTCTGTAAGTTTGAAAATATTTAGTTCCTTTCTTATATCTTCATTTCTTTTCTTATCCAGCAGAGTATATCCTGCTATATTTCTTAAAAATCGCATCTCAGCTGCTTCCAATCTTTGTTCTTGTCTTTTAGTGATCGTCCAACATTCTGATCCTTACATCAAACAGGAACAGCCATTACTTTATAAAATTTAATTTTTGTTTCTTTTCTTGTGATTTTAAGGGTTCTTTAATAGTGCATTCATTATTAAATTTATTTATTTTGTCATTAATCACTACTGATCTATTCCTCAAAAACCACTTTTACTGATAGTTTGAATAAAAACTTGTAATGGCTCATTAAAAATCAATTACAATGACAGGTAACGAGAAAAATACATAATTTTGTGGTTATGAGAGCGAAAAAATTATAAATTTCCTTTTCTTGACACTTTTATCATTGAACCAACATGAACACTTAATGTAAATATCTGTTTTCATTTTCTCTGGTGTGCCAGCGCCACTTCGAGTATCTTCAAATGTCACTCTAATGTGTACATACCATAAGGCATCAATGCGGTCATGCGCTGATTCAAGTGCCCATGGAGGAAGAAATTTTGGCAAGTATGGTTCTGATCCCCACCCAGCATCATGAAGTATTTGTGTAGCTATACGTAATAGTTGGCCTCTGTCCCCCCAAGGGTCACGAGTTCAAACCCAGCCAGGTTGGAATTTTTAGGATGAAAAAATCCGAGGTGCAAGTCCTACAGGAGGGTCCCAAGTCTGAAGATTTTCAGGCTTGTAAAAGAAACACAAGCCTGAATAAAAAGTAATCTGTGCAAAATTTATCGACCTTCTTCATCATAAGCAATGTCACAAGTGAATTTATATAGAGAATTTGGAAGTCAAGAGTGTTAGGACTATTTAACGAATAAAATTAAACTCTTTACTCAAAAATCATTATTTAAATATAGTTACCAGTAATTTAAAATATGTATATGCTTAATGTAAACGGTGACGTTTGAAAAACAAATCAGAAATGTGAGGTTATGTATATTCACTGCAATTTGATCATATGTTGTTGTTTTCAAATGCTGGACCTTGGCAACGAAGCCATTAGCGTTCTTGCTCTCCAATATTTCTCTATGGTGGATCCAACAGGTAATACTTCACAGGTCTGTAGATGTTCTTCGTTCATTTCTTCGTCTTTGTTGCATGGAGGACAATTCGGATTCGTGTACATTCCTATTTTATTGATCACATTATTTATTGCCAAATAGGATCGCAATATTGTGTGGAGAAATAACGAAACACCTCAAACTGTATATTATAATCAACATTATAGGTTATCAATTTACTTTTTTAGTAAACAACTCAGTAAAATCATAGAATCTGTTCATTATTTGCTATATTCAATGTATTTATTGGAGAAAAATAATGCTCTGACATGTTCAGAATATTAAAATGGTGGAGCTTTCTTTATCACAAAAGCAGAAGTTGATAAAGAGCGAGTTGAAACACGACTGTCATTGGTTGTAAAAGAAAATTCATTGAAATGTGATTGGGGCATGAGTAATACCTTAGTGCTTCATTGGATCCGTATGTTGACCGCACACCATTCATGACACCTCTAGGAAAATAAGTATAAACTAAGTTATGTAGGTAGAAAATAACACTATGAGGTTTATTTTAATTTTGTTTAGTTGTTTCTTCTCTCACCTCATACTTCTTAACTCCCTTGCATATCTACATTTCGTCACTGTTTTGTGACATTCGCAATGCTGTTCACATTCACAACTGATGTCCAATGGTCTCCTCTCCTGAAGACTGACCTCCGCGCCATCTGATGGCTGACCGACGAACTTCCAAATCAATCTCCTCTCCTTATCACCGGGTATTTCAAAATTCATAGTTGTGTTTCTATTCTTGCATATGTAAATTTTTCCCCAAATTGCGAGTTCCTTCGGTTTTTCACAATTTGGGAAAAAAATTACATATGCAAGAATAAAAACACAACTATGAATTTTGAAATACCCAGTGATAAGGAGAGGGGATTGATTTGGAAGTTAGTCGGTCAACCATCAGATGGCGCAGAGGTCAGTCTGCAGGAGAGACCATTGGACGTCAGTTGTGATCGTGAACAGCATTGAGAATGCCACAAATACAGTGACAAAATCTAGTGACAACATCAAGATATGCAAGGGAGTTAAGAAGTATGAGGTGAGTCAAGAAACAACTAAACAAAATTAAAAGTATAAATTAAATAAACTTGGTGCAGTAACTCCTAACAAAGGAGATGTTAAGGTCCAACATTGTGCTGTTATGTCATTGTAGAGGTAGATAATAAGTGACAAGCCCAGATGTAACAAATGGGGAACCCAACATAGTAACCATATGCAACTCCTTATTTGCTGCACAATCATAAACTTCTGTAAATGGCACTTTTGTATGTGATGCCACTTACCAGATGATAGGCCAAGGCCCTTCTCTGTCACATTAAGTGGCAACTAATAAACTGTACTTGTAGTACGACAGATGTCAAGTTCTCTCTAACATCTCGAGTGACAGTTGTAGAAACAGCTACAACACAAAATTCTTCAAACGTGCCACTTAAATCCTTCTTTTACGCATCCCCAAAAAAATGTAATCTACAGATTTTATATTAGAATGTGTGATATTATGCTAACAATCCATTGAACTTTTTGTTGCAACTTGAACACCAATTAGATTATTGTCCATTGCTGAGGTCTCGAGGTAGCGTGCTCACTTGTCATGCAGCATGCCCAGGTTCGATTTCCAGTCAGGATAGGTTCCTGGGTGAGGTTTGTTTTGGGGTTTTTCATCTGTAAGACAATTATCAGGAAGCTTAGGGCCCAACGGTCCCTGAAAATCATCCAGCCATCATCATCATCATCCTTCACCGGTGTGGGAAGCAAGCACATCTATAATTCCCTAGTAAAGCTGCAAAGCATAGCATAAAAATGCTATGATTGCAGTAAAAGACCTGCCCTTGGGCAGAGTTACTATGGATGGATTAGATTATTAGCTATGTCAACAAGTGTCCAAAGATATCAACATAAAAACTTAACACGTTTCTCTATTAATTGCCATAAATTTCATGTTCACACTTCTAATATTGAGTTATTAAATTTTCTTTTTAATAATTTTGTCCAGGGACAATGGTTCTGTGTTGGTGAAGCTTTGATGCACATCATATCTAGCAAGTTGGCAAGCCTACTCTCTCGCACATGCACAATATCTGGCAAATTGCCAGTTGTGCAGAAACCTTTGGCTGTTTAACATCGTTTTGAGCTCGTTATAATAACTGCATACACTTAATTCATTGGATTTTCACAGGTTTTGATTGTTGTAATTTGTTTAATGTATTTAATCAACATTTTACAGTGGGAAGTAATACTATGAGATTTTAATTTATAAATGAGTTGGATAAAATGATTTACATCTCTCCTCATAAAATTCCATGTTGTTACAATACCAGTTTCAAAGGTATTTTACTTCATCTTCAGTCGAACTCCAACTGTTGAAATTTTGCTATTACCACCATTTTCCAAACAGCCATCTGGTGTAGATTTTATGAACTTGAAGATTAAATTCTACTCGTGGGAACTTCAAAATTCTTCTTCTTCTTCACTTCTAGGTTTAGGCAATTCGCCTGTTCCGAATTCACAATGATTCCTTCCATCTCTTCCTACATCCCTTAATCCTTTTGGTTTATAATGATATGCTATCTTGAGCAATATTGTTTTTAAGGCTCCCACTTTTTCTAGACAATCGGCACTTGATGTCAGCCCTGCATGACGGCCGCCTTTACCCCCAGAACAAGTGTCTGGTACTCATTACCATTAGAGGCTGAGTCGACCCCAGGGCCATAGTGCTGCCAGAAGGTTTGGTTCAGTTTAAAAATCCTGTCCTGTGCCGTAGCTGAGTGGATAAGGCAGGAAGCCTTGGCGCAGAGCTACGGGACTTGCGCTGGTTCGAGTCTCCATGGGGGAAGAAATTTTCTCATGATATTTCGGCCAGTATGGGACCGGTGCCCACCCAGCATCGTGAGGCATTTGGGTAGCTACAATAAGTAGCGGCTCCAGGTTGAGAAAACCAGCTATAAAGGCTGGGGGACCCAACATGCTGACCATATGTCACCCCTACACCGGCTGATGATCATCTACATCTGTCATTGACACATGTGGATTTGAGGCCAGCAGCCGGATGGTAGGCTAAGGGCCTTCTAGGCCTGTCACGCCAGGAGAAAGAAAGAAAAAAGTATACTTTATTAACGCATCGACAACTTTTTTACTGCAGGAACGTGCCAAGGCGGCTTTTACAAAGGGTGATTCAAACCAAATGGACAAATTAATATCAAAGTAAAACAAACCTTACTGTCACTAAGCCTACAGTTCGTTGTTAAAAGTTACCGCCGCTATATTTCACATGCCACTATGTCCGTTGATAAATGCTGCCCTCACCATAATCGGTGTGTTATTGTTTCAAATTGTCATTCGTTGCAATACTTTTGATTGAATAACACGCGTCTTTTCTGCTTTGTTGCCAATTTATAACGTCGAGTAAAAGGAAAATTTAATTAAATTTACAGTGGGAGGAAACACTATGAGGTATTTATATTAATAAATGAGAAAATGTTTTAACATCTCACCTCACAAAATTGTGTGTCTTCACGATACCAGTTTCAAAAGTACAGTATTATTTCCATCTTCAGTCAAAATGGTGAAATTGAAAAATTGGCAATTGCAGCTCATAGTTTGCTAGAAAATCATAAAATCGGAAAAGACACTAAACTTTTGAAACATTTGGAGAAACCTTTAGAATTAACAATTTGGGAAATGATATACATTCAGAAGAATAAATACAAAGCAATGAATTTCGATATCTCTGACGAGAACAATATTATCTCCAAGTTCATAAAATCTACACCAGATGGCAGTTCAGAAGATGATGTTAATGACAAAATTTCAACAGTTGAAATTTGACTGAAGATGGAAGTAATACTATACTTTTAAAACCGGTATCGTGAAGACATGCAACTTTGTGAGGTGAGATGTTAAAACATTTTCTCCAACTCATTTATTAAAAGGAAAATTGTTCAAAATCTCTTATTAATTGATTTTATTTTGATAATGTTTATTTTATTTTGGAACCTTGGAACGTATCCCCTATATACCCATACAAATTACCATTCCATATTGGCAGTTTCTGTATTCACAGCATATTTGTGGAACATATCCCCCACAAATAAGGACCTTTTACTGTACTTGATTATTAGGGAGTAATTTTATGTACCAAAAGTTAAGATTGTCCTGTGCCATAGTCGAGTGGTAAACGCAACATGCCTTGCTGCAGAGCTACAGGACTTGTGCTGGTTCGAGTCTCCGAGGGGGAAGAAATTTTCTCATAGAATTTCGACCACTACGGGACCGCTGCCCACCCAGCATCATGAGGCATTTGGATAGCTACTATAAGTAGTGGCTCCAGGTTGAGAAAACCAACTATAACAGCTGGGAGACCCAACATGCTGACCACATGTCACCCTGGGCAATTGTCTACCTGTGTGATTAACACATATGGATGTGACACCAGCAGCCAGCTGGTAGGCCAAGGGGCTTCTAGGCCTGTCATGCCATGTAGTAGTAGTAGTATTAACCCATTGGCTTACACAGATGGCTCCCAGCCGGCTGATCATGTGAAGCCCATTCTTACACAGACGGCTGTGAGCCGAACTGAGCAGCTGTAGCTTCTTCTTAGTGTTTCTTTAGTTTTGTCAATAGTTGGCATGACATGTTATATACCGTTGGAAAGCTGATAGAATGATCTATTCAATGGTATACAACATACTCGATTTCTCTCGATAGATCGCGAGTTATAAACCATTGTTTTTCGGTTATCCTAATTTTCTTAAAATTGAATGGTAAATATGGGTGCAACTAGGGAGGAAAATATTAATAAGGCAATGGGTCAATCCCACATGTGTCACTTCTACTTCCAAAAATAATATCTATTTATACTATCTGTGTTGAAATATTAACTGTTGTTTCTTAATTGCTGCATTGGGATCATTTAACCCATTATGCTTCTAGCTTCCCAAGAGTAGAGATAAGCAATCTTAACTTCCAGTACACAAAAATCCTTTCCCTGGAGATTAAAAAAATGGTTTATATTTACCTCTTCCTGCGAGGTTCATCACCATAACCAGTGTATTGCTCTGAGTGGTTCTGAAAGTAAAATATATATTGATGTTTTTATTATTGATTTAACACTTCTCACTGAAGGATAAATTATATTTGAAGAGAAAAATTTTCGCCTTGACCAAGACAATTACAAGGGAATTACAATGTATATAAGAGATAAATTTGCATCTAGATCGCAACTCGCCTCGGTAGCTCAGTTGGTAGAGCATTTGGCCCGGCAAGCCAAAGGTCCCGGGTTCGAGTCTCGGTCTAGGCAAAAATTTTTCTCTTCAAATATAAAATATATGTTTAATATTTACGTTAATTGTAAAAAAAGTATAAAACTGGAACAGATAGAAAACAGAACACAAAAGTAAAGAAAAATTGGAGACACTAGCAATGAAGTGCAATTGCATTAAAAAAACATACAAAATTCGTAATAAACTAGAATATACAGTATGTATATATATTAAGTTTAAGTGTTCCCACTACAGGCCTCGGGAAGCCCTTGGGGTAGTAGGATGTTAAGGCTCCCACTTTTTCTAGACAATCGGCATTTGATGTCAGCTGGGTTGTCAACCCTGCATGACGGCCGCCTTTACCCCCAGAACAAGGATCTGGTTCTCGTATCAGTTAGAGGCTGAGTCGACCCCAGGGTCATGGTGCCACCATAAGGTTTGTGTCAGTTTTTAAAAATCCTGACCCCACTGGGACCTTCCGGTTTATAGCGCACTGCCTTAACCACTAAGTTACAGCGTGCCCCCATGTGTGTGTGTGTGTGTGTGTATATATATGCATATATAAGTTTTTTTTTAAATCCTCAAAATATAATAAATTTGAATGAAAAGTTTATGTAAAAATAACCTAGAAATTATATTTTCACAGCAACATGGCTGCATCTAGCAATAACCCGGCATCAATCTATAGCTATGATGGCTGTTTACATAAAGGAAGCAGAATAGCCAACCAATCAAAAATTTGCTAATATAAAAAATGAATCATCATACACTCATGCAGTTTTTCTCATACTGTTATTACAAAAAAATTAAGATTGCTATAAATGACTAGATAACAGATTACTCCCTATTATCGGGAAATCCACCCAGATACATTCGTAACGTTAACTAAATCTTAGCTAACCTAACAAAATTGCAATCTAACCGCCCTAAATGTACCTAAACATAAGAAATTGGTTTTTCTCATGATTTTTAAGTTGTTTTACATCATTTAATGCCTCTAGTGAAAACTTCAGTAAACTTTGGTGGATTATTGTTGGACAGATAACGTCACTAACCATTTTGATATAGCATAAACATAATGGCAAAAAAAATATGTTGGCAATAAGCGATAACTATCAATATGTTTAGCAAGGGTTGTAAGGGATAATGACGTGTGTATAACCTCTCCTACCCAATTATCGTCCTCACATTCTCGTGGTACAACCCGTTTTCACAAACGAGGCTCTGAGGACCGAGTCACGGCGGTATAACTGTTCCATCAGGTACTGAGTAAATGCGGTATCCTAATGTCTGTCCAGAGACTAAAAGGTAGCAGCCCTACCACTGGACTACTTAGCGTCGGGCCAGTAACCTGTCCTAAGGAACTTCAAAACTACTTTCAAGTCTCAACACGAAAAAATCCAGAAGGAATTGAATCAACCTGCAGGAAGAAGAAGACCAGGACGTCCACTCAAAAGACTTCTGGATGGTGTTTCTCTTGAGGCCAAAACAGGTCAACAAATGGTCTAAATTCGTGAATGTACTATGATGATGATGATGATTAGCAACTAGTGGTCCACGTGAAGATACTATGGTCGTCATTGCTAGTTCAGCCGAGAAATTTTTAAAGTTGGATAATATACAATAGAAATGAGGATAGCAGAATAAAATGGTGTGGCCGCGTTGAAAGAATGAATAGTGGAATGATGCAAAGACATTTACTGCAATTTAAATTAGGAAGAGAACAAGAGATATAGATGGAAATAACAAATTAAGAATAATATCAAGAAAAGAGGAATCAGATGGATGGAAATGAGAGGAGACAAATGAATGGAGATTACATAACAGTGGGCTATATGATATTTATGGAAAATCAAATATAATAAGAACAGAAAGTACCATAGACTGCAATGGACAGGACATGTGGCACAAATTGGGAACAAAAGAGGGTCACGGAAACTTCTGTACGAAAATCAGAGATGAAGCACCAACAAGATAGTCCAAGAAATGAGGTGGGAGAATAACAATGATCATGATTTTTGTATGAAAATCAGAGAGAAAGCACCGAGATAGTTCAAGAAATGAGGTGGGAGAATAACATTGATCATGATTTTTGTATGAAAATCAGAGAGGAAGCACCAACAAGATAGTTCAAGAAATGAGGTGGGAGAATAACATTGATCATGATTTAAGGGAGGTAAATTATACAGGAGATGATTGAAAAATGTTTGCTCAAGATAGGAATATACGGAAAGCTTAAGATATAAAAAGACGAATTTGTCTGGCAAATGGAGCATTTGTGCAGTTATACTCTATATGGGAAACTACGAACATCTCTTTGAAGACAAAACTTAAGACTGTTCAACACCAACATAAAATCAGTCCTCCTCTATGGTTGCAAAACATGGAAAGTTACAGAAGCAACAAATAAAAAGTTGCAGACCTTTGTAAATAGATGTCTGAGGCATATTTTAAATATAAGATGGCCGGAAATAATATCAAATGAAGAACTGTGAAGAAAAACCAATCTCCAATACGTCACCAACTAAAACAAAGAAAGTGGAATTGAATAGGTCACACATTCAAAAAACGAGATGGGAGCCTTTGAGAAGACTGAACTAGATTGGAATCTGCAAGGAGTAAGAAAGAGGGGACGACCTAGGAAAACTTGGAAGCGATCAGTAGAGGAGGAAGCAAAGGAAAGATGGAAAAGCTGGAAACTAGTGAAATGGCTGGCTTGAAGCAGAGTACACTGGAGGAATCTACTGTTCCATTTAGGAATTACAGGAAATAAATAAAATAAAAAATGCATGCATAATCATGAAACTCTGGGTTTGGAGCTGCCAATGATTTAAGAATTATATGTTTATGTCAAGATTTATTTGTCCGTCATTCACCAACACTTCTTTTCAACTTGCAATAGCAGAATAATACATTTCTGTAAGTTTAAAGTGAATCCATTAAAGACCTGGGCTCAACTGCACTTCCTCTTACGCTTGATTTTTCAGTTATATTGTTGTAAACTATAGCTCTTCTTCTGTATTTACTAACATTATTTAATATTTAAACTTTTTCAAACAATTTTTATAACATTATTAGACAATTTTGAAGTACTTATTTAAATATGCAAATCACAATATTATGACATTGTTGGACAATATTGTGATTCTAACTGCTATTTTCTCCACAGAATATATTACTTAGTCTATGATTTTTCTATCGCTGTTTTGGGTTATCGCTGGTTGGAACAGCGTTAGAGAGTGATTAGTAAGTGTACACCCATTTTTAATAAACGTTTGGTAATTTTAATATTATTAATATTTTTTTAACATAGATTTGGGGATTTATTGCAAAGGTTAAAGCAAAGCTTAAAAAGCAAATCCTACTACAGGCCTCGGGAGGCCCTTGGGGTAATAGGAGGTTAAGGCTCCCACTTTTTCTAGACAATCGGCACTTTATGTCAGCCAGGTTGTGAGCCCTGCATGACGGCCGCCTTTACCCCAGAACAAGCGTCTGGTACTCATTTTCATTAGAGGCTGAGTCGACCCAAGGGCCATAGTGCTGCCAGAAGGTTTTGGTCAGTTTAAAAATCCTGACCCCACTGGGACTTGAACCCTCGACCTTCCTACTTGTAGCACAGTGCCTTAACCACTACGCTACGGTTATTGCAAAGATTGGTCATTTAAATTTCATGGCAACGGATAGTAATCGAGGATGATAATCAATATGTGGTTCGATTGTGGGTTATCACTGGCTCTATAAACTCTGGTGCATGCGTACTGTTGTTTCTATAGTTTTGTTCTCTAAGTAATTACCAACACTTCATAATAAGATATTTTTTGCACATGTTAAATAAATGTTATAAAAGACATAGAAAGTTCTTAATGAGGTAGAAGTACGGATGAATTGAAATTTACATAAAACAATGTTAACTTAATTTTAAAATTTGTAATTTAAAATATTTGCTGTAATAGTTCAATTAAAAATTTGGGCTCAACTGCACTTCTACTAGCGCTTGATTTTTCAGTTATATTGTTGTAAACTATAGCTCTTCTTCTGTATTTACTAACATTATTTAATATTTTAAACTTTTTCAAACAATTTTTATAACATTATTAGACAATTTTGAAGTATTTAGGTGCCATGAGCTGATTAGATCGGCTCTGATATTTCTGTCCATTACCTGCCGGACAACATAGTTAAACTACTTGCAAACCCGATCACATCGGCGGATGCGATTTAAATCTCTGACACAAGAGATTTTACCAGTGGCATGTAGAGGGTTAAAATGCAAATCAAAATATTATGACACTGTTAGACAATATTGTGATGCTAACTGCTATTTTCTCCACAGAGCATATTACTTAGTCTATGATTTTTCTATCGCTGTTTTGGGTTATCGCTGGTTGGATCAGTGTTAGGGAGTGATAAGTAAGTGTACACCCATTTTTAATCAATGTTTGGTAATTTTAATATTATTAATATATTTTTTAAACATAGATTTGGGGATTTATTGCAAATATTGGTCATTTAAATTTCATAGTGACAGATAGTAATCAACGATGATAAGCGATATGTGGTTCGATTGTGGGTTATCACTGGCTCTATAAACTCTGACGCACTGTTGTTCTATAGGGCTTTGAAAATATTTCACGCTAGTTTAAGTGCATTTCTACTAGCACTTGATTTTTCAGTTATATTGTTGTAAACTATAACTCTTCTTCTGTATTTACTAACATTATTTAATATTTTCAAACTTTTTCAAACATTTTTTATAACATTATTAGACAATTTTGAAGTATTTATTTAAGTGCAGTTTTTCCAAAGCCTAGTTCCAGAACAACCAAGGAAAAGTAATGTTTCACCTGTGAGGACAATCACTGCATTGCCTATTAGCTCACATCCACAAGCTAAGCATCTTCCCATCCCCCAAGTGTGTTTTGTGTGGACATGACAACTCTGATGTGACTAAATCGGTACTGTCACCAATGTCATAATAAACACAGAGCATAAACTTCATTGATCCTTCTTTAGCATTATTTCTTCGTGCAGAGCTACAGAATATTCTGCATTGTTCCCACACATATTCTGGTTCAGGCTCTTGACACATCTTATTAAATCACAAGTGGTAGTGCAATCCATGTTCAGGTAACTTCGGGAATGTGTTGCTTTATTATTGTCATTTGTCATTAATACTGTCATAATTACAATGAACTAATAGTTTACCATCCATCGTTCATTTGAACGAAATCGTTGGTTAGTAATTAAATTGCCAAAAAATATTCCACTATAACAAATTTCACAAATAGTGTCTACGAGTATTTAAAAATGTGGGCTTCCAAAATGTGCTTAAATTCCATAGCATAATTTATTGCAGCATTGCTGTCATATTCACGTGCAAATCCAACGGTGCAAGCAACACCTCGCATGACACTTGTGAGAAACGTAATATTAACAATGCGTCCAACAATATCTTCAATACATCTAGTATAACAGAACTTGCACATAAAAGATAGATTTTTTTTATAGATATCAATTTATTTAAATATAGTATTATGATGCCTAAAGAGCGCCTTAATCGCTCAGGGTTTAATACATACATATATAATAACCACTTTGTAAAATAAAATAATGGGAAAAATTATTGACAACACAATCTTCGGTAATACAGTGTAATTAATTATTTCCCAACACGTCCATACGTTCGTAATAAAATACGGCATTTCGATTACACAACAATGGCGCCTAAACCACAAGGCAATGAAGTTAATGTACACTACATTTCTTCACGATATTCGCAATCACTATTTCGATATCTACAAGATTTTTATTTTCACGCGTTTTATATTTTTTTATACTTACCCTATGTTGGCCGGACTCGACTTCAGTTCGCTGACGCTTGATCAAAGGTCCTTCACCATTGAACGCCATGTTGAAACTGAAAATTGTACTGTTGTTAAAGGGAAGCGTCCTACACAAACTCAAGTTTACTTCTACGCAACACCAACCGGCATTCACAGTGCACACGCAAAACACCGGTCATTTGTTTGTACCGCCAGTTGCGGTAAGCGACTGATGGTGGCAGCATATTCCTAGTCAGAATAACCAACCTACGACAATCTAAAACTAGATTTCGCTAAATGAATTTCTAATAAAGTTTTATAAATCTAAATTTGTATGTCCGTCTTATACAAACTGGAGCATTTTTCGGTTCTCTATGCTTAGGATTTCGTATTCAAAGGATACATGTCGTTAATCCATAAATTTTCGTTTTATGCATCATTTCGGCATTACAATATTTGTATCTATAGTGAATGGAAAGAAAATAAATTAAGTTGAATGTATATGATGTATCGATGAACAAAACTATTTCCATTTAAATGAGAATCATATATATAAATGAAATTGTTAATAGCTTCCCTACAACAATTAAAAAAAATGTCATGAAATCTTCCCTTGCTCCTGGTCCTGAGTTCAAACCAGACCAGAGTATATGGATTTTTTATGATGAAAAAAATTCAAGGAGCAAGTCCTGCAAGAGGGACTTCAAACTGTAGGTGCCAAGTATGAAGATTTTCAGGCTTGTAAAAGATCCTTAAGCCTGAATAGAGGCCTCTAAGCAAAATTTACCAACCTCATCATCCTAGTAATACCTCAGTTGCCTGTCATACCATTCATGACATCTGTGGGCAAATAAGCATAACTAAATTAACTTGGTCTAGTAACTCCTAACAAAAGAAAAGATAAAGCTCAACATTGGCCTGTTACACCATTGTACATTGTATAAAAACCTGTTCCTTCTCTTTAAAAATTAATCTCGAATATAGCAAAATCTTCAAAACTTTTCAGTCCTTCGAGAATAATCTTTCCATGAGTCCATAACTACTTACCAAACCTCTAACATCCTTAACTCATCAACAGTCCTGATGTTCCTTCTTTAAATTGTATAGCTCTGGACCCAGCTCCGTGTGTCTGAAAGGAATTTGCTGTCTCAGCTGTTAGTAATATGCAAAGCAGAGAAGTGTACCTCTTCCACTCTCCACACTATCCCCTGCTGCAAACACACAAGAGCTTGGACCCGAGCTGTAAGTTGTCCAGCACATCCCCTTTTCATTCCTGCCAGTTCTTCTAAATGAGGCTCATCTATTTTTTTTTTTAGTCAACATTTTTATCTTCCAATTTCTTATTCATTTGATCACTCCATTTCATATTTCATTTCCAAGTGTTTTTCCCCTTTCTCCTTCTTCATTACAAGTTTCCATCAGACACACTTATGCTTCTATTTATTTACAATTATAACCATTCTTTTATAGAACTATTTTAACTTCTGATCTTGGATCTTCACAGGTGCTTTTTTTTTCTACTTTTTTAACCTTTAGATTTAGGTTTCCAAACCATTTTATTCTTATTTTCTCTATTACTTGTGTCAATTTTTTGTACTGTATCCCAAATGAATATCTAATATTCTCATTTCTAATTTAATTTTCTTTTCATCATGGTCTGGATTTTTATTTTTATTTCTTTCATTATTTCCCAGGTTTATAAAATATTCTTGACTACCGATCAATTTCAATTTTAAGAAACCATTTTTACAAAATTTCTACTTTGTAGTATGTATACTTCAATTAGGCCTACAATTTGCATTTTTTTAATGTATGTACAAAATGTATTAAATTCAAAAAATGAATTGTATCACTTTGTCCTTGGGGCAATCCTCTAATGAGGAAAGTTGTATATAATAATAAGTTTCGTAAAATTTAGCTGTTTTGAAAATGCAATATAGGAACTTCTGTCATCCCAACTTCTCTCAAAAAAAAGGTTAAGATAAAAATATATATATAACTGTTATCCTTCCAGTTGTATCATATGGTTGCAAACTTGGACTCTTACTTTAAGGGAGAAAAAAAGTTTACGTATATTTGAGAATTCTTAGGTAAATTTTAGATCAAAGAGAAATTAACGTAGAAGACTACACAATATGAACACTCTCAGCTGCTGAAATAAATAAAATAAAAATATCTGAAAGAAAGATCTTCAACTTCTTCTTCTTTTATCAGGCTCATGACCTACTTATCATCATACAGTAGATGATTCCAGACGTTGTTTCCATCATTTTTGGATCTCTTTTGCCTTTTGGATATAAATCTTCAACTGTTCTAATTTATTAGCTTTTTATTATTGGCTATTTCTATACGAGTTTTCTGCTCTCTTTTTCTAGTATTATAAATTTTTTGACATCCATTATATTATTTTTAGTCTGGTCATCTTACCTCAATATTAATGTTGATTTGTTCTTGGACATGTTTCAAAACAATTCTGTTTTATCGTCAGCTTGTCCTAAAATTAAATATGACAAGCTGACGATAAAACAGAATTGTTTTGAAACATGTCCAAGAACAAATCAACATTAATATTAAGGTAAGATGATCAGACTAAAAATAATATAATTAAAATAACCTCAAAATATCACTTCCTAAAATTAAATATCCGTTATATTGTTTATTGTCTCACATCTGTGTTTCTCGATCTTTCACCTATTATGGCTAGTAGCGTTTATAATTTTTCATCTTTTTTTTGTTTCTTTTGGAGTTTCAACACTATATGTTGTTGTTTTCAAATGGCTGGAGTTTGGTTTACACCATTAGTCCTCTTGCTTCCCAATAAAGCCCTGCAATGTCTTTCCTGTCCTTTTTCTCAGGGTCAAGTCGCCTGCAATTTAGCAAGTGTTCTTTGCATTTTCTTCACACAAGGAGCATCCCATAGTTCTAGGGACAATCCCCATTCTATGGAGGTGGTCATACACACAGTCATGGCCCGTTTCCAATCTGAAGAGAGCTACTGCTGTTCTTCTAAGGAGATGTTTTATTGTTTCAGCATATTTCGCTATGTCTTCATATTTCTTATTTTGAAGATCTTTTATATTCTGTTCTCTTCTTTTGAAATGTATTTTTTTTAGCTCCTGTTGTCTTCTTTATAGGGATATCATCATATGTTATCACTGATGTTTTTTTATTTGTTTCACCCTCTTTGGGGTATGTTGGATCAATGATTTCTGTCTGTTGTTCTTTTCTTAGTGCCCAGAATTTCCTCATTCTTTCTGTTCTTTCAAGATAAGAGGTTTGGATTTATCTTGGAACCTTATGTTTTCATCTCAAATAATTAATGTAGCTGTTCCATCGATTAGCAAATTTTCTGTAATAATTAATTTTAAGGTCTTTTTCGGTTTCTTTAAACCAGTTGGGTTTTGTTTGCAGTTACAGAAAATACCAACGATTTGAGTTCATTCTGAGGAGATAACCGTAAAAATGTATTCTTCTTTTTTGCACAGTATCTGAAAGTTTATCGCTGGTCTTATAGTGATTTTATAATTTTTTATTTTACTTTATAATTTTTTATTTTACTTTTAGCATTAAGATATCTATTCTTCTATATGACATTTTTTTAAGCAAAATTTAAAATAAATTATTTTCATCTCACCTCATATCCCATCTTCTAATTAGACCAGTTGGTTTCACCTTCAGTAGTTCAACAACAGATGTTCTGTTATCCAAGAGCAGAATATCGGTTGTAGAATTATTGAAAATGAAACCACTAAGGTTTTGAAACTGGTCTAATTGTATGAGGTGAAGTGAAAATAATTTATTTTAAATTATACCTATAATAGTTCAATATTTTAAGAAACCTGATATTCTGGAGGCTTTACATACCTGGTTCCCCATTCCACTTATGTTTTGATGACTAGCTATGTTTACCCCAGTATTTATAACACATGACCTATTCAACAATTCTGCCATTGATTTCCGATTTACATCTTACTGGATCTTTAGATATGCACAAGCATTTTGTGTTGTTAATTGATACTGTCAATATATGAGAGCAATAGAAAAGAGAAACTGGAGACAATAATCTTTAGATCATGGATGGTGGAATGCTCTTGTCGAAGAGGCCAAAGTCACCAATACCTGTAGAGCAAGCAAGCCTAGAATACAAACAAAAGGTAGAGAGACAGAGAGATGAAGATCCACAAAGATGATATGACAGGATGTAATAGGTCAAAAGGCACAATCTTTGATACATCATGATGATTGTATTTATTTCTTAGTCATTTTGAAAGTAATATAAAATTATGGAATATTCACCTGAAAGGTCCGTCTCCTCAATTTAATTAATCATTTAACTGTAGCGCTTTCGGGACTTGTCCCATCATCGGCAGGATTCAAAACTGGTGTTTCACTGAAGATCTGGTAGAGGGGGTTGCATGCATTGGGTTCGTTTTCGTTTATCAGGCTGTCGTTGTGAGCTGCTTTCATGATTTCCATCTCTTTGAGTATGTTTATCTTCGCTGGATTATTTTCTCTGTGCATTACTGTTAGCTCACGACAGCCTGATAAACGAAAACGAACCCAATACATGCAACCCCCTCTACCAGATCTTCAGTGAAACACCAGTTTTGAATCCTGCCGATGATGGGACAAGTCCCGAAAGCGGTACAGTTAAATGATTAATTAAGTTGAGGAGACGGACCTTTCAGGTGAATATTCCATAATTTTATATTAATTTTGAATAAACCTCAATGGGACACATCATGAATCTTATAAAAGTTCATTTTGAAAGTATCATACAGTTATAGCATACTTTTATCAAATAATTAAAAAAAAACAGTTAATAATTTCACTTCCTTGTGACACTATGTATGGGAGCCAGACATGGACAGTCACAAAACACCAGGTCCACACAATAAAAGTGAGTCAAAGGAAAGTGGAAAGAAGAATAGTAGGTATCAGGGTAAAGGATAAAATTAAAAATGAAGAACTAAGAAGAAGTGGAATGGGAGATGAAGGCACAAATGTCAGGAGACAAGTGAAAATGGGGTGGATATGTGGCCAGGATGAAATAGGAAGGGGGGAGGGGTACATCAAAATGATATAAGACCCAAAACAAGGAAAAAGAAGCAGAGGACCCACAACAGAGGGGATCCCAATAATTTAATGCAATGAAGGGTGAGTAGGCAAACAGTTTTCGGATAAGAATAAAATGAATGTTTTTATTACCTCACCTCATATCCTTTTTCTTCTATACTGCAGTTTCGGAGCTTATCTCCATCTTCAGTAGACTCTGGTCGACCTGTGTATGTCATTTCTTGGCGGTTTTCCTCTTACTTCTATCGGTGGACCGATGAATCTGGATCAGGTCAAAATTTGCGGGAGCTTCGAAATTCATGAGTTTATCTTCCTTGTTTTTTTGGATGTGGATTTTTTCCCCAGACTGTGAGTTCTCACAGAAATCGAAGCCAGAATCTAGCAATGGCAACCCACTGTAGGAGCAGATGGAATCCCTGCATGAATAAGAGTGGAGTGGAGTGAGGTGGAACATGGCAAGGACAGCAGGTAGTGAGGGTTATCCAATCTACCAATTCAGCAGTTGTATTACTTCCCTATAGCTTAAATGAAAGATTTGGCCACTTGATTTTAGTGCCTTGCAGTTAAAAACAGCCTTTTTTGGACATGGCCTTTGTACATCACAATGCTCCTCTGGAAGAAATTTCAAGGTAGATTTGAGCATGCACTGGTCGACAGTTCCGTTGTAAGTTACCAATATTGGAAAAGAAATGTGAGATTTTTCTCCAGGGAGGTAATGTAGTTCTCTTCCTAAAAGACTATCATTATATTTGAAGAGAAAAATTATATGCTCAGACTGGGGTTTGAACCCAGGACCTATGGCTTTCTAGGCCAATGCTCTAGCAACTGAGCCACCTGAGAAACTCTAATCTAAACAAAAATTCTTCTCTTATACACTGTTAATTCTTATGGTTGCATTGGTCCCGAGGGTCACGGGTTCAAACCCAGCCAGGGTCGATGGATTTTTTTAGGATGGAAAAATCCAAGGAGCAAGTCCTGTGGGAGGGACTTTAAGAAGTGGGTCCCGAGTCTGAAGATTTTCAGGCTCGTAAAAGATCCTTACGCCTGAATGAAAAGCCTCTAAGCAAAATTTACCAAATTTTCCCGTCCTAGTACTACCATGCTTTCCTAGATGTCAGTATGAGGCAGAACGCTGACCATGGACCACTCAAATGACATCTATACGAAAACAAGTGTAACTAAATTAGTATGATATTTAATTTTAGGAAGTTATATTTTGAGGTTATTTTAATTATATTATTTTTGGTCTGGACATCTTACCTCAATATTAATGTTGATTTGTTCTTGGACATGTTTCAAAACAATTCTCTGTTTTATCTTCAGCTTTCCCAGAGTCTGGGAAAGCTGAAGATAAAACAGAGAATTGTTTTGAAACATGTCCAAGAACAAATCAACATTAATATTGAGGTAAGATGTCCAGACCAAAAATAATATAATTAAATTAGTATGGTTCAAATTCTTCCCTGTAGGAGGAGAACGCCTAAATCTCTGCTAAGGGAAACATGGGCTTACAAGATTACAAGAAGATATAACTTTCCTCATTAGAGGATTGCCTCAAGGACAAAGTGATACAGACAATTAATTTTTGAAATTGATGAAATACATTTTGTAAATACATTTAAAAATTTCAAATTGTAATTGATCCTCTAATGGCAGCGATGGCAATTTTAGAAAGTTGGAGTTTCTCTGATAGCTCAGTGGTAGAGCATTGGCCTAGAAAGCCAAAGGTCCTGCGTTCAAACCCCAGCCTGAGCATAAAATTTTTCTCTGCAAATATAATTTATCCTTCAGTGAGAAGCGTTAAATTAATAGTAAAAACATTGACTATCATTATTTTATAAAAGTTCTCGATTACATCAGATTCCTTCTAACTTTCATGCACCACTGATTTTCTTTCTCGTTGCCAATTTTATACAAAGGTTGGAGTCTTAATCTCCTAACAGAGACCTCATAAGGCCTGTAGTGTGATTGCTAGAGCTCAGAAATTGAGGACATATAAAAGACCTTTAAAAGAGACCCAAAGATATCCTAAAAAGACCTAAAAACTGGAAAAAGGATGTAAAAAGTGTTGCATTTGCTAACGAATGGATAAAGATGTCATTGCCGTCACCATATGCTTGAGGTAATTTTGATAAAGTGGCAACTTTTTAGAAAATTTGAAGTTAAAATACAATAATATTTGAAAAGAAAAATTTTCGCCTAGACCGAGACTCGAACCCGGGACCTTTGGCTTGCCGGGCCAAATGCTCTACCAACTGAGCTACCGAGGCGAGTTATGATATAGACACAAATTTTTCTCTTATATACGTTGTAATTCCCTCTCGCCAAATTCTCGATAAGATGTTTTTCAGAGAAAGAAGCTAAATTATTAAAACAAATATAAAAACCAAACGAACTTACTGTTTGGGAAAAGATCTACATTCAAAAGAGCAAAAAGAAGAAATTAATGAACTTTGAAATTCCCGGTGAGAATGACCTGGTTTTGAGGTTTTTCAGTCAGCCAAGGGAAGGAGAGAAGGACAGCTCTTCAAGACGACAGAACAACAGTCGTGACGATACTGAGGATGGAACAGAAACTATGTTCCGAAACTAGTTTATAATCAAATAAGAAGAACAATATGAGGTGAGTGATAAAAAAATATTCTACCTTAATGAATATACCTCATAGTGAGAATTCCTAAAATAAGTAACATCATTATACCAACTAATCTTAGCAACTTGCTTATGTCGTTCTTCCAGAATATAGAATTGAGTTTTGTCTTTCATGTAGTGCCAATAACTCAAAATTGATAATTTTTAGCTATGTCACTCTTCTCGCAAATGAATGATATATTAAGTTGGGCCTCGTCTTCAGATATAAAATAAAAAAAAGGATTTTTCCTCAACTTCTGAGCCCTAATGATCACTTTATCTTTTTTTTTTACTTTTTCTTATTACAATGTGCTTGAATACATGCAACTGAAATAAAATATTTTTAACTCTTATCAAACATTTATAACTCTTTTAGCAAATATTTTTTTGCATTTTTAACACATAAAATTATTTTTTACATCTTAGCACCTAAAAATCCATACTTTACTTACGACTAATGCATTCACATTCAGCCCCGTAATACGACTGACAATATTCAGTTACTGTCTGGAGTACAGATGGCACCACTTCACTCTGCGTACTTACTGATAACATAAAAATAAACTGTTGTTTAGTGACTGCAGGAGAAGCTTTAATTTTTATACTTTACGCATGTATTTATAGTCTATGAAACACACTTGAGGAAAACAATCCCCGAAGTGCATGACTGCTGCAGTTACTGCAATTCATTCATGGCCAAGCGCAGTTCAGCAGAAGCAAAAAAAAAATAGACTGTACATTCGATTAATATAATTACGTATTTGAAGCTATTTATATTAACTATAGTTGATCAGAATACTCTTTTAACAATTTCTCTTTAGGGTTCTTTTTATAATTTTGATCACACATTTTATCGCCAAGTTAAGTTACCATAAACTATATGACAGCCTTTTTTTTTTAATATAATAAATTTGAAAATTTTTAATATTATGAGGTTTAATTTATGGTGAAATTAAATGTTTCTTACCTCTCCTCATATAAATCTTCTAAGTTGATCGCGATTTCGAGACTATAACTGTCTCATCCACAGAACTTTTTTGGCGACTGGTGTTATGTTGATTGGAAGAAACTCTTCTTCTTCAACAGAGGGAAGTACTCCATGTGCACATAACTAAATGGTAATAAGGCTAAAAATGAATGCCTTAGTTCCTACATACAATTACTTACAATAACTACAACAGGACTATTTACAAATTTCTTCCTTCTTTCATAAATTTTTTTGCAAAAATTTTGAATATTTGTCATTATATCACATCAATTTTCTTCTTCTTAGCCCCTAATTTATTGACTTCGTCTGTCGCTTGCCTTTTCACTGACCTCACAATTTCATTTGTTTGTTCAGGATTAAGAGAATCACTGGTTGCTGGTCTGTCTTGCACCATTTTCCTGCGATTAGTTCTGACGTTTCTCTCAAGTACGTCATGGTTGGGGTTTGACTCCGTAATGGCTCCAGTCTCTTCTCTTGCGCGATTAAGTTTAGCACTCAGATCGTCAAATTTGTGATCCCATTCCTCCAGATGTCTCTTGAGTTCTGCAATCTGAACATCCTGTTCTGTCAACTTTGCACTCTGCTGTGCAATCTTGGCTTTCTGTTGACGAATCTCTGCGGCTTGCACTGTCAACTGTGCGCTGTACCGCCGTAACTAAACACAAAATACAGTTTCATTCTCAAAATTCATAGAGTAACACTGAAACAATTAAGATATTTGGTCTGTTTATGGACATTGGACATCAGTTGTGAACGTGAACAGCATTCAGAATGTCACAAATACAGTGACGAAATCTAGATATGCAAGGGAGTTAAGAAGTATAAGGTGAGTCAAGAAACAAATAAACAAAATTAACCCATTTTATATTTGTATACTTACCTTTAGTGAGAGATTTCCTATAGTTCTCTTGAGAGATGCAACAGAGGCTGTATTACGTTTTGTTGAGCCATGAATTTTGTTAAATTCCAATCGAAGTTTCTCTTGACTCAGAAGTCGAGTAGACATAGCACTGCTCATCAAGCAGGATCCTAAACAAGTCATTATGTCAGGAATCATAAATCTTACAAACAATCCTAATTCATAACAGATTCCTATGTAATTACATTTTTTTTTAAATATATATCAGTCTGAAAACTTAAAAGTTAATGATTTAAGCTACTAGGACCATTTTAAAATCATTATCAAATTACATTATGAGGTTTAATTTAATATTGGAGTTGGTTAAATTATTAAATTAATATTGAGAATCTAAAGCTATTACTATGATAGAAATAAGTAAATTAATGAACACAATTAAATTATTGTAAATCAATGGTAAAGAGAAAAATTTCTGCCTGAACCGGGAATTGTACCCCGAACCTTTAGCTTTCCGTGCTAATTTTTCTCTTTACCATTGATTTGAGTTTGTATTTTTTAACATTCTTACCTCATATGTTTATTTTGTTGGACGATGAAAATTTTGAAATAGAAAAAGAACACATAATTGAGGTAGCAAAAGAAAATGGTTTTGAGGAAAAAATTATACACAAAAAAATTGATAAGTACAAAAAACAGAAATTGAGAAATGAAAGCACTCATCAGATAGAAAAGCCAGAGGAAAGAAGATACAAGAAATTTACGTATCACCCTTGGGCACACAATAAATTCCAAAAAATTTTTGGAAAATTCAGTATCAAATTAGCACCAAAGAATGATTATAGTTTAAAAAAACTTATGAAAACAAACAAAAATGAAATAAATTGAAGATAATAAAATCAGGAATATATCAAATAAAATGTGCATATTGTGATAAAGTATACATAGGGAAAACAAAGAGAAATATATAAATATTAGAACTAAAGAACACACAACAAATGTAAAAGAGGGGGAAGTGGAAAAATCTGCAATAGCACCTCATGTTTGGACAGAGAAACACAAAATAGATATAAATACAAAATTATTAAAACAGTTAGAAAATACCAATGAACTCACAATATGAGAAAAAATCTATATACAGAAGAACAAGGAGAAAATTATGAACTTTGAAATTACCGGAGAAAGGAGCCTCATTACCAAGTTCTTTAGAACACAGATCCAGGTCCGACAACTTGAAGAAAAGAAAAAACCAGTCTGTGAACAAGCTGAAGATGGAGCAATAGCTTTGAAACGATCGACCAACAAAATAAACATATGAGGTAAGAATGTTAAAGAATACAAACTCAAATACTGGGATCATATTTTTGATGTTTTTATTTGAATTATCATTTTCCAATCTTGGATAGAATCTAATTTAAGAAAGAAAAATGAATGTTTGAACCAGGATTTGAACCCTAGATCTTTCATTCTCTGTACGAGTGTGCTGTCCAATTACATCATTCAAACGACGATAAGTTGAAAGAAATAGTAATGTTGGTTGGATGGTTGGTATCTAATGTCGAGCACTTGATAATGAAATCATTCACTCTCTTGTACTCCAATATTTAATTATTTAGCAGAAAGGCTGGTCTCTTCTACAAAAACTGGACAATGGAGGAGACGGTTTCTTTCCATATATTTATTTAAATTGCAAAAAAATGTTTGTATCATCATTTGAATAAGTGTAATTGGACAGCACACTCATATAGAGAACAAGAAGGCCAGGGTCAAACATTATTTTTTCTTTCTTAAATTACATACAAGAATCATGTTCATAATCCAGTCAGACCAGCCTCATGGGAGTGGTCAGCATTTCTGACTACACTTCATGATGTCCCGGATTTGATTCCTGGTCACACCATAGGAATTTTTCTTTAAAGGGAATTATTCCTGTGGTTGCCCATGGCCTAGAATTTTGGTTAAGTTTAGGATAAGGACTCTCCTGGCGCTTCATTATTATTTATCACCCATCATATCATTGGTGTCCACCGCTATGGTCTCGAGCCAGCTGGCCCGGGTTCGATTCCCAGTCGGGAAAGGCTCCTGGGTGAGGATTTTTTTGGGGTTTTTCCTCACCTGTAAGACAAATGTCAGGAAGCTTAGGGCCCAACGGTCCCTGAAAATCATCCGGCCATCATCATTATCATCATCATCATCCTTCCACTGGTGTGGAAAGCAACAGGAAGCTACCACACCTATAATTCCCTAGTAAAGCTGCAAAGCATAGCATGAAAATGCTATCATTGCTGTGAAAGACCTGCCCTCGGGCAGAATTACTATGGATATCATCGGTAACTAAAATTAACTTGGTCTGGTAACTTCTTACAAAGGAGAGCCTATGACTCAACAAAGGGCTACACCATTACAGATAGATAGATATATACCTGTCATGGAATATGGTGTATGTTTTGATGACATTGCATAGCTCAATTTCAAAATTGGTACTATTTTCTCATCAAAATATTCCATTGCCATTGAAGATATGTCTCGAAGTTCTTGTAAAACTTCATGAGCTCTGCCTGGAGTTTTAGTAACTTTCAAGTTCCGTAAAATTCTATATATTTCATCAATAACCTACAAAATCAAAAATAGATATTGAAAAAATATATATAGAAGAAGCTCAATGCAATGCAGTGTTTCAAGGGAACAGGCTTCACAACCATGTTATGCGTGGGCTGTAACAAAAATAGTGGCAACACTGCTGTAGAAGCAAAACCAGACGGAGTTAATTGTTATAACTTGTCACATGTTAATATATGTCTGGCCTATCTTACAGTAAATAGACTCATCCGTACATCTCAAAGCGCATGTGCTTTGGAGAGAGAAAGTTAGTCTCGTATGAGTTGCCACTCTAAGCTGTTGTTTCGCCATGTTTACAAAGTAGGAACAGCGATCTTACTTCTCATTATTCTTTTTTTCTTTGTAAGCCCATGTTTCCCTTTACAGAGATTTAGGCACTCTCCCTCTACAGGGAAGAATTTCAACCATACTAATTTAGTTACACTTGTTTTCATATAGATGTCATTTGAGTGGTCCGTGGTCAGCATTCCGCCTCATACTGACATCTAAGAAATTAAGGTAGTACAAGGATGGGAAAATTCGGTAAATTTTGCTTAGAGGCCTTTTCATTCAGGCTTAAGGATCTTTTACGAGCCTGAAAATCTTCAGACTCAGGACCCACAGCTTAAAGTCCCTCCCAGAGGACTTGCTCCTTGCATTTTTCCATCCTAAAAAAATCCATCGACCTCAGCCGGGTTTGAAGCCGCGACCCTTGGGACCAGAAGCAAGGAGCATAACCACTAGTCCACCGCGGACTTCTTATTATACTAATGTTGAAAGTTTTAACTTTTAGGAAAGTATCTATAGAAGAATACATTATCAAAGGTGGTCGTGTTTATGTCAGTTCTGCACATTTACGTCATAAAGCTTCCAGAGAGCCAATTGTTTGCATTTAACTATAGTACATTAAATGAGGTGGAATTTGTATGAGTTTTGTGATTTGATCAATAAAAATCTTTTGTCTACTTCCATAATGTGACAGATATGCCTTTGTTCACACTGAGAGCTGTAACATACTTGCACATGTAAAAGAATAAAACATTAAAGAAGTCGGAAAAATTTAGATTACCTTGACCAATGAACACTTAGGGCCGCATGCAAATATATTAGTCTCTGGTGAGCTGAATTTTCCGTGAGAATGTGCAAAGTTCAAATTAGCGAGTCGCTGACTGGTCATGCATGAAAGTAGTTTTCGTAATATTGGCAAGAAATTACCCAGAATTTCTCAGCAATAAAACCACTTCCGTTATTTTCATCTGCGTTTATGCTTCCGTTCCGCAAATAAAACCGTATACGACGTCTGCATCGTGCAATATTACGCCAATTCTCCTGTTCTTCCAGTTGAATTCTTTGGTAGATGCTATCAAATTCCTCTTCTCCGCGTATACCGAAAACATGATCAAAGTCTTCAAGGTCCGACATCTTGGATAAAGCAGCAAGGTACGCAGCAAGGTTTCAAAGTACATCGGTTACCATCGGTTCCCATTGGGTTGTTCACGATTCGTTCTCTGCAAAGTCAACTCGCGAGGTAGCTTAGGAATTTCGACAATTATTATCGCATGAACAGATTTTTGAGTACACAAAAACATCTTTGGATGCAACTTTCTCAGCAGAGTGCAAGCTCATAACGACTTTTACAGTCTAATGCGTTCATAGATACGACCCTTAAAGTAACTTATGCTAGATGGTGGACATATGTGTGAAATCGGTATATCCAATCTTTGCAATAAATTTCCAAATGTTTATAAGAAATTCCCCCTTCCTAACCTAACAAAATAAATTATATGCATATTGAACTTTTATAGGAAAAAAATTACTATGAGGTTTAATTTAAGATTAAATGAAAATGTTTTATACCTCACCTCATATCCAGTCTTCTAATTAGACCGAGGTTTCAAAGCCAGAGCAGCTTCATCTTCAGTAATTTCTCGTCGACTGACGTTATATTGATCAGAAGAATTACTACCATGTTTTTCTTCTTGTAGTGTTCTTCTGATGGACATAACATCAGTCTACGAGATATTACTGAAGATGAAGCTGCCCTGGCTTTGAAACCATAGTCTAATTAGAAGACTGGATATGAGGTGAGGTATCAAACATTTTCATTTAATCTTACATGCATATTATTTAATGAAGTTTAAACTAATCAGGTATACATTAACTTGTCCCATCGGAACCTAATAAAATGAAGTGAGTGAACATCCACTCCTTAAAATATATTTTTTAATGTTAATCATTCTTAATTAAATATAAAATTATGGAACATTCACCTGAAAGGTCCGTCTCCTCAACTTAATTAGTTATTTGACTGTAGCACTTTCAGGACTTGTCCCATCATCGGCAGGATTCAAAACTGGTGTTTCACTGAAGATCTGGTAGAGGGGGTTACAAGTATTGGGTTCGTTTTCGTTTATCAGATGGTCGTTGTTGTGAGCTGCTTTCATGATTTCCATCTCTTCGTGTACGTTTATCTTCACTGGATTATTTTCTCTGTGCATGTTAAATATTGAAAACACCCTAACAATAATTCACAGAGAAAATAATCCAGCAAAGATAAACGTACTCGAAGAGATGGAAATCATGAAAGCAGCTCACAACAACGACCATCTGATAAACGAAAACAAACCCAATACAGATCTTCAGTGAAACACCAGTTTTGAATCCTGCCGATGATGGGACAAGTCCCGAAAGCGCTACAGTTAAATAAGTAATTAAGTTGAGGAGACGGACCTTTCAGGTGAATATTCCATAATTTCATATTTAATTTTGAATAATACCTCAATGGAACACATCAGGAATCTTACAAAAGTTAATCATTCTTATTTACAGATATATCTGCCATCTAGCAGAAGTGTTCACAGATGTACACTACAATTCTATACCTTGAAAAAAATAATTCGAGATAAATGAGACAATTTGCCTAAGTACTAAAATATTTAATAATTGTAAAAAAAAGTTATAGGTATCATTGCAAAAGTTTAAAATAGTAAAAAATGTAGTAGTAGTAGTAGTAGTAATAGTGTAATGCCCATTAGCTTGGATGTGTTCCATTTGCTTTCTTGCTTCCCAATAGAGTCCTGCCAGAGTTCTTGTAGGTGACATCTTCAGAGCCTCACAGCTAGCAAGATGATCTTTGTTCATGGTAGTGTTATTGTCTTGGCACAGGATACAATTTGGAGAGTTGAAGATTCCAATTTTATGGAGGTGTGCTGCTAGGTGTTAACAGTCTGAATGTTGCTACTGCTTCATGTCTTGGTTGTTAAGGTATTAAGTTTTTATTCTGTGAGATAGCTGCCCATGGTTTCTCATTACTTTGTGATTTGAAGTGCTCCATCAGTTCTTTCTGGAAGTTTCTTTTGATTATAATTTTTGCAGAATGGTAGGGCAGGGATTGATTTGTTTTCTGTAAGATTTTGGTGCCCTTTTTTGCTAAAAGGTCTGCCATTTCATTTCCATGTACTCCACAATGAGAGGGGATCCATTGGAGCTGGATAATTTTATTTTGTTTGGTCAATAATCTTATGATCTTTTTTTTATTTCCAACGCTTTTCTGGAGATTGGAGAGTTATATGTTGTTATAGCTTGTATAGCTGATGTTGGATCACTTAGTACAACTGCTCTCTGAAATGTATTTATTCTGTAGAGGAGTTGTGTTAGTGCTAACTCTATTGCCTGAATTTCTCAATCGAAGTGTGTGTAATTTTTTCCTACTGCAACATAGAAGCTAAACAGTTTTGAGTAAATTCCAGCTCCAGCTCCGTCTTCTATTTCCATTCTGGATCCATCTGTATAGATATGTACCCATTGTGGTTCAGGATATAGACTGTGAATGGTTTCCAATGTGATTTGTTTTAGTTCATCTGGGGTCATTTCACTTTTTAAAACATGTTTGATTAAATATGTGTTAAAAGCAATATCTATATCTTCCAGAGGTGATACTAGTAAGAGAAGTTTTTCTGGATTTTGATTTGGGTTATACTATTTTTGTAGTTTGATTGCTTTCTGTATGAAGACATATTGAGTTTTAAGGTTTCTCTTTCTGTCTTTATAGTTTATCCAGTAGTTATCATATGGGATTTTTATTAATAATGTTAAAAAAGTACATAAAGCAACAGTATTACAAAATTTAGCATGGAAAATCATAGATTGAGATAATCCAAACTTGAGCTAATAATTTATTAAATATATGTAGGAAATAACACTATGAAGTTTCTTTTAATTATTAATGAGTTGGTTATTTTGACTCACGCAAAAGCAACAAAACCTGGTCTGCATAAAAATCAGGAAACATGAGGTGATAAGAATTAAATGAATCGTGATTTTCTTCTTACCTCATACTTCTATGTTTTTTAAACACAGCACTGCAGTATCAGCGACCATCGTCACCATTCTCAGCTGTTTTCACGACTGTCAATTTTTTCTTCATCATCATCATCAATAATTACGGATTAAGCCCATGTGGCTTGTCCTGGTTTCATAGATTCTCATTCAAAAAGTTGGATCCATCTCTTCTTCGGTCTACCAATATTCCTGCGTCCTTTTGGTTTGTATTTAAGTATAATACTTTATTACTAAAAGTCTCAATTTTTTTCTTTTGCCGGTAATTATCCAAACTGCCATCTGATGTTCTTTTGAAGGAATTAATTTCTAAACTGACATCTTGTGTTCTTTTGAAGTAAGATGGCAGTTTAGAAAATGATTCCTTCAAAAGAACACAAGATGGCAGTTTAGAAAATAATTCCTTCAAAAGGACATCAGATGGCAGTTTGGATAATTACCGGCAAAAGAAAAAATTGACAGTTGTGAAAACAGCTGAGGATGGTGACGATGGTCGCTGATACTGCAGTGCTATGTTAAAAAAAAAATAGAAGTATGAGGTAAGAAGAAATCCCGATTCATTTAATTCTTATGAATTAAACCTCATAATGTTAAAAATTCCCAAATTTATATATAAACACGAGGTGAGTCAAAATAATCAACTCATTAATAATTAATTGAACCAATAACTCTAAATTAAATAGAAAAACAATACTTACTTTCCCAGGAATAAAGCAACAGAGACCAGCGTCAATATACTTTGTGAAAGTCATGGAAAGCATTGAAAGCCTATTTTCTATTGCTGTTAAAATATCAGAATGTCGTGCCAATGGGTGATTTCTTCTTTCAGATTCTCTTCTGGGAAGCTGAGATTTTATGGCTTTCAGATATTGGCTGTGATGTTTTTCTACCATAACAAAACCTTTATTTAAGCGCTGTTGGCATAAAGTATCAAAAACTTTACAAACCTGGAAAAAAAATTAAATTAAATTATGGACAGCTAATGATAATTGAGGGTAATTTTGAGGAAGTGGCTGAATTCAAATACCTAGGAACAATAATCACAAATAGGAATGAGATGCACAAGGAAATTAAACATAGGCTCAAATCTGGAAATGCGTGCTATTATGCATTGCAGAGATTCTTAACATCCTAACTCCTTTCAAAAAATGTTAAACTAAAAATATATAAAACATTATTCTACCAGTTATATTATATGACTCTTACTTTAAGGGAGGAAAGGAGATTATGAGTATTAGAGAATAAAGTCTTACAAAAGAATAAAGGTCTTACAAAAAACACCAGATTACGTTTATATAACACTTTGGCTAGACCAGTGTTGACCTATGGTAGTGAAGCATGGACATTAAAAAGACAACATGAAAGCAGAATAACGGCTTGTGAAATGAGATTCATGCACAGAACACCGAGTTACACTAAATGGGATCAGAAAAGAAACACCGATATCTTAAAAGAATAGAAGACTATGCCAATTTTGGAATATATTAAACAATACCAACTAAATTGGAAACACCATCTTGAAAGAATGAGTTCAAATCGGATCCCCAAAGCTGTTTATAATTATATACCAAGAGGACAAAGATCTCTGGGCCGTCCTATGAAACGCTGGAGGGAAAATTTTCTATAGGATTGTAACAGGCCTTGGCCTAATACTTGGAAGAAGAAGAAGTTCTTAGGAAAATTTCTGGACCAAAGAGAGCTGAACAGACAGGCAAATGGAGAAGACTATGTATCAGTGAACTATATGTCTTTATAATAAGAACAGTTAAGTCTCATAGACTGTGATGGCAGGACATGTGGCATGAATGGGGAATGAAAGAGGTGCATGGAAGCATATTGTAAGAAAACCAGAGGAAAACACCAAGAATGAGGTGGGAGAATAACATTAACTATGATTTGAGGGAAGTAGATTATACAGGGAATGATTGCAAAAATATTTGCTCGGGATAAGGATGTATAGAGAGCTTATGTCCATGTGGCCATGAATCTAAAAAAAAAAATCTTAAAAATCTATGGGTTCGATAGTGCCAGTTAGTTAGTATGCACAATTTTGAAGATGTGGCTAAATTCAAATACTAAGAACAATATATTCCTAAAATGCTTGCACAGATGGTAGCATGCCTGCTTGCTGATTAGCAGGCCCGGATTTGATACCCGGCGGGGTTGAAAATTTTAATTGTTAAATCAATTTAATTTCATCATCATCAAGGTATGGGCCTATTGGCCTTTTCTGCTCCCTGCTGCACAATATATTACAGGTCATCCTTCCAATGTCTTTTCGGTCTTCCTAAGTTTCTTCAGCCTTCAGGTCTATAATAAAATATCTGTTTTCATAAACAATTATTTGATATTCTTCATTCATAATATTATAATGATATAATAATATTGTGAAAAGAAAAATTAATGTCTGAACCAGGAGTCGAACCGTAGACCTCTAGTTCTCCAGACTATTGTGCAGCCCACTACACCATTCTAGACCTGCCCAAAAATTAACAATTCTTTCCACATATACAAATCTATAATTCTTGTTTCGTCCGTGTTCAAACCATTTAATTTATTTCTGTATATTCTCTCATTTATATTATATACTTGTAATTCATCTCTTGATATCTTGACTTCTCTTTTGATCTCTTAAAGATATGCATGCAATGGATCTCATTTCTATTGTCTCAATGTTATGTTTATCAATTTAATTTAACTACAACATTTTCAATCTTGGGGCCAAGACAGGTGGTGGTGTACAATTCTTAACACCTAGATTGTGCACCTGATTTCTGCATTAAATTGCAAACCTCTCCGCAGTACATATGTTGAGAAGACATGTGGTACCTTGCAATTCGTGCATTGGCTGGTGACATTAAAAACCAGGCCCGCCCCCTTGGTGCTTTTCGACAGGAATAGGCTACCTGACGGCACTGGGTTTCAGCCCAACTATGGGCTGTTAAGCCATTGTAGATAGATGTTAATTTACTCTAACTTCCCATGTAGGGTGACATATGGAAGTTATATTGGGAAATAAACACAAATGGAGCTAACATTAGTCAATTAAACTCGAGTTTTACTGGATTACAATTGAGTCAAAAATCAAACTTTATACATAAAAACTTAACACACATAAACAGAAAGAACTTCAATTTCTAAAAATGTAAATTTTTAGCAATGTATATTTAGCATTTACCTATCTTCGGGTTTTTACAGCCGTCTTTCCATGTCAAACCTACAAATCTTGGGCATCTTCAATGCTTAGGCCTCTTGCTTGCATTGCTATCCTCATGCTCTCCTTCCATGTTAACTTTGGTCTCCCTCTTTTCTTCTTTCTGATAGGTTGCCACTGATATAGTAGTTTCGGCCATCGCTCATCTTCCATTCTTAAAATATGTCCTAACCATTTTAATTCATTCTCCTCAATTCTTTCAGTTATGCTTTCTTCTGCTTCCATCATGTTTCTAATTTCCTTATTTGTGACATGTTCTAGTTTTGACTTTCTGGCACTTCTGCGTAAATAATCCATTTCTAGAGCTATTAGTCTATTCTTGTAGTATGGTTGGTTGGTTGGTATCTAATGTCAAGCACTTGATAATGAAATCATTTGCTCTCTTGCACTCCAATATTTAGCAGAAAGGCTGGTCTCTTCTACAAAAGCTGGACAACGGAGGAGATGGTTCTTTCCATATCTTCATTTAAATTGCAAAAAGGGCATTTAGGTGAATCTGTTATGCCAAGTCTGTGTACGTGTTTATTCAGGCAGTCATGTCCCGTTAGCAGTCTGAATGAATGGCTACGGAAAGGCTACTGTCTTTAACAGGGAGGAGACCGTTGAATGCAGGCTTTCACGGCCGGTAATCATAATGTTGAGTGATTCCGGGTTCTGTGGCCGTGGTCCATAGTTGGTGTTGATACCAGACGTTTCGCCCTCAACTGCGGAGGGCATCTTCAGTGGCGAGTGCTTCTAGGCGTGTTTCCTGGTCGGAAGCTCTACTTAGAGTGAACGCTGCGGGTGTTATATTGATACTAGTGGTGGGAGCAGGGTGAGCGGGCGTGGCTCTTGCTGATTGGCTAATGGTCGTCTCCTTGTTGTCCCTAGTGTTGATGCATTTATTTTCTAGTGTACGGTACCAGGCCTTAGACAGTTTAATACCTTCCTCTTTTCTGTTAATATTTTCCTTATGCTTGTGTATTTCTATAGCCTCTCGATATAATCTAGGGAAATAATAGGAAGTTGTGGCTAAAACTTGTGTATCATCGAATAGAATCTGGTGTCCATTCATAATGGCATGTTCTGCTACAGCCGATTTATCCATTTCACCTTGTCTGCAGTTTCTTTTGTGTTCTGATAAACGGGTGGCTATACTTCTTTTTGTGGTCCCTATGTATGGTTTACCACACGAACAAGGAAGTCGATATACGCCGCAAGTGGAGAGAGGTGGCCGAGGATCCTTAGCTGAGCGAAGGCAGTCTTCTATTTTTCTTGTAGGTCTGTAAACTGTTTTTATGTTGTCCTACGAAAATACAACATAAAAACAGTTTACAGACCTACAAGAAAAATAGAAGACTGCCTTCGCTCAGCTAAGGATCCTCGGCCACCTCTCTCCACTTGCGGCGTATATCGACTTCCTTGTTCGTGTGGTAAACCATACATAGGGACCACAAAAAGAAGTATAGCCACCCGTTTATCAGAACACAAAAAGAAACTGCAGACAAGGTGAAATGGATAAATCGGCTGTAGCAGAACATGCCATTATGAATGGACACCAGATTCTATTCGATGATACACAAGTTTTAGCCACAACTTCCTATTATTTCCCTAGATTATATCGAGAGGCTATAGAAATACACAAGCATAAGGAAAATATTAACAGAAAAGAGGAAGGTATTAAACTGTCTAAGGCCTGGTACCGTACACTAGAAAATAAATGCATCAACACTAGGGACAACAAGGAGACGACCATTAGCCAATCAGCAAGAGCCACGCCCGCTCACCCTGCTCCCACCACTAGTATCAATATAACACCCGCAGCGTTCACTCTAAGTAGAGCTTCCGACCAGGAAACACGCCTAGAAGCACTCGCCACTGAAGATGCCCTCCGCAGTTGAGGGCGAAACGTCTGGTATCAACACCAACTATGGACCACGGCCACAGAACCCGGAATCACTCAACATTAGGGAGGAGACCCTTTAATTCCTTCCATCGAAGGCTTAAAGGAACCGACCTGGACAGTAACCTAGTGTCCAATCCCTCACCTTCTCGTGGTGCAGCTGTTAGTAATCATGCTTATACATGGGAAGGGCTACTCACCAATAAGCACTGGTCAGCTTGGTGAGTTTTTCTTTTTTTGACTGAATTGGTATTACTTCTTCTTCCCATACCAATTCCCTCTTTCAACTTTTCTATTCAGTCTCCCTTGACTGACCTATTCTTTCTTTCGACCCTGATGGTATTAGAGTATTCGAGACCTAGGGGTTCATTTCTCCTTCCTTCCTATACCTACTTTCTCTCTATGGGTGACGTAACCACCACATGTGGTGCCTACTACTAAACGGTTACAACTAGTTTATTGTACTCCAATACAAACATGAAGCATTGGAAAAAGAAATACAAATTCTTGTAGTATTTATATAGCATTTAATAGGCTATAATTTTAAAAATTCAGTTGCCAGATTTACTTTAAGTTAGAATGTCTGTATACTCATGTCTTGCAGTTGTTACTTCATGGAAATAATTTGAGTGATTTTCAAATTTGACAATATCAGTCCTCGGCTCAACTGCACGTCTACTAGCACTTGATTTTCCAGTTATATTGTTGTAAACTATAGCTCGTCTTCTGTATTTACTAACATTATTTAATATTTTAAACTTTCTCAAACAATTTTTATAACATTATTACACAATTTTGAAGTCTTTATTTAAATATGCAAATCACAATATTATGACACTGTTAGACAATATTGTTATGCTAACTGCTATTTTCTCCACAGAGTATATTACTTAGCCTATGATTTTTCTATCGCTGTTTTGAGTTATCGCAGGTTGGATCAGTGTTAGGGAGTGATAAGTAAGTGTACACCCATTTTTAATAAACGTTTGATAATTTTAATATTATTAATATATCTTTTTAACATAGATTTGGGGATTTATTGCAAATATTGGTCACTTAAATTTCATAGCGACAGATAGTAAGCGAGGATGATAATCAATATGTGGTTCGATTGTGAGTTAACGCTGGCTCTATAAACTTTGGCGCATGCGCACTGTTATTCTATAGGACTCTGAAAATATTTCACACTAGTTTAAGTGCAGTTTTTCGTCTATTTTAAAGGTTGGTCATATTGCACATGCTGCCATCTAGTGACAGCTCTATAAACTTTCAGTAGGATTTCAAAGAACTGTAGTGGTTTCACCTAGCAACAGCTCTATAAACTCATGTGCATTATTAATCTGTAGAACTTAGAAAATATATTGGGAAATGTAAGAGTACTGTTTTTCCATGTTCTTTAGTTAGAAGCTCGGCTGTATATCATACACAACTGAGCTTCTGTCTAGGGAACATCACCTAGGAGAACTCACCATTGAAGATGCCCCCGTAGTAGAGGAAAAACGTCTGGGAGAAACACCAATTATAGACAACAGCCTTATAGCCTTAAATCAGAAAAATTTCTCACTGCGCTTAATGGAAACTTCAGTCCCTGGAATCTTCTAATATCGTGACTACGGGCCATTAAAGCCTGCATTCTAAGATCCTTAGTGTTGAAATTCAAAGCTAGCCGACAAACTTTGCTCAGATGTGTCTTATTTAGGCTTGGGGTTATTTTACATGCAGTAAATCTAACTCACAGGACCTACAGCACGACTTTCCTTTCGAAGGAAAGAACTCCGGATTTTTATGCCCTAAAAAACTTCGGAACCCGATGCTAGCAAGGTAATCACTAGTCAACCGGTTGTGATAGAAAACATTTTCTAATTTCGTCACTAATTACAGGAATACAAAAAAAATCAACCTTAATACTCACAATTCGATATTTGGCAATGTCGTCATAATTTAAATATGACAATATCTTCTCAAGCACAATATCTGGCAAAATTAATAATCCCGACATGATAAAATATTTATATGCCAATTATAACCAATTTTTAAATAGACAATAAGTTATTTCTTAACCACTGTAACACAGGTAGTAGTCTAAACTAATAGCTGTCTGCCATTACCATTATTTATCTTAATACCATAGAGAACATAGAGAACCCGCTTAATACTCTGTGACCGTCATAGAGAACGATCATTGACATAATAATAATAATAATAATAATAATAATAAATGTGCACTCAGGTTTGAGCATTAGTGGTGGTTTAGTCTTTGCTGTAGTCTGTAATGGGTTTTGTCCTTTTCGCACATGTTATGATGTGGTATTTGCCGCATCTCTGTCCACACAACACACACTTGCATTCTTCGGTCGGCTCGTGGAATTTCTTGTTTGTACATATCTTGTTGTGAAATCCGTGTACTGCGAGTCGTGTTGTGACGTGTCTCTGGGGGTTGCACTCTCTGGTCCATCTGTCGTCCAGCATGGCAGTTGTGGTGTAGAAATCTATGTCTATTTCCTTCTTCTTCCTATTTCTGATGCTTATGAATTTCTGGTATGGTTCTGTGGATTGTAGATAGAATTGGGTTCTTATGTCCTCTATGAAGTAGGTCTCTCTCATGAGTTCATAAGCAAAACGAGATGGCGCTGTTTTTCCTATTCTCAGGATCCGTTTCATGAACATTGCTTTCACTTTTTCGATTCTTATCAGATCTCCGATCTTAAGTTTTTCCCAAATTATCTCTATTCCATATGTAATAACTGGTGCCACTGTCGTTTTGAATAACTGCATTGCTGTACCTGTCGATAAGTTGGCCAGATTCGGGATATTGTATGATGTTCGGATGGCTGCCGCTGCTCTTTCTTGGATGTGTATTCCGAAGGACGTTGCTGTTGTCTGTAGAGTGAATCCTAAATATTTGTATTTTCCCACTTTTTGTAGTGGATCATTGACATAGAGAACGAATAGAGTGGCCTCCCTGTGTTAAAATTTGGAAGCATTTTCATACCGCTGCGCCATCTGAGGATAACCATAATACTATTTGAGCAGGCTACGGTGGTTCATAGAGAATTGATCAAAGGAATAGATGACACAAGTGAGTGAGTACAGTGTTCATAACGGTTCATAACAATTCCACCGTTGATTTATTTAAATTTAATTCGATTTTTACAACTCGATTTATTTGTACGTCATACGTCAACAATCGATAAAATAGCGATGGTACCGCTATCTTAAGATGACTACAGTACTACGTGGGAAAAAAATTGTGTCCAAATCTCCGATGTATCACGGGCCTGATAGAGAACACAGAGAACGAACTCTGTGACTTGAGCCCGTTCCCAGCCCGTTCCTTTGACCCTCTGTGCTCGAGCTCAGTGGGTTATCTCTGAGCGCACTCATGCAGCCGTGTGAATCCTTTATATCTTTATAGGGATCATAGAGCATGATTTGGAGTGGTACCTCTGGGTGATAGTACATTGAAATTTATGAAGAAAGATCCGTGCAAACCTTTCGCCTGTGATATTCAAAAATGTCTAAGAGGTATGTCTTATATTATTGCTACTAAATTAAGTCCCAAAGTTTTTCTATATTTATCTTAAACTTCAATAATTTAAAATGTAAAACGTAAATGATGGCGTGTACAGTTCGGAATAGCAATGCTGAGTGAAACCTAATTTGTTGGGGCTCAATTTTTTAAGAGTAATGATGCACTGAATAATTTTTTGACTCACACTTATATGGTGAAGGTAAACTGATCCTAGTAGAGGTTAAGGCTCTCATTGTATTTACTTAGGCTTTCACGGCCGGAGTTATTATTATGATCTTGAAGAAGATTTACGGGCTATAGGCCGTGGTCTTGAGGCTTGAAGTTCTCCGACATTTCACCAGCATCCTGAAGACAACCCTTGAGGATGCCGGACGCAGTGCATGGCGAAACGTCGAGGAACTTCAAGCCTAAAGACCATGGCCAACAGCCTGGAAATCATCTTCAAGATCATCATAAGGCTCTCATTATTTCTAGACAATGGTACTTGATGTCAACCCTGCATAAGGGCCGCCCTTACCACCAGAACAAGTATCTGGTACTCGTTTCTATTAGAGGCTGAGTTGGCCCCAGGGCCATAGTCCTGCCAGAAGGTTTGGGTCAGTTTAAAAATCCTGATCCACTGAGACTCAAACATTTGACCTTTGGTTTGTAACATAAGGCTATTCCCTTAACCACTAGGGTGGGGATATTTTTCACTATTTAAGTATTAATCCCTAAATTTTGTTTGACAACAGAAGTGTTAATAATTGTATTGACACGTCTATACAACTGCTGTCATGCAATTTTAAATTGTAACCATCACCTATCTATATGGTTGTTGGTTATAACTGGTCTCGACTGAACATTGCAAATAGGTTGCTCTAGGCTAACCATTCTTATGGCTATAATTTTTTTTTCAATTATTACATATTTATGTATATAAGTATTGATTTCTTCAAAGTTCTGCAGAATTGTTTGCATGAACACTTGAAGAAAATTCTGTATTTATCGGGGATATTTGTGAAATCGGAATGACCAACATTCGAAAATATATTTTAAGAAATGGATGTTCACTCACTTCATTTTGTTAGGTTCCTATGGGACAAGTTAGTGTACATCAGATTATTGATTAAATAAAAATAAAACGTAGTTTTATTTTTATTTAATTAATAAATATGGATTTTCATCAAGTAAACACCAACTCAATTGATTACATCACATTAGTTTACACTTCATTAAATAATATGCATGAAATTTATTTTGTTAGGGTAGGAAGGGGGAAGTTGGTGTACATCCTTTTCTGATATACTTTTGGGAATTTATTGTAATTGTTGGTCATACTGATTTCACACATATGTCTACCATCTGACAGAAGTTTCTTTAAGCACTTGCGCGTGCTCATTATGATAAAATCTTGGTAGAGGTAAACTCAAATTTTTCCATGATTTTTTGTAGAAAATAATTTTCAAGAAGGAGCTTGTCAAGAATTTATTGAGGTGCTGAGAGATTGTTGTCGCAAGTGGAGTGCTGTTTCTATTAGCTGTTCAGGAATTGATATTAAGGATCCACCAAAAAAGGTTTGTAGAATTTATCTTTGCAGTTAGCTTTTAGAGCAGTACTTGTTTCTCTCTGTGTAAACAAATCAGTTTGTGTAATGTGCTGTGCCTTTGGACAACCTGATTGAAATCTATCCAAAATGAGACCCATCACTACTTACTTACTTACTCACTGGCACTATCGAACCCATAGGTTCATGGCCACACGGACATAAGCTCTCCATACATCCCTATCCTGAGCTAATGCTTTCCAATCATTTCCTGTATAATCTACTTCCCTTAAATCATAGTTAATGTTATTCTCCCACCTCATTCTTGGTCCACCAACTGAGCGTTTTCCCTCTGGCTTTCCTACAAGAAGCTTCCATGCAAGTATGTCATTCCCCATACGTGCAACATGTCCTGCCCATCGCAGTCTACGAGACTTAACTGTTCTTATTATATCTGGCTTCCTATAAAGACCATGTAATTCATTGTTATGTAGTCTTCTCCATTCACCTGTCTGTTCATCTCTCTTTGGTCCAAAAATCTTCCTATGACCCACCCTTAGTATAAAGAAATTTGGAGGATTGTCAGCGAAAAAACATAATATAATAATTTATTTTTTTTTTATAGAAAAATTAACGCTTGAACTGGGAATCAAACCCTGGACCTCTGACTCTGTATGACAGCATGCAAAAAAAAAGTGTACTATCTGCTCAGGTAGTAGCATGCCTGGTTCCTGGCTAGTGGGCCCAGGTTCGATACCTGGCAGGGTTGAAAATTTTCTTCTTCATACAAGGATTAAACCTTATTGGTTCGTTCCGGCTCCAAGTATCATAGTTGCTGTGACCATCTCTTTTGTGGGCGTCCTTGATATCTTCTTTTCCTCTTCTCGGTGGACTTTCCAAGTCAATCTCTCGGTATCCATTCTGCAGACATGTTCATACCATTTTCTTGTATTTTATCTGTCAAACTGAATATTTGTAGTTCTTTACGAATAGCTTCACTCCGTTTTTTATCCATTAAAGTATATCCTGCTACAAATCATAAATATTTTATTTCCTTTTTTTTATATATATTTTAATATAATAAATTCGGGAATTTTTAACATTATGAGATTTTGTTAATAAGAATTAAATGAATTGTGAATTCTTCTTATCTCATACTTCTATGTTTTTTTAAACACAGCACTGCAGTACCTCAGCGACTATCGTCACCATCCTCAGCTGTTTTCATGACTGTCAATTTTTTCTTTTGTCGGTAATTATCCACCAGATGGCAGTTACGATAATTACTGGCAAAAGAAAAAAATTGACAGTCGTGAAAACAGCTGAGGATGGTGACGATGGTCGTTGATACTGCAGTGCTGTGTTTTAAAAAACATAGAAGTATGAGATAAGAAGAATTCACGATTTATTTAATTCTTATTTTATTTCTGTTGCTTCTATTCTTTTAATTGTCTGTTTGAGCCATACAATGTTGCAGGCACAGCCAATACTTTATTAAATATGTGTAAGACATGTTTCAAAACATCTCTGCTTCATCTTCAGTTGATACAGACTTTTCAATCTGAATTATGAATTTTGAAATTCCTGGAGAAAGGAACCTCATTAGCAAGTTCATTGGAGCACAGAAAGAGGGAGTGAGAGTCATAGGGCCGATAACTTGAGAAAAATCAGTCTGTATAAGCTGAAGATGGGGCTCAGAAGCCTTGAAACATATGTTCAACAAAAACAACCATAAGAGGTAAAAATACATGGATCAAATATCTTTATTATTAAGTCAACTAATTATATTTGGGGGGCACGCCATAGCGTAGTGGTTAAGGTACTGCGCTACAAGCCAGAAGGTTCCGGGTTCAAGTCCCGGTGGGGTCAGGATTTTTAAACTGACCCAAACTTTCTGGCGGCACTATGGCCCTGGGGTCGACTCAGCCTCTAACGGAAATGAGTACCAGGTGCTTGTTCTGGGGGTAAAGGCGGCCGTCACACAGGGCTGACTACCCGGCTGACATCAAGTGCCGATTGTCTAGAAAAAAGTGGGAGCCTTAACCTCCTACTACTCCAAGGGCCTCCTGAGGCCTGTCATGGGATCACTTTACTTTTACTTTAATTATATTTGAAGAGAAAAAATTGCCTAGACTGAGACTCGAACCCAGGACCTTTGGCTAGCTGAGCCAAATGCTCTACTAACTGAGCTACCGAGGCGAGTTGTGATCTAGATGCAAATTTTTCTCTTATATACATTATAATTCCCTCGTGCCAACTGCTTTGAAATCTTTGAAAATGGCGGCTTCTTAATTACTTCCTAATGTATTTTCATAAATATTAATATAGTTAACATTTTAATTTTTGTTCTAAGATTCTAGACTGTCATTTGAGCCAAAATTACTTTTAAGGTAATAAAGTTAATTGAATTACATCATTGTGGATTTTTTCCAAACATATAATTGTTGAATATATGAATAACAATGTTTTGTCTTTGCACAATAATGTTGAATACATTTCCTTGGTAATGTCTGTTTTATGTAAATTTTCAAGTTTGTTTCTCAATGTCTTCTGGAATAAGTCACAAAAAGAAAGATCCATGTAAAGCTTATTTGTGTCAGTTACAAAAATGCTTGAAAGGTAAATTATACAGAAGATGATTGGAAAACAGTTCAAGATAGGGACGTATGGAGAGCTTATGCCTCCACATGGTCATGAATCTACAGGTTCAATAGTGCCAGTGAGTTAGTTTATTATATTTGAAGACAAAAATTATATGCTTTGACTGGGACTCAAACCCAGGACCTTTGGCTTTCTAGGCCAATGCTCTACCGACTGAGCTATCTGGGTGAGTTTCAATCTAAACGAAAAATGTTTCTCTTATATATACTGTCAATTCCTGCGCACAAAATGCTATGAAACCTTTGCTTCTATCTTTGCAAATGGTGGCTTCTTTATTAAAAAGACACTTATTTTGGAATTTTACATTACATTATAAAGCCAGTACGGCTTCATTCAATGTTTTTATTATTCATTTCATACATCTCAATGATGGATAAATCACATTTGAAGAGAAAAATTATACGCTCAGACCGGGACTCGAACACAGGACCTTTGGCTTTCTAGACCAATGCTCTGGGCGAGTTCCAATCTAAACACAAATTTTTCTCTTATATACGCTGTCAATTCCCTTGCACCATCATCATCATCCAGTATCATGGCATCTGCCGTCGTCTTCAGGAAACCAAACGCCATTCCTCTCTATCCATCCATTGATCTTCCTCCATTCCTCTGATATTCATAGCTGCTTGTACCCCTTCTATCCAAGTTTGCTTCGGTCTTCCTCTCTTCCTCCTTTCCATTGGGATCCATTCCATAACAATTTTTGGCAATCTTTGCTCTGGCATTCGTTTGACATGACCGTACCACTGCAATCTTTTCTTTTCTATGATGTCCGGCTCCTCTTGTACACCCATAATTTCCCTTATTTCTTTATTTCGTATTTCGTATCCCTTGCACCAAATCCCAAATAAATGTCTTCCTAATAAAGAAGCCAACATTTGCAACGATAGAAGCAAAGGTTTCATAGCATTTGGTGCGTGGGAATTGACAGCGTATGTAAGAGAAAAATTTGCATTTAGATTGGAACTCACCCAGATAGCTCAGTCAATAGAGCATTGACCTAGAAAGCCAAAAGTCCTGGGTTCGAATCCCAGTCTGAGCATGTAATTTTTCTCTTCAAATATGACATCCATCATTGAGATGTATGAAATGAATAATAAAAACATAGTTAGTTTATTCCCTGCCCCAGGAATAAAGTTCTGTACAAAAAACCTCCATCTATATCTATCATTCCATGTCTCCTCTTGCATCATTTCCATCCATTCAACTCCTCTTTTCTCTGCAGTTTTCTTAACTTGTTCCTCCCATTTGTATCTCAGTGGACTTCTTGGTCTCTTTCCTTCTTCTTTCTTCTTCTTCCTTCCAAATATTAGGCCAAGGCCTGTTACGATCCTATAGAAAATTTTCCCTCCAGCGTTTCATAGGACGGCCCAGAGATCTTCGTCCTCTTGGTATATAATTATAAACAGCTTTGGGGATCCGATTTGAACTCATTCTTTCAAGATGGTGTTTCCAATTTAGTTGGTACTGTTTAATATATTCCAAAATTGGCGTAGTCTTCAATTCTTTTAAGATATCGGTGTTCCTTTTCCGATCCCATCTGATGTAACCCGCTGTTCTGCGCATGAATCTCATTTCACAAGCCGTTATTCTGCTTTCATGTTGTTGGTCTCTTTCCTTTTAATCTAAATTCCATTGCTTGTCTTGGTGTGCTTCTAATATTCATTATTTAATGTGACCATATCATCTTAGCCTATTCTATGTCACTAGTGAATATTGGATTGGAGAACAAGTGATTTTAATGTCTTGTTAACCAATGTAATAACACATGTTTCTGATAGAGCCAATTGCCAACATGTTTGCCCACATATAAGGACAGTCTATACCCAAGAGTCCACTTACATTGTACCTTATCCACTCTTAGAGTGACCCTAACATAAACAAATGCAAATTGTATCCTTCTGCCATTTGCGCCACTATTACTGTCACATTGACAGGGAGCACGTGTGAAGTATATAAGACATGTGATTGTTGAATGAGGTAGATTACAAGAAAGCTGGTGAGATTTTTGACTGAACTTTTGAAATACATTTGAAATAATTGTTTTTTTTTTACCACTAGTCAAAGGTTTGCCGGACTTGCTTTTTTAAAAATTTAGCTGGCGCCACAGCAACAAAACACTCAAAATCTTCAGCCATTTTGTTGCATCAGAATTGACTGAAGCATGACTCAAATGCATCATCCATATGTAATAAACTATTTTAAGTTGTAATTACTGATTGGGTATATTTTAGAATATTTTACATGTTTTGAATATTATTTTTTTCTGGCCAAGAAGGGTAGCAAAATTGTTTCGAACCCAACTTCTACTCCAGTTTCCTTTCACTCTATCAAAAGAATTATTTCAAATAAATATATCAATAAACTTAAAGAAGAATACACCACCAAAACATCTGGAAAGCAATGGGAAAATCTATAAGCTTATGACATTACTACATTACAAAGAAAATCTGCAGTAGCAACATTCAGACTGCTAACGGGACGTGACTGCCTGAATAAACAGCTACACAGACTGGGCATAACAGATTCACCTAAATGCCCTTTTTGCAATTTAAATGAAGATATGGAAAGAAACCATCTCCTCCGTTGTCCAGCTTTTGTAGAAGAGACCAGCCTTTCTGCTAAATATTGGAGTGCAAGAGAGCGAATGATTTCATTATCAATTGCTCAACATTAGATACCATTATTATTTTCAATCACGAAGATTAACGAGTATATTCAGAGGACATATTTTTAATTTAATGAAGGGAACTACTTTTTCAAGTACTTATTGCTTCTACATCATTCGTCGGTGTCCATAACCAATGAAGAAGCGAGCAGGTCACATGGTTTTATTTTCATGAAGATTACTTTAAGAGCAGATAACCTTTGATGGCAAGTTAGGGTGAGAAAATGGGTAATTTAGTGTTAAATTATGTAGGTAGGAAATAACACTATGAGGTTTATTTTAATTAATTTGAGTTGTATTTTGACTTGCCTCATATTTCTGGATTTTTATACAGACTTAAGTTTCGTCACTGCCTTTGTGACATTTTCGATGCAACACCACGATCTCAACTGCCGTCCTGCGGTTGTCTATCTTGTAAATTGACTTCTGCACTCTCTGTTGACTGACCGATGAACTTCCAAATCAATCACCCTTCATTTTCACCGGGTATTTCAAAATTCATAATTTTCTTTTTATTCTTGCATATGTAAATTTTCTTCCAAATTGTGAGTTCCTTTGATTTTTCCAAATTTTGAAGTAATTTTGCCTTGGTTTCAATTCTGTGTTTTGCTGACCAGGCATATGCAGCTATTGCAGATTTTTCTATTTCTCCATTCCTAACATTTCTAAGGTGTTCCTTCAATCTTGTATTTAAATTTCTTTTTGTTTTCCCTATGTATATCTTTTCACAATCTTTACATTCAATTTGATAAATTCCTGATTTGTTACCCTCTTCAATCTTTTCATTTTTGTTGTTTTGATTAATTTGTTCAAACTGTAATCATTTTTTAGTGCTAAAGAAATGTTAACATTAAATTAGCAGTGAAAAATGATTGCAATGAAAGATCTTCTCGGGCAGAATTACTATGGATGGATGGATACATTATAACTTTGTTAAGGAATATACTGTATTTTACAGACTATAAGGCATACTTTTTTCTTCGAAAAATGCTTCCAAAATTCAGGTGCATCTTATACTCGAAATTAATATAAAAATGTCCAGTGTTTGATTTAAAATTCCCTCCAGTCTTATAAATGGCCATACATTCAATGCTGTGGGAAACCTATCTCTATCTGGCAACATTGGATTCAACTGGCAGCAGCAGTGCACCGATGCGACGAACATTAGTTGCGGGGATTCACAAGCTTGCTAACACTGTCTCCCTCCCACCCCGCCATCACAAACCCAGAACACTATCTAGCCTATGGATATGTCAGTGAACTTGATCAAATGGATGATGGATTAAACCCAACATGAATTCACACCAAAGGGAGCTTTAAAACGACATACAATCAAACAAGTGTGTCAGTGGATAAAACAGTCATGGTCTAGAGTGAGAGAAGACATTATTGTTAAATCTTTCAAGAAGTGCGGCGTAAGTAACGCTCGCGATGGTAGTCAAGACCACCTTATATATGAAGAGGACAAAGAAGAAGAAGAAAGATCAGGTGACGATTTTCAGGAATTTTAAAGATCAGGACGGTTTTATAAACTAAGATTTTATTTTAGTCTGGATTTGCAATCTAATAATAAAAAATGGTAAAAAATGTTTCTTTTTTAAATTGCTTAAAAATTAATGTGTGTCTTATAGTCTGTAAAATATGGTCTCATGTTTTTTAGGATAATTGTGCAATAATTATTATATTTAAATTAATATTGGGAGGTAAACATTATGAGGTTATATCATTAATAGTGAGTGGAGAACATATTTTTATTGACTCACCTCATATAATTTCAAATGTCTTTGATACCAACGGTTTCAGACAATATCATGTCCCTCTTCAGTCACGTGTGGAAGCCATGGCTGAAGAGGGACATGATATTGTCTGAAACCGTTGGTATCAAAGAAATTTGAAATGATATGAGGTGAGTCGATAAAAATATGTTCTCCACTCACTATTAATAATCATTATATTGAGTATAAATTTGATGCATTGCAGAGAATTGTGATAATGTCGCTGAATGCCAAGAATATATTGATAATTTGACAAAGTGTTGCAAAACATGGAAAGAAGAATCTGAAAGTTGCAGTTTTGTAATCCCTTCAACTAAACGTCAAGTTGCTAATTATGAAATGGTAATTAAACCTTCTGAATTGGATGTACTTACAAGACCCTTCAGCAGCAACTCTTGGGCAGTAGCCAAAATATTGTGTAACTCTGGAGTAGAAAAAAAATATTGCTGAGAATTACATCAGATTCTTGAAATGCTCTCTACTTGCTTCAGTGCGTATGTGGCATATTCTGAAAACATTCCATGACACATGTTGGAGCTCATGTCTTGATACGTTCCAAATTTAATTTTGGACAAATTGTTGATGGTGTCATATACAGCTATGGGATTTGCACTGGTTTCAAGTGTGACTCAGGAATCACTGAAATTTTTATCAAAGTTCCTTTCTTGGCGAGAGTGTCTGCTAATTATTCTATCTCATTGAAAAATCATGCCCTCTCTATCAACTCAGGCATAAACATTTCATCGTGTTTTTATTGTTGATTAAACATTTCTCACTGAAGGATAAATTATATTTGAAGAGAAAAATTTTCACCTAGACCGAGACTCGAACCCAGGACCTTTGGCTTGCCGGGCCAAATGCTCTACTAACTAGCTACCAAAGCGAGTTGCAATCTAGATGCAAATTTTTCTCTTATGTAAGAGATTGCAATTCGCCTTGATAGCTCAGTTGGTAGAGCATTTGGCCCGGCAAGCCAAAGGTCCCGGATTCGAGTCTCGGTCTAGGCGAAAGTTTTTCTCTTCAAATATAATAAAACATTTCAATGTCTTCCATTGACTTGGTCTTTAACAGCCAGAGTTAGTATGATGATCTTGTAGAAGATTTCCGGGCGAAATGTTGGGAAACTACAAGCCTCAAGACCACGGCCAACAGCCCAGAATTCTTCTACAAGATCATTATACTGTCATAATATACCCAAAAATTCACCTTTTAAATCCCCAGCTCAAAAATTAACTACTAACTAAAAATATTTACTGTTGATTTGACCTGTAATGAGGAGATCTCTTCATTTTAAATCTACTATACAGGTTGCATGGATTTACATCCCTTCTTAAGGTAGCCATACTCACAAGGGAATTGTCAATCATTGCATGCCAAAACCTAATTTGAAATTTTTTTCAGGGAAGCATTTGATGTACAAAGGCCATGTCCAAAAAATTATCTGCCTTTTTAACTGCAAGGCCCTAAAATCTAGCACCAAATCTCTCATTTAAACTGCAGTGAAATAATACAACTCCTCACTTGACAAATTGGATATCCCTGACAACCTGCTAGCATGCTTCACTCTACTGTAGTCACACAGGGCTGTCCACCAGCTTCGCACAGTGGGTTGCTATAGCTGAATTCTGGCTTCGATCTATGTTCCTTGTAGTTAAAAATACATATATTTTTTGGAGATGGTGTTGGTACATCAGAATGCTTCTCTCAGAGAAATTTCCAGGTAGATTTCGGCATGCAATGGTGGGCAGTTCTCTTGCCAGGATTTTAAGCTCAACCCCAACTGGGTACGAACCTTGGAAGTAGATGCAGGTGAGTATTATAACCACTAATTTACGTAAAATGTTATCACTCATGAAGAATAATTTTATCTAAATAAGTAATACCACATAGTATTTTTTAAGAGAAAAATATAAGCTTAGACTTGGGTTTGAACCCAGGACCTTTAGCTTCATATGTCATTGCTCTACAACTGAGCTGTCCTAAGCACTTCAATCTAAATACAAATTTTTCTCGTGTACATTTTTAATTCCCAGAAGTGTCATATGCTACAAACCATTGCTATGGTATGAAAAGGATATCCCTGAAAAAAAAAATTCACTTACCATCCTTTAAAACACTGCAAACACCACAAGTTCCAGAAAATGTTTAAAAAGTTTAACATACAATTGGCTCTGTAGAATGAATACAGCCTAAACAAGATAATTAAAACCAACAAAAATGAAAAAAAATTGAAGAAGAAAACAAATCAGGAATATATCAGATCAAATGTAAGGATTGTGACAAAATCTATCTAGGAAAAACAAAAAGAAATTTAAAAACCAGATTGGAAGAACATCTCAGAACTGTCAAAAAGGGTGAAGTGGTCAAGTCAGCTGTAGCAGCCCATGCTTGGTCTAAAAACATTTAATCGATACTAAAGCTAGCCTAATCAAACACACAGATAAACAGAAAGAACTAATGGTCTGGGAAAAAATCCACAAAAAAAACAAGAAAGATAAACTCATGAATTTCGAAACTCCTGCGAATTTTGACCTGATCCAGAGGTTCATCGGTCCACCGATAGAAGAAAGAAGAAAACCGCCAACAAACGACATAACACCGGTCGACCAGATGCTACTGATGTTGGAGATAAGCTCCGAAGCTACAGTCTAGAAGAAAAAGGATGTGAGGTGAAGTAATAAAAACATTAATTTAATTCTTAAAATAATAATATTCAAAAATATAGAAAATATTCTAAAATATAACTAATCAATAATTTACAACTTAAAATAGTTTATTACATATGGGTGATGCATTTGAGTCATGCTTTAGTTGATTCTCATGAAACAAAATGGCTGAAAGTGTCAAGTCTTCTGTTGTTGTGTTTGTCATCTCCCTGTCAAAAGTGACAGTAATTGTGGTGCAAATGGCAGAAGGATACAATTGTTTATGTTAGGATCACTCTAAGAGTGGATAAGGTATACATTGGAGTGCATAAGATAGCTCAGTCGGTTGAGCATTAGATCCTGGGTTCAAACCCCAGTCTAACCATATATTTTTCTCTTCAAATATAATTTTTCCTTGAGTGAGAAGTGTTAAATTTATAATGAAAACATTGAATACCTCATAGTGGTAATTCCTAAAAAAAAGTAATTTTAACCACTGCTTCATAGAGATTTATCAAATTTACATGTTTTATTTATATATTTTTTTTATTTTTCAGCCGAAGGATTCAAAATAATGAAACCGGAGCCTCCTTTTCAAAGACAAAAAGTTCTTAAGGACAGATCGTGGATTTATCGTCACCCTAGGGTGTTTATAGCTCTGTTCACAACCAGCAGCATGCTTGTACTGTTCAGCCGTCCACTGTACGATGCTTTTATTAGGGAATATCATGATCCTCCCCAGCCTCGTTTTACCAAGTGATTGATTGTCTTCAGTAGCATCAGTGTAGTAAGTATTGTTAATTATTTTTAGTCTGATCATCTTACCTCAATATTAATGTTGATTTGTTCTTGGACATGTTTCAAAACGATTCTGTTTTATCGTCAGCTTGTCCATCCCACAATGTTTAAATTTTGGAGCAGATGATATAATTTGTATTGTAAAAGAAAAACATGTAGAAGATTCCCTAAAACTGTTAAATTTACAGAGTACGAACATGAAATTTACCAAAGAAATAGAAGAAAATAAGCAAATGCCTTTCTTGGATCTTAAATTGGTCAGAAATGAAGAAAAAAGAAAAATTGAATTTGGGATTCATAGGAAAGAAACTCATACGGAAAATTTTATAAAATCAACAGGGTTCAATCCAATTGGACATAAATTAGCAGCCTCTAATAGTTTAACTCATAGATTGGTAAACTTACCCTTAAACGAAGAAGATTTCAAACATGAGAAAAAACACACAATAAAAGTAGTAAGAGAAAACGCGTTTGATGAAAAAATGGTACATAAAAGGATAAAAAAGTATAAAAAAACAAAAAAAGATAAACAGAAGTACTCTTGAAAAAGAAGAACCACCTACGAAAAAATATAGGAAATTCACATATCACCCTTGCGTACACAATAAATTCCAAAAGATATTTGAGAAGTTTAATATTAAATTAGCACCGAAAAATAACTACAGTTTAAATAAATTAATAAAAACCAACAAAAATGAAAAAAACTGATAAAAATAAAGTCAGGAATATATTAAATTGAATGCATGAGTTGTGAAAAGATATATATAGGAAAAACAAAAAGAAACCTATAATTTAGAACCAAAGCACACATAAGAAATATTAAAAATGACGAAATAGAAAAATCTGCAGTTGCTGCTCATGTTTGGTCTGAAAAACATAATATAAATTCAGACACTAAATTATTAAAACAGTTAGAAAATACAAAAGAGCTGACTATTTGGGAAAAAATTTATATTCAGAAGAACAAAAACAAAGTTATGAATTTTGAAATACCGACGGAGCATGACCTTGTTTGGAGATTCTTTGACAAACCACAGGATGGGTGTGCAACATAAATCAAACCAGTCTGGACAAGCTGACGATAAAACAGAATTGTTTTGAAACATGTTCAAGAACAAATCAACATTAATATTGAGGTAAGATGATCAGACTAAAAATAATATAATTAAAATAACCTCAAAATATCACTTCCTAAAATTAAATATTAAGCATTGTTAATATTAACATTCACTTTTTAGCCCTTAAATTGGCAAAACACTTATTTCTTGTGTCTGTTATTTAAATGTGGTTGACTGCAGTGAAAACAAAATGGTGCATAGCTGTTATTATTAGGTATATTGTGAAATTCTAAAAAAAAATTAAGTATATTAAATTAATGTTGGGGAGTAAACATTATGAGGTATAATCTTTAAAATTCATCGGAGAACATATTGTTTAAACAACTCACCTCATAGGATTCATGCTTCCATGATATCGCGATTTCAAACATAGTCATGTTCATCTTCAGCCATAACTCCGACTGACGAAATTCTTCGGCCGTCAACTATTCTATTGTCGCCATCTTCAGTGCAGTGCAGATGGCAGCACTGATTTATCTAATCATCTTACTTTCTGTGTTCCAACATTTCTTCTTCCTTCTGGTTTTCCCTCTAAAATCCTCATTGCGCCCATTTTCTGCTCCATCTGCAACACATGTCATACCCATTCCAGTCTCTCTCTCTCTTCTAATATCTACTACCAGGTCTAAATCCCTATATAATTCTTTCTATTCCTAGTTTGTTCTAATTCTTCATATATCTTGTTGCTGCATTGCTCCATACATCTTCGTTAATATTTTTCTTTCCGATGTATTTAACGTGAAGTTCTCTTTTTCTGATAATGTCTATGTTTTGCTTCCAAACATAAATATTGGTTTCAGTATTGTTTTATATTATATTTGATGAGAAAAAATATATGCTCAGACTGTGGTTTGAACCTAGGACCTTTCACACTCTATGCAAATGCTCCACCAACTGAGCTACCTTTGAAACTCCAATCTAAATGCAAATTTCTCTCTTATATACGCTGTTGTTTTATATGTTTTAATTTTTGCTATCCTGCCTGCGACTCTTAGGGGCAGAAACAAGGCAGTTAACCCCTAGACCACTAACACCAACCTGTGATTTACTAACAAGGGAACTGACAACCTTTGCATGCTAAACCTACCTTGAAATTTCTCCCAGAGAGGCGTTGTGATGTACCAAAGCTCTGTCCAAAAAATTCGGTGCTACTTTTAACTGCAAGGCACAGAAATCCAGCAGTGGTGACCCACAGTATGGAAGAAATGGAATCCCTGCTTCACTTACGAGTGGAGTGAGATGGCAGGTAGTGAGGATTATGCAAAAAGGCAATTATATTTAAAATATTATCTATTTTCAAATGTTCTTATAAAATTAATAAAAACTAAATCAAGTTATATTGAATTGCACAATAAAACTTTCATAAGTAATGCCACAAGTGATTTCCAAATTATTGATAAATTCACGACTCACGAAGTGAGGAGTGAATTTATCTAGAGAATTTGGAAATCAAGAGTGGCATTTGTTAAGACTATTTAACCAATAAAATTAAGCTGTTTACTCACAAATCATTATTTAACTATAGTTATTTTAAAATATTTATATATTTAATGTAAACGGCGATGTTTGAAAACAAATGAGAAATGATTGGTACGCTTCATTTCCTTCCTTTGTTCATCATGTGTTCATAATATTATTTATTGCCAAAGGATCGCAATATTGTAAGGATGCACCCTAGTGGAGAAATTTATAACCAACGTTATAGGTATTAATTAATTTGATGTAAATATGTCAATTATATTTTTCTGCAACGTCATTTCCTGGAAAATAATTTGTTTAAGAAAGTGCAAACAGTGGTTTCTTTTTTTTATGGTATAATTAATTGTTAGAAGTGTTTTTATATTATCTATCGCATGCGCTTTCTGCTGACATTCATGCACTATATATACAATGTGGTAGCCGTATTTCTTAGAGAGTGAGTCACTGCAAAATAATGCTATGACCTATTCAGAATGTTAAAAAGGAGGTGCTTTCTTTATTATGATAAACTTTAGTTGGTAAATTTTAGGTGAAACATGACTGATTGGTTGTAAATAAAAAATCATTGAAATGTGATTGGTCATTGACTCCCATTTGGGGCATGAGTTAAATAGTCAATGTAAATGAAATCCAGTCTATCAATTCAGGAGTTATATTACTTGCCTGTGGTTTAAGTGAGAGATTTGGTGCTGGATTTTAGTACCTTACCACTAAAAAGGCAGGTAATTTTTTTGACACAGCCTTGGTACATCACAACGCTTCTTGGGAAGAAATTTCAAGCCAGGTTTCGGCTTGCAATGATTGACAGTTCCGTTGTAAGTGTTTGATGTTTTTGGCAGGTGTGACATGGAGTCTGTACTGAAAGCTCGACAACGTTTGAGACGTTACCCAGAGTTGTTAGCAGAATGCAGTGCTCCGGCTGCTGCGTATGCGACTTGTGTCCTCACCAAAGAGAATGTCAAACTCAAGGATTGCGATCGCGAATTCCAACAGTTTCGACAGTGCATGCAAAAAGCTGCTCATCGTATGGGGATGCGTCTCTGAACTTAAATTTGTTTGTGATTAACAGACTGTAGTATTTATTAGTCATACATAAAAATAATTAGTGTGTTATTAACATATTTGATTGTTAGTCCAGTCGAAACAAGATGGAAATGACTGACATTAAGATGCAGTGCGTAGTGGGGTTATGTATCCGACTAGCTCTGATAATTTATGGAGAGATTCATGATAAATTGTCAGTGGTACAATATACAGACATTGATTATAGAGTGTTTACAGATGCTGCAAGGCATATGCTCTCAGGATCGTCTCCCTATGATCGCCACACGTATAGATACACTCCGTTACTTTCTGCACTACTTATCCCTAACATAATTTTACATCCGACTTGGGGAAAATTATTATTTTCTCTTGTGGATGTTTGCGTTGCCTTGTTGATCCGGTGCCTGGTTTTAGCAAAGGGCTCTAGTCCTAATACAGCCACTTGGTGTGCAATGGTTTGGATATATAATCCTTTAGCAATAATAATTGCAACGCGTGGTAATGCGGATTCTGTATCTGCAATGTTGGTATTGTTTACTTTGTTACTTTTAAATAGAAATCATATACTTTTAGCTGGTATTGTTCATGGTATTGCAATTCACGTCCGGTTATATCCTATTGCATTCAGTTTAGCCATGTACCTGTCTTTAAGTAGAGACTCTTGTAGTTCTTTTATAAAGAGAGACGGTGTAAATATATCGTTTAAGAAATTATTATCAGAATTATATCCGACTTGGAAACACACAAAGCTAGTTTCAGGCTGTGTTTAACACTAATATTGTTAACAGGGATGTGCTATGCCGCCTACGGATATACTTTCTTGTATGAAAGTTTGTTTTACCATCTAAGTCGTCGAGATATTCGTCATAATTTTTCAATTTACTTCTATTTACAGTATCTTGGATCAGAATCGCCAATAGGAATAATTCAAAGATTGTTTACATTTGTTCCACAAATAATTTTAATTGTGGCGTTATCTTGGGCATATGGATGTGAACAAGATCTGCCATTTTGTCTGTTGTCACAAGCTGTGGTGATGGTGGCATATAATCCTGTTCTCACGTCGCAGTACTTTGTGTGGTTCTTATCTCTTGTTCCACCTTGTCTGCCGTGGTTGACGTTATCAAGTCGACAGGCAGCTGCTATCGCTTCTCTGTGGCTTGCGGCGCAGCTTGCCTGGTTATTGCCTGCATATTGGTTAGAGTTTCGTGGACAAGACACATTTATATACATATGGTTACAAGGTATAGCTTTATTCTGCGCAAATCTGGCTGTTCTTGCAAGACTTATCAGAGCTTATCAACCAGGCGACATCAGCAAAGTGGAATGAGTTGTGTTAGATTTATCAAAACATTCATGGGAAAGTGACTTTATGAGGTAAATGTGCTGAAATGTTCTTTAAGGAAACCCGGAACGTCCTACACTTACAATGTTAAATGTAAGGAACATTTTCTCCTGAACTGTTAATCCTATCAAGTTGAAATGTTTACAGTGGAAAGGTTAATATATTCAGAGTCTTCTATCATAAGGATTTACATAGATATGCATTCATATCAAAAATAAAATTTTTTTCTTTACAAATATTTTCTTTCAGTTTTTTACACTGTATTTTGCAACCTAAATTCTTTAATTACTGAGCTATCACATCAATATGGTAACAATTGTATATGAGCGCTATATTGAAGCCCTGGTCTCTAGCTTTAATAGTTTAGAAGAAAATGTTCTTTATATATTGAAAAAATGAATGCTAACTATGGGAGAGAGTTGACGACTCACGCCCACATTTTAAAGGGACAGGGAATATTTAAAACAAAATAATAAACACACTTAGAAACAAGATAATTATACCATATTAAAGAGGAATCTTTCTAGTATTTTAATTGATAAAAAAATGAAAATGTATTTTTTCATCACGTCTGGCCTTCTGGGTCCCCTTAAATCAACAAAAAATTTAATTTAATTATTTTAATAAACAAAATGAATTGTTTAATATTTAAACCAAGTTACACCCATGATGTTTCTTTTAATTATGAGTAAGATATTTAGACTCACGTCATATTTTATTTAATTTTGTTGCAGACTGTGGTTTCTTCACATGTGTGTGATATTGTCGATGCTTCCTAACGTTGAATTTGCGGTTGTCGATCCTGTAGGTTGATTTCTGCTCCCTCTGTTGGCTGATTGATGAACTTCCAAATCAATTTTTTTTTCTTTTTCCCCAAGAATTTCAAAACTCATAATTTTCTCCTTATTAAAACAACAAAAATGAAAAGTTATTTTTTTTAAATACAATAGGAAGTAACATTAAGAGCTTTGTTGTTAAAAACAACCATAAGAGGTAAGAATGTACAGACGAAATGTCTCAATTATTAAAAATGAAAAGATTGATGAAGGCAACAAATCAGAGATTTATCAAATGGATTGTAAAGGCTGTGAAAAAATATACATTGGGAAAACAAAAAAGGAACTTGAATACAAGATTGAAAGAAAAAAAAAGTAAAGTGATCCCACTGCAGGCCTCAGGAGGCCCTTGGGGTAGAAAGAGGTTAAGGCTCCCACTTTTTCTTGACAATCAACACTTGATGTCAGCCCTGCGTGACGGCCGCCTTTACCCCCAGAACAAGCATCTGGTACTCATTTCCATTAGAGGCTGAGTCGACCCCAGAGCCATAGTGCCGCCAGAAGGTTTGGGTCAGTTTAAAAATCCTTACCCCACCGGGACTCGAACCCTCGACCTTCCGGAATGTAGTGCAGTTCTTAACCATTATGCTATGGTGTGCCCCAAGATTGAAAGAAATGTTAAAAATGAGGTAATAGAAAAGTCTGCATTAGCTGCAAATGCGTGGTCAGAAAAACACAGAATCGAAACAAACGCCAAATTACTGAAAAAGTTGGATAAATCTAAGGAACTCACAATTTGGGAGAAAATTTACATCCACAAGAATAAGGAGAAAACTATGAATTTTGATATTCACACGCAAAAAGAAAAACAAATTTGATTTGGAAGTTCATCGGTCAGCCAAGAGAGGGAGCAGAAATCAACTTACAGGATCGACAACCGCAAATTCAACAGTTAGGAAGCATTGACTGAGCGTTTGCAAGCGGGAATTTATCTTTTATTTTATACTTTGTTGGCTTCTCTACCGTTATTGGTAGGAATTATATATCTTTAAAATGTCACACAGATGTGAAGAAATTAAAAAATATGAGTCAAAATCCCTAACTCATAATAATTAAAATAAATTTTAATTATCTCACCTCATACACTCCTTGTTTTTTCACAGCAAAGGAACATGGTTTCAGGAACAGTTGTTCATATCTTCAGCTGTCTTTACAACTCGTAAAGGCATTATCTTTCTTTTGGTATAAAAAGGTTCCTGATATCACAACAGGGGAACCGAGAATATTTTATTCTAAAAAGTACAATATTTTTCAGAGACAATGTACTTCATTCGTACATTTTATTTTTACAAAAATTCTACATGTCAGTTTAACTACTGTAGAAATATCATTACGCTGAGCAAATTGGCTTGGAGTTGGTATTTCTTCAGTAGCTCCTTATTAAAAAATGATTCGATTGAACATCTACCTGTGATATTGATTTACATTACTTTTGAGCACCAGTATAGTTGAATCATGTTCATATAATAAGTTGGGAATTTTTACATTAACAGGTTTTCTTAATGAAAATCAAATGAATCTTCAATTCTTCTTACCTCATATATCTATGTTTTTAACACAGAACTGCAGTATCGGAAACATCATTCCCATCTCAGCTGTTGTCTTCATTATGCCAGTAATTTTCTAAACTGCCATCTGGTGTTGATTTAAAGAATTTTGTAATCAAATTTGGTTCATTCAATAAAACCATATTAGAACCATGAATTTTGAGTTTCCGGACGAACCAAATTTGATTACAAAGTTCTTCAAATCAACACCAGATGGCAGTTTAGAATTACCAGCATACTGAAAAATCGACAGTCATGACAACAGCTGAGGATGGGAATGATGTTTCCTGATATTGCAGTTCTGTGTTAAAGAACATGGATGTACGAGGTAAGAAGAAATCACGAATCATTTCATTTTTATGAATAATGTTGTCAAATTTCGAAAGAAATTCTCTAGTTTGTTGTTAATGTGAAAAGTAGTTTTCATGTGTGAAGTATGTATTGTTTGATACAATTTAAAACATGTTAGTTTCTTGGTTTGTCAGATCACTGCACAAGTGTACTGATTAACAGAATGTAGTAAATAAATTACATTTTCAAAATTATTTTCATATAAATCATCATAATAGACCCTCTGACCTGTTTTGCTCTGAGGATTTTTTGGACCAATGTTGGGACTCCTCATTACATGTCCAATTATTCTCTTTTATCAATCCGTTCTTTCCACATTCATTTGTTTTTTTTTATTATTCATTTCTGATTCTTTCCCGTCTTGATATCCTTTCACTTCTTTTCTGACAATCCATTTTGGTTTATAAATTGAGTCAGTTTTTTACAAAAACAATGGGGATAATTAACAGTATAATGAAACCATCTTTAGTACAGAAGAACACAAGATTACGGCTTTATAAGGTTCTCGCAAGACCAGTATTAAGATATGGTAGTGAAGCATGGACAATACAAAGAAGAGATGAAAGCAGAATAACAGCGAATGAGATGCGATTTATGTGCCATACAGCAGGCTACACAAAGTGGGACCATAAAAGAAATTATGGAAGAGTTGGATGTAGAACCCATTCTTCACCATATACAAAACTACCAGAACAACTGGAAAGCCCATCTTCAACGAATGCCGTCTCATAGAATTCCAAAAGCCATACTTCGCTACTGCCCCCAAGGCGAAAGATCACTGGGACGTCCAAAAAAGCGCTGGATGGAAAATTCCTCTTTGAGAACCGTAACAGGCCACACGGCCTAATACTTGCATGGATGATGATGATGAAATTGAGTCAGTGATTTTTTTACTTAAATAAAACTCCATGATTTTCACAGGACCAGTTTCAAGGGCCATCACCTCTATCCTCAGTCAAAACTCTGTCTGTTGAAATTCTGTTACTACCAACTTCCTAACTGCCATCTGGTCTTGACTTTATGAACTTCGAGATTAAATTTTGCTTGCTGGGAACTTCAGAATTCATGGATCTATAATTGTTTTGAATGTATATCTTTTCCCAAACTGTTAATTCTGAAGGCTTGTCTTCTTGAATTTCAACGGTCGGAGTTTTGGCTGAGGATAGAGATGATGGCCCTTGAAATCGGTCCTGTGGAAATTACAAGTATCATGAGGTGAGATGTAAAAAGACTTCTCTGACTCAATTTATAAATTGTAAATTACCTCTTAGGGCCGCATGCAAATGCATCAGTCTTTGGTGAGCTGAGTTTTCCGTGAGAACATGCAAAGTTCGAATTAGCGAGTCGCTGACTGGTCATGCTTAAAAGTAGTTTTTTTCATAATATTGGCAAGAAATTACCCAGAATTCTCAGCGATAAAACCACTTATGTTATTTTCATCTGCTGGAGGAACGCATTTACGCTTGTGTCCCGCAAATAAAACCGTATACGACAATGTCTGCATCGTGCAATATTATGCCGATTCTCCTGTTCTTCCAGTTGAATTCTTTGGTAGACTATCAAATTCCTCTTCTCCGCATATATCGAAAACATGATCGAAGTCTTCAAGCTCCGACATCTTGGATAAAGCAGCAAGGTTTCAAAGTACATCAGGTTGCTCACTATTCGTTCTCTGCAAAGTCACCTCGCCAGGTAGCTTAGAAATTTTGACAATTATTCTCGTATGAACAGATTTTTGAGTACGCAAAAACGTCTTTGGATGCAATTTTCTCAGCAGAGTACAAGCTGAGAACAACTTTTATGGTCTAATGCGTTCATAGATACGACCCTTAGTGTTATTCCTCATTGTAATTTTTATTAAAATCCATTTTGTTATTTACATTGCGTTCCATCCAGGATTGTGAGCAGTTTGATTGAGTAGCTACAGTAAGTAGTGAGGAAATCATCTATAACAGCTGGGGGATCCAATATGCTGACTCTTGTCACCCCTATACTGGCTAGATTATCCTCCACATCTATCATTCACATGTGGATGTGAGGGCAGCAACCAACTGGTAGGTCAAGGAGATTCTAAGTCTTCTGCACCATGGAACTTGTGTTCATTTCTGTATGACCTCTGTTGATGTACTTGTTATAGTCTCTCTGGTTTAACTTTATGAGAAATTTGTAGAATGAAACAACTGTACTCGCCTCTCTCACTCGCACCAGTGTTGTCGGTGTTTCTTCACCAGAGGTTAATAGGGTAAGGGGGAAGAGGAAAACTGACAACAGGGTGGGTTCTTTCTTTTGTATCTGAACTAAAGTGGTCAACAATCTACCCTTGTATCTCCATCTCTCTCTCTGCCAAGTTAAGCCAGCTACACAATAGTTGAAGAATGAAGATTTTTAGCTTAATATGGCACAACGATAGTTAACATTACAACAAAGGATTTATTTTCTCAACAATTGAATCAGTCATTTCGAAAAGAGATCATCTACAGATGATCAAATTTTACAGGAGAGAAAGAAAAACTGATTTGTTCAGGATAAAGCATTGAATCTGAAATTGCTACTGGATAAAGTCAGGAAGTGGTAAAGAAATAGTGTAGTTGATCCATTCTCACAATAGATGTAGGTATTTAAACATGGAATAATGAAAAGTGAATTTCAGAAAAATTGGAGATGATCCCTTTTCGAAACGACTAATTCAATTGTAGAACAACATTTTGCACCACAGATTTTTCTACTTTCCCCGCCTTTTACATTTCTTATGTGTTCTTTACTTCTAATTTAGTAATTGCTGAAGATGGGGCTAACACGCCTTGAAACATATGTTCAAAAAAAACAACCATAAGAGGTAATAACATACAGACCAAATAAGTAAACCTCTTAATGTTATTTTCTATTGTATTTTTAATAAATGGTAAATGCTGGAATGAAGTTGAGAATTTAGCAAATAACAGTGTGTTGTGGCAAGCTTTCATGAAAGACATATTCTTTGAAAAGTAGTGACAGGAACTACTGCTACTATTGGGGATTCTGTGCTTGGAGTCCACCTACATTAGTCACTGTTCAAACGTTTCCTTATGGTTTGCCAGATTATCCAATAAATTGTTAACTGATTTGGTGTATTTTGGAAAGGAAATAATTATAAAGAAATTGAAACAACAAAAATTAAAATAATACACCACCCTGCTATCTGATTCAAAGAAAGGCAATTAAAAAAATTACTTATCACCCTGAAATACATAAATTTTTTTAAAATTTCAAGAAATTCAATATTACATTGGTACCGATAAATAAATTTAGCCTTGGTAATCTATTAATAACCAATAAGAAATTGAACACCCCAGATACTAAAAAAATCTGGAATTTTTCAAATTAATTGTAAAGACTGCAATAAAGTACACATGGGAAAAAAAAAAAAAGGGAATTTGGACACGTGCATGAAGGAACACTTTAGAAATATTAAAAATGGTGAAATTGAAAAATCAGTTTTTTTTTATTGAATCTCCAATAATATGAACCCTATTTCACCATCTGGTATGTTAGGGTTTTAGTTACAATTAATTATTTACAGTAATTTAGAGTATGGTTAATTTCTAGCATTACATAATAATGTAATATGAACTAATTAATTAACAAACCCAAGAAAAAACTAACTCAAAAGTCTCTTAAAAATATGTCACACAGCTTTCTATAGCAACATTTCTTACATAAGATATTTGACAAAGGCAGTTGAAATCTATTATGGCAATAACCTAATTTTTTAATAAATTTGTATCTTTTGGAATCAAATGCTGGACACTCAAATAACAGATGTAAGATAGTTAATCTGCTATTGCAGCACATCATTTGTTGGAGAGTCATAAAATTGAAAAAGAGGCCAAAATTCTAATATATTTGGAAAAACCTTTAGAATTGATAGTTTGGGAGAAGATATCTATTCGAAAGAACAAATTTAGATCCATAAATCATTAAAAAGTAACAAAGCTCCCGGAGAAGACCACATTAATCAAGAATTATTTAAATTTTCAACTAAAAATTTTTTAGACAGATTTCTTATTCTCCTTAATATGATATGGGAAGGACAAGAACCACCACAAAGCTGGAACAAATCCATTGTAATACCAATCTTCAAAAAAGGAAGTCGCCAAATCAAAGATAACTATCGTGGAATTAGCTTGTTGAACTCTGGATATAAAATTTATGCTAATATAGTTAAGAATAAATTGAGGAAAATTTATGAAAATATAATTGGAGAAGAGCAGAATGGATTCAGAAAGGGTAGATCTTGTACAGATGGATTCTTTACTCTAAAACTACTATTAGAAAAGCACAAGGAATTCAATATAGAAACTCATATCGCCTTCGTTGACTTCATAAAGGCTTTTGACAAAGTAGACAGAGAAATATATTACTACAAATTTTAGCTGATGATAACGTTCCACAACAATATATTACTAATATCTTCAACATCTATAAAGATAATGAAATCTCTGTTAAACAAGATGGCAAATTATCTTCATGGGAAAAGATCAACACTGGAGTAAGACAGGGATGTGGACTTTCACCGGTTGCTTTTCATTATATACATGAATAAATTAATAAATGAATGGAGGAAAACACAACGAGGATATATACCCATCAATAGGAACCTCAAACTCGATGCTGTTCTTTTTGCAGATGATTTAGCTCTTCTGTGGAAGTTTCCGAAAATGATTTGCAAACGATCAATTTATAATTTAACAAAAAATATGTGCCAAATTTAATATGGAAATATCAATTAACAAAACTTAAATTATGGCATTTCATGGGAGAGGACCCCATACAAAAGTAAAATCTGTCTCCAGAGTAAAATTTTAGAGAGATCTAATCAATTTAAATATCTTGGATATTATCTCTTATCTGGGATGAAAAGGATATCCCTGAAAAAGTTACTAGTTATAATAAAAGTTTAGGAATTATTAATCAAGTTATGAAAACCATCCCTTGTACAAAAAAAAACACCAGATTACGTTTATATAACACTTTGGCTTAGACCAGTGTTGACCTATGGTAGTGAAGCATGGACACTAAGAAAACAACATGAAAGCAGAATAACGGCTTGTGAAATGAGATTCATGTGCAGAAACAGCGGGTTACACCAGATGGGATCGGGAAAGGAACACCGATATCTTAAAAGAATTGAAGACTACGCCAATTTTGGAATATATTAAACAGTACCAACTAAATTGGAAACACCATCTTGAAAGAATGAGTTCAAATCGGATCCCCAAAGCTGTTTATAATTATATACCAAGAGGACGAAGATCACTGGGCCGTCCTATGAAACGCTGGAGGGAAAATTTTCTATAGGATCGTAACAGGCCTTGGCCTAATACTTGGAAGGAAGAAGAAGAAGAAGAAGAATTTTGAAATTTCCAATGAACAGGGCCTGATCTCAAAGTTCATCAAATCAACACCAGATGGCAACATTATAGATGGAGGTTCCAATGAAAATCCAGTAGTCATAATCATACAGAAAAATAATATCAGTTGAAAATGGGAGGGATGTCCTCTTGAAAAACTGCAGTTCCCATTTAAAAAAAAAACATAAACTATGAGGTAAGGTAAGTGACTCATTCATTCATTGAATTAAAAACCTCATAATGTTATTTCCCATATTTAACTATGAGTAATTTGGTGTATACTAACTTACTCATTTTGCTCTGTAACGAAATAAAATGAGTATAGGTGGACTGATGGCATAGAATAACCCTATTATTTGTTCGAGTGTTTTTCATCATAAGTTTGATCCTTCCAGGAAATTCAAGTTATGAAACCATCCCTTGTACAAAAAACACCAGATTACGTTTATATAACACTTTGGCTAGACCAATGTTGGCCTATGGTAGTGAAGCATGGACACTAAAAAAGACAACATGAAAGCAGAATAATGGCTTGTGAAATGAGATTCATGCGCCGAACAGCAGGTTACACCAGATGGGATCGGAAGAGGAACACCGATATCTTAAAAGAATTGAAGACTACGCCAATTTTGGAATATATTAAACAGTACCAACTAAATTGGAAACACCATCTTGAAAGAATGAGTTCAAATCGGATCCCCAAAGCTGTTTATAATTATATACCAAGAGGACGAAGAAATCTGGGCCATCCTATGAAACGCTGGAGGGAAAATTTTCTATAGGATCGTAACAGGCCTTGGCCTAATACTTGGAAGGAAAAAGAAGAAGTAGAAGTGTTTTTCATCAATGGAAAATTCAAATTTTGTATTACAATTCAGAGTCTGAACCTCTATCTTTGATATTTTGACAATGGAATAGTTAATTACTCTATGATGTTTGTTTACTAATACTGAGACTTGGCAATGTAGCCATCAGGTCTCTTGCTCTCCAGTTGCTGAGAGGTCTAGATATTGATTATGTTACTTCTTTTGTTCCCATGGTAACAGAGCTGCTCAATTGTTATAAAACATGGCAGCTTAAACAAATCTAACTAAAGGACTATTTATGTATTGAAGGCTCTGTATTTTCTTCCGTCTGATTATGGCAGTCAAACTAGATCGTTTGATCACAACAAAGACTAAATTGAACACAAGGCCATTGGATCACATATATGGTGAGTTTAATATGTAACTCTAAATAGAACGACTGGTATGTGGTTTTTTTTTTGTGGTTAATGATATAACCTCATAATGTTTACTTCCCAATATTAATTTAAATATGATTTAAGTAGATTCTTTCACTGAACTATTTTCACTAGTTCTTTTTGGTAAATGATAAGCTAGTGAACTGTTTAAAAGGTGATTCTATGCCACCAACATAAATTCAAATAAAATAAAAGGAAAACATATAATTTATTGTTGCACTATGTGAATAATTACCTGAAACAAATATATATCGATGGTGGGCAATGAAAACCTCGTAACTCCATCAGTCATTGAAAACCACATAACGCCAGTAGCCAGCACAGAAATATGTGTTGCATAACATGAGAACACGGACTTCAAATTTATTAATAACTTGACTTGTATTCTGTAGTAAAATATGTGGAAACTATTGCTGTACCAATCTATATCTATATATTAATATGTGAAGAAAAACTTTGTACCCCTTTTTAAGCACATTGCACTCACAGAGGAGTGTGATATTTGGCATTATTAAAGTTCATATAGAGAAGGCGTGCAGAAACATAACATTTATGTAAAATATGTGTTGCAAATAAATTAGATTAAACAAAATAAAATAATTAAATTAATGTTTTTATTACCTCACCTCATATCCTTTTTCTTCTATACTGCAGTTTCGGAGCTTATCTCCGAGAATACATAATTAAAGTAGCAATAGAAAATGGTTATGAAGAAAACATGGTACACAAGAAAATAAATAAGTTTAAAAGGCAAAAATTAATCAATGAAAGCACACTTAAAAAACAAACAGAAGAGAACATACGATTCAAAAAATTCACTTACCATCCTTTAAAACACCACAAGTTCCAGAAAATTTTCAATAAGTTTAACATTCGATTGGCCCCAAAGAATGAATACAACCTAAACAAGATAATTAAAACCAACAAAAATGAAAAAGTTGGAGAAGAATATAAATCAGGAATATATCAGATCAAATGTAAGGATTGCAACAAAATCTATATAGGGAAAACAAAAAAAGAAATTTTAAAACCAGATTGAAAGAACACCTTAGAAATGTAAAAAAGGGTGAAGTGGACAAGTCAGCTGTAGCAGCCCATGCTTGGTCTGAAAAGCATTTAATCGATACAGAAGCTAGCCTAATCAAACACACAGATAAACAAAAAGAACTCACAGTCTGGGAAAAAAACTACATCCAAAAAAACAAGAAAGATAAACTCATGAATTTTGAAACTCCTGCAAATTTTGACCTGATCCAGAGGTTCATCGGTCCACCGATAGAAGTAAGAAGGAAACCGCTAAGAAACGACAACACCGGTCGACCAGAGGCTACTGATGATGAAGATAAGCTCCGAAACTGCAGTATAGAAGGAAAAGGATATGAGGTGAGGTAATAAAAACATTAATTTAATTCTTAAATTATACCTCATAGTGTTCTTTCCCTGTGAAAGTTAAAAAAAATAAAATAAATTGTCTCTAAGGAATTTATGTGTATTACTCATTAATTTGTTTACATTCATACTGAAAGTGCATTGTTGCAAAAAGAAAATTGTGCAGAGCAATGAGAATTGACTTACTCTCGTGTATTTATTATTTGTGGTTTTAAAAAAGTGAGTACATTTTACTATTTAAATTAAACCCTGTCTAATCTTGGTTTCAGTAATTTCATTACATATTTGTTTTATATTTAGATATTCATACCTACTTCCATTATGCCTCAACATACAACATTGACAGGTTGGAATGAGAGACAAAGAAGAAGGTATATATGTTCCCGTACACATAATAATAGGCCAAATGCAAAATTAAATAGTATACAAATGTCAAATGATGCGTTATTGTTTTTTAAATATGGCTTAGCCAAACTATATATGGGAAATTATCCCAAAGCCGGGAAGAATCAAAATGTATACCTCTGGATGACCAAAAAATCAAAATAAATGTTGGTATAAAATGGGGTCTCCTCCTCCTGCAGGATCAAAAAAGGATGTATTTAAATTTCGGTCTGTTAATATATTTCCTATCGTTCGTATTTTTAAAATAAATTGAAAATTAATGCATAATGACGTATTTGTGACAAACTTAAACATTTCATGAATTGTGGTCGAATTTAAGTTCAATTATATGATATAAACAAACCACAAAGTATGATACCATTTCATATAGAAACATTTTAGGTTAGCAAAGAGAACTTGAGATTAGCTCTGCGGTCCCACATCAGACTACAAAATTGAACATTGAAGGTTTGAATCCAGCCGAGGAATTCATGATTTTTTATTTATATCAGGTTGCATTTTATTTATGGTTATTGATATTCCGTAAACTATATATATTTTACAACAAAATATTATTTCATCTCAGTTTTCAGTGACTTTTGGAGCCAGTTATCAATTCAACCCACAAGAGAACAGAATTAAATAAGTCTTGATGATGCAGTAGGGTGTGTGTCATGACTCGAGCTGTATGTGCATGAGCAATGTCGTCTATCTGAGACTTCAAATATTCCACCGACCCATTATTTTTTTGGGGAAGTGTACATAAAATAAGAAAATGGATGACTGCAGAAAGAAGTATAATGGGTGAGATTGAACACAGAAGGCTAATATGGTATGGACACATAAGAAGAATGCAGGATGGAAGACTACCAAAGGCCATCCACACATGGAAAATTGAAAGAAAGAGCAACCTAGAAGAATAACATTCAGAATTCAGTGAGGAAATTTGGTGTAATGGATGAAGACACAGAGGACAGAGAACTTTAATTAAGGGAAATTTGTGAAAGTGCATTACAAACTGATAATCTATAAGTCCATAGTCATTTATGTATTTTTACAACTCTTGTTAAATTATTAAGGTTGGTTGGAGAAAACCCTCAATGATGAGGAAAATTCTCAAAATGAATGAATGAAAAATAATAATTGAACCATTTTCCTTAAACCACAGTTTGTTTCTTGTTTTTATAGATGGTAATTTTGTGGTGTCAGATAAAAGAGATTTTCAGCGTGCCTCTATTGCATCTGCTGCATCTGAAGCTGAATATGTGAGTATAGTATTCCTGAATGCTTCTTCTGCTCTCTGCAGATGTAGGCAAATTGTCTGTCTGTAACTACATGAATTGGTCAGTCCCCACATCTCCCCTACCCCGTTGTTCGATAAGTAATGGCAACAAAGTTCTAAATCAGCGATCCTAGTGGTGACCATTGTAATCTTCAATACTTTTAAAATTCATATTAAAGCATCGTTGAGGTTATGTATAAGATATTGAATATAAAATTGGTTTTAACACTGTTTAGTTGTTTCTTGACTCACCTCGTACTTCTTAACTCCCAAGCAGACTCGAGTTTCTTCACTGTCCTAGGAGAGGAGGCCGTTGGACATCAGTTGTGAACATAATACAGCATTAGAATGTCACAAATGAAGTGAAGAAACTCGAGTCTGCGTGGAAGTTAAGAAGTATGAGGTGAGTCAAGAAACAACTAAACAATATTAAATTAAACCTCATAGTGTTATTCCCTACCTACATAATTTAATATTATCTTTTGTGGATCTATTTTCATGGAATCCCATTTGATAATGTTCTAATTTAGAATTTATTGTTATTTTTCAGAAAATCTGCCCAATATTCCGAACAATGTTCAGTGATGCATACCCCAGGATTAAGATTGTACTGAGCCGAATAAACCGAGTTCCTCCATGGATTGACACGAGCTGGGAAGCCAGACAGCTGTAAGCATTAACACACAACAATGATTTTCTGATGACTCTAGCATCCATTCCATTAAAATGTTTAATTCATACCTGATAAAACGGTCATCCTCAATTATATTAACTTCTGTTATCAAACATCGTCACATTATTAAAATCTAGGACTTTCAAAGAGCAGGATTTCTCAGGGTACTAAATTATTTGTATATTTCATATAGAGGGTTGTGGTCATTGGGTGTGTTCTCATTTAGTGTGTACATATTTTTTTTTCAACAAGAACACTCAGTATCTGATTTATGGTTGGTATCTAATGTCGAGCACTTGATAATGAAATCATTCGCTCTCTTGCACTCCAATGTATTGGAGTACAATAAACTAGTTGTAACCGTTTAGTAGTAGGCACCATATGTGGTGGTTACGTCACCCATAGAGAGAAAGTAGGTATAGGAAGGAAGGAGAAATGAACCCCTAGGCCTCGAATACTCTAATACCATCAGGGTCGATAGAAACAAGAGGTCAGTCAAGGGAGACTGGGTAGAAAAGTTGAAAGAGGGAATTGGTATGGGAAGAAGAAGTAATACCAATTCGGTCAAAAAAGAAAAACTCACCAAGCTGACCAGTGCTTATTGGTGAGTAGCCCTTCCCATGCATAAGCATGATTACTAACAGCTGCACCACGAGAAGGTGAGGGATTGGACACTAGGTTACTGTCCAGGTCGGTTCCTTTAAGCCTTCGATGGAAGGAATTAAAGGGTCTCCTCTCTGTTAAAGACAGTAGCCTATCTGATTTATTACAACAATAATAACAGCCAACAGAAAATTTAAAAAATCAAAACTTTGAAATTGAAAAAAAAAAAAAAATATGCAATGATAAATAAATTAGATACTGAGTTATACTTTTTTGCACCTAAAATTATACAGAAATTTAGGCCAAACAATTTGGGAAAATTTAAAAAGAATTTTTACAACCAACTTAACTTAATCATGAAAAAAAAAAGATATACAAAATAATAAAATAAATAATTCAAAATCAAGTAAAGTGAAAAGCAACAGTAAAAAACCACAGATTCTGGAGACTACGGATATGAGGTGAGCCCTAGTGCATTCTAACTCATATTATCTAAAAAAAACCTCATAGAGTTACTTCCTTGAAATATTAAATTACCTCATATTGTATTAAAATTAATTATATTAATAAATATGGATTTTCATCAAGTAAACACCTACTCAATTGATTATTAAAATTAATGTTGGGAAGTAAACATTATGAGGTTAAAATTCATTGGAGAACATTTTGTTTAAACAACTCACCTCATAGGATTCATGCTTCTATGATACCACGGTTTCAAACACAGTCGTGTTCATCCTCAGCCATAACTCCGACTGACGAAATTCTTCGGCCGTCAACTGTTCTATTGTCGCCATCTTCAGTGCTGCCATCTATGGTTGAATTTATGAACTTCGAAATCAAAGTAATTTCGTTATGGGTATCAAAATTCATTGATCTATCTTTATTTTTCTGAATGTATTTTGGAATTGACAGTTTGGGAGAAAATATACATTTAGAAAAATAGAGATAGGTCAATGAATTTTGATATCCCTAACGAAATTACTTTGATTTCGAAGTTCATAAATTAAACCATAGATGGCAGCACTGAAGATGGCGACAATAGAACAGTTGACGGCCGAAGAATTTCATCAGTCAGAGTTATGGCTGAGGATGTACACAACTGTGTTTGAAACCGCGGTATCATGGAAGCATCAATCCTATGAGGTGAGTTGTTTAAACAAAATGTCCTCCGATGAATTTTAATGATTATACCTTATAATGTTTACTTCCCAACATCAATTTAATATTATGAGGTTGTATCTTTAATATTAAGTGGAGAACATATTTTTAATAACTCACCTCATACAAATTCAAATTTATTTGATTTAAGGCCATTGGTTTCAAATGAATTTTTCATTCATCTTCCATGGAGTCATGAAAATAAACTGAAGATGAATGAAAAATTCATTCGAAACCAATGGTCTTAAATCTCATAAATTTGAATTTGTATGAGGTGAGTTATTAAAAATATGTTCTCCACTCAATATTAATTACCTCATATTATTCAAATATATAATTTATTTCATTGCAGGTCCTATAAAATGCCAAGTAAAAGGACCAAAACTTTTGATATTGGTGGAAAAGATCGACATCGCTTTTTCCGCAGGTACAGTTTATTTTAATTTAATTTAATTTTTTTTTTTTGCAGTACTTGTCTCTATCTGTTTTTAATCATGTTTATGTTAGTACAATAGCATGATCCGGAGGGTTAAGGTAGATAAACCCGAAGGCAGGTCCTTCACTGAAATCATAGCATTTTTATGCTATGCTTGCAGCTTTACTAGGGAATTGTAGGTGTGGTAGCTTCCCGTTGCTTTCCTCACCACTGAAGGATGATGATAATGATAAGGATGATGATGATGGCCATATGATTTCGGGGACCGTTTGGGCCTTAAAATTTTCCTGACATTTGTCTTACAAGTGAGGAAAAACCCTGATAAAAACCTCACTCAAAAAAAACTGCCCCGACCGCGGATCGAACCCGGGCCCGCTGCGTGACAAGGCAGCACGCTACCTCGAGACCACAGTGGTGGACTAGGTAGATAAAATTAATAAATTTAGGTTTCAATGTTTTTATCATTCATTTGATACATATCAATAATGGATAAATCAGATTTGAAGAGAAAAATTATACGCTCAGATTGGGACTGAAAGCCAGAAGTCCTGGGTTGGACTCCCACCTGCCCCTGCTCCACTCTCATCTAAGTAACATTAAGAGGTTTGTTTAATAATTAATTATTCAATATTCAATAACAATGTTGAATGAAATCATAGATTACTTACTTACTTACTCACTGGCATTATCGAACCCGTAGGTTCATGGCCACGCTGACATAAGCTCTCCATATATCCCTATACTGAGCTAATGCTTTCCAATCATTCTGTGTATAATCTACTTCCTTCAAATCATAATTAATGTTATTCTCCCACCTCATTCTTGGTCTACCAATTGGACGTTTTCCCTGTGGGTTTTCTACAAGAAGTTTCCATATATGCCTTTCATTCCCCATATGTGCCACATGTCCTGCCCATTGCAGTCTATAGGACTTAACTGTTCTTATTATATCTGGCTTCTTATAAGACCATGTAGTTCATTGTTATGTAGTCTTCTCCATTCACCTGTATACTCATCTCTCTTTGGTCCAAAAATATAAGTACTTTATTCTCAAATACTTATAATCTCCTTTCCTCCCTTAAAGTAAGAGTCCATGTTTCGAAAATCATAGATTACATCTCAATAAATAATAATAGCTTTGCTATTGAAACGCATCGATGATTTTTAAATTTTTGTTTGGTGATTGGTATTTTAATGATAATATGTAACAGTTATCATCACCAAAAAAATCGTAAATATTAATATAGCAACTTTTATGTTCTCAAGGCCAGTAGTTCCATATCTGCAGCCTTCAGGAACATCTGTGCATTTCACTGATACAGACACGGAACTGGAACAAGATATAGTCTACGGAACACAGAATAATGCTACACAGACAGACTACAGAGAATCAGAAACACAGACTTCGCCCTGGGCTCCTCCAGTTCTATGCAATTCTACTTCTCCACCTGAAATATTGACACTTGCCAGTTTGTCATGGGGTAAGCAATTAAATCTCTTCTCCAATTGATTTTCCTAATACAAAATGCCCTGAATGAGGCACAGAAACAAATTAAACACATGCTATATTTAAAGAGAAACAATTATGAAGTTTTATTATAAAATTTGGATTCATAATAAATAAGTTTGGTTTGTATTATTCTTACCTCATATACTTGTTTCTGTTAGACATAAGGTATGTTTCAAGGTATGTTTGTCCCATCTTCAATTGGTACAGACTGATTTTTCCCAAGTTGTTGGCCCTGCATCTTGACTCCTGTCCCTCTTTCTGTTGCTAATTAGGTTTCTCTCTCCAGGAATTTCAAAATTCATGATCCTCTCCTTCTTCTTCTGAATGTAGAATTTTTCCCATATGCTGAGTTCGTTTGTGTTTTCTTACATGTTTTAATAATCTTGTGTTTACATCTATTTGGTAATAATAAATTATTCTTTTCAAAATTTCTGTCATTGCCTAAATGACATCCCAAATAATTAAAATTCTGAACTTGGTCTATAATTACATTGTTTATCATTGTTTTTGTTCTTATTGCACATTTTCTTTCAGAGCTAATATTTTTGTTTTAGATGTAGATATTCTTAAGTTGTATTTTAGAGAGATATTATTTAAAGCATTTTCTGATGCTCTCATTATTACTTGTCGTCTGCAAAAAGCAGAGTTGTCAATACACTATTTATATTAATTTGTTCTTGCCATTCATTTATGACATGGTCCAAGTATAAATTAAATAATACTGGTGACAATGGACACTCTTCTCTTATTCCCTGGTTTATTTCTATGTTTTGTTTACTAATTTTATCTCTGCAGTCTATTTTAAAATTTGTTTCTATGTATAAACTCTGAATGGTTTGCTTTGAGATAAATCAGAAAGAATAAAATATTTTCAAAATGATGTTTTTATTATTGATTTAACACTTCTCACTGAAAGATAAATTATATTTGAAGAGAAAAATTTTTGCCTAGACCGAGACTCGAACCCGGGACCCTTGGCTTTCCGGGCCAAGTGCTCTACCAACTGAGCTACCGAGGCGAGTTACAATTTAGACGCAAATTTTATAATGTATATAAGAGAAAAATTTGCGTCTAAATCGTAACTTGCCTCGGTAGCTCAGTTGGTAGAGCACTTGGCCCGGAAAGCCAAGGGTCCTGAGTTCGAGTCTCGGTCTAGGCGAAAATTTTTCTCTTCAAATATAAATTATCAAAATGCTTATCTTCAGCATGTATTACGAATGAATGAACAGTGCATACCAAGAAGAATGTATAATTATAAACCAAAATGGAGAAGAATGTTGGGAAGACCATTGAAGAGATGGAAGGACCAATTCGACCTATAATGAGATCGGAACAGGCCATTGGGCTTAATCCTTGTTGTTGATGATGATGATGATGATAAATTATTATTTTAAAATTAGATTTATTAATATTTTACCAATAATATCTTTATGATGATTTTCATTTAACATTTATTTTTAAATTCTAGAAAATGGACTACCAGCGGGAATGCATGAGGTGGAGATAATAGAACGAGCTCGTAAGAAACGAGCATGGGAGAAACTCTTGCCAACATCAGGAGATAAAAAATCCATTGAATTGATGAGACATATGATAGACACTATGGAAAGAGATGAGTGGCTCTTCAGAGAAGCGGTAAATTATTGTTTTTTTAATTATTTATGAGAAAATATCTATATACATGAAATATTAAAGAATTGGAGGAGAAAATGTTGAAGCATGGGAATTCCTATTTCAAACAACAAAACTTTATACAACTTACATTTTGCAGATGATCAATTGTTAATTGCACAAGATTATGAAGATTTAGAATATATGACTAGAAAATTAATAGAAGAATGTGAAAAATGGGGATTAAATTTGAACATGAAAAAACAAAATATTTATCAATTGGTGAACCAGAACAAAATTTAATTTTGGAGACTGGAGAAACAATAAAATCTTGTAGTGAGATCACATATTTAGGAATTAAAATAAATAAAAATGGGAGTTATGAAGAGGAAATAAGAAATAGAAATAATAAAGGAAAATTTGCAATTGCTTGCCTCAATGGAATATTGTGGGATAAAAATATAAGTAATAAAAATAAAATGAATATATATCATACAATTGTTAAAAGCATCATTACTTATGAGCAGAACTTTGGCCATTAACAACAAAAACAAATAAGTATCTTTTGGCAACGGAAATGGATTTTATACAAAGGGCCGCAAGAATTTCAAGAAGAGAAAAAATTAGGAACTCAGTTATAAGGGAGAAAATGAAGATTAAAGACACTATTTTAGATTATATTAAAACTCAGCAATTAAGATGGTACGGACATGTCCAGCGAATGTAAGAGGATCGACTACCAAAATCTGTTTTGGAATGGAAACCTGAGGGGAAGACGAAGCAGAGGAAGACATAAAACCTCCTGGAGTCAGGAAATATGTTTATATATGAAGGAGAAACATGTACAACCAGGAGATTGGATGGTCCAACAAAACTGGCTATTAGGAATCGGATGATGTCAAAGACATTAATCAACCGATAATCTATCTATGAGAAAATATCTGTTTTAAATGTTTATTATTTTTCTTGCACAATCAGTAGCAAAATCCATAACATTAAGTTAATACAATGTAGATAATAGCGGCCAACATAATAATTTGCAGCTCATAGTTTGCTAGAAAATCATAAAATCGGCAAAGACACTAAACTTTTGAAACATTTGGAGAAACCTTTAGAATTAACAATTTGGGAAAAGATATACATTCAGAAGAATAAATATAAAGCAATGAATTTCGATATCCCCGACGAGAATAATTTAATCTCCAAGACACGCAACTTTGTGAGGTGAGATGTTAAAAAATTTTCTCCAACTCAGTTATTGATATAAATACCTCATAGTGTTTGCTCCCACTGTAAATTTAATTAAATATCTCACAGTGTGGATTCCTAAAAAAAGTAACTTACTTTAAATTTAAAATATACCTCATAGTAATTGAAATTGTTGGAATATTCACAACTCTTGAAGACCAAGGTTTCGATGTGTTATGCATCATTATCAATTCTTCCAATTAATTAAAATAGATGAATGTTTTTACTATTAATTTCATACATCTCAATGATGGATAAATAATATTTGAAGAGAAAAATTATACGCTCAGACCGGGACTTGAACCAGGGACCCTTGGTTCTCTAGACCAAGTGCTCTACCATCTGAGCTACCTGAGCAAGTGCCAATCTAAATGCAAATTTTTCTCTATATACGTTGTAATTCCCGCCCACCAAATGCTATGAAGCCTTTGCTCCTATCTTTGCAAATGGCAGCTCCTATATTAAGAAGACATATTTGGGAATTGTACATTACATTATAAATGCCAGTACAGCTTTTTTCAATGTTTTACTATTAATTTCATACATCTCAATGATGGATAAATCATATTTGAAAGAGAAAAATTATACGCTCAGATCAGTACTTGCTCAGGTAGCTCAGATGGTAGAGCACTTGGTCTAGAGAACCAAGGGTCCCAGGTTCAAGTCCCGGTCTGAGCGAATAATTTTTTTCTTCAAATATGATTAAAATAGACCTCATAGTGTTAACTTCCTTTAAATATTGAATATGTCATAGTGTTATTTCCACTTGGTTGCTTTATTTATCAGGAAATTGAAACAATTAACAAGATGCGTCTGGAGCTTTCACAGAAGTTGTTGCAACAAATTCAACAAGAAGAAAGTAACAAACTTAATGATCGTGTCCAGCGCTATTGGTTATCAAAACAGCAAGAAAAAAATAAAAAAATTCAAAAAATAAGAAATAATTGTAGTAGAGGTAATAATAATGTTTTTAATAGAATTAGTAGTATATATTTAAAACTTTACATATATTTCTGATGATTTATATAAAGTTTTGCACCACCAAGAACAAAGTTGTAACACTCATTTCTTTTCAAATTTGATTTTTAAATGAAAAAAATTTCCCACTTGCCATTAACAACATTTTCCTGTACAAAACTCAACATGGGAAAAAAATTAGGGTTACAACTGTGGAGGATTGTGTGTCCACATAGATTGAAATAATATCGATAAGCTATCTATAATGGTTTAGTCATAGCCTCTCCTTTGTTACGAGTTAATAGACCAATTCATTTAGTTAGCTTATTTGTCCATAGATGTCAAGAGTGGCATGAGACATCTAGCAGGCAACTAAGTAATACTAGGCTTAAGGATTTTTTATGAGCTTGAAAATCGTCAGACTCGGGACCCATGGCTTAAAGTCCCACCCGGAGGACTTGCTCCTTGGATTTTTCCATCCTAAAAAATCTATCGATGGCGGCCACATTTGAACCTGTGACCCTCGGAACCAGAGGCAAGGATCATAATCAATAGTCCACCGCGGTCAAAAACTGAAAAATGTACAAATTATTATTGCAGTGTATATTCTTCTTCTTCTTCTTCCAAGTATTAGGCCAAGGCCTGTTACGATCCTATAGAAAATTTTCCCTCCAGCGTTTCATAGGACGGCCCAGTGATCTTTGTCCTCTTGGTATATAATTATAAACAGCTTTGGGGTTCCAATTTGAATTCATTCTTTCAAGATGGTGTTTCCAATTTAGGTGGTACTGTTTAATATATTCCAAAATTGGCGAGGTCTTCAATTCTTTTAAGATATCGGTGTTCCTTTTTCGATCCCATCTGTGTAACCCGCTGTTCTGCGCATGAATCTCATTTCACAAGCTGTTATTCTGCTTTCATGTTGTCTTTTTAGTGTCCATGCTTCACTACCATAGGTCAACACTGGTCTAGCCAAAGTGTTATATAAACGTAATCTGGTGTTTTTTGTACAAGGGATGGTTTTATAAAATTTATCGAAGAACATTTTGTTTAAACAACTCACCTCATAGGATTCATGCTTCCTGAACCGCGGTTTCAAACATAGTCATGTTCATCCTCAGCCATAACTCTGACTGACGAAATTCTTCGGCCGTCAACTGTTCTATTGTCGCCATCTTCAGTGCTGCCATCTATGGTTGAATTTATGAACTTTGAAATCGAAGCAATTTCGTTAGGGATATCAAAATTCGTTGATCTATCTTTATTTTTCTGAATGTATATCTTCTCCCAAACTGTCAATTCCAAAGGCTTCTCTACTTGTTTTAAAAGTTTAGCTTCTCTTCCAATTTTATGATGTTATAATAAATATGTGCAGCAATTGCAGATTTTTCAATTTCACAATTTTTAATATTTCTAAAATGTTCTTTTGTCCGAATTTCTAAATTCCTTTTTGTTTTTCCTATATAAACTTTATTGCAATCTTCACAACTTATTTCATAAATTCCAGATTTCTTACTATCTGGGACATTGACTTTTTTATTGGTACTTAGAAGATTACCAACTAAATTTATTTATTGGTGCCAAAGAAATGTTGTATTTGTCAAAAATGATTTGAAATTTTCTATGCATTTCAGGATGGTAAGTAATTTTCTTGTATTTTTTCTTTTAATAAGAATTAAATGAATCGTGATTTCTTCTTACCTCATACTTCTATGTTTTTTAAACACAGCACTGCAGTATCGGCGAATGGAGAAAGTGAAAATCAGCTATAGCAGCACATAGTTTATTAGAGCATCATAGGATTGAAAAAGAAGCAAAACTTTTAAAACATCTATCTAAACCTATGAATTTAACAGTTTGGGAAAAAATATATATTCAAAAAAACCATAGTAGAACCATGAACTTCGAGATTCCGGACAAACCGAGCTTGATTACAAAATTCTTCAAAAATACAACAGATAGCAGTTTTGAAAATGATTCATTCAAAAGAACACCAGATGACAGTTTGGAGAGTAATTCCTTCAAAAGAACACCAGATGGCAGTCTAGATAATTACCGGCAAAAGAAAAATTGACAGTCGTGAAAACAGCTGACGATGACGACAATGGGTCGCCGATACTGCAGTGCTGTGTTTAAAAAAACATAGAAGTAAGAGGTAAGAAAAAATCACGATTCATTTAATTGTTATTAGTTGAACCTCATAATGTTAAAAATTCCCAAATTTAATATATAAATTTTTTCTTTTCTTTGCAATTTTGTAGAGTAGTATATTCATTAAGTAAGATATGGAAAGACACCATCTCCTCCGTTGTCCAGCTTTTGTAGAAGAGATCAGACTTCCTTTTGCTAAATATTGGAGTGCAAGAGAGTGAATGATTTCATTATCAAGTGCTCGACCTTAGATACCAACCAACCATATTCATTAAGTCTTCTTTTGTGTTTGAATTCCGATGAATTTTATTGATTATACCTCATAATGTTTACTTCCCAACATTAATTTAATATGATGGTTTCATAAGTTGATTCATAATTCCCAAACTTTTATTATAACTAGTAATTTTTTCAGGGATATCCTTTTGATCCCAGATAGAGAGATAATATCCAAGATATTTAAATTGATTGAATCTCTCTAAAATGTTATTCTGGAGACAGATTTTACTTTGTATAGGGTCCTTCCCATGAAATGCCATAATTTTAGTTTTGTTAATAACATATTTTAATATTTTTACCTCAAGTGAATTTTAATATGAATTCTATCAGTATTGATGAAAAGACATTTTGTCATTTAAATTAATTGTTTATTTTAATAATCTTAATATTTATTACAGAGTTGAGGAAACTTGCTCTAAGACACAAGAATATACAGATGAAGTATCATGAAATGGATATTGTAGAAGAACACAGAGATCGTAAATCTGAACTTTATGGTCCACAGATGCGTTATGGAGAGCATCCCAAACGTAGTCATGAAATCATCAAAGTTCGAAGCAGATTTCTCACACATGTAAAAGGTGAAAAAAAATCTTATTGGCTTTCACATACTTATGTTCTTTCTTCCTTCCTAAATACAGATTGTTACACTATTAATTGGTCTTTAAAAAATTCAACAGATTTTAATGATGAAAATTAATAAAATGAGCCATTTAGGTAGAAAATGAGCCATATCTCACCTCATACTTTATGATCTGTCGGCTGCAGTGGACTAGTGGTTATGCTCCTTGCCTCTGGTCCCATGGGTCACAGGTTCAAACATGGCCGGGGTCGATGGATTTTTTAGGATGGAAAAATCCAAGGAGTAAGTCCTCCGGGAGGGACTTTAAGCCATGGGTCCCGAGTCTGAGGATTTTCAGACTCATAAAAGATCCTTAAGCCTGAATGAAAGGCCTCTAAGCAAAATTTACCAAATTTTCCCGTCCTAGTTCTACCTTGGTTTCCTAGATGTCAGTATGAGGCGGAACACTGATCACGGACCACTCAAAGTACATCTATACGAAAACAAATGTAACTAAATTAGTATGGTTCAAATTCTTCCCTATAGGGGGAGAGCATCTAAATCTCTGTTAAGGGAAACATGGGCTACAAGACAAGACAAGACTTTATGATCTTTAAGCACGGAAATTGCAGTTTTTAAGAAATCCCTCCCATCTTCAGCGATCGTTATGACTTAAATGACTTATTTTAGGAATTCATACCATGAGGTATATTCATGTAGGTAAAATGTTATCACTCCCCTCATATTTCATCAGTAGATACATTAGACCTAACAAAAATGAGAAAATAGAAGAAGAAAACAAATCAGGGATTTATCATAAGTAACGCCACGAGTGATTTCCAAATTATCGATAAATTCACAACTCACGAAGTGTGGAGTGAATTTATCTAGAGTATTTGGAAATCAAGAGTGGCATTTGTTAGGACTATTTAACAAATAAAATTAAGCTCTTTACTAAAAAATAATTATTTGAATATAGTTACCGGTGTTTTAAAATATTTATATAGTTACTGTAAACGGCGATGTTTGAAAACAAATTAGAGATGTGAGGTTATGTATATTCACTGCAACTCGATCATATTATTTATTGCCAAATAGGATCGCAATATTGTAAGAATGCACTCTAGTGGAGAAAAAATGAAACACATCAAACTATTATAATCAACATTATAGGTTATTCATTTATATCTTGAATAAACAACTCAGTAAAATCACTGAATCTATTAATTATTTGCTACATCCAATGTATTTGTTGGAGAAAAATAATGGTCTAACCTGTTCAGAATATTAAAAAAGGAGGAACTTTCTTTATCACAAAAACGGGAGCTGATAAAGAGAAATTGATAAAGAGTGAGGTGAAATACGACTGTCATTGGTGTAAAACAGAATTCATTGAAACGTGATTGTCATTGACTACCATTTTCGGCATGAGTTAAATAGTCATAAGTAATGCCACGAGTGATTTCCAAATTATCGATAAATTCACAACTCACGAAGTGAGGAGTGAATTTATCTAGATAATTTGGAAATCAAGAGTGACATTTGTTAGGACTATTTAACGAATAAAATTAAGCTGTTTACTCACAAATCATTATTTAAATATAGTTATTTTAAAATATTTATATATTTAATGTAAACGGCGATATTTGAAAACAAATGAGAAACGATTGGTACGCTTCATTTGCTTCTTTTGTTCAGCACTGCAACCAGATCATATTATTTATTGCCAAAGGAACGCAATATTGTAAGAATGCACTCTAGTGGAGAAAAAATGAAACATATCAAACTGTATATTAATTAATTTCTGTTATCCTATGACAATTATGTTTTTCTGGAATGTTATTACCTGGGAAAAAATACATTTAAGTAAGTGAAAACAGTGATTTCTTTTTTTGGTGGTATAATAAAATGCTACAAATGTTTTTATATTAACTCCCGCATGCTCTATGTGTTGATATTCATGCACTATATATACAATCTGGTAGCCGTATTTCTTAGAGGGTCAGTCACTGCAAAATAATGATATGACATATTCAGAATGTTAAAAAGGAGGTGCTTTCTTTATTATGGTAAACTTTAGTTGGTAAATTCTAGGCTAAACACGACTGTGATTGGTTGTAAATCAAACATCATTGAAATGTGATTGGTCATTGACTCCCATTTGGGGCATGAGTTAAATAGTCAGATTAAATGTGAAGAATGTGAGAAATTATACATAGGAAAAACTAAGAGAAATTTGAAAACTAGAGTGAGAGAACATCTCAGGAATGTCAAGAAAGGGGAAGTAGAAAAATTTGCAGTGGCTGCCCATGCATGGTCTGAAAAACATCTTATCAAAATGAAGCCTAAATTATTAAAACAAATAGAAAATCCAAAAGAACTTACTGTTTAGGAGAAGATCTACATTCAAAGGAGCAAAAAGGAAAAATTGATGAACTTTGAATTCCCCGGGGTGAATGACCTGATTTCGAGTTTTTTCAGTCTGCCAACAGAGGGAGCGAAAGACGACTCTTCAAAGCGACAGAACAACGGTCGCGGGGATATTGATGATGGAACTGATATGTAAAGTTCTGAAAGTAGTTTAAAATTTAAAAAAAAAGAAGAAAAATATGAGGTGAATGATAAAATTTTACCTAAATCATTATGATTGTTTAATTTCAGTCTACATTTTCATTAATGAAAGAGTTCGAGAAAATGCTTTAACATCTCATCTCACAAAGTTTTGTGTCCTCACGATACCAGTTACAAAAGTATAGTATTACTTCCATTTTCATCAAATTCCAACTGTTGAAATTTGACTGAAGATGGAAGTAATACTATTCTTTTGAAACTGGTATCGTGAAGACACACAACTTTATGAGGTGAGATGTTAAAACATTTTCTCTAACTCATTCATTAATGTAAATACCTCGTGGTGTTTCCTCCCACTTTAATTTTAATTAAACTACATCTTCATCTTCAAAGTTGCCATCTGGTGTTGATTCGATGAACTTTGAGATTAAATTAAGTTATGTAGGTAGGAAATAACACTATGAGGTTTATTTTAATATTGTTTAGTTGTTTCTTAACTCACCTCATACTTCTTAACTCCCAAGCAGACTCGAGTTTCTTCACTTCATTTGTGACATTCTCAATGCTGTATTACGTTCACAACTGATGTTGAGGAGGCTGTTGGACATCAGTTGTGAACGTAATACAGCATTGAGAATGTCACAAATGAAGTGAAGAAACTCGAGTCTACTTGGGAGTTAAGAAGTATGAGGTGAGTCAAGAAACAACTAAACAATATTTGAGATTAAGGGCTGCATGCAAATACATTAGTCTCTACTCAAATTACTTCCAATCACTGGTGAGCTGACTCACCGTGAGTAATTGCTGAGATCGAATTAACGGCCGACTTACCGGTCATGCATGAAAGTTGACGTTTTCGTAATATTGGCAACGAATTACCCAGAATTCTCAGCGATAAAACCACTTCCGTTATTTTCGTCTGATATAGAGGAACGCATTTACGCTTGCGTCCCGCAAATAATATCGTATACAACGATGTCTGCGTCATGCAATATTATGCCGATTCTCCTGTTCTTCCAGTTGAATTCTTTGGTAGACTCTATCAAATTCCTCTTCTCCGCGTATACCGAAAACATGATCAAAGTCTTCAAGGTCCGACATCTTGGATAAAGCTGCAAAGGTTTCAAACTACATTGGTTCCCTTCGGGATTTTCACGATAAGTTTCTATCTTGAGCTATGATCTTAAGGTACCTCGTCAGGTAGCTTACAATTATTATCGCATGAATAGATTTCTGAGTAACAAAATGTATTTGGATAAAACTTTCTCAGCAGAGAACGCCTTTTACTGTCTAATGTGTTCAAACATTCGACCCTAAATCTTGTTCATCAGGAATTTCAAAATTCATGGATCTAAATTTGTTCTTCTGAATATATATATTTTCCCAAACTGTCAATTCCAAAGGTTTTTCCAAATGTTTTAAAAATTTAGCTTCTTTTTCTGAAATATCAAAAAAATACAACATGGAAATATCATCAGAAAAATAAAACAAATGGCCTTCAAGGGAGCTCATCCAGTTCGGACAAAGATAATATTAGAAAATAAACCAGTAGAACAAGTGGTAAGATATAACTTCCTAGATTATTGTAATCAAATGGTAAAGAGAAAAATTTATGCCTGAACCAGGAATCGAACCCCGAACCTTCAGCTTTCCGTGCTGATGCTCTATCCATTGAGCTAATTCAGGCTTCCTTCCCATCATCTTCAGTAAAGAGGTAAATATTTAACATAAATACTGTTCATAAGAATTAAATTAATAGTGATTATTTCATACCTCACACTTCTATATTTCTTTAAATACAGCACTGCAGTATCGGCAATTTCTTATCACCATCATCAGCTGTTTTCACGATTGTCAATTTTTACTTTTGTTGTTAATTATCCAAACTTCCATCTGATGTTCTTTTAAAGAATTATTTTTTAAACTGCCATCTGGTGTTCATTTTAATGAATCATTTTCTAAACGGCCATCTGTTGTATTTTTGAAGAACTTTGCAATCAAGCTAGGTTCATCTGGAATTTCGAAGTTCATAGTTCTAGTATAGTTTTTTGAATATATATAGGAAAAACAAAAATGAATTTGGAAACTCGTAAAAAAGAACACTTCAGAAATATAAAGAATGGTGAAATTGAAAAATCAGCTATAGCAGCACATAGTTTATTAGAGCATCATAGGATTGAAAAAGAAGCAAAACTTTTGAAACATCTATCAAAACCTTTAGATTTAACAGTTTGGGAAAAAATATATATTCAAAAAAACCATACTAGAACTATGAACTTCGAAATTCCAGATGAACCTAGCTTGATTACAAAATTCTTCAAAAATACAACAGATGGCAGTTTAGAAAATGATTCATTAAAATGAACACCAGATGGCAGTTTAGAAAATAATTCTTTAAAAGAACATCAGATGGCAGTTTGGATAATTAACAACAAAAGTAAAAATTGACAATCGTGAAAACAGCTGATGATGGTGAAAAGAAATTGCCAATACTGCAGTGCTGTATTTAAAGAAATATAGAAGTATGAGGTATGAAATAATCATGATTAATTTAATTCTTATGAATTTGAACCTCATAATGTTAAAAATTCCCAAATTTAATATATAAATAAATACTGTTGTTGTCTATAGGATTGGAGATACTTGAAACTATCCCGAGGAAGAAGCACGCATCTGAGCACTTGACCAATCTTCCCGTCAGAAAAGTATATGAACTGTGTGTTAGAGAAACTCGATGGACAGAAGATGAGCTCACACAGTTACACAAAGATTTGAAAGGTAAAGTATTGAGCTTTTATGGAAAAAAAAAAAAAACACTATGAAGTTTAATTTAAGATTTAAGTTAAAATGATACCTCACCTCATATCCAGTCTTCTAATTATACTGATTTCGAAGCTTAGGCAGCTCCATCTTCAGTAATTTCTTATCAACTGATGTTATGTCGATCAGAAGAATTACTTGTTCCTCCCTCTGTTTGTGCACTGATGACCCTCCAGCTCAAATCAGAAACTGATATGATTAGAAGACTGGATATGAGGTGAGGTATACTTACTTAATTACTTACTCACTGGCACTATCGAACCCGTAAGTTCATGGCCGTGCAGACATAAGCTCTCCATACATCCCTGTCCTGAGCTAATGCTTTCCAATCATTCCCTGTATAATCTACTTCCCTCAATTCACAGTTAATGTTGTTCTCCCACCTCATTCTTGGTCTACCAATTGGGCATTTTCCTTCTGGCTTTCCTACAAGAAGCTTCCATGCACTTCTTTCATTCCCCATATGTGCAACATGTCCTGCCCAACGCAGTCTACGAGACTTAACTGTTCTTATTATATCTGGCTTCCTATAAAGACCATGCAGTTCATTGGTATGTAGTCTTCTCCATTCACCTGTCTGTTCATCTCTCTTTGGTCCAAAAATGTTCCTAAGAACTTTATTCTCAGATACTTGTAATCTCCTTTCCTCCCTTAAAGTAAGAGTCCATGTTTTGCACCCATATAATATAACTGGTAGAATAATAGTTTTATTTATTTTCAGTTTAACGTTTTTTGAAAGGAGTTGGGACATCAAAAGTCAATGCATAATAGCACACATTTCCAGAATTGAGCCTATATTTAATTCCTTTGTGCATCTCATTCCCACTTGATTATTGTTCCTAGGTATTTGAATTCAGCCACTTCCTCAAAATTTTCCTCATTTGTCATTAGCTGTCCATTTCCATTATATAATGCATTACCGAGTGACCATATATTTAGTTTATTGATAAACATTTTAATTTAAATCTTATGGTAAAGTATATTCATTATTTTTATTAAGTTGATTCTTAAGTAAAAGTAAAGTGATCCCACTACAGGCCTTAGGAGGCCCTTGGTGTAGTGGGAGGTTAAGGCTCTCATTTTTCTAGACAATCGCCACTTGATGTCAGCCGGGTAGCCAGCCTTGCATGACGGCCGCCTATATCTCCAGAACAAGTGTCTGGTACTCACTTCAATTAGAGGCTGAGTCAACCCCAGGCTTTGGGTAATTTTAAAAATTGTGACTCCACCGGGACTCGAACCCTAGACCTTCCAGTTTGTAGCGCAGTGCCTTAACCATTACGCTATGGTGTGCCCCGCCTCTTAAGTAATGTCAGTTTATAATGTGTGTGTTATAAAGCGATCCACTGCACATTTCAGCTGATGATGGTGCTTTGGTTTCTGCACTTGCTGGATAGATGGCATTAATGGCAGACCACTTTAAGCAGATGATTAATTCTTATATTATGTTCACAGATATTAGTGAAGGGAAATCTGAAGAATCTGGTCCACTTCGGCTGGTATTCAGAGCGCCTAAACCAATCGAGGAACTAAAAATTCCAGGAACGAAGGGAGTCCAGGATGAAGAAGAACAAATTTATCAGTCTTCTGTTTTTCTGCAGAAGATAATCAAGGGGCGAGCCATTCAGACCTTAGTAAGTACCATCTGAGCTAACTTGGCAGATACCTAGAGATTGATTAATATAGAAAGTTTTAGGGATAGTGCTATACTCTATCTAAAAATGTTTGTCACAAAAACTGCTTAAACTAGACAATTAACTCAGCAAGTCATTTTTATGGTTCAATTTTGCTGGTTTACATTCTTCTTCTTCTTCCTTTCCAGGATTAGGTCAATGCGACCTGTTCCGGTCTCAAGTCCATTGTTTCCTTGGCCGTCCCAAAGATCTTTTTCCATGTGGTTTGTAGGTGTTGATCTTTTTGGGTAATCTTGTATTGTCCATTCTGTCTAAATGTTCTTTCCATTTGTATTTGTGCTCTTCTAGTTTACCAACTATTGAAAATATCTCCAGTTCATTTCTTATTGATTTATTGTGTAATCTATCCATGCGTGTACATCCTTTTACGGATCTTAAAAAATTCATTTCAGCGGCTTGAATGTGTGAGATATCTTTTTTTGTAAGTACGTATTATATATCTATATATATGAAGTAACGGGCTTCCAATATAAAACCGGACCGGCCTTACGGAGTTTCACCCAGCATGCAGTGCTGTCTCTTCCTCCTGCAATTCACTCTGCCTGCCACCCGTCCTTGAACTGTTTCTTACCTTATAGAAAATGCTGGAAATGTTGTCATCCTGCAATTAAGCAGGCATTATACCGAGTAAACACATTTAGATTGACACGCTGTAGTTCGGGCACTGTCAAGTTTCTGATTTCATTTCTTATGTTGTTCTTCAGTTCTTCCAATGTGTGCGGATTTGTTTTGTACACTTTGTCTTTCAGGCTACCCCACAAATAAAAATCACACACTGTTAGATCTGGAGAGCGAGGGGGCCGTACACCAGCACTAATCACTCTATCTTCAAACACTTCCCTAATTTTTCTTCGGTGAGAACCGTACGCCTTCGCGTGTGTTTCTTATTTTGTACTGAACCAGTGGTCTCAAATTTAGTCACAAGATCGTGGATTGTCGATCTGGAAGGAGGTAATTGTCCAGGGAAGTTCCGAATAAATTCCTCGCGAACGCGACGAGCTGATTCGTATTTATAATAACATTTACACATATATATGCGCTGCTCTAATGTCAGCTGACGTCTCATCTTGTCGAACGATAGTAAACTGACTAGTTCAAGGACGAGCGGCTGGCAGAGTGAAATGCAGACGAGGAGAGAGCGCTGCCTGATGGGTGAAACCCCGTGAGGCCGGTCTGGGTTTATATTGGAAGCCCGGTACTTAGGGCAGTAACATGATAAGCCACATTCTGTTCAGAGATGTCATTTATTACAATGATAGCAAATAAATGTATTGAATTATCCATAAAATCATTTGTAAGTTAAAACATATAGACACACAATGTATTGTTTATTTTTTATTATTTCACTCACCTCATACTTCATAATTCATAGCAGACCCTGGGTTGTGAACGTGACGCAGCATTGAGAATGTCACAAAAGATGTGAAGAAACCCTGGGCCTGCTATGAATTATGAAGTATGAGATGAGTGAAATAATAAAAAATAAACAATATTAAAAAACCTCATAGTGTTATTTCCTATCTACATAACTTAACACAATGTATTAACAACAATACTGTATAATTAGTATTTATAATTTTTTTAAACATTAAAATCCTTATATCTGAGAAAGAACAATATATGGCTTATCATGTTATTACTCTAAGCCCTTCATATTTACTTTATTGTCGGCCGCAGTGGACTAGTGGTTATGTTCCATGCCCATGGTCCCAAGGTCGCAGGTTCAAATCTGGCCGGGGTCCATCAAATTTTTTAGGATGGAAAATCCAAGGAGTGAGTCATCCAGGAGGGACTTTAAGAGGAAGCGTGGGTCCCGAGTCTGAAGATATAAAGGAACACATGAGAGCATATAACAGAAATTTAGAATATTCAAAATATGCTAACCACCTATTCCAATTTAATCATTGTTTCGATCCAAACTTTGAAATTTTACATATTTGTGATAAGAGTAAGAAGGTGGACCTTTTGGAGGCTGTAGAAAGAAACAATAAAAAATTAAAAGTATTAATAGATCAGATCATCGGTTGATTAATGTCCTTTGACATCGTCCCGATTTCCTAATAAGCATTTTGGTCTGTACCATCCAATCTTCTCTGGTTGTAGATTTTCTCTTCTCCTTCATTGTATAAACATATTCCTTGACTCCAGGATGTGTTAGGTCTGCCTCTGCCTTGTCTTCCCTCAGGTTTCCATTCCAAAACAGATTTTGGTAGTCGATCCTCTTACATTCGCTGGACATGTCCGTACCATCTTAATTGCTGAGTTTTAATATAATCTAATATAGTGTCTTCAATCTTCATTTCCTCCCTTATAACTGAGTTCCTAATTTTTTCTCTCCTTGAAATTCTTGCTGCTCTTCGTATAAAATCCATTTCCGTTGCCAAAAGATACTTATTTGTTTTTGTTGTTGATGGCCAAAGTTCTGCTCCATAAGTAATGATGCTTTTAACAATTGTATGATATATATTCATTTTATTTTTATTACTTTGAAAAGTAGTAACAAACTGTTAAATTCTCAACTTGATTTGAATGAATCACCTTTGTTAAATTAAAAAAATTAAATAAATTATTGTTGTATTGTTGCTTAGATCAGTTGATATGTACTATAATAACACAATTCATAATTTGTTAACATATCTGAAGAAGGTACAGTGTACCGAAACAGCTGTCACTGAATATCTTATATATAAAAATTAATGTTGGTTTGTTTGTATATTTGTTTGTTTGTTCGTACTTTATGCGCAGCCATACCGTTGATCCGATTGTGATGGGGTTTTTGCAAAATGTTCAGGAGATTCCTGGGATGAACATAGGCTATAAGAGAGTTGTGATACTCAACTCCTACACCCTTAAAAATCGCCCTTTGTAGTGGAAAACGTGAAAAAAGTAACTCTTTGGATGCTTAAATGGCTTACGCTGCCTAAACCATACGAAATACACAAAATTAATGTACACAGAATTGAATATCTCAAAAAGCTCTACAAAAAAGTCTGCATCAGCATATGTTTATCTCTTACGGATAACTCACAAAAACCATTTTTGTCTTTCATTGATACCAAGAGTCTCGCACCGTAGCCGAGTAGTTAAGGCAAGAAGTCTTGGCGCAAAACTACGGGACTTATGCTGGTTCGAGTCTCTACGGGGGAAGAAATTTTTCTCATGGAATGTCGGCCAGTATGGGACCGGTGCACAGTGAGTCAGAAATGAAATCTAGCTGGGGGGAAAAAAAAAAAAACTGTTTTGACTCACTCTCATCAATTTATCTTTTTTTTTCACTCTAATATAATTGTTATATGACGGTTCTTAACTTATCTGCAAAGGAGGATACAATTCTAATGTTCATGACTGTGTGACGTATCCTTCACACTTCTTGAGCCACAACAGAAGGCTGTAAGAGGTTTTCTTGCGGCGAACTTATTTAATAATATCTAATTATTTCCTAATTGCTGAATTTTATGGTAAAAAAGTAACATATTTTTATCATCTGCCCATGACATGAGAATTGAACGTTCGGGCAGGACAACATCTGCTAGTATCTTAATAAATATGAAAATCGAATAAAACTAAGTTTTATTTTTATTTAATTAATGATGAGTAATAAAAGTTTACCTAAAAAAATTGATATGGAGTGTTTGTGATTTATAGATGTGCAAGGGGAGACGTAAATATCAGGAACTGATTGAAGAAATAAAAAGTACAACAGCACTTCAACAAGCTGATGTGATGCACATAACACAACAGAGAGACGAGGCAGAGAGTCTCCTGCGAGAACAGGTTCTACAAAAGAGACAGGTTTGTTATTTTATTTCATATTATTTTCCATTTTACTATTTTACATTTTACAAAATCAGGGGAAAACATTATTTGATAAGATACACTTTTGTTTCCCAACCTGTGGTTCGCAAATCCCCAGGGGGGTTCGCCAAAACTTTTCTGTAATGGCGGGTTTCAAAGTTAGGCCTATTAATTTTACCTTAATTTCTGCGACATTATAATAATAATAATGATAATCATCATCCATGCAAGTATTAGGCCGTGTGGCCTGTTACAGTCTCAAAAGAGAAATTTTCCATCCAGCGCTTTTTTGGACGTCCCAGCGATCTTTTGCCTTGGGAGCAGTAGCGAAGTATGGATTTTGGAATTCTATGAGATGGCATTCGTTGAAGATGGGCTTTCCAGTTGTTCTGGTAGTTTTGTATATGGTGAAGAATAGGTTCTACATCCAACTCTTCCATAATTTCCTCATTTCTCTTATGATCCTACTTTGTGTAGCCTGCTGTACGGCGCATAAATCACATCTCATTTGCTTTATTCGGCTTTCATCTCTTCTTCGTATTGTCCATGCTTCACTACAATATCTTAATACTGGTCTTGCGAGAACCTTATAAAGCCGTAATCTTGTGTTCTTCTGTACAGCAGGTTACACAAAGTGGGACCATAAAAGAAATGAGAAAATTATGGAAGAGTTGGATGTAGAACCCATTCTTCACCATATACAAAACTACCAGAACAACTGGAAAGCCCATCTTCAACGAATGCTGTCTCATAGAATTCCAAAAGCCATACTTCGCTACTGCCCCCAAGACAGAAGATCGCTGGGACGTCCAAAAAGCACTGGATGGAAAATTCCTCTTTGAGACCGTAACAGGCCACACGACCTAATACTTGCATGGATGATGATGATGATGATGATGACTAGTCATGGTTGCATTAGAACAGTTAAAATTTGTATATGAGAGAGGCTACTGAAGATGGAGATACAGCTCCGAAACTGCAGTCTAGAAGAGTAAAGGATATGAGGTGAGGTAATAAAAATATTAATTTAATTCATGAATGTTTTTATTTGTATTTATTAATATTTAGTATTATTTTGCAGGACGATCGAGTTAAGGAAATTATGTCATTCTTCAAAGGTCAAACAATAAGTTCAACACTAGATTTCCTATCTAAGGAATTGTGGCGACTTCAGGATGAAAGACGAATCCATGCTTTTGTAATGTTGGCAGAAAGGCTAAGATACAAGCGAGAAGCAGCAGAGGCTGGTCGGAGACAAGTAGAGGAACGAAGACGAAGGGAACATGACGAGATATTTAAGCAGGTTGGTCATGTTTTAAATTTAAAAATGTCCGTTTTGCAGGAATTGCATAAACTAAGTGAATTCCTCACCAACTCAAATTTATAGACCAATCTTGTTGGTTTTCGGTCATGAAATTACTGATGATGAAACTGCCTAGGCTTTGAAACCGGTTTAATTAGAAGACAGGACATGAGGCGAGGTGTAAACAATTATATTTTAATAATCAGTTGAGTTGGTGTTTACTTGATGAAAATCCATATTTATTAATTAAATAAAAATAAAACTTAGTTTTATTTGATTTTCATATTTATTAAGATATAATTCAGTGACAGTTGTTTTGGTACACTGTACCTTCTTCATGTTAACAAATTATGAATTGTGTTCCAACTGATCTAAGCAACGATACAACAATAATTTATTTAAATTTTTTAATTTAACAATTTTCATTTGAATGAATCACCTTTGTTAAATTAAAAAATTTGCTTAGATCAGTTGATATGTACTATAATAACACAGTTCATAATTTGTTAACATGTCTGAAGAAGGTACAGTGTACCGAAACAGCTGTCACTGAATTATATCTTAATAAATATGAAAATCAAATAAAACTAAGTTTTATTTTTTATTTAATTAATAAATTTTATTTTAAATCTTAAATAAACTTCATAGTGATATTGCCTATAATAGTTCAATATATTTTATAGTTTCTTCTTGTATCTTGTAAGCCCATGCTTTCCCTTAACAGAGATTTAGGCGCTCTCCCTCTACAGGGAAGAATTTGAACCATACTAATTTAGTTACACTTGTTTTCGTATAAATGTAATTTGAGTGGTCCGTGGTCAGCGTTCCGTCTCATACTGACATCTAGGAAACCAAGGTAGTACTAGGACGTGAAAATTCAGTACATTTTGCTTAGAGGCCTTTTCATTCAGGCTTAAGGATCTTTTACGAGCCTGAACATCTTCAGACTCGGGACCCACGGCTTAAAGTTCCTCCTGGAGGACTTGCTCCTTGCATTTTTACATCCTAAAAAATCCATCAACCCCACCCAGATTTGAACCCTATCAAGAATCTCAAAATTCATGGATCTAAATTTGTTCTTCTGAATATATATCTTCTCCCAAATTGTCAATTCTAAAGGTTTTTCCAAATGTTTTAAAAGTAGGGCTTCTTTTTCAATTTTATGATTCTCCAATAAACTATGTGCTGCAATAGCTGATTTTTCAATTTCACCATTTTTAATATTTCTGAAGTGTTCCTTAGTGAAGTAATTAAAAAAGTTAAATTATATTTGAAGAGAAAAATTTTCGCCTAGACCGAGACTCGAACCTGGGACCCTTGGCTTTCCGGGCCAAGTGCTCTACTAACTGAGCTACCGAGGCGAGTTATGATCTAGGCGAAAATTTTTCTCTTCAAATATAATTTATCTTTCAGTGAGAAATGTTAAATCAGTAATAAAAACATCATTATAAGCCTTACTAGCTTTATAAAGTAATGTTAAATTCCCAATAAATGTCTTCTTAACTAAGAAGCTGCCATTTGCAAAGATAGAAGCTATGGTTTCAAAAGCATTTGGCGATAGGGAATTACAACGTATATAAGAGAAAAATTTGCGTCTAGATCATAACTCGCCTCGGTAGCTCAGTTGGTAGAGCACTTGGCCCGGAAAGCCAAGGGTCCCGGGTTCGCGTCTCGGTCTAGGCGAAAATTGTTCTCTTCAAATATAATTTATCTTTCAGTGAGAAATGTTAAATCAGTAATAAAAACATAATTAAAAAAGGTTAAATTTGAAGAGAAAAATTTTCGCCTAGACCGGGACTCGAACCCGGGACCCTTGGCTTTCCGGGCCAAGTGCTCTACCAACTGAGCTACCGAGGCGAGTTACGATCTAGACGCAAATTTTTCTCTTATATACGTTGCATCACAGGTTGTAAAGTTTAGCTTTTTTTTTTTTCACAGTTGGTCAAAGTGCATCAAGACACTGTTGATATGTATTTGGAAGATTTGGTGATGGAATCCATGGACTGGGTGGCTGAAGCCGAAGCAAGACATCATGTGAGAGATGTTGCCCAGAAAATTGATAAGGCAGCTGAACAAGTCACACTCAGGTCGTATCCAACAAAATACAATTAATTTTGTTTAGTTATTTCTTGACTCACCTCATACTTCTTAACTCCCTTGCATATATAGATTTTGTCACTATTTGTGACATTCTCAATGCTGTTCACGTTCACAACTGACGTCCAATGGTCTCCTCTCCTGCAGACTGAAATGAATTAATATACAGTTTGATGTGTTTAATTTTTTCTGCACTAGAGTGCATTTTTACAATATTGCGTTCCTTTGGCAATAAATAATATGATCTGGTTGCAGTGACGAAAAAAAGAAGCAAATGAAGCGTACCAATCATTTCTCCTTTGTTTTCAAACATCGCTGTTTACATTAAATATATAAATATTTTAAAATAACTATATTTAAATAATGATTTGTGAATAAACAGCTTAATTTTATTCGTTAAAAAGTCCTTCTTGATTTCCAAATTCTCTAAATAAATTCACTCCTCACTTCCTGAGTTGTGAATTTATCGATAGTTTGGAAATCACTCATGGCATTACTTATGAAAAAGATATTCTGAAAGGCCTTCAGGAAAAGAAAAGCACACACATCATTTTACAAGTTGAGGACGACAGCACTAACCAAAAATGGTATATATTTTAATTTTATCATGTGACGGGATAGATGTCGATACTTGGGCATATTTTATGTCAGCAACCATAATTATTGCTGTACTCACCTCAACAGTTTTAAACAATGAATTTTATTTGTATTGGTATTGATTTTTGTTTTACAGGCAGAATTGTCTTGAACAAGAAGAGCTGGTTGCAGATTTGATTCATAATTTTGTTGTACCAGAAGTACAGAAACAAATCATTAGAAAACAAATAAAGCAGAAACAAGCTAAATACCTCCAAGAAGCCCATGCATGTATTTATAATGAAGTGGAAAACCTTCCTCCTGTTGAACATCTTGAAGACACAAATATTGAAGGTTAATAAATGTTCCATTAATAAATTACAATAGCAATTAACAATATGACGTTCTTAATAAACAGGGAGCAGATTTTTAGGTTCTAAAAGTTAAGATTGCAACACAGTATAGTGATAAAATTAATTTAATAAGTCTTTATATCCAATCAACTGATTTTTTTAATAATAGAACTTAAAATAATAAAAATTTGAGTTTAAAACTTATAATTAAGGTAGAATTTTTTTATCACTCACCTCATATTGTTCTTCTTATTTGACTATAAACTAGTTTCGGAACATTTCTGTTCCATCCTCAGTATCGTCATGACTGTTGTTCTGTCATCTTGAAGAGCTGTCCTTCGCTCCTTCCATTGGCTGACTGAAAAGCCTCAAAACAAGGTCATTCTCGCCGGGAATTTCAAAGTTCATCAATTTCTTCATTTCGCTCTTTTGAATGTAGATCTTTTCCCAAACAGTAAGTTCTTTTTGGTTTTTCTATTTGTTTTAATAATTTAGCTTCTTTCTCGATAAGATGTTTTTCAGACCATGCATGGGCAGCCACTGCAGATTTTTCTACTTCCCCTTTCTTGACATTCCTGAGATGTTCTTTCACTCTAGTTTTCAAATTTCTCTTAGTTTTTCCTATGTAGAATTTCTCACATTTAATTTGATAAATCTCTGATTTGTTTTCTTCTTTTTATTTTCTCATTTTTATTAGGTCTAATCAGTCTACTGATGCTGTAGTCATTTTTGCGTGCTGAGGATGGAACAGAAACTATGTTCCGAAACTAGTTTATAGTCAAATAAGAAGAACAATATGAGGTGAGTGATAAAAAAATTCCTAAAATAAGTAATTAAAACTTTTGTCTACTGAAATGGATTGTTTTAGACGCTCAACTAGACATTCTAAATGGAAAAAATCAGGAATATAATCATCAGACAACAAATGAAAACCCAAAATTCAATAAGAATCAAATGAATCATGAATTCTCCTTACCTTACACATCTATGTTTTTTAACACAGAACTGCAGTATTGGGAAACATATCATTTCCATGTTCAGCTGTTTTCACGACTGTCAATTTTTCATTATGCCAGTAATTTTCTAAACTGCCATCTGGTATACTTTTGAAGAACTTTGTAATCAAATTTGGAAAGTCAAAGCTCATGGTTCTAGTATGGTATTTTTTTCCCAAACTGTTAATTCCAAAGGTTTAGATAGATGTTTCAAAAGTTTTGCTTCTTTTTCAATACTATCATTCTCTAATAAACTATTATAGTATAAACTAGTCCACTGCTGTGGTCTCGAGGTAGCGTGCTGCCTTATCATGCAGTGGGCCCGGGTTCGATCCCCGGTCGGGACAGTTTTTCTGGGTGAGGTTTTTATCAGGGTTTTTCCTCACCTGTAAGACAAATGTCAGGAAAACTTTAAGGCCCAAACGGTCCTCGAAATCATATGGCCATCGCAATCATCATCATCATCCTTCACCGGTGTGGAAAGCAACGGGAAACTACCACACCTACAATTACCTAGTAAAGCTGCAAAGCATAGCATTGAAAATGCTATGTTTGTAGTGAAAGACCTGCCCTCAGGCAGAATTACTATGGATGGAGTATAAACTATAACCTCTACATCATATGTCGGTGTCCATAACCAATGAAAAGCGAGCAAGTCACATGGTTTTGTTTTGTTGAGGATCACTTTAAGATGGCAGTTTAGTAAATCATGGTGGAGACATAAATTCAGCAGTCATAAAAATGGCTGTTTCTGAAACTGCAGTCCTGTGCTGTAAAGAACACAGAGTTTATGAGGTGAAATGAATAACGACTCGTTTTAATTTTATTAAGAAAAATATACACCTAGACTGGAGTTTGAACTCAAGACCTTTAACTTTATATATATATTTATATTTATGTATATGTAGAAGATTTTGACAAGGAATATAATCATATTGTACATGTTGCTAAAATAAATGGTTTTGATGAAGACATAATAAAGAATAAATTAAAGAAATTTATACAACAGAAAACGTTACAGGAATACACCACCCTACAACATGATTCCAAGGAAAATGTAAAATTCAAGAAATTTACTTACCATCCTGAAGTTCATAATAAGTTTCAAAAAATTTCCAGAAAATTAAATATAACATTGGCTCCAATTAACAAATTCAGCCTGGGTAATCTTCTGTTAACTAATAATAAATGTAACACCCCAGACAACAAAAAATCTGGAATTTATCAAATTGATTGCAAAGATTGCAACAGGATATATATAGGAAAAACAAAAAGGAACTTGGAAACTCATAAAAAAGAACACTTCAGAAACATAAAGAATGGGCAAATTGAAAAATCAGCTATAGCAGCACATAGTTTATTAGAGCATCATAGGATTGAAAAAGAAACAAAACTTTTGAAACATCTATCTAAACCTTTGGATTTAACAGTTTGGGAAAAAATATATATTAAAAAAACCATACTAGAATCATGAACTTCGAGATTCCGGACGAACCGAGCTTGATTACAAAGTTCTCCAAAAATACAACAGATGGCAGTTTAGAAAATGATTCATTCAAAAGAACACCAGATGGCAGTTTGGAGAGTAATTCCTTCAAAAGAACACCAAATGGCAGTTTGGATAATTACTGGCAAAAGAAAAATTGACAGTTGTGAAAACAGCTGACGATTGTGACAATGGGTCGCCGATACTGCAGTGCTGTGTTTAAAAAAACATAGAAGTATGAGGTAAGAAGAAATGACGATTCATTTAATTCTTACCTTTAACTTTATATGCTAATTTTCTGCCACTGAGCTATCCAAGGCCTCCAATCTTAACATAAATTTTTCTCTTATAATAATTGTGAAAGTAATTAAAATGTTTGTCTTTCACATATTTTACTAACTTTTTTCCGTTGTATTTGCCTTCAGGTGACAAAGAAAGCAGTGGAAGTGATGAAGCCATAGGAGATATGGCTTCTGATTTTGTACTGCCGGGTAAAGAACACAAAAAAGGCTCTCATATACAAAAGCTGACCATTTTACATGAAGAGGACCATCCGAGTTCAAAAGTAGAATCATCTGAAAGTATGAAGGTAGAATCAGCTGAGAGTTTTCTTGCATCAGAATCTAGTTCTGAAATCGAAGACATATCTCATAGAGTTGACAGTTTCACAGCTCATAAGGAATCCACTCAAGAGTTTGAAGACCGTGTATTTAAAACAGGTTCTAAAAAAGTCATCAGTGATGAATTTTATCATAGAGGAGAGGAAGAACAAGAAGAAGAACAAAAAGAAAAAGAAGAAAAACAAAAACAAGTAAAAAAAGAAGAAGAAGAAGAGGAGGAGGAGGAGGGGACAATTGCAAGATCAAAATTGATTGCAAAACCTAAAATTAGTTTAAGTGATAAAGAGTTTGCAGATTTGAAAATGAAACATAAATTAGGATTTGCTGCAGAAAATAAAGATTCAGATGGTAAAGCAAAAATGAAATCAAAACCGAGAATTGGTTTCAAGGAATCAGACGAAGAGATAAATGAAGAAACACCAAAACATCATAAGGGCAAGCAAAAACTTGGCTTCAAGGTACATGATAAATGAATTATGTGTTTTCAAAATAGAATCTAGAAGATGCAGCTTAATAAGTGTTATTTAGATATGTTACATTTTATTATTTTGTTTTTGCCCCAAAATTTTATGTTCAGTTAATATAGGAAATTTCTGAAAATTGTATATAATCATGATTATTATTAAAATAAAAATATGAGTAGATATGTATTGGGAACATTGATATTATTCATTTTTAAACATCTTAATGATGGACAAATTATATTTGAAAAGAAAAATATACGCCTAGACTGGGTTTGAACCCAGGACCTTTGACTTCCTATGTCAATGCTCTATCCAAGTGAGCTACCTAGGCCTCCAATCTAAATGCGTATTTTTCTCTTCTACGTAGTTAATTCCCTAACCCCAAATGCTACGAGCCATTGCTACGATTTTTGCAAATGGTGGCTCCTTTATTAAGAAGACTTTTTATTGGGAATTTAAACATTACTTATAAAGCCAGTAGTGCTTCTTTCAATATTCGTTTAAAAACAGTTTGTCCATCATTAAAATATTTAAAAACGAATAATATCAACATTGAAAGAAGCACTACTGGCTTTATAAGTAACGTTTAAATTCCCAATAAAAGTCTTCTTAACAAAGGAGCCGCCATTTGCAAAAATCATAGCAACGGCTTGTAGCATTTGGGGTCAGCGAATTAACTATGTATAAGAGAAAAATACGCGTTTAGATTGGAAGCCTAGGTAGCTCACTTGGATGGAGCATTGACATAGAAAGTCAAAGGTCCTGGGTTCAAACCCAAGTCTAGGCATATATTTTTCTTTTCAAATATAATGTATTAGGAATATCGATAATATATATTAAATTAATATTAAGAAGCTAACACTATTACTATGATTGAAAGAAGTATATTAATGAACATAACTAAACTATTGTAATCAATGGTAAAGAGAAACATTTTTTACTGAACCGGGAATTGAACCCAGAACCTTCAGCTTTCCGTGCTGATGCTCTGACCACTGACCTAATTCAGGCTACATTCCCATCCAATCCTTCCTTTACCTTACTCTCTTGGTCTCACAGGTAAAATTTTCTCTTTACCATTTATTTATAATGTAACCTGTTTTTTTTTTAACTTTTACAGGAATTAATCACTATGAGGTTTAATTTATGCTAAAATCAAATGTTTCTTACCTCTCCTCGTATGGAGGATAAATCTTCTAAGTAGATCGCGATTTCGAGACCATAACAGTCTCATCTTCAGTACTTTTTTGGCGACAGATGTTATGTCGATCGGAAGAAACACTTCTTCTTCCCCCTGAGGAGAGAAGAGTTTCTTCCAATCGACACAACATCAGTCATAAGAATTAAATGAATTGTGATTTCTTCTTACCTAATATTTCTATGTTTTTTTTAAACACAGCACTGCAGTATCAGCAACCCATTGTCACCATCCTGAGCTGTTTTCACGACTGTCAATTTTTTCTTTTGCCGGTAATTATCCAAACTGCCATCAGGTGTTCTTTTGAAGGAATTATTTTCTAAACTGCCATCTGGTGTTCTTTTGAATGAATCATTTTCTAAACTGCCATCTGTTGTATTTTTGAAGAACTTTTTAATCAAGCTCAGTTCGTCTGGAATCTCAAAGTTCGTGGTTCTAGTATGGTTTTCTTGAATATATACTTTTTCCCAAACTGATAAATCCAAAGGTTTGGATAGATGTTTCAAAAGTTTTGCTTCTTTTTCAATTCTACGATGCTCTAATAAACTATGTGCTGCTATAGCTGATTTTTCAATTTCTCCATTCTTTATGTTTCTTAAGTGTTCTTTTTTACAAGTTTCCAAGTTCCTTTTTGTTTTTCCTATATATATATCCTGTTGCAATCTTTGCAATCAATTTGATAAATTCCAGATTTTTTTGTTGTCTGGGGTTAACAGAAGATTACCCAGGCTGAATTTCTTAATTGGAGCCAATGTTATATTAAATTTTCTGAAAATTTTTTGAATCTTATTATGAACTTCAGGATGGTAAGTTTTACATCTTTCTTGGAATCATGTTGTAGGGTGGTGTATTCCTGTAACCTTTTCTGTTGTTTAAATTTCTGTAATTTATTCTTTATTATGTCTTCATCAAAACCATTTATTTTAGCAACATGTACAAAGAAAAAATTGACAGTCGTGAAAACAGCTGAGGGTGGTGACAATGGGTCAGTGATACTACAGTGCTGTGTTTAAAAACACATAGAAGTATGAGGTAAGAGTCCTGCGCCGTAGCCGAGTGGTTAAGGCAGGAAGCTTTGGCGCAGAGCTACGGGACTTGCACTGGTTCGAGTCTCCATGGGGAAAGAAATTTTCTCATGGTATTTCTAGAAAATATATATAATGTGTAAGCTGCTCTAAAAATGATAAAAAAACTAATATTAACATAAAAAGAAAACTCCAACCTACTATTCTATTTAATAATCTAATCTCCCCTAAAAGATTAATAGAAGGAGGGGCTGCCAGCCAGTATGGGACCGGTGCCCACCCAGCATCATGAGGCATTTGGGTAGCTACAATAAGTAGCGGCTCCAGGTTGAGAAAACCAGCTATAACGGCTGGGGGACTCGACATGCTGACCACATGTCACCCCAACACTGGCTGATGATCATCTACCTCTATGATTGACACATGTGGATGTGAGGCCAGCAACCAGATGGTAGGCTAAGGGGCCTCTAGGCCTGTTGCGCGAGGAGAAAAAAAAAGTATGAGGTAAGAAGAAATCACGATTCATCTAATTCTTATGTATTGAACCTCATAATGTTAAAAATTCCCAAATTTGATTATAAAAATAACATCAGTCGCCAAAAAAGTACTGAAGATGAGACCGTTATGGTCTCGAAATCGCGATCTACTTAGTAGATTTATATGAGGAGAGGTAAGAAACATTTAATTTTACCGTAACTTATTTCATTAGGTGTGCAAAGACAGGCCTCCTCTTCCTACCCACATCAGGTGCACTCCCAGTGAAACAACACAACTGAAAAGTGAGTAGCAGTGTTTAACCTTATCAGCCTATCCGACATAGAATTGAATAGGAGGGACAGGACGTCTTTTCACACCTATTGAGCTCTTATTAATGGCCTCGATTCTATATATATATAATTCTTCTAAACGGCTGGACCGATTTTGATGACATTTTTTGTGTGTGTCTGATTGGGTCCCTTGAAGGTTTAGATTCATAATTGGACCCTCTAAAACCATTAGGTGTAGGAGCTCACCTGAAGTGAAAATTTAAAATTTGCTCTAGCAGTCACATTTTTCAATGCTTTACAACAAAACTCAGTACATCGTATTAAAATAAACTGAGGTAGATATTATTAAAAAAATCAGCGAAATCCAACAATTAGAAGTGGAGGTTTACCAGAAATCTGAAATTAAAAACTGACTAGCAACCACCATGTTTGGTTCGTCCCAGCATACGCCATACAATTTAATTAACCTTTAATATTTATTTAGGTGTAGCAGCGCACATTGGGTATTAGCTAGTATATATAAACATCATCATCATCATCATCCATGCAAGTATTAGGCCATGTGGCCTGTTATGGTCTTAAAGAGGAATTTTCCATCCAGCGCTTTTTTGGACGTCCCAGTGATCTTTTGCCCTGGGGGTAGTAGCGAAGTATGGCTTTTGGAATTCTATGAAGATGGCATTTGTTGAAGATGGGCTTTCCAGTTGTTCTGGTAGTTTTGTATTTGGTGAAAAATGGGTTCTACATCCAACTCTTCCATAATTTCCTCATTTCTTTTATGGTCCCACTTTGTATAGCCTGCTGTATGGCGCATAAATCGCATCTCATTTGCTGTTATTCGGCTTTCATCTCTTCTTCGTATTGTCCATGCTTCACTACCATATCTTAATACTGGTATTGCAAGAACCTTATAAAGCCGTAATCTTGTATTCTTCTGTACTAAAGATGGTTTCATTATACTGTTAATTGTTTTTTGTAAACAATGTATATATATAAACTAGTTGTAACTGTTTAGTAGTAGGTACCACATGTGGCAGTTGTCACCCGTAGAGAGAATAGAATGTAGGTATAGGAAAGGAAGAGAAGTGAACCATAAGGCCTTGGACACTCTAATATCATCAAGGTCGAAGAAAACAAGAGGTCAGTTAAGGAAGATTGGATAAAAAAAGTAAAGTAATCCCACAACAGGCCTCAGGAGGCCCTTGGGGTAGTAGGAGGTTAAGGCTCCCACTTTTTCTAGACAATCGGCACTTTATGTCAGCCAGGTTGTCAGCCCTGCGTGACGGCCGCCTTTACCCCCAGAACAAGTGTCTGGTACTCATTTCCATTAGAGGCTGAGTCGACCCCAGGGCCACAGTGCCGCCAGAAGGTTTGGGTCAGTTTAAAAATCCTGACCCCAACGGGACTTGAACCCTCGACCTTCCGGCTTGTAGCGCAGTGCCTTAACCACTACGCTACGGCGTGCCCCAAGTAAAGTGATCCCACAACAGGCCCGGAGGCCCTTGGGGTAGTAGGAGGTTAAGGCTCCCACTTTTTCTAGACAATCGGCACTTTATGTCAGCCGGGTAGTCAGCCCTGCGTGACGGCCGCCTTTACCCCCAGAACAAATGTCTGGTACTCATTTCCATTAGAGGCTGAGTCGACCCCAGGGCCATAGTGCCGCCAGAGGGTTTGGGTCAGTTTAAAAATCCTGACCCCAACGGGACTTGAACCCTCGACCCTCCGGCTTGTAGCTCAGTGCCTTAACCACTACGCTACGGCGTGCCCCCAGGAAGATTGGATAGGAAAGTTGAAAGAGAGAATTGGTATAGGAAAAGGAAAAAAATACCAATTAGGTCAAATACTCACCAAGCTGATAAGTGTGAGTAGCCCTTATATATAAGCATGATTACAGTCCAGTTCTGGTAACTGTAGGCATGTGGCAGAGTGGGGGAGGGAAGTAGTAGCCATGCAAAAAACATTTTCTTATTAATAATAATTTATTTATATACAGAATTTTAATGTTTACACATCTTTCTGTGCCTAAAGTTTTATTTTTCTTCTCCACTCGTCTCTCTCCATCCAATCCATGTCCTCCAGTCCTCTTGCTCTCATTCCAGTTGTTATTATTTAATAACAAACTGACTTATACACCTCACTGATAGTATTCTTTTAACAATTAATAAATGTAATTATTTATGAAAATAATATTAAGATTAACAAATATTTTCTTTTGTTCTGTTTTAAATATTGTATAATCGTAAAATTAGTTTCTACATTTCATTATTTTTCTTTGTTTTTTATATACATTAGACAGGGACAATTTAATATGTCTTGATTGTATACATTTTATTATTAGTTTTAGTCTTAATTTTAACTAACATTAACTGGTTGCACTATAGATCGTAATATAATAGATATTATCTTTTTGATCAAATTTTTATTTAGTATTTAATATTAGAGTTAATTGAGATTGATATATTCTGATGTAATATATGTTTGTCCTGGTGAGTGGAAGAGGAGACCACATGGCCTTAACTCCACCAGGCTAAATAAATCTTATCTAATCTATTTCCTGCATCCATGAGTTTCGAGGTCTTCCTCTCCTCCTTCTTCCAGGTGGACAGCATTCCAATGTTTTCCTGGGTAATCTTTCTTCTTGCATTCATCTTCTTAATAATAATAAAATAAATTGTTATAAAAACAACACTATTCTATAATGAACTCTCCAAACATACGAGAAAACATAAGTATTCATTAACACAGAACTAGTAGATAAAAAAATGCAACATGTAGTAACTACCGCGCTTCCAATATAAACCCGGACCGGCCTCACGGGGTTTCACCCGTCAGGCAGCGCTCTCTCCTCGTCCGCTTTTCACTCTGCTAGCCGCTCGTCCTTGAACTAGTCAGTTTACTATCGTTCGACAAGATGAGACATCAGCTGACATTAGAGCAGCGCATTTATATGTGTAAATGTTATTATAAATACGAATCAGCTCGTCGCGTTCGCAAGGAATTTATTCGGAACTTCCCTGGACAACTACCTCCTTCCAGATCGACAATCCATGATCTTGTGACTAAAAAAATAAGAAACATATGCGAAGGCGTACGGTTCTCACTGAAGAAAAATTAGACGAAATTGGCGAAAATTTGGAATGTTCACCACAAAAATCAATACCGAAATTAGCACAACAAGTTGGGATTTCAGTATCTTCTGCACATACAGCAACAAAATTGTTAAAACTCAAACCTTACAAGTATACACGTGTTCATTGTCTAAACCAAGGTGATCCCATAGCACGTGTGTGGGAGGACATTTCCAGCATTTTCTATAAGGTAAGAAACAGTTCAAGGATGGGTGGCAGGCAGGGTGAATTGCGGGAGGAAGAGACAGCACTGCGTGCTGGGTGAAACTCCGTGAGGCCGGTCTGGTTTTATATTGGAAGCCCGTTATTATGTTTCCAAAACTGAGTGTAATTGCTGGCAGTAGCTGCAACTTGCCCTCCCCTCTTACCGCACTATACAACATAGACCCTTTAATAGCGGCTACAGAAGCCAGAACTGAACTATACTAACAGCTGCACCAGGAGAAGGTGAGGGATTGGACACTAAGCTCCTGTCCAGGTTGGTTCCTTCAACCCTTCGATGGGAGGGATTAAAGGGTCTCCTCCCTATGAAAGACAGTAGCCCTTCCACAGATTTGTAAAAGTGTCCAGCCATCCTGCTAAATAGTTGAGTGCAAGAGAGCAAATGATTTCATTGTCAAGTGCTTGACTTTACATACCAACCAACCATATACATACAAATATTCAAAATATGCTAACCACCTATTCCAATTTAATCATTGTTTCGATCCAAATTTTGAAATTTTACATGTTTGTGATAAGGGTAAGAAGTTGGACCTTTTGGAGGTTGTAGAAATAAATAAATTGAAAAGTAGTAATAAACTGTTCAATTCTCAACTTGATTTGAATGAATCGCCTTTGTTAAATTAAACAATTTAAATAAATTATTATTGTATTGTTGCTTAGATCAGTTGATATGTAATATAATAGCACAATTCATAATTTGTTAACATGTCTGAAGAAGGTACAGTGTACCGAAACAGCTGTCACTGAATTATATCTTAATAAATATGAAAATCAAATAAAACTAAGTTTTATTTTTATTTAATTAATACATATACATACATACTAAGTAAGACATTATAAGTGTTGGCAATGTTTCTTATTTGGTATTTTGTCCAGTATGGGACCGGTGCCTACCCAGCATCATGAGGCATTTGGGTAGCTACAATAAGTAGCAGTTCCAGGTTGAGAAAACCAGGTATAATGGCTGGGGGACTCAACATGCTGACCATATGTCACCCATACACTGGCTAGATGACCATCTCCCTCTCTGATTGACACATGTGGATGTGAGGCCAGCAGCCAGCTGGTAGGCTAAGGGCCTTCTAGGCCTGTCACACTATGGAATTATCATTATTAATATTTCTTATTGCTGATGAATGCATTGTGTGATAAACTGTAACTGTGACCGGTCAATTTGCTCATCATCTGGTATCCGGTGTCCATCGATGGGCTTTAGATGTATTTGTAAGTAAAAATCAGGCCAAGTGGCAGGAGGTCCTAGAAAATCCTTCCTTTTCAATAGTCAGTGGTATTTTGCTATTTCCAATAAGTGTGGTTTTATTTAGGTTTTCTAGATCCATTAACACAAGTGCTAGTTTAGTATCTCATTAGTTCATTACCACGATCCATTTCCTCATTAAGCATCATCAACTAACTCGCTGGCACTTGTGGTCAGTATCTTCATAGAATTTAAATCAATAACTTGTGCTTGAAATACAGAAAGATCTCTCTTTAACATTGACGTCCCCACACTTGCAGAACCTGAATTATTGTGAAACAGACAACAGCTTTGGAAAAATAAATCTACTGGAATATGAACCTGGCAATGTAAATGGAACTATAATTTGAAAATAATTAGTTGTAATAAACTAAAGTTATACTCCTAGGTGTGACAAACTGCTGACCTTAAATACACAATATGTCAACCATAAAAATAGATTATCATTCAACCAGGATGAAGATGACATGTAGTCAGCATGTCGAGACCCCTAGCCTTTGCACATGATTTCTTTTTTAAACCTGAAGCTTTACTTATTGAATTGAAGCTATCCAAAATCATCAATAATGCATCAGACATCGGTCTCTTACATCTACCAAAATTCTGTGAAAAATATTTTTTCTCCTTATGGGACTTGAACTAGCGCATGCTCCATATCACTACGCCGGGGGCGTGACGGCCTAGACCGCTGGACTACGATATGGGAAATATTGGATATTCATCTGTTCAAATCTTTTTTTTTTTTCTTTAAGGGAGTGAAAATTCTGAGTAGGCTATAAAGAGAATAAAACTGTGGGTCCCGTATTGTAGGTTCATGACACGTAAAAGGATCCAAAGTCTCAAACAAAAGGCAATCTGAGCAAAATATGTCAGTCCTTTCACGCTCAAGTTTGAATTGTTTAGAACGGTTTAGAATATGTTCTCTATGTTTATAATAAAGAAAAAAGAACGTCGTCGAACAAATTGCCAAATGTTTATAAGAAGTAAATGTTGGCTATACTGTGATCTCAGAAAAAGAAATGGGGGAGAATTTTTATCATATATTTTCAAAATATCTCCGATGGATGCGGCGGTTTTGAGATTAATTTAAACAAGCCTTTAATTTGTCTTAAATATGTTGCCACATGATACTATTTCTGATATAGTTATATTATAATGTTATCAATGATAAACTAGAAAAATGGACTTATTTAATTCATAAAAGAGAAAGGAATTTATATATTCAATAGTTGGTTTACCTGGAAGTAAGGTATGTATTTTTTGTGTAAATGGAAACCGTCTAGAAAAACTGTCCTCGGACGCCGTCCATCTTTATGAAAGAGAAATTTTGGAATCTTTTGAGGGGATTCGTATTTTGTGGGTTGGCATATTAAAATAATGAGCAAAATTTTGAAAATACATACGATTCCTAAAGGTATCAATATTATGGGATCCGTAGAAAATGAAGAAACAATCATGCCTGACGATTTGATAAAAATTGACGCATTCAAAGATTGGTTAGAGCCTGTTCAAGAAGATCAATATAAGGCAAGATGTTTGGTTTGTAATGTTATACTAAATTGCAACAAAAATGAATTGACAAACCATGCATCAGGAAGTGGACACCAATCTGCAATACAAAATATAAGGAAAAGAAAAGCTGTAGAGCTGAGACAGGTGATTGGTAAGGTTATTGTTAAAGTAAATATTTTTTATATTTAGATTAATAATATTCAGACTTCATTTTGTGAAAATCAGTTTTAATTTTGGTGATATTTCATGTACACTATAATAAATCACTTTATTCTGATAAATTACGATTTTTACTATAAAAATTGCAAACATTAGAAATAACTCTCAATATGACCTATGGAGAAATCACACTTCATGAATTTTTCTAAATCCTACAGATTAGTAGTGCATATGCGCAGTTGTTATGAACTTGGGTGGGGTTGTACAAGACCAGCTTTTCACTTACGCGACTTATGCCATTTTTGATGTAATTTAAAGTATTACGAAGTGTTGATGATACCATTTACCTCTGGGATTTAACCATCGTCAAAATATTGAAACCTATCATGAAATGAAGTAGTGGAAATATGATTTTACATTGTAACCGTCAGACATGTTGAATGTTCCATAGAATAACAGATATGAAGAGGTCATTTATGTTATGTATTAAATCAGATTTAAAATGCAAGGAAACTAAAAGCTAACCAAACCTAAATCATTGGATGGAAACTAAATCAATTACTCTAACGTAGGTGAATTCCAGGGAACGTCCTTTTTATTAATTTAAGCTGTTAAATATGTAAAAGACAAATTCGGACATAATTTGTTGAAGCCACTGATATGCTGTATCGGTGGTATATCTGTGGTCATCGGTGGTGTATCTGTGTTCATCGGTGCTCATCGTTGTGATAATCGGTGGTTTATCGCTGGTTAGAAGTAAGAACTGTAGTAACCTTCGTGGTCATGACAGGAAATAGTCCCACTTTATTTTCATATTTACGAGAAAATAAAGAAATGATAATAACTTTCCCAGATTGAAATACGTTAAATATAGTATTTGATTAATATGTATGGCAATTATGTACTGTTAAAGTGCGTAAATAAAAAGGCACTGTTCTTCCACCCGTCCTGAACTTGCTCCATAGATGGTGGACTATCTGTGCAGTTGGCATTGCTAACCTTCGTAATAAATTTCCTAACATGCTTTTAAACATGATTGTACACTACACATAATTTGTAACCTAACTAAAGTAAATCATTTACATATTATGGCTGAAGTTTCCATTAAGTGCAGTGAGAAATTTTTCCAAGTCCCAGGCAGATACCATGCACATGTGCCAATAGGTTTTTATTTTCAGATTATTTTCCATCATTTACAATAAATTTTGGATAAGGTGTACTTACCGTCGCACATAAATTCTTCTAAGTTCTATAGAATCCCAGTGCGCATGCGCTAGTGCTTCATGTAATCCCAGAAAGATAAATACAACCTCCAGCAGTTGGCGGTATATGTATGTGAAATTAGTATGACCAACATTGATACAAAATTCCCAGAACTTGTCTAAATATGTATAATTAACACGAAATGAACTAGTGGAAATATGATTTTACGTGGTAACCGTCCGACATTTTGAATTTTTCATAGAATAACAGATATGAAGAGGTAATTTATTTTATGTATCAAATCACATTTAAAAAGCAAGGAACCTAAAAGCTAACCAAACCTAAATCAATTACTGTAACACAAATCAATTACTCTAACGTAGGTGAAATCCAGGGAACGTGGAAGTGATGTTGGCAACATCTGGAGTATTTTGGGTTGTTGATGGTGGCAACGTTGGAACAACATAGGAAGAGGAGGGAAAATAGCAGAAAGTAGCAAGTAAGCAATGTAGCACGATCATGTTTTATGTAAATATATAAATATAAAAAAAGATCGTTGCAACATTGGAAGATGTTTTAAACGTGTTCAAAAGTGTTTAGTGCATCAGTGGCATAAGAAATAAGATTGAAAATTTTGTGTGACGGTTTGTACACCACACCCTAAATTTTACATTTCTTTTAACAATTATTTCAATATATTTTACTATGATATTTAACTATATACATAACATGAAGACGTGGCAACCATATTGATTTTAACGCAAGTTCCAGTGCAGTCAACATTGAGTATGTACTTCAGAACTTGCTATTTATTTTTGGGTGTTGCATTCTTTCACAGGTTAGAGTGCTTATATTATGTTAGGTTAGCTTTAAGGTTGGTCTTTTACAGGTTAGATTAATTAAATTGTGTTAGGTTAGCTTTTAGGTTCAGCAAATTGTAATGTCAGCAAAAATCTGTTGCCTATTGGGATACCCATACCTTTGCAGCTTTGTTTCCATTTCATTAATATAAATTCTACATAAATATTAAATAAAATTGGTGATAGACTGCATCCTTCTTTCAATCCCTTTGTGGTTTTTATAGGATTAGATATTATATTTCCAATTTTAACATAAGCAGAGTTATCTTTATAAATTTGTTTAATAATTTCTATTAGGTTTCTACCAATATTGTATTTCTCTAATACTTCCCATAATTTGTTTCTTGGAATTGAGTCATAAGCTTTCTCTAAATCTATCATTGTCAAATAGATTTCTTCTCCAACTGCAGTCCGTTTTTCAATTAACTGTTGGATTGTAAATATATTGTCAACACATGACCTTCCCGGTCTGAATCCATTTTGATCTTCGTATTTTACACGCTTTATATTAGCTTGACCTGTATCTATCTATGTAACTGAATCTTTTAACGCGATTTTCACCTACTTAAAATCATTGCATTGACTTGAAACTTTGTATACTTGTAAAAAGACCCATGCCAATACAATAATTTCATATTTTGTTTCTAAAATCCTGGCCAGAATCATCAGAAAATCAAAAAAAGTGTTTTTGTATCTATGTTACGGAATTTTTTAACACGATTTTCACCTACTTAGAAACATTGGATCGACTTGAAATTTTGTATACTTGTAAAGGACCCCTGACAATACAATAATGTCATACTTTGTTTCTAAAATTCTGGCCAGAATCATCAGAAAATCAAAAAAATGAAAACTGGTATAATAGGTTGCGGACTTGTTGACTTTTTAGTCAATCGTTGTAACAGCTGAGTTGGTAGAGCGGTGAACTCTAGTGGTATATAATTTCAGTAATCTATAGGTCGCTGGTTCAAATCCGGCTGGGAGATTTTTTTTTAGAAGAGTATTACTTTTAGCTCATACTACAATAGTATTGAATTTAAAGATATTTACATTTTTATCTTCTTCTTCTTCCTTCCAAGTATTAGGCCAAGGCCTGTTACGATCCTATAGAAAATTTTCCCTCCAGCATTTGAGGGAAATTCTCGTATAAGACTTGAAAGCATAATAATAGTCCCTTCGATTGGTTGCTGGCCAAAGGAATCTTATTCTGTAAAATATCAAAAATCAAAAAAATGAAAACTGGTGTAATAGGTCACTTTTTAGTCAGTCATTGTAAGAGCTCAATTGGTAGAGTGGTGAACTGTAGTGGTATATAATTTCAGTAATCCATAGGTCGCTGGTTCAAATCCGGCAGGAATGATTTTTTTTTCAGAAGAGTATTACTTTTAGCTCATACTACAATAGTATTGAATTTAAAGATATTTACATTTTTATTTTATTCTGTAAAATATTAAAACTAAAAAATAAATAATAGTTTTAAAAAACTGAATCAACACGCTTTATTAGAAAACCGTACTAAAAAATTAAAAATAATTTTAATTTCCAACACGCTTGGGATAAAATTAAAGTGGTCAACAAAAAAATCATCTCCAACACATACAGAATAAAACGAGTTATCAACAAAAAGAAAATCATTTTACCATCAAAAGTGTGGGGTGCTTTTTATGATTTTTACATTTTCTTCTTAGAGACTTTACTTTTACCAATATCTGTTTATTATCAAATATATTAATTGATATAGAGCACCCCATGGTTTACATATTTATCACTTCTTACCAAATAACAAATTTTATTTGAAGAGGAGAGTGTACACCTGAATCTGGATTTGGCAGCGCGCGGGAGTTCACATAGTAAAGGAAAGAAATAATGTGCATTTGAATCAAAATGCCTGGTAACTTAGTGGTGAAGAGCACTGGTGTACAGAACCAGAGACATTGGGCTCAAATCCTGATTCAAGCATATATTTTTCTGACGATTTTATTATTAATTTAACACTTCTCGTTGAAGGATCCTTCAATGAGGTGTTAAATTAATAATAAAATCGTCAATAGAAGCCCTACTGGCTTTATAAAGTAGTGTGAAATTCCCAATAAATGTCTTCTTAACTAAGAAGCCGCCGTTTGCAAAGATAGAAGCTATATGGTTTCAAGCATTTGGTGCAAGGGAATTACAATGTATATAAGAGAAAAATTTGCGTCTAGATCACAACTCGCCTCGGTACTTCAGTTGGTAGAGCACTTGGCCCAGAAAGCCAAGGGTCCTGGGTTCGAGTCTCAGTCTAGGCGAAAATTTTTCTCTTCAAATATAATATATTTTTCTCTTCAAATAACATTTTCATATACAGGGTGGACCGCTCGAATGGACCTAATTTCAATTGCTTGTTACTGGCAAACGGTTGAAGATAGAAACTTAAAACAACGTTCATATTACAGAAAAACTCACCAAGTTTTGATATCCAGATCACCACATCTCTATATGAGCCCCAGCAGTCACTGTGACGATATCAAAGCGATGAACAATTTCTTGCCAAGTACGTTGGAGTATGTCTTCTGGAATGTTCTCAATAGCCTCTATGATGCGCTCACGAAGATCACGAAGGTCTTTGACTGGGGTGGTGTAAACTTTATCTTTGACATAGCCCCAGAGAAAGAAATCCAGTGGTGTTTAAATCGGGAGATCTCGGGGGCCACGCGATTGGTCCTCCCCTACCAATCCAACGGCCAGGGAAAATGTTGTCCAAAGTCGTACGAACTTCATTGGACCAGTGGGGAGGAGCACCATCTTGCTGGAAAACGATGTTAGGCTGCAGTTGTTCAATTTGTGGAAAGAAGAACTGCTCCAGCATGTCAAGATATGTGGTACCACGAACAGTTTTCTCGGCGAAGAAAAACGGTCCAATGACCTTATTATGTGACAAACTGCACCAAACATTCATCTTCGGACTATCACGAACATGCTCTTGAATAGCGTGAGGATTCTCCGATCCCCAGATCCGCACATTATGCCGGTTTACCTTGCCTGACAAATGGAAAGTGGCTTCGTCCGAGAAGAAAATCTTGGTCATGAAGTCAGGATCAGCGCCGAGACGGTCCAGCATCGTATTGGCGAATTCCACTCGTTTCGGCATGTCATTCGGCTCCAGACGTTGCACTAACTGCACTTTATATGCGTGCAGTTTGAGGCGTTTGTGGACAATCCGTTGTAATGTCGATTTTGGTATTTGAAGTTCCCGCGAAGCTCTTCTTAATGACTTCCGGGGGCTTCGCTCAAATGCGGCTTGAACATTTGCTACCATTTCATCGGATGCTCTGCGACCACCACCATGCTTCTTCAACACAGATCCTGTAGCTAATAATGTATCACGCCACTTCTTTATGCTTCTAGCAGTTGGAGCATCACGGTTAAACACACGCCGGAACTCCCTTTGAACTCTAATGATTGATTTAAACTCCGCATACCACAAAACAGCTTGCGCTTTCATCTGCGGAGTCGCCATTTTCACAAACAATTAAATCTAAGAACGAGAAACGTATCTTTGTGCCATCTACCGACAGGATTCGAAACTTGGTGAGTTTTTCTGTACTATGAACGTTGTTTTAAGTTTCTATCTTCAACCGTTTGCCAGTAACAAGCAATTGAAATTAGGTCCATTCGAGCGGTCCACCCTGTATTAATTGATAAAGAGCACCCCACTCTTTTGATGGTAAAATTATTTATCCCAAGCATGTTGAAAATTAAAATTATTTTTCATTTTTTTACTTCGGTTTTCTAATAAAGCGTGTTGTTTTAGTTTTTTAAAACTATTATTTATTGTCTTTAATATCTTTTTGTAACTTCATTAAACAATAATACGCAAATAGGTAATAACTTACAGTTATACGTGATTGGTTTCTACTGCCATCCGACATCTTTTAAATAAATTGGCATCTGAAATTCAGTTTCTCCAATTTAAAAAGAAATAAATATTCTGTAAACCAGTGAAATGGGACTATAATGTGACATGCTAAGGAATTTGTTTAGTTCATGCAGTTCATTGGTAACACATTTTTATTTGATTAGATTGTTGTTATTTACTTAATACAATGTTAATCTGCTTGCACTTTGCAGGTAAAGTGAACATGACTAATGCCTCAGGAAGTGGTGGACCACCTCGTAAAATTATATTGTTGCGAAGAAATTTGTCTAACAGCGTGAAATGTGAGGTGGTCAGGGAAGCAGTGAAGTAAGTTACAGAACTGTATTATATATATATATATATATATATATATATTTTTTTGAGTTGTTTCTTGACTCACCTCATACTTCTTAACTCCCTTGCATAGAAGTATGAGGTGAGTCAAGAAACGACTCGACAAAATTAAAATAAACGTCATAGTGTTACTTATTTTAGGAATTCTCACTATGAGGTATATTCATTAAGGTAGAATATTTTTTATCACTCACCTCATATTGTTCTTCTTATTTGATTATAAACTAGTTTCGGAACATAATTTCTGTTCCATCCTCAGTATCGTCATGACCGTTGTTGTGTCGTCTTGAAGAGACGGAAAGCTGACGATAAAACAGAATTGTTTTGAAACATGTCCAAGAACAAATCAACATTAATATTGAGGTAAGATGTCCAGACCAAAAATAATATAATTAACATACTGATACTGAGTTGACAATGCTGGACTGTGGGTGCAAATAATATCCCGCAAGAAAGCTCAAAACTGTGAGTAATGGGAGGGGAGAAAGAGAGAGATAGAAAATAGAGACAGGCAAGAATGCAGGGAGGGAAATAATTTACCGAGGGAGGAACGGAATTAGTGTTTAGTTCGCATTTCTTACGGGGTCACAGATCCGTTGGTCCAACTATAGCAGCTAGCAGTTTACATTTTTTAATATGTTGTAGATTAATGATTATTTTATTTAATATTGTGTTTTCTTAAATTATTAGCAAGTGTATTTTACATCATCATCATCATCATCATAGTACATTCACAAATTTAGGCCATTTGTTGACCTGTTTCGGCCTCAAGAGAAACACCATCCAAAAGTCTTTTGAGTGGACGTCCTGGTCTTCTTCTTCCTGTAGGTTGATATCTTAACATTTGTTTGGGTATTCTGTGATCTTCCATTCGATGAACATGTTGCATCCATCTTGACTTATAATCAGAAATTTTGTTTTCTAAAGGTTCCATGTGTAATTGTTCTAAGATGTCTTCATTTTTTTTGTGATCTAGTAGTGTGTATCCTGCAGTCCTCCGAAAATATCTCATTTCAGCAGATCTAAGTCTCTGTATATCCTGTTTCAACGTCCATACTTCGCTACCATACAAAAGAGTTGGAAGAGCCAGTGTTTTATACACTTTCAGTCTTGAATGCTTTTGCACTAACTGTGGCTTGAAGATAGAATTTATTAACCCTAAAATTCTTAAAAATTTAGATATTTTTGCATTTACATCCTTTTCTTCTTCATATGAGATATTGCATCCTAGATATGTAAAATTATTCACCTGCTCCAAAATTTTATTGTACAGTACAATTTTACTTCTGACAGGATCTACACCTTGAAATGCCATAATTTTTGTTTTTTCTGTAGATATCTTTAATCCATATTCTTCTGTAATTTTGTTAAGTTCATACAGACCTTTCTGTAGGTCTGTATTTTACATAAAGTGATAAATGTTATTACAAAAATTAATAAAACATTTTTTTTTTACAAATAATAGAAAATAGTAATATAGGGTCTTTCATATATTTTACACAAAAAATGCAATAATTAAGTCAAAAATGCATTGAAATAATTTTTTTTTTTCATCTACATACACTCCTATGTAAGTGTGGAAAATTATATCAGGCATATGTCCACTTCCACAGGCAGTTGCTCGGTCTATGAAGTTCATGATGGCCCTTTCACAGACATCTCTCTTTACGTTGATGATGACACATTGAATTTCTTCCTTAAGTTGGAGAACTGTTTGTGGTTTGTTCAAGTAGACTTTGGACTTCACATAACCCTATAAAAAAGAAGTCACATGAAGTAAGGTTACAAAATCTTGGAGGCCATTCCAAGTTGCCACAAATTGAGATCACAGACTGAGGGAATTTTTCATGGAGCAGGGTTATTTTCTTGCAGGATGTGTGACAGGTAGACCTGTCCTGCTGAAATCACCAGAGCAGGCCATAATTTGTTTCTGGTCATTTCACGATAATGCTCACCTTTAACTGTTACTGCATAACCATTGGAACTTCATAGACCAAGTAACAGCCTGTGGGAGGTGGACATATGCCTGATATTAAGTTATGTAGGTAGGAAATAACACTATGAGGTTTATTTTAATTTTGTTGAGTTGTTTCTTGACTCACCTCATACTTCTTAACTCCCTTGCATATCTAGATTTCGTCACTGTATTTGTGACATTCTCAATGCTGTTCACGTTCACAACTGACGTTCATTGGACGTTTTCAGCAGACCAAATATCTTAATTATTGGTGTAGTAACTCCTAACAAAGGAGAGGCTAAATCCCAACATTGGGCTGTTACACCATTCTAGATAGATACTTTTCTTGGTATGGTATCTATTTTCTGTTCTTTAGGTCCATGCATTTTTAAGTGCCTCAATTGTAAATTGAATTTACTGTTTTAACTCTATGTGAAATGTGTTTTTTTTACAGTGAAGAAACAGAAAGTGACATCAATTTAAAAGTGATTTCACCACTGTCGTTAGAGAAGACGCTACAATTGAATGAAATTCAGTTGGCACAACAACGTAAACGGAAATCATTTCGCTTGGAATGGTTAGACATTCCAGAATTTAAAGATTGGTTGAGTCCAGACCCAGACAGCCCGTACAAAGCTCGTTGTCTTGCATGTAATACAATTCTGAATGCAGGGAAGAGCGAGCTTGAGAAACATGCTGCAGGTGCTAAACATGAAAAAGCCGTGGAAGCTTTGAAACGAATGGTCCTCGAACAAACAAGCATGGGATGATCCTAATGATATAGAAGAAGAAGGTAAACTGTTTTTTTTTATTTTAAAAATACAATATGAAGTAGCATTAAGAGGTTTCGTTAATATAATAAAGTTGGCAATTTTTTACATTATGAGGTTTTCTTAATTTAAAAAAATTGATTTTTTATTAAGAAGTTTATTTAATGATTAATTAATTAATAGTGAGTGGAGAACATATTTTAATCGACTCACCTCATACATTTAATTAATCGATTAAAATATGTTCTCCACTCACTATTAATGATATAACCTCATAATGTTTACTTCCCAATATTAATTTAAATATGATTAATTATTTATTTAACTTTTTTTATTTAACTGTCACAGGAAAAAAAAAACACTATGAGGTTTAATTTAAGAATTAAATTAATATTTTTAATACCTCACCTCATGTCCTTTATTCTTCTAGACTGCAGTTTCAGAGCTATATCTTCATCTTCAGTAGCCTCTCTTCGGTGTTATGTCGTTTCTAGGCATTTTTTTTTCCTTCTAACGGTGGACTGACATCCAAAAAAATAAGAAAGAAAAACTTGTGAATTTTGAATCTCCTGCAAATTTTGATTTGATCCAGAGATTCATTGGTCCACTGAAAGAAGGAAGAAGAAAACCGCCAAGAAACGACATAACATTAGTGAGTCACTGACTGGTCATGCACGAAAGTAGTTTTTTCGTAATATTGGCAAGAAATTACCCAGAATTCTCAGTGATAAAACCACTTCTGTTATTTTCGTCTGCTAGAGGAATGCATTTACGCTCGCATCCCGCAAATAATACCGTATACGACGTCTGCATTTCACGATATTACGCTGATTCTCCTGTTCTTCCAGTTGAATTCTTTGGTAGACTCTATCAAATTCCTCTTCTCCGCATATACCGAAAACATGGTCGAAGTCTTCAAGGTCTGACATCTTGGATAAAGCAGCAAGGTACGCGGCCAGGTTTCAAGCTACATCGGTTCCCATCGGGTTGCTCATGATTCGTTCTCTGCAAAGTCACCTCACCAGGTAGCTTAGGAATTTCGACAATTATTATCACATGAACAGATTTTTGAGTACGCAAACAATGTCTTTGGATGCAACTTTCTCAGCAGAGAACAACTTTTACGGTCTAATGCGTTCATAGATACAACCCTAAGAGGTTTCTTTTAATTATTATGAGTTAGGGATTTTGACTCACCTCATATTTTTGATTTCCTTGCAGACTATAGTTTCTTCACATTTTTGTGTCATTGTCAATGCTTCCCAATGTTTGCCAGATAGCAGTGAGCTTTGTTCCATCTAGCAGCCTCTTAAACAAGAAAACTTTAACTTTTAAATGGAAATCAACACTATATTTATAGCCAGTAAAGCTAAGATTCAATGTTTAATACTAAATCTTGACTTTAAATGTAGTGTTGATTTCCATTTAAAAGTCTTCTTGTTTAAGAGGCTGCTAGATAGGGTTAGTGGAACGAAGCTCACTGCTATCTGGCGTGTGGGAATTGTATTAGTGTAAGAGAAAAATCTATGTATAAATCAAGATGCCTAACAGCTTAAATCATTGAAGCACTGGTGTACAGAAATAGAGATATTGGGTTCTAATTGTCCACCGCTGTGGTCTCGAGGTAGTGTGCTGCCTTGTCATGCAGCGGGCCCGGGTTCGATCCCCGGTCGGGGCAGTTTTTCTGGGTGAGGTTTTTATCGGGGTTTTTCCTCACCTGTAAGACAAATGTCAGGAAAACTTTAAGGCCCATCATATGGCCATCATCCTTATCATTATCATCATCATCATCCTTCACCGGTGTGGAAAGCAATGGGAAGCTACCACACCTACACAATTCCCTAGTAAAGCTGCAAGCATAGCATGAAAATGCTATGATTGCAATGAAGGACCTGCATTCGGGCAGAATTACTATGGATGGGTTTTAATTCTGATTTAGGCATATATTTTTCTCAGGTTTTTTTTGAGACTGGTAACATCTTACCTCAAATTAATGTTGATTTATTCTCGAACATGTTTTGATATAATTTAAGGTAAGATGTTTCCAATCTCATACAAAAAACTTGATTAATAGAACCTCAAAATATTATTTCCTAAAATAAACCATTATATATTTTTCTCTTCAAATTTAATGAGATTAGGGGTCGTATCTATGAATGCATTAGATCATAAAAGTCGTTCTCAGCTTGTACTCTGCTGAGAAAGTTGCATCCAAAGACATTTTTGCATACTCAAAAATTGTTCATGTGATAATAATTGTTGAAATTCCTAAGCTACCTGGCGAGGTGACTTTGCAGAGAACGAATCGTGAGCAAACCGATGGTAACCAATGTACTTTGAAATCTTGCTGCTTTATTCAATATGTCGGACCTTGAAGACTTTGATCATGTTTTCGGTATATGCGGAGAAGAGGAATTTGATAGTCTACCAAAGAATTCAACTGGAAGAACAGGAGAATCGGCGCAATATCGCGCGACACAGACGTCGTCGTATACGGTTTTATTTGCGGGACGCAAGCGTAAATGCATTACTCTAGCAGACGAAAATAACAGAAGTGGTTTTATCGGTGAGAATTCTGGGTAATTTCTTGCCAATATTACGAAAAAAAACTACTTTCATGCATTACGAGTCAGCGACTCACTAATTCGAACTTTACACATGCTCACGGAAAACTCAGCTCATCAGAGACTAATGTATTTGCATGCGGCCCATAGTGTTTACTTCCTTAAAATATTAAATAGTTTAATAACTAAGAATTAAATTAATATTTTTAATACTTCACCTCATATCCTTTATTCTTCTAGACTGCAGTTTCGGAGCTGTATCTCCATCTTCAGTAGCCTCTCTTTGACTAGTGTTATGTCGTTTCTTGGCGGTTTTCTTCTGCCTTCTATCATATTATATTATTGCATTTTGAACTAATGATGGGTAATTGGGATGTTTTTCAGACGATGAAGATCTGTATGAAGCAGGAGTAAGTATTGGAACACAAACTGTTTTAGATGGGTAAGTGTTAGTCTCTTACTTTAAGAGAGGAGAAAACATATGAGTATTTTAGAATACAACTCTTAGGAAAAGTTTGAGACTAGAGAGACGGACAGACAATTGAATGGAAGAAAGTTGCTGTTAGTGAGCTGTATAATCTCTTAGCCACGTCCTAGCACAGTTAGTTAAGGCAATTTGCTACATGCTGGAAGATTGCAGGTTTGTCTCATGGTGGGGGTCAGCTAATGACAAATGAGGGAAATTTTGAGGAAGTGGCTAAATTCAAATACCTAGGAACAATAATCACAAACAGGAATGAGATGCACAAAGAAATTAAATATAGGCTCAATTCTGGAAATGTGTACTATTATGCATTGCAGAGACTCTTGGTGTCCCATCTCCTTTCAAAAAACGTTAAACTGAAAATATATAAAATTATTATTCTACCATTTATATTATATGGATGTGAAACATGTACTCTTTAAGGGAGGAAAGGAGATTACGAGTATTTGAGAATAAAGTACTTAAGAACATTTTTGGACCAAAGAGAGATGAACAAATAGGAGAACAAACGGAGAAGACTACATAACAATGAACTACATGGTCTTTATAGGAAGCCAGATATAATAAGAACAGTTAAGTCTCGTAGACTGCGATGGGCAGGACATGTTGCACGTATGGGGAATGAAAGACTTGCATAGAAGCTTCTTGTAGGAAAGCCAGAGGGAAAATGCCCAATTGGTAGACCAAGGACGAGGTGGGAGAATAACATTAACTATGATTTGAGGGAAGTAGATTATACAGGGAATGATTGGAAAGGATTAGTTCAGGATAGGGATGTATGGAGAGCTGATGTCCGTGCGGCCATGAACCTATGGGTTTGATAGTGCCAGTGAGTAAGTAAGTATAAAGTTTTAGAAGAGAAAAATTATACGCTCTAGAGAACCAAGGGTCCCGGGTTCAAGTCTCGGTCTGAGAGTATAATTTTTCTCTTCTAATATGATTTATCCATCTTGAGATGTATGAAATTAATAATAAAAACATCAAACTCCAACTGTTGAAATTTTGCCATTACCACCATCTTCCAAACTGCCATTTGGTGCCAATTTTTATGAACTTGGAGATTAAAATTTGCTTGCTGGGAACTTAAAAATTCATGTATCTTACACAAGATGGGATCGGAAAAGGAACACAGATATCTTAAAAGAATTGAAGACTACACCAATTTTGGAATATATTAAACAGTACCAACTAAATTGGAAACACCATCTTGAAAGAATGAGTTCAAATCGGATCCCCAAAGCTGTTTAATTGTATACCAAGAGGACGAAGATCACTGGGCCGTCCTATGAAACGCTGGAGGGAAAATTTTCTTTAGGATCGTAACAGGTCTTGGCCTAATACTTGGAAGGAAGAAGAAGAAGTATCTATATTTGTTCTTCTGAATGTATATCTTTTCCCAAACTGTTAATTCCAATTAATTGGGAAAAGATATATATTCAGAAGAACAAATATAATTCCATGAATTCTGAAATTTCCAGCGAGCAAAATTTATTCCCCAAGTTCATAAAATCCGCACCAGATGGCAGTTCAGAATATTGTGGTAACAGCAAAATTTCAACAATTGTAGGTTGACTGATGGTGAAGGCAAAAGCCTTTGGAACCGGTATTGTGAAAACACGGAACTTTATGAGATAAGTTGTAAAAACATTTTGTCCAACTCAGTTGCATAAAGAGCGATAGTCACTACAATCTTTCCTGGCAGCTGGTATGTATTTCGATTTCTTCTCATTAACATTTAAATATATTTTGTTTGGCACTTCTAGAAAATTAATAAAAATGTCCTTCATTCATACAGAGTGTTCCAAAACTTTGTTCAAATTAATACAGGAGGTAGAGAACATCAAAACAAATATATTTCGATAAGGAACATATGGTCTCAGAAGTCAACTTGTAACGTTAGAGAATATTTTATTAATGGTGCTGACGTAAGCTGTTGTGTCAGCCGAGGTGGCTTGGCTGCCCAGATCATCTGACCTCACGTGTCTGGATTTCTTCCTCTGGGGGCATATCAAGCAGCTGACGTGCGAAATTGTTGTGGAAACAGAAGAAAACCTTGTCGCTAAAATTGCCGTTGCTGCTGGGACCATTGCGGACATGCCAGGAATTAAAATTCATCGGAGAACATATTGTTTAAACAACTCACCTCATAGGATTCATGCTTCCACGATATCGCGATTTCAAACATAGTCATGTTCATCTTCAGCCATAACTCCAACTGACGAAATTCTTCGGCCGTCAGCTATTCTATTGTTGCCATCTTCAGTGCTGCCATCTATGGTTGAATTTATGAACTTTGAAATCAATGCAATTTCGTTAGGGATATCAAAATTCATTGATATATTTTTGATATCCCTAACGAAATTACATTCATTTCGAAGTTCATAAATTCAACCATAGATGGCAGCACTGAAGATGGCGACAGTAGAATAGCTGACGGCCGAAGAATTTCGTCAGTCGGAGTTATGGCTGAAGATGAACATGACTATGTTTGAAATCGCGATATCATGGAAGCATGAATCCTATGAGGTGAGTTGTTTAAACAATATGTTCTCCGATGAATTTTAATGATTATACGTCATAATGTTTACTTCCCAACATTAATTTAATATAATGCTAGGAATCTTCGAACGAATACGACAATCATTGATCAGAACTACTGTATGCATACAAGCTAATGGTCGTGCATTCAAGCAATTCGTGTGATGCTACTGCTGTAATTAGCATGTTAAACTATATTTGAAGAGAAAAATTTTCGCCTAGACCGGGACTCGAACTCGGGACCCTTGGCTTTCTGGGCCAAGTGCTCTACCAAGTGAGCTACTGAGGCGAGTTACGATCTAGACGCAAATTTTTCTCTTATGTACATTGTAATTCCCTTGCGCCAAATGCTTGAAACCATAGCTTCTATCTTTGCAAATGGCGGCTTCTTAGTTAAGAAGACATTTATTGGGAATTTAACACTACTTTATAGCCAGTAGGGCTTCTATTGACGATTTTATTATTAATTTAACACTTCTCATTGAAGGATAAATTATATTTGAAGAGAAAAATTTTCGCCTAGACCGGGACTCGAACTCGGGACCCTTGGCTTTCCTGGCCAAGTGCTCTACCAACTGAGCTACCGAGGCGAGTTACGATCTAGACGCAAATTTTTCTCTTATGTACATTGTAATTCCCTTGCGCCAAATGCTTGAAACCATAGCTTCTATCTTTGCAAATGGCGGGCTTCTTAGTTAAGAAGACATTTATTGGGAATTTAACACTACTTTATAGCCAGTAGGGCTTCTATTGACGATTTTATTATTAATTTAACACTTCTCATTGAAGGATAAATTATATTTGAAGAGAAAAATTTTCGCCTAGACCGGGACTCGAACTCGGGACCCTTGGCTTTCCTGGCCAAGTGCTCTACCAACTGAGCTACCGAGGCGAGTTACGATCTAGACGCAAATTTTTCTCTTATGTACATTGTAATTCCCTTGTGCCAAATGCTTGAAACCATAGCTTCTATCTTTGCAAATGGCGGCTTCTTAGTTAAGAAGACATTTATTGGGAATTTAACACTACTTTATAGCCAGTAGGGCTTCTATTGACGATTTTATTATTAATTTAACACTTCTCATTGAAGGATAAATTATATTTGAAGAGAAAAATTTTCGCCTAGACCGGGACTCGAACTCGGGACCCTTGGCTTTCCTGGCCAAGTGCTCTACCAACTGAGCTACCGAGGCGAGTTACGATCTAGACGCAAATTTTTCTCTTATGTACATTGTAATTCCCTTGCGCCAAATGCTTGAAACCATAGCTTCTATCTTTGCAAATGGCGGCTTCTTAGTTAAGAAGACATGTTAAACTATCTTCTGTGTAAATTGTCCCTAACAATACAAGTTGACTTCAGAGACCATATGTTCCTTATTGAAATATATCTGTTTTGATGTCTTCTACCTCCTGTATTAATTTGAAGGAATAGTTTTGGAACACACTGTATATCCATCTGTTATGAAACAGGTTCCACCTGTTATTAATATTTAATTTTAGGAAGTGATATTTTGAGGTTTTAATTATATTATTTTTAGTCTGGTCATCTTACCTCAATATTAATGTTGATTTGTTCTTGGACATGTTTCAAGACAATTCTGTTTTATCGTCAGCTTGTCCAGACTGATTTGATTTATTAAGTTATGTAGGTAGAATTTGATTTATGTTGCACACCCTGGATGTTGATGTCAGCTCCATCCTGTGGTTGGCCAAAGAACCTCCAAACAAGGTCACGCTCCGTCGGTATTTCAAAATTCGTAACTATGTTTTTGTTCTTCTGAATAGAGATTTTTCCCAAATAGTCAGCCCTTTGGTACTTTCTAACTGTTTTAATAATTGAGTGTCTGAATTTATATTATGTTTTTCAGACCAAGCATGAGCAGCAACTGCAGATTTTTCTATTTCCCCATTTTTAAAATTTCTTATGTGTTCTTTGGTTCTAATTTTCAGGTTTCTTTTTGTTTTTCCTATATATATCTTTTCACAACCCATGCATTCAATAATTTATATTCTTGACTTTTTATTTTTGTTGGTTTTTATTAGTTTATTTAAACTGTAGTTATTTTTTGGTGCTAATTTAATATTAAACTTCTCAAATATCTTTTGGAATTTGTGTACCCAAGGGTGACATGTGAATTTCCTATATTTTTTCATAGGTGGTTCTTCTTTTTCAAGAGTACTTCTGTTTATCATTTTTTGTTTTTTATACTTTTTATCCTTTTATGTACCATTTTTTCATCAAACCCGTTTTCTCTTGCTACTTTTATTGTGTGTTTTTTCTCCTGTTTGGAATCTTCTTCATTTAAGGGTAAGTTTACCAATCTAAGAGTTAAACTATTAAAGTTAAACTATTAAAGGCTGCTAATTTATGTCCAATTGGATTGAACCCTGTTGATATAATAACATTTTCCATATGAGTTTCTTTCCTATGAATCCCAAATTCAATTTTTCTTTTTTTCTTCGTTTCTGACCAATTTAAGATCCAAATAAGGTATTTGTTTATTTTCTTCTATTTCTTTGGTAAATTTGATGTTTGTACTCTGTAAATTTAACAGTTTTAGGGAATCTTCTACATGTTTTTCTTTTACAATACAAATTTTTTGTTTTTTATACTTTTTTATCCTTTTATGTACCATTTTTTCATCAAACTCGTTTTCTCTTGCTACTTTTATTGTGTGTTTTTTCTCCTGTTTGGAATCTTCTTCGTTTAAGGGTAAGTTTACCAATCTATGAGTTAAACTATTAAAGGCTGCTAATTTATGTCCAATTGGATTGAACCCTGTTGATTTAATAACATTTTCCATATGAGTTTTTTTCCTATGAATCCCAAATTCAATTTTTCTTTTTTTCTTCGTTTCTGACCAATTTAAGATCCAAATAAGGTATTTGTTTATTTTCTTCTATTTCTTTGGTAAATTTGATGTTTGTACTTTGTAAATTTAACAGTTTTAGGGAATCTTCTACATGATGTTTTTATTATTGATTTAACATTTCTCACTGAAAGATAAATTATATTTGAAGAGAAAAATTTTCGCCTAGACCGAGACTCGAACCCGGGAATTACAACGTATATAAGAGAAAAATTCGCGTCTAGATCGTAACTTGCCTCGAAGCTCAGTTGGTAGAGCATTTGACCCGGCAAGCCAAAGGTCCCGGGTTCGAGTCTCGGTCTAGGCGAAAATTTTTCTCTTCAAATATAATCTTCTACATGTTTTTCTTTTACAATACAAATTATATCATCTGCTCCAAAATTTAAACATTGTGGTATGGACAAGCTGACGATAAAACAGAATTGTTTTGAAACATGTCCAAGAACAAATCAACATTAATATTGAGGTAAGATGATGAGACTAAAAATAATATAATTAAAATAACCTCAAAATATCACTCCCTAAAATTAAATATGAATTATTTATTTGTTACAGTGATGAAGTTTTATTATCTTCAATTCAAGAACAAAGTCAACAGATGGAGGTACTGAATCGCATTGCTGTATCTGTTGAAAGTTTGGCCTCGTCGATGGCAACAACTCTCGAAAGTCTTGCTAAGAATCAAGAAACATTAAATAACATATTGATGCAACTTGTTAATAAATAGTTTATTAAAGCGTTTATTGGGACTCGTGCTACTAATGTAACTGATTGTTGTGGTGACAAACACTGAAATGAATGAATTGTGTTATCAATAACTGTACACAAACAGTTCTATTATTCTTGATAAGGAATTAAAATACTTTTGTTTTATAACTTGATGCTATCAGTTTCTTTATATTGTAATTATGTTTCACATTTTTAGGTAACGAGTACTTGTACAATATAATTTAGGAACTTGCTACTTTATTTTATTTCTAGTTTATAAATTAAGTATGTTATATTTGATTATTGGTATATTGTAATAAAGTCAGTACAACATAAAACAATGTATTAAGTTGAATTCAGAAACAAAATCTAAATACCAGCCATGGTTTCAAAATTTGTTATCATTTCCCATAACAGCTTAATTATCGATACTTTTAAAATTCATGGTAAACCACAGTTGAGTTATTGAATAAAATTATAAAATTCATACCTGTTGTATAAAACATTGCAAAACATTAAAAATGTAGGCCTTTCAGAAGATAATCTTCCATCATCAGCATCTAAAATGATTTTTATATAATGAATTTGGGAATTTTTAACATTATGAGGTTCAATTCATAAGAATTAAATGAATCGTGATTTCTTCTAACCTCATACTTCTACGTTTTTTAAACACAGCACTGCAGTATCAGCGACCATTGTCACCATCCTCAGCAGTTTTCACGACTGTCAATTTTTTCTTTTGCTTCAAAAGAACGCCAGATGGCAGTTTGGATAATTACCAGCAAAAGAAAAAAATTGACAGTCGTGAAAACAAATGAGGATGGTGACAATGGTTGCTGATACTGCAGTGCTGTGTTTAAAAAAACATACAAGTATGAGGTAAGTAGAAATCACGATTCATTTAATTATTATCTAAAATGATACTGAAGATTTAAGTAGATTTTATACACCGGGTTCAGGTCGTTGGGTGTGTTCTCATTCAACATGATTGTGTTCTTTGCTTCTTTTAAGATTTCAATGTCTTCTAAGATAAAATTCAAATGAATCGTGAATTCTTCTTACCTCATATGTCTATGTTTTTTAACACAGAACTGCAGTATTGGGAAACATCATTCCCATTATCAGCCGTTGTCACGATTGTCAATTCTTCATTTTGCTGGTCATTTTCTAAACTGCCATCTGGTGTTGATTAGAAAAACTTTCTAATCAAATTTGCTTCTTCTGGAAACTCAAAATTCATGGTTCTAGTATGGTTTCTTGAATGTATATTTTTTCCCAAACTGTTAATTCCAAAGTTTTAGACAGATGTGCTAGAATATTCTGTAAACCTTTAGTTTTGACAAGGAATTCATGACACAATAGAACAATGTATATTTTTAAAGATTAAATTTGGCCTTTTGATTCTCCTTTTTTTTTTGTTAAATAATTCCAATTTAATTGAAAAAGTCAGAAACACAAATATAAAAATACTGTTAGAAAATCCATCTATAATTCTGGAACTACCATGAAAATCTGCAGTTGCTATACTCAGGCTTACTACAGGAAATGATTTTTAATTTTGTTGAGTTGTTTCTTGACTCACCTCATACTTCTTAACTCCCTCGCAGATCTAGATTAGTCACTGTATTTGTAACATTCTCAATGCTGTTCACATTTACAACTGACGTCCAATGGTCTCCTCTCCTGCAGACTGACTTGCACACCGTCTGATGGCTGACCAACCAACTTCCAAATCAATCCCCTCTCCTTATCACCGGGTATATCAAAATTCATAGTTATGTTTTTATTCTTGCATTTGTAAATTCTTTCCCAAATTGTGAGTTCCTTCAGTTTTTCCAATTGTTTAAGTAAATTTGTTTTGGTTTCTATTCTATGTTTTTCTGACCAGACATGTGCAGCTATTGCAGATTTTTCCATTTCTCCATTTTTAACATTTCTGAGGTGTTCCTTTAATCTTGTATTTAGATTCCTTTTTGATTTTCCTATGTATATCCTTTCACAATCTTTACAATTAATTTGATAAATTCCCGATTTTTTGCAGTCTTCAATCTTTTCATTTTTGTTGGTTTTTATTAAATTACCTAAACTGTAATCATTTTTTGGTGCTAATTTAATGTTGAATTTGTTGAAGATTTCTTGAAACTTGTCAAATACTAAAGGGTGGTATGTGAACTTCTTGAATTTCTTACCAATATCTTTATCTGTGTGAAGGGTACTTTCATTAATCATTTTTTGTTCCTTAAATTAATTTATTTTCTTGTGTATCATCTTTTCTTGAAATCCATTATCCTTTGCAATTTTTATGATGTGTTTTTTCTCTTTATTGTAATTTTCTTTGCTCATGGGAACATTCACAAGTCTGTGTGTTAAACTATTAAATACTGCCTGTTTGTGTGAAAAATAGTTAAATCCTGTAGCTTTTATATAATTATCAATGTGAGTTTCTTTTTCTGTAGATTCCAAATTCTGTTTTCTTTTTTTTCTTCATTCCTGATCAATTTAAGGTCTAAAAATGGTATGTTTGCTTGGCAAAACATCTTCATAGAATTGGTGTATTAATGTCTCGTGAGTGTATATTGTGTGGAAATGGACAGAGAACATTTAACAAACTGTGTAGCTCTTCAAGATGTGACATCCAAGTATTGGAAAGCAACAAGCAGAATAACTTTGTTTGTTGTTAACTTCAGAGCATTAGCTACATACGTACATTATTATTTTTATTTTTTTTTTATTATTCCGGCTTTTACAATGAATATACATTTTTCCGGTACCCATGTTCACAGTTAACTACACATTTGATTCAACACATTTTTCCATTCTTGTCTGTTCATATATCTACTTCTATTTCCCATTCCCTCTTAGTTTCATTGATTCCCTGAATCCACGTAATATTTGGGTCTACCCTTCTTTTTTCTTCCCTGTGGTTCCCAATCCATGATTATCTTAGGTAGTCTTCCTTCTTCCATCCTTCTAATGTGTCCGTACCAATTTAATTGTTTCTTCTTTATAAAATCTAATGTGGGGCCAGTAGAGTAAAGGTAAAGGAAGGATTCTTGCTTGGATGGGAATGAAGCCTGGATTAGCTCGGTGGTCTGAGCATTAGCACGGAAAGCTAAAGGTTCGGGGTTCGATTCCCAATTCAGGCAAAAATTTTTCTCTTTACCATTGATTTACAATTTTTTTTTCATTTGTGCATTTAAAGCCCACACATCAGCTCCATAGGTAATAATGCTTCTGATTATTGTACAGGGTGGACCGCTCGAATGGACCTAATTTCAATTGCTTGTTACTGGCAAACGGTTGAAGATAGAAACTTAAAACAACGTTCATATTACAGAAAAACTCACCAAGTTTTGATATCCAGATCACCACATCTCTATATGAGCCCCAGCAGTCACTGTGACGATATCAAAGCGATGAACAATTTCTTGCCAAGTACGTTGGAGTATGTCTTCTGGAATGTTCTCAATAGCCTCTATGATGCGCTCACGAAGATCACGAAGGTCTTTGACTGGGGTGGTGTAAACTTTATCTTTGACATAGCCCCAGAGAAAGAAATCCAGTGGTGTTAAATCGGGAGATCTCGGGGGCCACGCGATTGGTCCTCCCCTACCAATCCAACGGCCAGGGAAAATGTTGTCCAAAGTCGTACGAACTTCATTGGACCAGTGGGGAGGAGCACCATCTTGCTGGAAAACGATGTTAGGCTGCAGTTGTTCAATTTGTGGAAAGAAGAACTGCTCCAGCATGTCAAGATATGTGGTACCACGAACAGTTTTCTCGGCGAAGAAAAACGGTCCAATGACCTTATTATGTGACAAACTGCACCAAACATTCATCTTCGGACTATCACGAACATGCTCTTGAATAGCGTGAGGATTCTCCGATCCCCAGATCCGCACATTATGCCGGTTTACCTTGCCTGACAAATGGAAAGTGGCTTCGTCCGAGAAGAAAATCTTGGTCATGAAGTCAGGATCAGCGCCGAGACGGTCCAGCATCGTATTGGCGAATTCCACTCGTTTCGGCATGTCATTCGGCTCCAGACGTTGCACTAACTGCACTTTATATGCGTGCAGTTTGAGGCGTTTGTGGACAATCCGTTGTAATGTCGATTTTGGTATTTGAAGTTCCCGCGAAGCTCTTCTTAATGACTTCCGGGGGCTTCGCTCAAATGCGGCTTGAACATTTGCTACCATTTCATCGGATGCTCTGCGACCACCACCATGCTTCTTCAACACAGATCCTGTAGCTAATAATGTATCACGCCACTTCTTTATGCTTCTAGCAGTTGGAGCATCACGGTTAAACACACGCCGGAACTCCCTTTGAACTCTAATGATTGATTTAAACTCCGCATACCACAAAACAGCTTGCGCTTTCATCTGCGGAGTCGCCATTTTCACAAACAATTAAATCTAAGAACGAGAAAACGTATCTTTGTGCCATCTACCGACAGGATTCGAAACTTGGTGAGTTTTTCTGTACTATGAACGTTGTTTTAAGTTTCTATCTTCAACCGTTTGCCAGTAACAAGCAATTGAAATTAGGTCCAGCTTGCGCTTTCATCTGCGGAGTCGCCATTTTCACAAACAATTAAATCTAAGAACGAGAAACGTATCTTTGTGCCATCTACCGACAGGATTCGAAACTTGGTTAGTTTTTCTGTACTATGAACGTTGTTTTAAGTTTCTATCTTCAACCGTTTGCCAGTAACAAGCAATTGAAATTAGGTCCATTCGAGCGGTCCACCCTGTATTAAAAATAGTTTTTTTGTTTCTTTGAAGATATGTTTGTCCCATACTATTCCATTTAGGGCAGATATAGCATACTTTCCTATATTGATCCTGTTTCTTATCTCTGTTTCTTGTTTTCCATCACATACATACATTATTTTACTTTCTTAAATAGTTTTTTAGCGGTGGAAATTATTATTTTTTATTATAAAAATTCTTGAACTGTATTTGTATTAGCATATTTATAAAAAAATCCAGGCTAATTTTTTCTGTTACTTAATAGAGTTTTTTTGTCCCAAGGGTAGGAAGTTTACCGTACTCAGCTTGTCTCCTTCCTAATTTATAAAATAGGAATTTTAAGATTTTCCACAATAATCTGCTTTAGTGGAAACTGGGAGAATATTATTTTGACTTCTCTTCCTCTTGGACTGGTGGACTTTCTCCTTGCATTCTTTTTCATCCTAAAAAATCCATTGGAACCCGTAATTCTTGGGACCAAAATCAAGGAACATAACCACTAGTCCACCACAGCCAACTGAAAGAAGAGGCTGTGGCTAGTATCAAAGGGCCATAAAAGTCAGTAAGTATTATATAAATATTATTATTAGAATCCTGATGTTAGGCACTTAAAAAATTTGAAATAGGCAGACAAAAAGGCACTAAAAATCACTAAAAATTCAAAATACAACATACATTTTTACAGCCTTGCGTACAGAATATAAACATATGCTATCAATAGCATATGGAGATATCAGAGATGATTCTGGAACTTGTTTTGCCTTTATACAAAGAGCATATGTATGTTTTGCAGTGTGTACATGCTGCAAAACATGACACTTTTTTGCGTGATTCACTGAAATTTTACACACATTTTCCGCATGAAGTTGGTCAGTTTTTCTTACTGTTTACTGTTGTCTGTTCTTTAGGCATCGTAAAACAACTGTTCTAAAGGTTAAAAAAAAAGGCCACATACACTTGTCGCACCACTTTGTGAATGAGGACTACAGACTGATTTCAGTGTTACCAACATCAAAAATAATATTGCCAGTCACTTAAAGGTTACTATGCAATGATATGTGTCATAAAGTTTGTCCATTTCATTGAAATACTAAGTTAATTTCGAGAAAAAAATGGCAAATAGGCATTTATAGGCAAAATGAACTTAATGGAAAACAACTCTAGGGTCGTTGGTATGAACTTATATGAAGTCACTTTTACAATATCTATAATAAATAACGGCAGGCATTTTCCCTAACATCCGGTCTCTAGCTATTATCATCTGCATGTGTTGGATTCTTACTCCCTTCTCTCTTGTCTGGTGGTCTAGTGCTTTCCTTTCAACATGATCTTACTACATTATTCTACTAGATTCTGTTTCATCCTTTACTTTTCAAGGTTTATTGCAGATTTAATTCTCAATATGGTCAGGATTTTTAAATTGGCAGTTTAAGTTGTGATGTCCTGGTGTAGGGCTACGAGACTTGCACTGATTTGAGTTCCTCTGGAGGAAGAAATCTCATGGAATTTCAGCCAGTATGGGACTGGTGCCCTACTTTTGAATTTGCAGTGGGTTAAAGCAAGGAGATGCACTATCTCCGGTACTAGAGCATGCCATAAAATCTTTAGAGGATGAAGTCTTACAACTCAATGTTATTAATAATCTGTTAGTTCATGCTGATGACTTAGTATTATTAGGCGATAGGACTATCACACAATCTATTAAAAACACTAAGAAATTGGGACTGGAAGTAAACATCAATAAAACTAAATATATGTTCACACATAGAATGAATCATAATATAATGGAATTGGACAATTAATGACAAATGAGAGAAATGTAGAAGTGGCTGAATTCAAATACCTAGGAACAGTAATTACAAATAGGAATGAGATGCACATAGAAATTAAACATAGGCTCGATTCTGGAAATGCTTGCTGTAATATATTACAGGGACTCTTGTCCTTCCAACTTCTCTCAAAAATATGTTAAACTGAAAATATATAAAACTATTATTCTCCCTGTTATATGGATGTGAAATATGGACTCTTACTTTAAGGGAGGTGAAAGTATTTGAGAATAAAGTTCTTATGGATATTTTTGGACCAAAGATAAACGAACAATCAGGCAATTGGAGAAGTCTACATAACAGTGAGCTGAATTATCTTTATAGGAAACCAGATATAATAAGAGTTAAGTCTCATACACCGTGATGGGCAGGACATGTGGCAAAAATGGGGAATAAAAGAAGAGTATGGAAACTTCTTGTAGGAAAAACAAGGGGAAACACCCAGTTTGTAGACGAAGAACGAGATGAGAAAATAACAATTATGATTTGAAGGAAGTGTATTATACAGGGGATAATTGGAAAATATTAGTTCAGGGTATGGGTGTATGGAGAGCTTATGTCTGCATGGCCATGATCCTGTGGATTAGTTGTGGGATTGCCCAACCAGCATTATGAGGAATTTGGGTACCTACAATAAGTAATGACCCATGTGAGAAAACTAAATATAACAGCTGAGGGACCTAACATGCTGACCACATCATCTCTGTGATTAACATACATATATGTAATGCCGGCACCCAGATGGTAGGTCAAAGGTCTTGTAGTGGAAGGATGACACCAGGGGCACAGAGTACCATTAAATAATCCTTGTCCATTGGATGACACTTTGAGCACCTCTTTTTATTATGGATTTGTATTCACACATTCGGAATTTTTCTCATAAACGGCCAGCATGCGGACTCATGTTTACTGAGACTTTTTGCTTATATTGTATATTTTTTTTCGTGGTGGCGTTATAATTTGTAATATCTTTTTTAAACGTGTATACGTGGGTTATCTCTGCATGTATATATGTTCTATTCTCTATGGCAAAACCACAGAATACTTACTAACCTTCGTTCCGGATTCAGATTTTCTCTTTGGTAAAGATTACCGATTATACTTGTGAAACAACAGATGGCGTGTAAATAAATTATTTGTGTTAATTTGGTAAAATTTATTTTTGACACGTTGATAGATAAGTATTGATTTAAAAATAGATTTTGGTTTTGGAATAGTAATAGTTATGCGTGTTGTTGTAATAGTATCTATTCGCATATACTTGAATATAGTTGAAATGTGATGGACGAATTAACATTTAAGCTGTCTGCTATTTTATGTGTCCATGATCATCCACTAATTGGTGTAGTGTTAAATCCTCTTGCTCTTCCTGGTATAGTGTATGTAACATAATAAGCCACCGATATTTATTATGCATATATGACAGGTCAATTTGTTTATTTTGGATTTTTATGACCTTATTGTTTACTATTTAGGGTCGCAGTGATTTTGGAAGATTCAAGGTTATGACAACACAGCAGCAGTTGAGATTCGTCACATCAGTGCGTACGAACGAAAGAATAATTTATTTGATAAGGAAATGGCACAAAGAACTGTTACATGCAAGGCAAGTGTGAAGTTTTAAAACTTCAGAATCTGTTTTATTTTTAGCATAAATGTACAATTAACTTTGACCTTCATTTATTCAATTTGAAAACATAGAATCATAAGAGCCTAGCATACTGTATGCTACTCTATATATGTACAGTTATGCCTATAACGTTCTGCTATATTGTATACTGTCAAAACGCCCTAGATTACATTCTGCAAGTTTGGTATCTGCCATGGTCATACTATTAATAAATACTTTTGGCTTAACTAGAAAACTATCCAAATTTATATGAATATAAATAGTAGATTCTATGATAACTAATAGTATTTACTAGGAATAATGTATGGGTTTTACACTTACTATTCAATCAAATTCAAAATACTCATCCATATTGTAGTAGAAGGTTATATAGAATCATTTGCCCATTATGGCTGTCATTAGTGACATCAAGGTTGATTAGTTGTGTTAGCTTTTTAAGTAAGAAGCTAAACTATCTTAAAACTTACCTGAAATGAAACCCAATTGGTCTACTTGTGGATTGTAGTGCAGATAGGCATGCATATTATATAATGAAGTATACATTAATCTGATCTACACTAACTTGGTCCATCGGAACCAAACAAAATGAAGTGAATGAACATCCATTTCTTAAAATATATTTTCGAATGTTGGTCATTCAGATATCTCTGCCATCTAGCAGAAGTTTCCTTAAGTGTTCGCGTATGCGCACAATGATTCTATAGAACTTTGAAAAAACAATTTGAAATAAATGCGACAATTTGCATATTTAAATAAATGTCTAATAATTGTGAAAAAAATGTTATAAGAATTGTTGCAAAATATTTAAAATAGTATGAAATTAAAAAATTCATCAGAGAACATTTTGATTAAACAACTCACCTCATAGGATTCATGCTTCCATGATACCGCGGTTTCAAACACAGTCATGTTTATCCTCAGCCATAACTCTGACTGACGAAATTCTTCGGCCGTCAACTGTTCTATTGTCGCCATCTATGGTTGAATTTATGAACTTCAAAATCAAAGTAATTTCGTTAGGGATATCAAAATTCATTGATGTATCTTTATTACTGTTCTATTTTCGCCATAGAACAGTTGATGGCCGAAGAATTTCGTCAGTCGGAGTTACGGCTGAGGATGAACACGACTATGTTTGAAACCGCGGTATCATGGAAGCATGAATCCTATAAGGTGAGTTGTTTAAACAAAATGTTCTCCGATGAATTTGAATGATTATACCTCATAATGTTTACTTCCCGACATTAATTTAATATAGTATGAAATGTTAGTGAAGATGGAAAATGTAAGCAGAGCAACAGTATTACAAGAATGTAGTATGGAAAATTATATTCTAAACTTCAGCCAGAATATGAGATGTAATCAAAGATGTAAAAAATAAATATCTTCAACTCGTGTCCAACTCAGGATCGGGTCGAGAGATGAGATGTAGAGCCCCTATATATATAGAGGTCTGTGAAAGACAAGGGTGCCGGCTGACCACATCCTGACACACCATGGCAGGGACAGATGAACGGAATGAAGCAAAATGGATGAGATGAGATGAAGAAATGGTGGAATGAAATTGTGGCAGAGGAAAACAGGAGAAAACCCTGAGAAAAACTTGTCCAAACTTTGTTTTGTCCAACACGAAACCCACATGGAGCAACTGAGACTCAATCTATGGACCCCAGCGGTGAGAGGTGAACGTCTAACCACTTGTGCCACAGAGCTGCCTTAATCAAAGATGTAATGGAAGTTAATTGATAAAAACTGAAATAGTTTAAACCTATGGCCCATTGTATCCATTTGCATTACAATACAGAGCTACTTAAAATGGTATATAACGGTAGCTGAAGGAGGAAGATCAGCTGAAATGAGAAAAGAATATGTGAAGGACAAATATAATGGTATGTTGAACTCCGAGTTAATATTTAATTTAAGAAAGTAAAATTACCGCTCGAACCCTGGATCTCTGATTCTGTACATCAGTATGATACTAATTACACCATCCAAATACCGATAAGAATGTCAACATTTCTTTCTATTAAGTATTAGTTCTACAGAATCTAAGTAGAAAGAAATTTTGACATTCTTATCGGTGCTCGGATGGTGTAATTGGTAACATACTGATGTACAGAATCAGAGATCCAGGGTTTAAGTTCCGGTTTGAGCGGTAATTTTTCTTTCTTAAATTAAGTGGATTGGAAAGTGTTCATTTAAGTATAAACATTGAAAAAAGTTAATATTTTTTGTTTATTAAAAAATAATTAAATTTGAGATAATATGAAATAAATATGTTCAAAGAATTTCTTCTTCTTGTATCTTGTAAGCCCATGTTTCTCTTAACAGAGATACAGAGATGTAGGCGCTCTCCCTCTACAGGGAAGAATTTGAACCATACTAATTTAGTTACACTTGTTTTCGTATAGATGTCATTTGAGTGGTCCGTGGTCAGTGTTCTGCTTCATACTGACAACTAGGAAACCAAGAGAGTACTAGGACGGAAAAATTCGGTAAATTTTGCTTAGAGGCCTTTTCATTCAGGCTTAAGGATCTTTTACACGCCTGAAAATCTTCAGACTCGGGACCCACAGCTTGAAGTCCCTCCCGGAGGACTTGCTCCTTGGATTTTTCCATCCTAAAAAATCCATTGACCCCTTCCGGGTTTGAACCCATGACCCTCGGGACCAGAGGCAAGGAGCATAACCACTAGTCCACCGCGGCCGATTCAAAGAATTTAATGTGTTTTTTTTTTAATTTGCTTTGAAATTCCAGCTGAAGAATAGATGAGATTTTGAACATTTTAACTTATCCATAAAATACAATAGGAAGTAACATTATGAGGTTTTACTTAATAATAAGTTTGGTTTGTTTAATTCTTACCTCATATCGTTGTTTCTGTTAGACATATGTTTCAAGGCTTGTTAGCTACAGTCTGTAACTATTGTCTGTCAATTGTCTAGGAAGGCTGCAACTTCTGAAGATGAGGCTAATATGCCTTGAAACAATGATATGAGGTAAGAATTCTTCTTCTTTCTTCCAAGTATTAGGCCAAGGCCTGTTACGATCCTATAGAAAATTTTCCCTTTAGCGTTTCATAGGACGGCCCAGTGATCTTCGTCCTCTTGGTATATAATTATAAACAGCTTTGGAGATCTGATTTGAACTCATTCTTTCAAGATGGTGTTTCCAATCTAGTTGGTACAGTTTAATATATTCCAAAATTGGCGTAGTCTTCAATTCTTTTAAGATATCGGTGTTCCTTTTCCGATCCCATCTGGTGTAACCCGCTGTTCTGCACATGAATCTCATTTCACAAGCCGTTATTCTGCTTTCATGTTGTCTTTTTAGTGTCCATGCTTCACTACCATAGGTCAACACTGGTCTAGCCAAAGTGTTATATAAACGTAATCTGGTGTTTTTTTGTACAAGGGATGGTTTCATAACTTGATTAATAATTCCAAAACTTTTATTATAACTAGTAATTTTTTCAGGGATATCCTTTTCATCCCAGATAGATAATATCCAAGATATTTAAATTGATTAGATCTCTCTAAAATTTTATTCTGGAGACAGATTTTACTTTGTATGGGGTCCTTCCTATGAAATGCCATAATTTTAGTTTTGTTAATTGATATTTCCATATTAAATTTGGTAACTATTTTTTGTAAATTATAAATTGATCGTTGCAAATCATTTTCGGAAAGTGCCAGAAGAGCTAAATCGTCTGCAAAAAGAATAGCATAAGGTAAGAATTAAACAGATCAAACTTATTGTTATCCATAAAACTTCACTTTCGATATTTGTATAACTATTAAAAAGTTAGAAGATTATATTAATGTCACAGATATTCATTTGAGATAAGATTAAGTTGCTATCTTACTTGTCAGGATTTGACTTGACAGCGACAGGATTTGTATCTGATTATTGACATCAAATGTATGTTTAAAAAAACATGATTACTATACCAAATTATCAGGTTTAAGGCATGATGCCCTGGTATGGGACTTGTGCTGGTTTGAGTCTCCGTGAGGCAAGACATTTTCTCATGAAATTTAGGCCAGTATGATACTAGTCACCACCCAGCATCTTGAGGAATTTGGGTAACTGTAATGAGTAGCGACTCCAGGTTTTAAAAAACAGCTATAATGGCTGAGGGACCAGGCATGCTGACCTCACGTAATCCCTATGTTGGCTGGATGATCATCCACCTCTGTAATTAACATATGTGGGTGTAAGGCCAGGGCCTTTTATGCCTTTTCATCATGAAGACATCCATGAGGTTGAGGGTTTGGAATGGGGCTGACAACTCCACCCTGTAGAACTAATCACACAAAGACCTGTAGTGTAATCAGGGTGTCCAGCAGTCAGGAAAATCTTGAAAACCAGGAATAAGTCAGGAATTTGAGAGCAACTGGGAAGATCAGGAAATAGATGGGAATTCTTTAAGATGTGTGCATCTATCTTTTTAAAATAATAAGAATCACAATCGTTAAACCACATTCTAAAAATATTTACGATGTTGGAATATTTCGGGAAGAAATGTTTATGAAACTTTAGCATACATTTGGTGGAGTCAAGCTATCGCCGCTAAAGAAATGTTACACAAAACTATACTTATATGTGTTTATTACTTACTTACTTACTCACTGGCACTATCGAACCCGTAGGTTCATGGCCGAGCGGACATAAGCTCTCCATACATCCCTATCCTGAGCTAATGCTTTCCAATCATTCCCTGTATAATCTACTTCCCTCAAATCATAGTTAATGTTATTCTCCCACCTCATTATTGGTCTACCAACTGGGCATTTTCCCTCTGGCTTTCCTACAAGAAGCTTCCATGCAAGTATTTCGTTCCCCATACGTGCAACATGTCCTGCCCATCGCAGTCTACAAGACTTAACTGTCCTTATTATATCTGGCTTCCTATAAAGACAATGTAGTTCATTGTTATGTAGTCTTCTCCATTCACCTGTCTGTTCATCTCTCTTTGGTCCAAAAATTTTCCTAAGAACTTTATTCTCAAATATTTGTATTCTCCTCTTCTTCTTCTTCTTCCTTCCAAGTATTAGGCCAAAGCCTGTTACGATCCTATAGAAAATTTTCCCTCCAGGGTTTCATAGGTTGGCCCAGTTTGTAATCTCCTTTCCTCCCTTAAAGTAAGAGTCCATGTTTCGCACCCATATAATATAACTGGTAGAATAATAGTTTTATATATTTTCAGTTTAACGTTTTTTGAAAGGAGTTGGGACATCAAGAGTCTCTACAATGCATAATAGCATGCATTTCCAGAATTGAGCCTATGTTTAATTTCTTTGTGCATCTCATTCGTATTTGTGATTATTGTTCCTAGATATTTGAATTCAGCCACTTCCTCAAAATTTCCCTCATTTGTCATTAGCTGTCCATTTCCATTATATAATGTATTTGGTTTTATTGATATTTACTTCCAGTCCTAATTTCTTAGTGTTACTCAACAGTGTGTGTGTGTTGTACTATAGTATCTCCTCGCTATTGGCCAATAGTACTACATCATCAGCATAAACTAACAGCTTATTAATACCATTAAGTTGTAAGCCTTCCTCATTCTCTAAAGATTTAATGACATGCTCTAGTACAAAATTAAATAGTAGAGGAGATAGTGCATCTCCTTGCTTCAACCCATTCTGGATTTCAAAAGTGTCCAAAAACTGTTTGCCTGCACGCACCCTACTCTTTGTGCCATTTAGACACGTTTGTATAAGTCTAACATTTTAGGAATTCCGAACTCCAGCAGGATACTATATAACTTCTCCCTCTTAATTGAATCATATGCTTTTTTGAAGTCTACATACAGTTGATGTACAGTACCATTATATTCCCATTTCTTTTCTAAAATCTGTCTTATACTAAAAATCTGATCTGTTGTAGACCTGTTTCTTCTAAATGCACATTGATGATCTCCTAGAATGTCATCAATATAGGGAGTAAGTCTGCTTACTAATATATTTGTTAGAATTTTGTACGAAGTTGAAAGTAATGAGATGCCCCTGTAGTTGTTGCAATCAGTTTTTTTCTCCTTTCTTATAAATTGGTACGATAATTGACTCTTTCCATTCATCTGGAAGAGCTTCTTTTTCCCAAATCATACTAAGCAACCAGCGTATCTTGTCCAATTTTTTTCCCCCTGGTTTTATCAGTTCTGCTGGGATCTTCCTGATGCTTTATACATCTTCAATTTTTCAATCTCCATTTCAATGTTTTTATTACTTACACATATTAAAAAATATATATTTTTACAAAATTAGCTTTACTAGAATTAATTCAATTTAGCACTCAAAAAACTCTAGAATTATTCTTTGATATGATGAAAAACAATCCATTTACTATAACCTAGCTCAGATATATGTTATCATGTGACAGAAGTTACAACAATTAACTCCATCTAGTTTCTCTTTTACTGCAGTGTTGCCACTATTTTTGTTACAACCCACATGTATGACATAGCTATGCCATACGAGCTACCAGTTCACTTCGAGAGCAGATGGAACAAAGTTCTCCAGAAGTGATGATGAAACGTCGAGAAGAAGATAGAAGAGCCGAGGTCAGCAGATGGAGAACAGTTGTCGGGTCAGTACAGGACATCTCTGCAAGACACGGCCAAGAGTCCTGAAAAGATACTATGGAATAACATTTCCTTTTTTATTTTTTTAAAATTAGAATATGTAAAATGAATGAGACATGTTATTGCAGGAATGTGGCTGGAGTTGCAAAAACTGCTCAGATCCAACAAATCTTCACCTGCACGTTGAGATAGAAAATTTGAAGCAAAAACTTTTAGAACGAGAACATCACATTGTTAATATGGAGACAAATTTTCTCACCGAAGCTGAGAAATTTCCAAATGGAGAATTTGCAGCACTTACTGAAGAATTATTAACATGGCAAGAAAAATATTCCAGGTATTTATAATAAATTCATTCAAACGATTTCTAAATATTTAAAAATAAATATTGTGCATTGCAGTGCCATCTACGGCACTTTTATGCCCTAGCCTCTGCACTTGACAGTTAGATGGCATTAATATTAAATTAATATTAAGAAGCTAAAGCTGTTACTATGATTGAAATCAGTATATTAAAGTACACAACTAAATTATTGTAATCAAATGGTAAAGAGAAAAATTTTTATACCTGAACCAGGAATCGAACCCCGAACCTTCAGCTTTCCGTGCTGATGCTCTTAACCATTTAGCTGTGTGGAGTCCCTTCATATCTTCTTCAGGTAGAAGCCATTCATTGTGTATTTGTGAATGATCATTCATTGCATTTGAATGTGAGACCAGTAGAGTAAGGATTTATGCCTGGATGGGAAGGAAGCCTAAATTAGCTCAATGGTTAAGAGCATCAGCATGGAAAGCTGAAGGTTTGGCGTTCGATTCCCGGTTCAGGCATAAATTTTTCTCTTTGGCATTAATATTGTTTATTTTCAGTTTGAGCACCACTTTATCAGACCACATTATATAAGTGAAGTGTAGACTGGCAATCTTTAAAACATCGTCAAAATATAAACCAGAGGTCCCCAAGCTTTTTTGTCTTGTTGACCATGTTCACATTTTTTCTATTTTGGGTAGATTCCCTGCCTTTCTATACCAATTCCAAGCCAAGTTCCAGTTGTACTGTAAACAAGCTTGCATAAGATATTACTTCACCAACTCTGTCTATTGGGGGAATCATGATGCTAGTTTTACCCACAACATGACTGAATTGTGTTCAGAACTGTCCAATAGAAACATTGTTAAGAATTAAATGAATCGTGAATTCTTCTTACCTCATACTTCTATGTTTTTTAAACACAGTATCAGTAACCATTATCACCATCCTCAGCTGTTTTCATGACTGTCAATTTTTTCTTTTGCCGGTAATTATCCAAACTGCCATCTGGTGTTCTTTTGAAGGAATTATTTTCTAAACTGCCATCTCGGTTTGAACCAAACTTGATTACAAAGTTCTTCAAAAATACAGCAGATGGCAGTTTATAAAATTATTCCTTCAAAAGAACACCAGATGGCAGTTTAGAAAATAATTCCTTTAAAAGAACACCAGATGGCAGTTTGGATAATTACCGGCAAAAGAAAAAATTGACAGTTGTGAAAACAGCTGAGGATGGTGACAGTGGTCGCTGATACTGCAGTGCTGTGTTTAAAAAATCATAGAAGTATGAGGTAAGAAAAATTCACAGTTCATTTAATTCTTATTAATAAATAATGTTAAAAATTCTCAAATTTATTATTATATACATATAAGAAACATTGTTCTTAGGTAACATCATATTTTACCTGAAATAAGACTGAATACAAGGTAACATGGTACCTATAATTAGGAACTTCCTCCATTTCTTATGTATTTATGGCAAAAAATTATATATGTGCCTACCTAACCAAATGTTTATGCTTTTTCCATGATGTCAATAGATATCCTTTATTTACAGTTTCATTACTATCAGAATTTATGCTCCATGCTGACTCACCTGTAAATTCTGCTGTTATTTTCACCACATCCTCAGTGGATAATGTAGAATATTTTTTCATAGTTAAATATGGGAAATAACATTATGATGTCCTTAATTCAATGAATGAATGAGTCACTTCTTATCTTACCTCATATTTCATTTTTTTTTTAAACATGGGAACTGCAGTTTTCAAGATGACATTCCTCTCATTTTCAACCAACATTATGACTACTGGATTTTCGTTGGAATCTTCATCTATAATGTTGTCATCTGGTGTTGATTTGATGAACTTTGAGATCATTTCCTGTTCATCAAGAATTTCAAAATTCATGGATTTAAATTTGTTCTTCTGAATATATATCTTCTCCCAAACTGTCAGTTCTAAAGGTTTTTCCAAATGTTTAGAAGTTTAGCCTCTTTTTTCAATTTTATGACTCTCCAACAAACTATGTGCTGCAATAGCTGATTTTTCAATTTCACCATTTTTAATATTTCTGAAGTGTTTCTATGTGCGAGTGTTCAAATTCCTTTTTATTTTTCCTATATATAATTTATTGCAGTCTTTACAACTGCCATTTGATAAATTCCAGATTTTTTACTATCTGTGGTCTCGAGTAGCGTGCTGCCTTGTCACGCAGCGGGCCCAGGTTCGATCCCCGGTCGTGGCAGTTTTTCTGGGTGAGGTTTTTATCGGTGTTTTTCCTCATCTGTAAGACAAATGTCAGGGAAACTTTAAGGCTCAAACGGTCCCCGAAATCATATGGCCATCATCATCATCCTTATCATCACCATCCTTCACCGGTGTGGAAAGCAATGGGAAGCTACCATACCTACAATTCCCTAGTAAAGCTGCAAGCAGCATGATAATGCTATATGATTGCAGTGAAGGACCTGACTTCGGGCAGAATTACTATGGATGGATGGATGGGGTGTTAAATTTCTTATTGGTCATTAATAGATTACCAAGGATAAATTTATTTATCGATAATTAAAACAAACTGTAATTGCTGATGATGGGGCTAAGAAGCTCTGAAACATATGTTCGACAAAAACAACTCTAAGAGGTAAGAATGAACAGACAAAATGTTTTAATTATTACACAGACCTCTAAATGTTACTTCCTATTGTATTTTTAAATTATTTAATCAATGTCAAAACTAACTAACTAACTAACTCAATTACACTATCGAACCCGAAGGTTCATGGCCGCACGGACATAAGCTCTCCATACATCCCTATCCTGAGCTAATGCTTTCCAATCATTCCCTGTATAATCTACTTCCCTCAAATCATAGTTAATGTTGTTCTCCCACCTCATTCTTGGTCTACCAACTGGGTGTTTTCCCTCTGGCTTTCCTACAAGAAGCTTCCATGCACGTCTTTCATTCCCCATACGCGCAACATGTCCTGCCCATCGCAGTCTACGAGACTTAACTGTTCTTATTATATCTGGCTTCCTATAAAGACCATGTAGTTCATTGTTATGTAGTCTTCTCCATTCACCTGTCTGTTCATCTCTCTTTGGTCCAAAAATTTTCCTAAGAACTTTATTCTCAAATACTCGTCAATGTAATATTAAATTTTTTTTGAAAATTTAAAAAATTTGTTATGTATTTCACAAATCCGGTAGTCATAACATAAGTTGAAAATGAGAGGGATGTCGTCTTGATAACTGTAGTTCCCATGTTTAAAAAAAAAGATGAAATATGAGATAAGAAAAGAAATGACTCATTCACTCATAGGATATTTTTCTCTACACTGTTTGAAAACATTGAAAATAATTTGTTTCTCTCCGCTTTTTAAATACTTTACTTTTCAATATTTTATATTATACAGAAGCGGCCATTTTGAAACAAGTGAAATTCCAATGTACACTACATTGCCCATGTGTAAGAATAAAACAATGCTTGGTAAGAATAAAATGAATTGTGAATTCTTCTTACCTCATACTTCTATGTTTTTTTTAAAACACAGCACTGCAGTATTGGCGACCATCGTCAGCTGTTTTCACCACTGTCAATTTTTTTCTTTTGCCGGTAATTATACAAACTGCCATCTAGTGTTCTTTTGAAGGAGTCATTTTCTAAACTGCCATCTGGTGTATTTTTGAAGAACTTTGTAATCAATATTTGTTTGTCCAGAATCTCGAGATGAACTGAGCTTAATTACAAAGTTCTTCAAAAATACACCAGATGGCAGTATAGAAAATGACTCCTTCAAAAATACACCAGATGGCAGTATAGAAAATGACTCCTTCAAAAATACACCAGATAGCAGTATAGAAAATGACTCCTTCAAAAATACGCCAGATGGCAGTATAGAAAATGACTCCTTCAAAAATACACCAGATGGCAGTATAGAAAATGACTCCTTCAAAAGAACACCAGATGGCAGTTTGGATAATTACCGGCAAAAGAAAAAATTGACAGTCGTGAAAACAGCTGACGATGGTGACGCTGGTCGCTGATACTGCGGTGCTGTGTTAAAAAAAACATAGAATTATGAGGTAAGAAGAAATCACGATTCATTTGATTCTTCACAATAAAACCTCATAATGTTAAAAATTCCCAAATTTATTATATTAAAAAACAATGCTTATTTAATCATTTAAAATAATAATAATAATAATATTTTTTTTAGGTTGTATGAATCTCACAAGCGTGTTCAGAAAGTTAACCAGAGCTTAGAGGATAAGCTTTTGAAGATTGTAGATAAATGTGAAACTGAAAAAAGCTCCCTTACGAAAGAAGTGGCAAATTTAACTCAAAAACTTGTCGAGGCAAATGGAAAAATAAACCGTCTTCAGGATGAAAATGTAAGTTCTTTGTATAATTGAATCATCAGAACTGAAAGACAATATCTCAATATTTAATATCTTTGATAAAACATCACAATGTGTAACTTCTTATCAGTTTTATGTTTATTAAAAAACTGCATGGAGTGACACGTGTAGAAAGCCCTTGGTCTATTATCCAGCTGCTGGCCTCACATCTATATGTATTAATCACAGAGGTAGATGATCATCTGCCAGTATAGGGGTGGCATGTATTCAGTATGACAGATTCCCGAGCCATTATAGCTGGTGCTCTCAACCTGAAGCTGGTACTTCATATTTGAAGAGAAAAATTATACGCTCAGACTGGGGTTGAACCCAGGACCTTTGGCTTTCAACAAAATTTAAAAAATGTAAATTAGTTCCCCCTGCAATTTCATGCACGTTACACATGGATGTCTAATATGTTTAATCATATTAGAAAGTTTAGGAATTGCTACTCATTTTAAGGTTTTATTTTTTTTATTCCAACACAAATACCTGGTTATTACAAGAAGTTAGGTTAGAGCTGGTTATTTTTGTTAGCTTTTTTTTCACTTGAATGAAAGTTTAAGTTATATGTGCAGGAAAATAGTACAAAATAATTTTGATTATTTTCAGGAGCGATACAGAAATGATGTTAACCTTGCAATACAGCTACTACAGTGCAAACCTGCCAACTTTGTTTCTCATAAGTTTGATATGGTAAGAATTGATTTTACATAATATAGAGATTATTTTGTGATTAACTGAAGTTTCGTCCAATTATTTTCTGTTCAATTTTTTCCACCTACTAAATATTTCACCCATTATTTTAATTTATTTAGCCTGGTGGAGTTAAAGCTAGTGGCCTTCTCTTCCACTCACCAGGACAAACATGTGTTACATTAGAATATGACTTATGTCTACATGGCCAAGAATCTATAAATTCAAATAGTTCCAGTAAGTTAGTGTTTGAAGAGAAAAATTATGTGCTCAGACTGGGACTCGATGCCAGGACTTTTGGCTTTCTAGGCCAATGTAATGATTTATCCATCATTGAAATGTATTGTTACATGTCGTGTAAGCAGCATTTGAATTGCACGGGTGAGTCGCCCCTAGTGAGTTAGTGACCTGCAGAGCTGCTTGAATGGTCTGGAATGTGTTGCCAGACCTTTCCACCAGCATCTCCTTCTCCTTGGAGAAAGATTGGAAGCCAGAGGTTTCTGGGCTTCGAAGTTGCTTGAAGCTATTACTAGAGCTTTCCTCTCCCACCAATATAAAAGAGCGGACGAGAAGCCCGGGGAGTCGGTTCCACAATAGTCTTGCATTGGATGGCGAGAGGTGAATTGTGAGTAAGGATTGTGTCTGGAACTGTGTTATAAGTGATTGTCAAATAAATCATCAAAGGAAAATAGTTGTTAAATCAAACTGTGTTTCGAAGATTTAGTGATAATTGTGGAGAAGGAAATAAAGTGAAAAGAAAAATTTTATGTAACAATTGTGTATTCATTTAAGTCTACATAAGTAAAAGGAAAACCCCGTGCTATCAGCTACGGTATGAAATTAATAATTATAAAAATATCAAAGTTAGTTCTTCAATATATTTGAAGAGAAAAATATATGCTCTGACTGGGGTTTGAACCCAGGACCTTTCACACTCTAGGCGATTTCTACCAACTGAGCTGCTTGAGAAACTCCAATCTAAATGCAAATTTTTATCTTATATACGCTGTTAATTCCCGTGCACCAAATGCTAAAAAGCCATTGTTTCTATCTTGCAAATGGTGGCTTCTTTATTAAGAAGACCTTTAATTGGATATTTTACATTACATTTTAAAATCATTAGGAAGTCACATTATGAGGTTTAATTTAATATTTGAGTTTGTGTTCTTTAACATTCCTACCTCATATAAACATATGAGGTTTAAAGAATACAAACTCAAAAAATTTACATTACATTATAAAGCCAGTAAAGTTTCTTCTGATATTTTTATTATTTATTGTTTAACAAGAATGTGCCCAGTAGGTAAAACAAGAATGTGATTGGAGAAGAGTATTTGATGGAGATGAATTATACAGGAAATGATCAGAAAATGTTAGTTTAAAATAGGGATGTGTACTGTTGGTACCTCAGCTTATCGGACATGGAACTTGGAGAAATGGAAGTGTGTTTTTTAGTGGGATGAATGTAGTAGGGTCTTCTTTGTCCCATTCTATGCTCATTCCAAAAGCATTTCTCTCCCTTGTTACCAGCATCTGGAATTGAATAGTGACTGTGCAGTTGATTTTATTAAAATTTATTGTATAAATCTACAATTTCTATAATATACAGGGTGTACATAAAAGAATATAGCAATTTTAAAGTTGTTGAATTATACTTTAACTAACTATGACGAAAACAAAACTCATGTTAAATGAAAGAGTAACATCTCCAATTTACATTATAAGTTCATAGGTGTTCAATGTGAGCTCCATTTGTTACATGACACACATACAACCTGTAGGCTAATTCTTCCCATACATTAATAAGCATGTCTTGATTGATGGCAGTAACAGCTTCTCAAATCCTGTCTCTCAACTCAGTCAGGTTAGCACGCAATGGAGGCATGTAGACTCTGTCCTTTACAAAACCCCAAAAGAAAAAATCACATGGGGTGAGATCCGGTGATCTAGGAGGCCACTGGAGATAAGCTCTGTCATCTGGACCATGACAACTAATCAGTAATGACAGTGTGGAAGGTCTTACATATGCGTTCCTACCGTTTACAATTGTTACAGGCTCTAAAGTCTACTGATTATGCTGACTTTGTGCTTGAAATGTAGCAGCAGCAACATTATCCTCAGGCACTCTTGATCTTGCCTTTAAACAGACAACCGGTCGTTGCAAACTGATTATGCCATCGATGTTGTTGGCATTGGGTGGATCACAATTAAACTGCCTACAAAACACACGTGAATTCTCACAACTGATTTACAACTCTCAAACTGCAAAACACAAACACTTTCTGTTGAGGAGTTGCCATATTTGTTATTATTGTTGCAATAGAAACAAAACGAATGCCTAATAAAACATATTGATATGCCAAACATACCAAGGAAAACAGAAGTAGCACATATATTTAACTTTTACAGGAATTAATCACTATGAGGTTTAATTTATGGTAAAATTAAATGTTTCTTACCTCTCCTCCTATAAATCTTCTAAGTAGATTGCGATTTCGAGACCATAACAGTCTCATCTTCAGTACTTTTTTGGCGACTGTTGTTATGTCAATGCCCTTATCCAGAGGTTCATTGGTCCACCAACAGAGGGAAGAAGAAGAGTTTCTTCCAATCGACATAACATCAGTTGCCAAAAAAGTACTGAAGATGAGACCGTTATGGTCTAGAAATCGCGATCTACTTAGAAGATTTATATGAGGAGAAGTAACAAACATTTAATTTTACCAGAAGTAGCACATTTTAGAACGACAATGGGCCATGATAGTCTGGCAAAACACCTTTACAAAATCAATATACTGCCTTCACCGAAATACATTTTGTGCAATCACCCAGATGAAGAAATGGATGAAGCCCATCTGAACAACTGTATCGCTGTCAAACATGAAGATTCTAAGACCTCAAAGTATTGGAGAGCAAGATGCAGCACATTAGACAACAACAACAACATAGAAACAAAACAAAAGAAAGCTCGATGTTTTTATTATTAATTTCATACATCTCAATAATGGATAAATCATATTTGAAGAGAAAAATTATACGCTCAGACTGGGACTTGAACCCAGGACCCTTGGTTCTCTAGACCAAGTGCTCTACTACCTGAGCAAGTACCGATCTAAACGCAAATTTTTCTGTATATACATTGTAATTACCGCCCACCAAATGCTATGAAGCCTTTGCTTCTATCTATGCAAATGGCGGCTCCTTTATTAAGAAGACATGTTTGGGAACTATACATGTCATTATAAATGCCAGTACGGCTTTTTTCGATGTTTTTAGTATTAATTTCATAATCTCAATGATGGATAAATCATATTTGAAGAGAAAAATTATTCGCTCAGACCAGGACTTGAACCCGGGACCCTTGGTTCTCTAGACCAAGTGCTCTACCACCTGAGCAAGTACCGATCTAAATGCAAATTTTTTTCTATATATGTTGTACTTGCTAGAGAACCAAGAGTCCCGGGTTCAAGTTCCAGTATGAGCGTATAATTTTTCTCTTCAAATGTGACAAAAGAAAGCTATCCGCTCAGTCACACAACTAAAACTATCTTCTTTCCTGTTTCATTTCAGTTTCTACGCCTCATCTGAGTGATAATATTATTAATTTTGAAGAGAAAAATTCTCGCCTAGACCGGGACTCGAACCCGGGACCCTTGGCTTTCCGGGCCAAGTGCTCTACCAACTGAGCTACCGAGGCGAGTTACGATCTAGACGCAAATTTTTCTCTTATATACGTTGTAATTCCCTATCGCCAAATGCTTTTGAAACCATTGTTTCTATCTTTGCAAATGGCGGCTTCTTAGTTAAGAAGACATTTATTGGAAATTTAACATTACTTTAAAAGCCAGTAAGGCCTCTAATGATGTTTTTTATTATTAATTTAACATTTCTCAATGAAAGATAAATTAATTTTGAAGAGAAAAATTCTCGCCTAGACCGGGACTCGAACCCGGGACCCTTGGCTTTCCGGGCCAAGTGCTCTACCAACTGAGCTACCGAGGCGAGTTACGATCTAGACGCAAATTTTTCTCTTATATACGTTGTAATTCCCTATCGCCAAATGCTTTTGAAACCATTGTTTCTATCTTTGCAAATGGCGGCTTCTTAGTTAAGAAGACATTTATTGGAAATTTAACATTACTTTAAAAGCCAGTAAGGCCTCTAATGATGTTTTTTATTATTAATTTAACATTTCTCAATGAAAGATAAATTAATTTTGAAGAGAAAAATTCTCGCCTAGACCGGGACTCGAACCCGGGACCCTTGGCTTTCCGGGCCAAGTGCTCTACCAACTGAGCTACCGAGGCGAGTTACGATCTAGACGCAAATTTTTCTCTTATATACGTTGTAATTCCCTATCGCCAAATGCTTTGAAACATTGTTTCTATCTTTGCAAATGGCGGCTTCTTAGTTAAGAAGACATTTATTGGAAATTTAACATTACTTTAAAAGCCAGTAAGGCCTCTAATGATGTTTTTTATTATTAATTTAACATTTCTCAATGAAAGATAAATTAATTTTGAAGAGAAAAATTCTCGCCTAGACCAGGACTCGAACCCGGGACCCTTGGCTTTCCGGGCCAAGTGCTCTACCAACTGAGCTACCGAGGCGAGTTACGATCTAGACGCAAATTTTTCTCTTATATACGTTGTAATTCCCTATCGCCAAATGCTTTTGAAACCATTGTTTCTATCTTTGCAAATGGCGGCTTCTTAGTTAAGAAGACATTTATTGGAAATTTAACATTACTTTAAAAGCCAGTAAGGCCTCTAATGATGTTTTTTATTATTAATTTAACATTTCTCAATGAAAGATAAATTAATTTTGAAGAGAAAAATTCTCGCCTAGACCGGGACTCGAACCCGGGACCCTTGGCTTTCCGGGCCAAGTGCTCTACCAACTGAGCTACCGAGGCGAGTTACGATCTAGACGCAAATTTTTCTCTTATATACGTTGTAATTCCCTATCGCCAAATGCTTTTGAAACCATTGTTTCTATCTTTGCAATTTTTCTCTTCAAAATTAATTTATCTTTCATTGAGAAATGTTAAATTAATAATAAAAAACATCATTAGAGGCCTTACTGGCTTTTAAAGTAATGTTAAATTTCCAATAAATGTCTTCTTAACTAAGAAGCCGCCATTTGCAAAGATAGAAACAATGGTTTCAAAAGCATTTGGCGATAGGGAATTACAACGTATATAAGAGAAAAATTTGCGTCTAGATCGTAACTCGCCTCGGTAGCTCAGTTGGTAGAGCACTTGGCCCGGAAAGCCAAGGGTCCCGGGTTCGAGTCCCGGTCTAGGCGAGAATTTTTCTCTTCAAAATTAATTTATCTTTCATTGAGAAATGTTAAATTAATAATAAAAACATCATTAGAGGCCTTACTGGCTTTTTAAAGTAATGTTAAATTTCCAATAAATGTCTTCTTAACTAAGAAGCCGCCATTTGCAAAGATAGAAACAATGGTTTCAAAAGCATTTGGCGATAGGGAATTACAACGTATATAAGAGAAAAATTTGCGTCTAGATCGTAACTCGCCTCGGTAGCTCAGTTGGTAGAGCACTTGGCCCGGAAAGCCAAGGGTCCCGGGTTCGAGTCCCGGTCTAGGCGAGAATTTTTCTCTTCAAAATTAATTTATCTTTCATTGAGAATGTTAAATTAATAATAAAAAACATCATTAGAGGCCTTACTGGCTTTTAAAGTAATGTTAAATTTCCAATAAATGTCTTCTTAACTAAGAAGCCGCCATTTGCAAAGATAGAAACAATGGTTTCAAAAGCATTTGGCGATAGGGAATTACAACGTATATAAGAGAAAAATTTGCGTCTAGATCGTAACTCGCCTCGGTAGCTCAGTTGGTAGAGCACTTGGCCCGGAAAGCCAAGGGTCCCGGGTTCGAGTCCCGGTCTAGGCGAGAATTTTTCTCTTCAAAATTAATTTATCTTTCATTGAGAAATGTTAAATTAATAATAAAAAACATCATTAGAGATAATATTATTACTTGAAACTACTTTATTCTTTTACGTACACACTGTATATTTTATTGATAAGTTTATTTTAATATGTCTAATTTTATTTTTATATAAGTTTAAACTGTAAATATTTTATTAGTTTTTAAATTATTGGTGAGTCATTGTTTTTGTAACATATGCCACATTCTTTTTCCACGTCCCACACAGCTATGAACTGTTGTTTAACAAGACTTTTGTGTCACAGCTTCCATCTGACCTGCAGCAGAAAGTGAGGACTTATGTAAGCAACAAACGTAGACCATCTGATGGAAATAGTGGGAACGGTGGAACAAACAAACCAGAACCAAAGACTATTAAAGTTCCAATTCCTACATTTCCACCCACTGCAATGGTATATTCTATAAATAAAGTTCCAACAGGTATGTATATCTTTCAATTTGTCACCTAATATTAAAATTTATAAAAAAAAACCTTGGATATGTCGGCTGTGGTCGGAAACCAAACACCATTCCTCTCTGTCCATCCATTGTTCTTCCTCTGATCCTCTGATAATCATAGCTGCTTCCACATCCTCTATCTGGGTTTTCTTTGGTCTTCCTTTCTTCTTCCTTTCCATTGGGATACATTCCATAATAATTTTAGACAATCTTTGCTCTGGTACCATAAATTAATATAAATTTAAAATATGTTTTATAAATTGTTACAATTCAATTGTATATCCTGATTCCACAACAGAGTGTAATTCTTCTTCTTTATTAGGAATTTTTCTTCTATACGGTAGTTTTCCTACAACCCATTGTAAATTTTACTCCTCCATAAATCCCTATTCTCTGCATCACTCTCTGTTATTCCTCTTGACACACTGCTGGAACCCACTGTTTTTTTGGTCTCCCCTTTCTTCTGTTTCCTTCCACTTCAAAATTTAATATCACCTTTGGTATCCTGTCATCTGACATTTGTGTCATCATCCTAAGACTTCAAAGATGAAAGTTTTGGCCTTCTCAACAATCCTCTTCCATGCCAATCTGTCTCTTGCCACATTCAAGTTAGTCACTTTCATTTTCTTTTGATAGTTCATTGTGTCATCTTCCCATCTGATCTTCGGTCTTCCAACTGCTCTGCTTCCTGTACGTTTCCATTTATAGAGTTTCTTAACCAATCTCTGATCATCCATTCTTATTAAATGTCCCAAACCAATTCTGAGTGATCTTATGTGGTTTACTGTATTCTGATTTTTGATTAATTTGTTTTGATTCTCCAACAGTTATCATATACAAATTAACACAGTAGAATCATTTAAACACTTAGGTACCAAAGTAAATGGACATAATACATTAGAAGAGGAAATTAAAGAAAGATTGGTAACTGGGAATAAAGCTTATTTTGCAAATAGAACCTTATTTAAAAGCAAATTAATATCAAAAACTGCAAAAATAAGGTTATACAAAACACTCATTAGACCAGTAGTTACATATGCTTGTGAAACTTGGGTCCTAAAAGAAACAATAAAACAGAAATTACTAATTTTTTAAAGAAAAATTTTAAGAAGAATATTTGGACCAAATAGAGGAACTGATAACTGTTGGAGAATCAAAACAAATAACAAACTAAACAAATTTTAAAAAATCAGAATATAGTAAACCATGTAAGATCTCTCAGAATTGGTTGGCTTGGACATTTGATAAGAATGGATGATCAGAGACTGGTCAAAAAACTCTACAAATGGAAACCTGTAGGAGGCAGAGCTGCAGGAAGACCGAAGATCAGATGGGAGGATGACACAATGAACGATCTAAAGAAAATGCAAGAATATGGCAAGAGACAGATTGGCATGGAGGAGGATTGTTGAGAAGGCCAAAACTTTCACTTTTGAAGTTGTGCCTTAAGATGTTGATGATGATGATGAACATTTATAATTTCTTCTATTTGATCCAGATATTTGCCTTAGAATTTTCCTTTCAAAGATTAATAATTTTTTTTATTCAAAGTTAGTTGTTAAAATGACTCATTAATTTATTAATTTTTTTATTGTTTCTTTTAGGACCCAAGTTTCACTAGCATATGTAACTACTGGTCTAATGAGTGTTTTGTATAATCTGTAGGTGATCAAACCATTTCAGTCTTCTTTCTTCAGTAACTTGTAGAACTTATTTTTGAACAGAGTTTAATAAGACACTATTATATCAGTGCTAAAATAGTTGAATGATGAAATGTATTAATTTTATTTGTAGACAAAGATGGTGATGTGGATGACAAGTCTTCCAGCACAAAGCCACCAGTTGACATTGTATCAGCTGCTATCATGGCCAAAGTTCTAGAAGAGCGTGAACGGGAACGGCTTAACACAAAGCACTGCGACACATGCAGTTGTCCAAGACAAGCACTTGTTGATACTTCTACACAAATTTCTTCAATTTCTGATCAGGGAATTTTGTGTTCGTTGTGGCAGCAGGTTTGTATATCGTTGTCATTAATTTTAATAGCATATATTAAAAAAAAAGACTGAACTGGGAATTGAATCCTGGACCTCTGACTCTGTACATCGGTGTGTAGTCCATTACACTATTTGAGACATGATACAAATGTTAACATTTCCACACATACAATTCTGCAGATAGCTGCAACTATTAACAATGCCATCAAACGACTTCTATTCAAAGTATTTTTATCTAGAGTTTTCATTATTTTTTAAGCAGTAAAGCTTAATATTTTCATGTTATATTGTTTATTTTTTATTATTTCACTCACCTCATACTTCATAATTCATAGCAGACCCAGGGTTTCTTCACATCATTTGTGACATTCTCAATGCTGTGTCACGTTCACAACTGACGTCCAACGGCCTTCTATCCTGCAGACTGACCTCTGCGCCATCTGGTGGCCGACCGAAGAATTTCCAAATCAGTCCTCTCTCCTTATAACCGGGTATTTCAAAATTCATAGTTGTATTTTCATTCTTGCATATGTAAATTTTTTTCCAAATTGTGAGTTCCTTCGGTTTTTCCAATTGTTTAAGTAATTTTGTTTTGGTTTCTATTCTATGTTTTTCTGACCAGGCATGTGCAGCTATTGCAGATTTTTCGGTTTCTCCATTTTTTAACATTTCTTTCGGTGTTCTTTTAATCTTGTATTTAGATTCGTTTTTGTTTTTCCTATGTATATCTTTTCACAATCTTTACAATTAATTTGATAAATTCCCGATTTTTCGCAGTCTTCAATCTTTTCATTTTTGTTGGTTTTTATTAAATTATCTAAGCTGTAATCATTTTTTGGTGCTAATTTAATGTTGAATTTGTTGAAAATTTTTTGAAACTTGTCAAATACTAAAGGATGGTATGTGAACTTCTTGAATTTTTTGCCTATATTTTTATCTGTCTGAAGAGTACTTTCATTAATGATTTTTTGTTCTTTGAATTTATTTATTTTCTTGTGTATCATCTTCTCTTGAAAACCAATATAATTTTCATGTTATATTTAGTTTAACATGCTATACTGCTCTGGTCTCTGCTCATATGCTGCCTTGTCACACAGTGGGCCTGGGTTTGATTCCTGGTTGGGAGACAAGCTTCCTGGGTGAGGTTTTTTTTTGGGTTTTTCCTCACCTGCAAGACAAATGTCAGGAAGCTTTGAGGGCCAAATGGTCCCTGAACATCATCTGGCCATCATCATCATCCTTCACCGGTGTGGAAAACAACGGGAAGCTACCACACCTATAATTCCCTAGTAAATCTGCAAAGCATAGCATGAAAATGATATGATTGCAGTGAAGGACCTGCCCTCGGGCAGAAGACTATAGAATAGAACATGTTACAGTCCTGGACAAATTTATATGTTTTTATAATTGAGTTTGTATTTTTTAGCATTCTTACCTCATATGATCATTTAGTTGGACATATGTTTCAAGGCTGTTGCCCCATCTTGAAGTAAGAATGTTAAAAAATACAAACTTAATTACGTTATGTGGGTAGGGAAATAACACTATGAGGTTTATTTTAATTTTGTTTAGTTGTTTCTTGACTCACCTCATACTTCTTAACTCCCTTGAATATCTAGATTTCGTCACTGTTTTGTGACATTCTCAATGCTGTTCACGTTCACAACTGGCGTCCAATGATCTCCTCTCCTGCAGACTCACAGTATGAGGTGAGTCAAGAAACAACTAAACAAAACTGTAGTTATTTTTATAATTTTGTGAGTTTCCCAAATTTTAGTATTGATATTCTCTCTTCTAGATTTACCAGCTGACCTCACATAATCCATTTCTGTAGCTATAGCTTTTTCTGTGCTCTTATTGCAACTAATGTTATAATTTTGTGTGTATCTTATTCTCAACAGATGTGATGGAAATGTTAACGTAGATGCTTCGGTTAGAGCTAGTCAAGGACTTGTTCGTTATGTTGACGTTGTGGCTACAAGGAATAGTGATGTTGGTAGTAAAAATGTTTCTAGTGGATTTAGCAAGAAATATGATCAACTATTTACGTCTTGTATTAATAATTCAGAAAATACAAAACATTTATTAGAAGAAAGTCAGCATGCAGATAGAAATCTAATTGAATCAGTTAAAAGTTTTAATGGTAAATCTAGTAAAACATCAGAATGTTATAAGCAGAATGGTGGAACAAGCACAAAAGTTGATAATAATATTAGCACAGACCTCACAGTAGTAAATAAAAATGGAAAATTTAGTAAAAGTGATGAAATTTCAAAATCAATGAGTGATAGTGAAGCATTTGACAATAATTGTAGTCAGTCACCTACAGATAATGTTGATCTTGCTGGTAATAGATTGTTTGGTAACGGAACATGTCAGCTGAATAAAATTCCAAAGTTCCCACTGAGAAACAATGAAACGTATGCTATGAGGATGAAAAATCAAGAAGGAAGAACGTATCTGAGTGATGTTGCTAACAACGAGTGCAAAACCAGCACCCCAGATCCTACGTGGACCAAATATTCTAGTGACACTCCTCTGACAAAAAGTGTAGATCGACAAAATTTATTAAGTTCTAGTAAAAGCACAAGTTCTGTAAAGTTTGATAGTAGATCTTGTTCAAATAAGTTGAAGAACAATGATGCTGCGGCTGGTCCAAGACATTGTTCACTTCGTCTTCAGGCAGGGTCTAGTAATATATTACTTGATAATGCTACGTCGTATGCACCGGTGCTTTATACTAGTCGCAGTGGAGATATTTCATCTACTGTCCTTGTTCATATTCCTCGATCACGCTCAGCTTCTGCCTCCAGCACAGATGATAATCGACCATCTTCATGGGCACACAGTCCAACAGAAACTGAACTATGAACAATGTTCCATAATGAGATATTATTTACCATTTAAAAATGAGATCTTCCAAGGCAACAAAGGGTAATTAAATTAAAAGAATAATGACTTTTACACAGAAAATAGATATGAAGTTGCACTATGAGGTATTTTATCAAAGAAATTGAGTATTTCTTTACACTTCATCTCATGTTAGCTCTTGTACCTCGAAAGCATGTAATTTTTCTCTTCAAATATAATTTATCCTTCAGTGAGAAGTGTTAAATTAATAATAAAAACATCAAAAGAAGCCCTACTGGCTTTATAAAGTAGTGTTTAAATTACCATTAAATAAATGTCTTCTTAAACAAGAAGCCACCATTTGCATGATCGAGCAAATGCTCGTAGCATTGGCGATCGAGAATTAACACTATATAAGAGAAAAATGTGCTTTTTTATTTAACTTTCACAGGGAAAGAACACTATGAGGTTTAATTTAAGAATTAAATTAACGTTTTTATTACCTCACCTCATATCCTTTTTCTTCTATACTGCAGTTTCGGAGCTTATTTCCATCATCAGTAGCCTCTGGTCAACTGGTGTTATCTCGTTTCTTGGCGGTTTTCTTCTTACTTCTATCAGTGAACCGATGAACCTCTGGATCAGGTCAAAATTTGCGGGAGTTTCGAAATTCATGAGTTTATCTTTCTTGGTTTTTTGGATGTGGATTTTTTCCCAGACTGTGAGTTCTTTTTGTTTATCTGTGTGTTTCATTAGGCTAGCTTCTGTATTAATTAAATATTTTTCAGACCAAGCATGGGCTGCTACAGCTGACATGTCCATTTCACCCTTTTTTACATTTCTAAGGTGTTCTTTCAGTCTGGTTTTTAAATTTCTTTTTGTTTTTCCTATATAGATTTTGTTGCAATTTTGACATTTTATCTGATATATTCCTGATTTATATTCTTCTCCAATTTTAAAATTTTTGTTGGTTTTAATTATCTTGTTTAGGCTGTATTCATTCTTTGGGGCCAATCGAATGTTAAACTTATTGAAAATTTTCTGGAACTTGTGGTGTTTTAAAGGATGGTAAGTGAATTTTTTGAATCTTATGTTCTCTTCTGTTTGTTTTTTAAGGGTCGCATGTTTGGACGCATTAGACAGTAAAATGCCTTCTCTGCTGAGCAAGTTGTATGCTAATACGATTTTGCTTACTCAGAAATCTGTTCATGCGATAATAATTGGTTAAATTTGTAAGCTACCTGCGGAGGTAGCTTAAATGAGCAACTCAAATTAAAATCCCGAAGGGAACCGAACGGGAACCGATGGTAATCGATGTACTTTGCTGCTTTATCCAACATTTATCCAAGATGTCGGACCTTGAAGACTTCGATCATGTTTTCGGTATACACGGAGAAGAGGAATTTGATAGAGTCTACCAAAGAATTCAACTGGAAGAACAGGAGAATCGGCGTAATATTGCGTGTCGCAGACATGTTTGTATACGGTATTATTTGCGGGATGCAAGCATAAATGCATTCCTCTATAGCAGACAAAAATAACGGAAGTGGTTTTATCGCTGAGAATTCTGGGTAATTCGTTGCCAATATTACGAAAACGTCGACTCTCGTGCATGACCGATAAGTCGGCCATTAATTCGTTCTCAGCAATTGCTCACGGTGAATCAGCTCACTAGTGATTGGAAGTAATTTGAGTAGAGAGTAATGTTCTAACATACGACCCTAAGTGTGCTTTCATTGATTAGGTTTTTGCATTTTAAACTTATTTATTTTCTAGTGTACCATGTTTTCTTCATAACCATTTTCTATTGCTACTTTAATTATGTATTCTTTTTCTTCTTCACATTTAATTGATACAGAAGCTAGCCTAATCAAACACACAGATAAACTAAAGGAACTCACAGTCTGGGAAAAAATCCACATCCAAAAAAACCAAGAAAGATAAACTCATGAATTTCGAAACTCCCGCAAATTTTGACCTGATCCAGAGGTTCATCGGTTCACCGATAGAAGTAAGAAGAAAACCGCCAAGAAACGACAACACCGGTTGACCAGAGGCTACTGACGATGGAGATAAGCTCCGAAACTGCAGTATAGAAGAAAAAGGATATGAGGTGAAGTAATAAAGGCATTAATTTAATTCTAGAAAAATTTGCATTTAGATTGGAGTTTCTCAGGTGACTCAGTAGTAGAGCATTGGCTTAGAAAGCCAAAGGTCCTGGGTTCAAACCACAGCCTGAGTATATAATTTTTCTCTTCAAATATAATCTGATTTCAAACGTTCGTCCATCATCAGCCAAAAACCCAGAGTTGAGTAGTCTGCACATACTCTTTCCCTCTGGTGTTAGAGAAATTAATTTTTTTTTTAGAGGAATTAAACCCATTGGGTACAACTGGACATGACACACACCCGGTCCCAAGGTAGAGATTTTTTAAAAAAATTCCTTACCCTGCTGGGAATCAAACCCGGGTCGCCGGAGTGGAAGGTAGGGACCCTACCGACTACGCCACAGCGACGGAGGGGAGGTCCAAAGCTTCTAGGTGTATTGATTTCAATTTCTTGATACATTCACACAGAGAAATTAATTTCAACACCAGATCCTTTTCCTGGGAATTTCAAAATTCGTTAACTTGTCTCTATTTTTTTGGACATAGATTTTCTGGCATCCTATGCCACAGCTGAGCAACTTAAGGCATAGTGTCTTGATGCAGAGCTATATGTATTGCTAGAGATCCGTGAAAGTGGTTTTATTTTTAGGGAAAATTTGTTTTAAAATTTCAAGATTTCGATGTTATTGGGAATTTGGCGGCGTTATTTTAAAAAAATGTAAATATGAGTCTTTTTAATCCTAGTCTAGTGTATTAAAGTCAATAAGAATGATATATCCAGTAGTTTAAGGTCAACTTTTAGCTTGTACAATTGATATTTTAATATTCTAAAATGCATAAAATTTTAATCCTAGTCACTAATTTGTAAGTAAAATTTACCTTTTAAGAAAAAGCAACCATATTGAGTATCTCTGCATTCTCAGGTTTCAATCTCCGCCTTCGATCACTCACCACAACACCATACTGAGAAATAGATCTTTCTGAGTCCACATTGTCCCGTGCCATAGCCGAGCGGTTAAGGCAGGAAGCCTTGGCACAGAGCTACAGGACTTGCACTGGTTCAAGTCTCCATGGGGGAAGAAATTTTTCTCATGGAATTTCGGCCAGTATGGGACCGGTGCCTACCCAGCATTGTGAGGCATTTGGGTAGCTACAATAAATAGCGATTCCAAGTTGAAAATATCAGCTATAATGGCTGGGGGATCCGACATGCTGGCCTGTCACCCCTACACTGGATAGATGATCGTCTATCTCTGTGATTAACATATGTGGATGTGAAGCCAGTAGCCGGCTGGTTAGCCAAGGGCCCTCTACGCCTGTCGTGCTTGGAGATTTTTTTTTTTTAAGTTCACATTTGAAGTTGAATACCAGATGCATTATTGTCAGGTTACTGCTTGTACTTAAAGAAATGTTTTCTACATATTTGAACATTACTTAATAATGATTGATATAAAATTGATAATTATGTCTGCAAAAATTTAGGGGAAAAAAACTTACCTTACATGTTAATATAATTCGTATTTTTTGGAATTCATATTGGCCATAGAACTTAAAATCTATGGAGAGACCATGAGAGCATGAAAAGGACAAAAAAATTACCTCTATGTTGTGTACTGTGTTGCAACCTTGCTGTCTTTGCAAGAGTGCATGGAGGAAGCAGATATGGCAGTTAAAAAGAAGATGGAATCCAAAACAGTGTTTAAAAATGCATTATGAAAATTTTGCGAATAGAACAAAAAATCTCTGGAAATCGTTGAAAATTTTAGATTTTGGTGTTATTTTGCATTATTGTTGGATTTTGCGATTCATAAATGCCTTTCTTGAGGTTTTGGGAAGTGGAGTTAAGAAATGGTACAAGAAAATGACAAAATTAGAACCTTTTGCGTTATCGCGACTCGTGAATTTCACGGATCTCTACGTATTGCACTATTTGGTCAGTATGGGTCCAGTGCCCACCTAGCATCATGAAGAATAAGTAGTGGTTCCAGGTTGAGAAAACCAGCTTTAACAGCTGGGAGTACCAACATGCTGACCAGATGACCTCTACATTGGCTGGATACCTCTGTGATTAAGACATGTGGTTGGCTGTTAGGCCAAGGGCTTTCTATGCCTATTGTGCCATGTAGAACCTCTCCCAAACTATGAATTCTATTGATCTTTCCAGTTCTTTTAGGAATTTTGATCTCTTCTCAATTTTATGATTGGTTCCAGGTTCTGTCCATACCAATTCCAGGTATGGGCACGCCAAAGTGTCAAAGTGTAGGTGGTGAGGGCAATACGCTACAAGCTGGAAGATCACTAATTCAGATCTGATGGGGTCAGGAATTTTAAACTGGCCTAAATCTGATGGCTGTGGGTTTGGCTCAATTTCCAAATGAAATGGTTCTGGCTATCGAGAATGCTGGGATATTATGTTTACTATAAATATAAAGGTAAAGGTGGGACTGACAACCCAACTGACATCTCATGGCAGTTTTCTAGAAAGGTAGTAGCCTTGACCTCATAATATCCCAAGGGTCTATTAAGGGCTATAGTTCTAAGTGAGAGAGCTACTATGAAGTAAGGTATAAAGATTAATATAAAATTATAGAATATTCACCTGAAAGGTCCGTCTCCTCAACTTAATTATCATTTAACTGTAGCGCTTTCGGGACTTGTCCCATCATCGGCAGGATTCAAAACTGGTGTTTCACTGAAGATCTGGTAGAGGGGGTTGCATGTATTTGGTTCGTTTTCGTTTATCAGGCTGTCGTTGTGAGCTGCTTTCATGATTTCCATCTCTTCGAGTACGTTTATCTTCGCTGGATTATTTTCTCTGTGCATTACTGTTAGGGTGTTTTCAATATTTAACATGCGATGTCCTTCATGGATAACGTGTTTTGCATAGCTTGATTTACCTTCTGCGTGAATGAAGTCTCGAAAATGTTCTTTGAATCTGATGTTAAAACTCCTGTTTGTCCTTCCTATATAAAATTTGTTGCAGTCCTTGCATGTCAGTTTATAAACTCCTTTGCTGTTGAAAATGTTATTTTCTTCAATGTTATTGTTTATTATGTTGTTTAATTTGTTATTGGTTCTGTATGCTATTTTTACGTTTTTATCGGCTTTCTTTAGTGCATTGGCTAATTTTGTTGTTTCTTTTCCTGTGTATGTAAGTGTTATCCATGTTTTCTTGTTGTTGTCAGATTCTTTTTCTAGTTTAGTTATGTTGGTTATGTTGTTCTTCCTTTTTTGTTTTTTTACGAGCTTATCTATGAATTCTTCATTATAGCCATTGGTTTTTGCCATATACTTAATGTAGTTGAGTTCTTGGATATAATTGTCTTTGCTTAATGGGAGTTTCAACATTCTACTGACTAAGCTATTAAATGTACTAATTTTCTGTTGAAAAGGGTGTGTAGAATTTTTGTTTATGGCCAGAGCATTGTTCGTGGGTTTCCGGTAGATACCGATTTCTAGTTTATTGTTGTGTAGATTTTTGGTTATAGACAAATCTAAGTAGTTTATGCTGTTGTTAACTTCTATTTCTTCGGTGAAAGTGATTTTTTCATGCATGTTGTTTAAGTCTTGTAGTATTTCTTTTTCTTTTCTGTTTTCATTTTCATATATTACTAGTACATCATCGACATATCGTGTTATTAATAATATATGAAAATGAAAACAGAAAAGAAAAAGAAATACTACAAGACTTAAACAACATGCATGAAAAAATCACTTTCACCGAAGAAATAGAAGTTAACAACAGCATAAACTACTTAGATTTGTCTATAACCAAAAATCTACACAACAATAAACTAGAAATCGGTATCTACCGGAAACCCACGAACAATGCTCTGGCCATAAACAAAAATTCTACACACCCTTTTCAACAGAAAATTAGTACATTTAATAGCTTAGTCAGTAGAATGTTGAAACTCCCATTAAGCAAAGACAATTATATCCAAGAACTCAACTACATTAAGTATATGGCAAAAACCAATGGCTATAATGAAGAATTCATAGATAAGCTCGTAAAAAACAAAAAAGGAAGAACAACATAACCAACATAACTAAACTAGAAAAAGAATCTGACAACAACAAGAAAACATGGATAACACTTACATACACAGGAAAAGAAACAACAAAATTAGCCAATGCACTAAAGAAAGCCGAATAAAAACGTAAAAATAGCATACAGAACCAATAACAAATTAAACAACATAATAAACAATAACATTGAAGAAAATAACATTTTCAACAGCAAAGGAGTTTATAAACTGACATGCAAGGACTGCAACAAATTTTATATAGGAAGGACAAACAGGAGTTTTAACATCAGATTCAAAGAACATTTTCGAGACTTCATTCACGCAGAAGGTAAATCAAGCTATGCAAAACACGTTATCCATGAAGGACATCGCATGTTAAATATTGAAAAACCCTAACAGTAATGCACAGAGAAAATAATCCAGCGAAGATAAACGTACTCGAAGAGATGGAAATCATGAAAGCAGCTCACAACGACAGCCTGATAAACGAAAACGAACCAAATACATGCAACCCCCTCTACCAGATCTTCAGTGAAACACCAGTTTTGAATCCTGCCGATGATGGGACAAGTCCCGAAAGCGCTACAGTTAAATGATAATTAAGTTGAGGAGACGGACCTTTCAGGTGAATATTCTATAATTTTATATTAATTTTTAATAAACCTCAACGGAACACATCATGAATCTTATAAAAGGTATAAAGAACCTATTCAATTTCTTTGTTCATAGATAAATATGGGAAATAACATTATGAGGTTCTTAATTTAATGAATGAATTAGTCATGTTCTTGACTTGCCTCATATTTCATTTTTTTCAAACACAAAAGCTGCAGTTTTCAAGAGGACATCCCTCTCATCCTCAGTCAATATTACGACTTAATTTTGTTTAGTTGTTTCTTGACTCACCTCATACTTCTTAACTCCCTGGCATTTCTAGATTTCGTCACTGTATTTGTGACATTCTCAATGCTGTTCACGTTCACAACTGACGTCCAACCAACTCAGTCTGCAGGAGAGGAGACCATTGGACGTCAGTTGTGAACGTGAACAGCATTGAGAATGTCACAAATACAGTGACGAAATCTAGATATGCCAGGGAGTTAAGAAGTATGAGGTGAGTCAAGAAACAACTAAACAAAATTAAAATAAACCTCATAGTGTTATTTCTTACCTACATAATTTAATATTATGACTGCCAGATTTTCAGTTGAATCTTCATTTATTACATTGTCATCTGGTGCTGATTTGATGAACTTCGTGATCAAGTTCATTGAACAGAACTTGATCTCAAAGTTCATCAAATCATCACCAGATGGCAGTGTTATAGATGAAGATTCAAATGAAAATCTGGTAGTCATAATGTCGGCTGAGAATGAGAAGAATATCCTCTTGAAAACTGCAGCTTCCATGTTAAAAAATCATGAAATATGAGGTAAGAAGAATAAGGACTCAATCAATTTCTTTGCGTTGTAAAAGCATTGTTCTCTCCACCTCGAGGATTTGATTATGACTAGGGAATGGATTTTTAGGTAAATAAATATTTTTCTTGATTAGATAAAAATATCCAAATTGTTCGGGATGATACTTTCAGATGAAAAACATGAAAATTAATTTCACATAAAACACACGTTTTCCATTTATTTTTATTAAGTACATATTTTCACACATTTTGTTTAAAATGCACATTTTGTTAATATATCAACAATTTCTCCTTTTTTTTTTTTTTTTTTGCAGAAAAGATTCAGTCATTAATTTTTTCCTTATAAATTAAATTTTACAATATGTTTGATTGTGTGAAAAAAAAAAATTAGGAATTTTTTGTTTTTGTTTTTAACACATTAAAAATTAACATTTTCCTATTTTATAGCACCAAAAAAATCCATAAGAATAAATGAATCGTGATTTCTTCTTATCTCATACTTCTATATTTTTTTAAATACAGCACTGCAGTATCAGTGACCATCGTCACCATCCTCAGCTATTTTCACGACTGTCAATTTTTTCTTTTGCCAGTAATTATCCAAACTGTCATCTCCCGGCAAAAGAAAAAAATGACAGTCGTGAAAACAGCTGAGGATGGTGACGATGGTCGCTGATACTGCAGTGCTGTGTTTAAAAAAAAACATAGAAGTATACGATTAATTTAATTCTTATGAATTAAACCTCATAATGTTAAAAATTCCCAAATTTATTATATAAAAAATCCATATCTTGGTTATTATTTACTGTATTTCTGTAATTTGTTTGACTGCAGGAATATTAGAAAGTAATACCTTTTTATTATGCTTTTCGGCCTAAAGAGGAATTCCAAAAAGTAGAATTTTTATCACTCACCTCATATTGTTCTTCTTATTTGACTATAAACTAGTTTTGGAACATAGTTTCTGTTCCATCCTCAGTATCGTCACGACCGTTGTTCTGTCGTCTTGAAGAGCTGTCCTTCGCTCCGTCCATTGGCTGACTGAAAAACCTCGAAACCAGGTCATTCTCACCGGGAATTTCAAAGTTCAACAAAGTTGACCTGGTTTCGAGGTTTTTCAGTCAGCCAATGGAAGGACAGGTCTTCAAGACGACAGAACAACGGTCGTGACAATACTGAGGATGGAACAGAAACTATGTTCCGAAACTAGTTTATAGTCAAATAAGAAGAACAATATGAGGTGAGTGATAAAACATTCTACCTTAATGGATATACCTCATAGTGAGAATTCCTAAAATAAGTAGGAATTCCAAATTTAATATATAAATTCCAAAGATTATATTTAAAAAATATATGAATATATTTAATTTATTTGAGTGTAGTGGTAGTAGCTCTTCCCAGTTATAAAGACTGAACTGTCACTAGATTGCACACACACACACACACACTGACTGACAAATACGGCCTTTAGATGACTCATTCTTTTCATGATAACAATCAACAAGAATAATTAATAACTTTTTAAGGCACTTTTATATGGTAGGTTCACTTTGTTGCTGTGTGTATAAAAGTAATGTAATGTTGTTGGGCATTGTGACAGATTAGTGTAATATTATTTCCACATGTGTTAATTATTTATTAAAAATCATATGACATGTTCATGTAGCTTGTTTTTTAAACAACCTGTTTGTTAATATTGTTGAGTTGTTTCTTGACTCACCTCATACTTCTTAACTCCCTCGCAGATCTAGATTTCGTCACTGTATTTGTGACATTCTCAATGCTGTTCATGTTCACAACTGATGTCCAATGGTCTCCTCTCCTGCAGACTGACCTCTGCGCCATCTGATGGCTGACCGACAAACTTCCAAATCAATCCCCTCTCCTTATCACTGGGTATTTCAAAATTCATAGTTGTGTTTTTATTCTTGCATATGTTAATTTTTTCCCAAATTGTGAGTTCCTTCGGTTTTTCCAATTGTTTAAGTAATTTTGTTTTGGTTTATATTCTATGTTTTTCTGACCAGGCATGTGCAGCTATTGCAGATTTTTCTGTTTCTCCATTTTTAACATTTCTGAGGTGTTCCTTTAATCTTGTATTTAGATTCCTTTTTGTTTTTCCTATGTATATCTTTGTATATCAGTTGTGAACGTAATACAGCATTGAAAATGTCACAAATGAAGTGAAGAAACTCGAGTCTGCTTGGGAGTTAAGAAGTATGAGGTGAGTTAAGAAACAACTAAACAATATTAAAATAAACCTCATAGTGTTATTTCCTACCTACATAACTTACCTGTTTGTTGTTGTCCAATGGCAATGAGTCATCATCAGCCCAAGTTGGACCTCACCTCACAGGAAAGATCTCCATCTCTAAGATTCAAAATTTAAATTAAAATGGTTTATGTTTAATTTTAGGAAGTGATATTTTGAGGTTATTTTAATTATATTATTTTCAGTCTGATCATCTTACCTCAATATTAATGTTGATTTGTTGTTGAATATGTTTGGAAACAATTCTGCTTTATCGTCAGCTTGTCCAGACTGGTTTGATTTATGTTGCACACCCTGGATGTTGATGTTAGCTCCATCCTGTGGTTGGCCAAAGAACCTCCAAACAAGATCATGCTCCGTCAGTATTTCAAAATTCATAACTCTGTTTTTGTTCTTTTGAATATAGATTTTGAAATACCGACGGAGCACGACCTTGTTTGGAGGTTCTTTGGCCAACCAGAGGCTGGAGCTGACATCGACATCCAGGGTGTGCAACATAATGCAACATAAATCAAACCAGTCTGGACAAGCTGATGATAAAACAGAATTGTTTTGAAACATGTTCAAGAACAAATCAACATTAATGTTGAGGTAAGATGATCAGTCTGAAAATAATATAATTAAAATAACCCCAAAATATAACTTAAAATTAAATATAATATAATTAAAATGGTTTATACCTCACCTCATATCCAATCACCTAATTAAACTGGTTTCAACCTTAGGCAGCTTCATCTTCAGTAATTTCTTGTTGACTGATGTTATGTCAGAGGGAGCAAGAAGCAGATCTCCTGATGGACATAACATCAGTCGACAAGAAATTACTGAAGATGAAGCTGTCTAAGCTTGAAAACCAGTATTATTAGAAGACTGTACATGAGGTGAGGTATGAGTCATTTTAATTTAAATCTTGAATTAAACCTCATAGTGATTTTTCCTATAAAAGTTCAATCACTTAACGGCATGTGAAATGAGATTCATGCGCCGAACAGCAGGTTACACCAGATGGGATCGGAAAAGGAACACCGATATCTTAAAAGAATTGAAGACTACGCCAATTTTGGAATACATTAAACAGTACCAACTAAATTGGAAACACCATCTTGAAAGAATGAATTCAAATCGGATCCCCAAAGCTGTTTATAATTATATACCAAGAGGATGAAGATCTCTGGGCCGTCCTATGAAATGCTGGAGGGAAAATTTTCTATAGGATCGTAACAGGCCTTGGCCTAAACTTGGAAGGAAGAAGAAGTTCAATCAACATATCTGATTGCCTGGATTTCCTTCCTTTATGTTTCTCAACATTCAAGCTTCTTACAAGAATGGAATTGTCAGTCCCACATCTCAATACCCAACCTGGAGGACCAGGAAATCTTCTTTCAGGTTTACCATACTTTAGCCAAGAAAGTCCCCATTTTTATATGCCAGGAATTCAATTTCATCCTTCTACAAAGAGTAGGATTTGCTAATAATATAGTTCCAGTTGTAATGTAAACAAACCAGATGTATGACTGCCTTTTCATTGGTCGAATAATGGTTTTACCTCTAAGTGTGTAAGAAAATGTAGTTCACTCTCTAACTCATGAAATAATGGAAATAAAAATAATCAATTAATTTGGCGTTTACTTGAAAATCCATATTCATTTAATTAAATAAAAATAAACCTAAAGTTTTATGTGATTTTTGTATTTATTACAATATAAATTTGTAACAGCTGTTTCTGTGCTTTGAACCGTGTTCAGACATGGTTACATATTTTTAATAGTGAGTGGAGAACTTATTTGTAACGACTCACCTCATATAATTTCAAATTTCTTTGATACCGGCGGTTTCAGACAATATCTTGTCCCTCTTCAGTCATGGCTTCCACTGATGAAATTCTATGGTTTGATTTCTCGAAGGGCATCACCTCTTGTGCTGCCATCTTTGGTTGGGATTATAAACTTTGTAATTAAATTTTTATCCACCAGAATATCGAAGTTCATAGATCGATATTTATTCTTCTGAATGAATATTTTTTCCCAAATTGTCAATTCCAACGGTTTATCCAATTGTTTCAAAAGTTTTTGAAATTATATGAGGTGAGTCGTTAAAAATAAATTCTCCACTCACTATTAATGATATAACCTCATAATGTTTACTTCCCAATATTAATTTAAATATGATTACATATATTACCCATCCAAGTGTTTTGTGCAGGCGGAAAATATGTTAACTAACAAACTGTCTTTCTCTTTCTCTTCCTGTCCTTTGTATTATGTTGTTTGATTGGCAGGTAGAGAGCTGACAAATACTATGTATTTTAATGATCCGTCGTTCTGCGTGGTCAGTGGCAGAATGACTAACTTGACAACTCTGTTACTTTTGGGGTTACATGTAGGAATGAGTTGTCCCTCCCTTGCCCTTCTCATTACATGTTGCCACTTGTGATTTATTGTGAGGCTGGTAACAGAGAGACGACAAATACTGTGATTTTAAATAATCCGACCGCTTGAGCGTTCTGTGCTTAAATGACTAATTTGACAACCATGTTAAGATCTTTCACATGTGTTTAGAGATTCTCCCCCCACATTTGAAGTTGAAAAATTTCAATACTTGATCGGATGTACAGTTTTCTCCTACATCCCTTCCACAGATTCAGTAGATCAGTGACACTAGCGCTAAAACTCTTCCCCTCCGCCCATGAACAGTTAACTTGGATGTGTAGTATAAAGTATTGAAACAGCTGTTACAATTTTGTTTTTTTTTTCTTCAATGCCCCAGGTTGTCATTTCGACATTTCTGGTCTGTTACAAATTTATATTGTAATAAATATGAAAATCATATAAAACTTTAAGTTCTATTCCTATTTAATTAAAGAAGTAAAAATATATATTATCTAGTATATAACTATATAAGTTATTTGGGAGAATCTTAAATTATATAATTGCAATTTTAATAGATTAAATAGAAAGTGTTATGTTCTTACACGTGTGCAATGCAGAATATGTTGGGATTTATATTGTTTCAAAATGGCCACTTTTTGTAGACTTTCTTAAAACATTGGAAAAGAAACCATTTGAAATGTGGAGAGAAACATATTATTTTGAATGTTTTCGAATAGTTTAGTGAAAATATCTGACAATAGCCATTGAGGATGTGGTAAAAATAACAGCAGAATTTACAGATGAGTCAGCATGGTGCATAAATTCTGCTTGTAATGAAATTGTAAATAAAGGAAATCTTTCGACATCATGGAGAAAGCGTAAAATCTGATTAGGTAGACCCATATATAATTTTTTGTCAAAAATAAATAAGAAATGGAAGTTCCTAATTATTGGGACCATCTTATTTTGTATTCAGTCTTATTTCCCATAATATACAATGTTTTATCAATGACAGTTCCATATACAATTCAGTATATGGCGGGTAAATGTAGCACCACGGTTCCTCCAATAGTCTGTGTCAGCAGAGTAATATCTTGTGCAAGTTTGTTTACGGTACAACTGGAACTTAACTCAGAATTAGTATAGAACAGTGGTGTCCAATTATAATGAACCTGGGGGCCAGATATATGTTTTATAATCAGGTGGAGGACAACAGATTGGAAATAAGAGAGAGAAGTTCTTCTACCAAAATTATAATTATTTTACAAGTAGCTTGGACTGCCTATTCAACGTGACTATTCAAAAACACAATCACATTGAAGAAGGATAGAGAAAGGAGAAGTAAAGATTAAATAAAAATGTTTCATACCTCACCTCATATCCACTCTTCTAACGTAGACCTGTTTCAAAACCGACAGAAGACTACGGGCCGCATGCAAATACATTAGTCTTTGGTAAGCTGAGTTTTCCGTCAGAACGTGCAAAGTTTGAATTAGGGAGTCGCTGACTGGTCATGCATGAAAGTAGTTTTTTTCGTAATATTGGCAAGAAATTACTCAGAATTCTCAGTGATAAAACCACTTCCGTTATTTTTGTCTGCTAGAGGAATGCATTTGAGATGCGTGCTATTATGCATTGCAGAGACTCTTGATGTCCCAACTCCTTTCAAAAAACGTTAAACTGAAAATATATAAAACTATTATTCTACCAGTTATATTATATGGGTGTGAAACATGGACTCTTACTTTAAGAGAGGAAAGGAGATTACAAGTATTTGAGAATAAAGTACTTAGGAAAATTTTTGGACCAAAGAGAGATGAACAGACAGGTGAATGGAGAAGACTACATAACAATGAACTACATGGTCTTTACAGGAAGCCAGATATAATAAGAACAGTCAAGTCTCGTAGACTGCGATGGGCAGGACATGTTGCACGTATGGGGAATGAAAGACTTGCATGGAAGCTTCTTGTAGGAAAGCCAGAGGGAAAATGACCAGTTGGTAGACCAAGAATGAGGTGAGAGAATAACATTAACTATGATTTGAGGGAAGTAGATTATACAGGGAATGATTGGAAAGCATTAGCTCAGGATAGGGATGTATGGAGAGCTTATGTCCGTGCGGTCATGAACCTACGGGTTCGATAGTGCCAGTGAGTAAGTAAGTAAGAGGAATGCATTTATGCTAGCGTCCCGCAAATAAAACAGTATATGACGTCTGCATCATGCGATATTACACCGATTCTCCTGTTTTTCCAGTTGAATTCTTTGGTAGACTCTATTAAATTCCTCTTCTCCGCGTATACCGAAAACATGTTCGAAGTCTTCAAGGTCGAACATCTTGGATAAAGCAGCAAGGTTTCGTTCTCTACAAAGTCACCTCGCCAGGTGGCTTAGGAATTTTGACAATTATTATCGCATGAACAGATTTTTGAGTATGCAAAAAGGTCTTTGGATGCAACTTTCTCAGCAGAGAATGACTTTTACGGTCTAATGCGTTCATAGATACGACCCTACATGTGAGGTGAGGAATGAAACATTTTAATTGAATCTTAAATTAAACCTCATAGTGATTTTTTCCTATAAAAGTTCAAAGAAGAAGTCATTTTGTTATCCTTGTCCTTGGTCACAGGATGTGCTGCCATAAATAAACGTTCTCTTGCTACTAGAAAGTTGCTGGATGAAGATGTTTCATCATAGTGCCAAATTAATTTCTATGATTAATAGGGGCATGCCATAGCATAGTTGGTTAAAGCAATATTCTACAAACTGGAAGATTGAGGGTTCGAGTTCTGATGGGGTCAAGATTTTTAAACTGATTCAAACCACCTGGTGGCACATGACCCTGGGGATTATGGATACCACCAGAGAAGAGGATACATGGTCAGTTAAGACAAAAAGAGAGACTATGGTTGGAGATATAAGGCAAATTCAACTTCAAGAAAATGAATTTAAAAAGAGGTGAGAAAATTATAGATATTTGTGGGCTGTCGCTGTTGAAGAAACAAAGGTAGTTGAAAAAATGTTGGTGAGTTTGTAGTGAAGGACCTGCCCTTGAGCAGAAAAACTAAATGAATAGACCATTGCATCTTTCGAGGAATATTGTCGTAAGATAATTTGGATTAATGCTGTTGCAATCATTGTGGAATATACTCAACATTGATCGTTACAGCTTACTGCATTATTTTTATATGCATTCCAGCTGATGCGCAGTAAATAATAGCACTTAAAATTTATTTAAACAATGTTGGTTCAACTGGGTATGTTATAAAAAAAAACAATACACTCTATACGGTAATGCCAATATTTCATATCGTTAATAAAATAGTGTTAGAGAATTTACGAACTTTTATTCGCTGAAAAGAACATTTTGGAAATTTTAATTTTAAATAGGCCCTATAAATTTGTCGGATGCTCTTAACTTTCTAGTATAAAGTAGCATTTACGGATTATTATTAGTGTTATTATTTACCAATTTTTAATAAAGCATGTGGCGCCCCTGCTAAAACAAAACGTTCTCTATGCTTAAGGACAATAGAGCTACCATAGAGTACTGTTCTCTATGGTACAGAGTACGCTCCACCTTCGGTTCTCTATGCTCCACCACTGGTTCGCAGTCTTTCTGGTTTGCTTCATTCTGTGTGCTTCATTTGGCTTGGAACACGTGTGGTAGAAACGACGCCGCACTTAGTCAACTGAAAATAGTTTTATATATTCTAGCAACATTTGAATTGATTTGTGAATTTTATTATATTTAGAAACATATATTAAAAGACCACGAAGATGTTTTGGGGTAAGTACAGTATATATATAAAATTGAATGCCGAGGAAATTACAGGGACGCCATGTGCTCGTATTTATTTAGAAAAGCGTTAAAACCAAATTTATATAATAATTTACGGCTATTAATCAGCAATAATTAATAAGGAGTAAGCAATGTTTTCAAAATGGAATATTGAAAGTTTAATTATTTCTTGAAGTTTAAGGCATAATTACAACTCGTTTAGCCTTACTGGATATTCTTAGTTTTATTGCACGAAAATATCCAAATTGAACATAAAACGAAAAATAAAACCAAATAGATATCGAACACGGAAACTAAAACATAACCGAAGAAAATATATTGATAAACTTTTTGTTGCATTTGGTAATAGCGGAGAAAACGTTGGAAGTTTAAAAGTTAATTCGAAAATACGTTCCAATAACTTACTCAATTCAATAAGCTTTTGAAATTTGAAGTTATTACAACAATGTAATAACTTGGACCCGAGTGTATACGTAACGTTCTATCCACATGTCAGATCGGTAATTTTTCATTTAAAGGAGAAACCACACTTTATGCCTCACCATGAATTTTTCTAAGTTCTGCAGAATAGTAGTGCGCATGTGCAAGGGTGATGAACTTGCTCCGTAGGTGGCAGAATATTTGTGTAGTTGGCATGACCAACCATCACAGTAAATTCCCAAATGTGCTTTTAAAAATTAATGTACACTTTCTTGGATAAGCTATACTTACTGTCGCACATAAATTCTTCTAAGTTCTACAGAATCCCAGGATATGCTTTCCTTCGGGTCGCACGAAAATTTTTCTAAGTTCTATAGAATCGCAGTGCGCATGCGCTAGTGCTCCAATTATCCCAGGTAGATAAATGCAACCTCCAGCAGTTGGCGGTATATATATGTGAAATCAGTATAACCAACATTGACACAAAATTCCCAGAACTTGTCTAAAAATGTATAATTTATTTTACGTATCAAATCACTTTTAAAAAGCAAGGAACCTAAAAGGTAACCAAACCTAAATCAATTACTGTAACACAAATCAATTACTCTAACGTAGGTGGAATCCAGGGAACGTGGAATCACATTTAAAAAGCAAGTTCGGGTTGTTGATGGTGGCAACGCTGGAACAACATAGGAAGTGGAGGGAAAATAACAAAGAGTAGGAAGTAAGCAATGTAGCACGACCATGTTTTACGCAAATATATAAATATGAAAAAACTTGTTGCAACATTGGAAGATGTTTAAAATGTGTTTAAAAGTGTTGCAAAATGTTTTAAATGTGTTTAAAAGTGTTTAGTGCATCAGTGGAATAAGATATTAAATTGAAAAATTTTTGCGACCTGAAGGAAAGCACAGTCGAATCCCAGTGCGCATGCGTTAGTGCTTCATGTAATCCCAGAAAGATAAATGGGATATGCTACACTTCGGGTTGCACGAAAATTTTTCTAAGTTCTATAGAATCGCAGTGCGCATGCGCTAGTGCTCCAATTATCCCAGGTAGATAAATGCAACCTCCAGCAGTTGGCGGTATATGTATGTGAAATGAGTATGACCAACATTGACACAAAATTCCCAGAACTTGTCTAAAAATGTATAATTTATTTTACGTATCAAATCACATTTAAAAAGCAAGGAACCTAAAAGCCTACCAAACCTAAATCAATTACTGTAACACAAATCAATTACTCTAACGTAGTTGAAATCTAGGGAACGTGGAATCACATTTAAAAAGCAAGTTTGGGTTGTTGATGGTGGCAACGCTGGAACAACATAGGAAGTGGAGGGAAAATAACAGAGTAGGAAGTAAGCAATGTAGCACGACCGTGTTTTATGCAAATATATAAATATGAAAAAAACTCGTTGCAACATTGGAAGATGTTTAAAAGTGTTGCAAAATGTTTTAAACATGTTTAAAAGTGTTTAGTGCATCAGTGGAATAAGATATTAAATTGAAAAATTTTTGCGACCTGAAGTGTACAACAGCCGATAAATGCAACCTACACCAGTTGGCGGTATATGTATGTGAAATCAGTATGACCAACAAAATTCCCAGAACGTGTCTAAAAATGTATAATTAACATGAAATGAACTAGTGGAAAAGTGATTTTACGTGGTAACTGTCCGACATTTTGAATTTTTCATAGAATAACATATGAAGAGATAATTTATTTTACCTAAAAGCTAACCAAACCTAATTCAAATACTCTAACGTAGGTGAAATCCAGGGAATGTGGAATCACATTTAAAAAGCAAGGAACGTAAAAGCTAACCAAACCTAAATCAATTACTGGGGTGTTGTATACTAAACGTCGCAAAAAATTTTTAATTTAATTTCTTATGCCACTGATGCACTAAACACGTTTAAAACATTTTGTTACACTTTTAAACACTTTTTAAACATCTTCCAATGATGCAATGATCTTTTTTTATATTTATATATTTACATAAAACTTGATTGACCTACATTGCTTAGTTGCTACTTTCTGCTATTTTCCCTCCTGTTCCGATGTTGTTCCAACGTTGCCACCATCCTCGACCCAAAATACTCCAGATGTTGCCAACATCACTTCCATTTTCTCTGGATTTCACCTACGTTAGAGTAATTGATTTGTGTTACAGTAATTGATTTAGGTTTGGTTAGCTTTTAGGTTCCTTGCTTTTTAAATGTGATTTGATACGTAAAATAAATTACCTCTTCATGTTATTCTATGAAAAATTCAAAATGTTGGATGGTTACCACGTAAAATCATATTTCCACTAGTTCATTTCGTGTTAACTATACATATTTAGACAAGTTCTGGGAATTTTGTGTCAATGTTGGTCATACTGATTTCACGTACATATACCGCCAACTGCTGGAGGTTGCATTTATCTTTCTGGGATTACATGAAGCACTAGCGCATGCGCACTGGGATTCTATAGAACTTAGAAGAATTTATGTGCGACGGTAAGTACACCTTATCCAAAAATATTATGGTCAAACTGAGCGTAAATTTTCTCTCTTTGTGTTTGTTGGCGCATGCGCGTGGTGTCTTTCTGGCTGATGTTTTCATTAAGCGCAGTGAGAAATTTTTATAAGTCCGAGGCAGATGCCACGTGCATGCACCAACAGGGTTTTAGGCCCCGTGGGAGAACAGTGCCTTTTTATTTACGCACTTTAACAGTACGTAATTGGCATACATATTAATAAAATACTGTATTTAACGTTTTTCAATCTGGGAAAGTTATTATCATGTCTTTATTTCCTCGTAAATACGAAAATAAAGTGGGACTATTTCCTGTCATGACCACGAAGGTTACAACAGTCGTGGAACTATTTCCTGTCATGACCACGAAGTTTACAACAGTCCTTGCTTCTAACCAACGATGAGCACCGATGACCATAGATATACCACCAATGAACAGCGATAAAACACATATGACCACAATGTGTAAACCACATTGTTACATATTTAACCGCGTAAAATAATAAAAAGGACGTTCCCTGGAATTCACCTATGTTAGAGTAATTGATTTAGTTTCCATTCATTGATTTATGTTTGGTTAGCTTTTAGTTTCCTTGCATTTTAAATCTGATTTAATGCGTAACATAAATGACCTCTCCATATTTGTTATTCTATGGAACATTCAACATGTCTGACGGTTAGAACGTAAAATCATATTTCCACTACTTCATTTCATGATAGGTTTCAATATTTTCACGATGGTTAAATCCCAGAGTTAAATGGTATCATCAACACTTCGTAATATTTTAAATTACATCAAAAATGGCATAAGTCGCGTAAGTAAAAAGCTGGTCTTGTACAACCCCACCAGGTTTTATTTTCAAATTATTTCCCACCATTTACAACAAATTTTACATTTTTTCTAATGATTACTTGAACATATTTTTGTATGATATTTAATTATATACGTAACATGAAGACGTAGCAGCCGTATTGATATTAAAGAATATTTGGATATGCTTTCCTTTAGGTCGGTAGAAAATTTTTCTAAGTTCTATAGAATCGCAGTGCGCATGCGCTAGTGCTCCAATTATCCCAGGTAGATAAATGCAACCTCCAGCAGTTGGCGGTATATATATATGTGAAATCAGTATGACCAACATTGACACAAAATTCCCAGAACTTGTCTAAAAATATATAATTTATTTTACGTATCAAATCACTTTTAAAAAGCAAGGAACCTAAAAGCTAACCAAACCTAAATCAATTACTGTAACACAAATCAATTACTCTAACGTAGGTGAAATCCAGGGAACGTGGAATCACATTTAAAAAGCAAGTTCGGGTTGTTGATGGTGGCAACGCTGGAACAACATAGGAAGTGGAGGGAAAATAACAAAGAGAAGGAAGTAAGCAATGTAGCACGACCGTGTTTTACGCAAATATATAAATATGAAAAAAACTCGTTGCAACATTGGAAGATGTTTAAAATGTGTTAAAAAGTGTTGCAAAATGTTTTGAAAGTGTTTAAGAGTGTTTAGTGCATCAGTGGAATAAGATATAAAATTGAAAAATTTTTCGGACCTAAAGGAAAGCACAGCCGAATATTTTATACAACAACAGTGCAGCCAACATAGGTTATGTACTTCAGAATTAGAGAATTTATTTTTGGGCATTGCATACTTTCAGAGGTTAGAGTGCTTAAATTACATTAGGTTAGCTATTAGGTTGGTCTTTCACAGGTTAGAGTACTTTAATTGCATTAGGTTAGCTTTTAGGTTAATGTTGGCTGCATCACAATGTTCTATAGAGTAAACCGCTTCACGTTTGTTGGTGCATGTGCGTGGTATCTGCCTGGGACTTGGAAAAATTCTCACTGCGCTTAATGGAAAGATTATCCCCATTGTTAGTATATATTAGATGCTCTGGCTCATGGACCTCTTTGAGAAAGTAAAACTTCATGCTGGGGCTTTGGTATTTTCATTTTATGTGAAATTATATTAGCAAAATGGGCTGTTGTACACTTCAGGTTGCAAAAATTTTTCAATTTAATATCTTATTCCACTGATGCACTAAACACGTTTAAAACATTTTGTAACACTTTTAAACACCTTCCAATGTTGCAACGATCTTTTTTCTATATTTATATATTTACGTAAAACATGGTCGTGCTACATTGCTTACTGCTATTTTCCCTCCTCTTCCTATGTTGTTCCAGCGTTGCCACCATCAACAACCCAAAATACTCCAGATGTTGCCAACCATTTCCACGTTCCCTGGATTTCACCTACGTTAGAGTAATTGATTTGTGTTACAGTAATTGATTTAGGTTTGGTTAGCTTTTAGGTTCCTTGCTTTTTAAATGTAATTTGATACGTAAAATAAATTACCTCTTCATATCTGTTGTTCTATGAAAAATTCAAATCATATTTCCACTAGTTCATTTCGTGTTAATTATACATTTTTAGACAAGTTCTGGGAATTTTGTGTCAATGTTGGTCATACTGATTTCTCATACATACACCGCCAACTGCTGGAGGTTGCATTTATCTACCTGGGATAATTGGAGCACTAGCACATGCGCACTGCGATTCTATAGAACTTAGAAAAATTTTCGTGCGACCCAAAGTGTAGCATATCTGCAAAATGTTTTAAAAAGCAAAGGAATCTTTCCATTAAGCGAGGCAAACATTTTTTCTAAGTGTCAGGCAGATACCACGCGCATGTGCTAACAAACGTGAAGCAGTTTACTCTATGGAATATCGCAATGCAGCCAACATTATACATGCTATTTGACAAACCTAAAAGCTAACCTAATGCAATTTAAGTACTTTAACCTGTGAAAGACCTAGCTAAAAGCTAACGTAACACAATTTAAGCACTCTAACCTGTGATAGAATGCAACACCCAAGAATAAATAGTAAGTTCTCAAATTCTGAAGTAAATACCCTATGTTGGCTGCACTGTTGTTGTATAGAATATTCTTAAGAATCAATATGGCTGCTCTGTCTTCATGTTACGTATATAGTTAAGTATCGTAGAAAAATATGTTCAAATAATTGTTAGAAAAAGTTTAAAATTTGTTGTAAATGGTGGGAAATAATTTGAAAATAAAACCCTGTTGGTGCATGCGTGTGGTGCCTGCCTTGGACTTGGAAAAAATTCACACTGCGCTTAATGGAAACATGAGCCGAAATACTAGTCATAACATGGTTAGATCAGCTTTAGATAAAAACTAATTCTCATTGGCTAGAGAAGATGAAGTCTCTTTCTTTTACGAACTTTTACCTGCATTGATACAGCTTGAGGACTCTGAAAAAATCTTGAGAGATTTATAATTTTATTATTTGTTACAGGACTTATAATGGAATCTGGCAAGAGGTACACGCAGACAGTGGAGAGAGCGTTCCACGTGTCAATGGCTTGCCTCGAGCCTAATACAGCAGACAATGAAACAGTATCGGTTCTGTTGGGTTTTGAAAACAGAGAGTTTATACTGTGCAATTTAAATAAACATAAAGCAATACAGTCACAGTTGGATTTAAATTTTCAAAGTGGGGACGTCATAGCTTTTCTGTCTTCTGGTAAAGGAAGAGTTCATCTTACTGGTAAGTATTATTTATTTGAAAATAATGTGCATTTACATTGATTTAATTTAATATAAATCTGTCAGTAGGGGCTATACTAAGTAGGATGTGAAAAGGAATTCCAATATTTTTCAGGAACTCAACATTAACCCGGTCCTTGACCATATCCATAACTATGAAGAAAATTGGAATGCCCAGATGAATTCCCAAAACAATCCTAAACTATATCCCACATGGGAAGAGATCATTGAGATGACCCATGAAGAGTGGAAGGAAAATTTCAGTAGATCGTAACAGTCCTTCGAGGATTATGACCCATCATGATGATTTCTCAGTAGGATGACTAGGGATTAAATATAATCTTTAAAAACAATTTTTAATGAAAAACAGGACAACTGCATGGCATGACAGGCCTAGAAGCCCTCTGGCTGGATGCTGGTTTCACATCCAGGTATGTTAATTACTGAGGCAGAGAAAAGTTGAAACTGTGACTCTTGAAATGGACGGTGTGCGACTGGAAACTCTCTGAAATACCCAGGGGTTATTCTAGACAACAAATTAATTTTTCGTCCACTTTTAATCATATTGCATCAAAGGTCAGGAAATCAGTTTCCAACCTAATGATAGCCTACGCCCTACCTGGGGTCTTAATTCTGGTGTACTGAGAATATTGTATCGTGGAGCTTTCAAGCCCCTAGTTCTCTACTGTGCTGCCACCTTCCAAGACTTACTACAAAAGAGATAGTTCGAAAAGAAACTTAAACAAATCCAACGTGGATTCCTCTTGAGAATAATCAGAGGATATCGTACAACATCAACTGCGGCAGCTCAGGTAGTTGCAAATATTGAACCACTGTACCTCACCTACGAAATGAGGGCTAGTATTAGTAACATCAAGAGAGGTCGCTGGATACCTAATTATCTTTCTCATTTCCATCTGGAGGAAACATTACCATTAACAAGGTTGGGACATCCATCTGAACATAAACACTACATTATGGACTCCTGCAAACAAATTCACCAATATTCCATTTTCACACATGGTTCAAGAATAATTAGTGATGGAAGAGAAGAAATTAAAGTTGGATGTGCTTCTGTAGTTTATGAGAACTCGTCAGAAATTTCCTCAGCTTTGTTCAAACTTTCTCCACAATGTTCCATTTTTCAGGCAGATTTATTAGCCATAAAAGAAGCTGTTTAATGATGTGCAACAAATGAAACAAGTTCTCGTATACACAAACAGCCCTGAAAGCAATTAATGGTAGATATAACAATAACACAATAGCTTTCGAGATTAGGGAACAAATGAAGCAAAATTCAAAATATTTTTGTCTATCTTGGGTACACGGGCATTGCGGGATATTAGGAAATGAACGTGCAGATATATTAGCCAAGTCCGCAGCAGATTCCAGTTTACAGTATGCATATGATCTATGCCATATTTCTTTTCTAAAGGAACATATAATAGCAAGATGGAACAATGTGTGGCTCAATAGTACCACAGGTACATTAACAAGACAATCAAGTATTTATGACAATAAAATGCAAACACATTGTTCCAAATTTCATATTAACACAATTCCTCACTGGGCACAGAAAATTTGGCCAATATCTTCAGAGATTCAACATCATAGAAAATGCAAGCTGTAATTGTGCAATTGGCAATCAAAGCATAGAACATATTATATTTGATTGTCCATTGTTCTGGAACTACATGTCTTCTAAATAACATTGCCTGTTTAAGTAAACCACCCGTTACAGAAGTGATTATGACAGAGAAAAGAACTACACACTTTTTAATGTTTTTATAAATAAAATTCATAAAAAACTTTAATTTTAGATAAAAGAAAAATTATATAACGACACAATTTGACAAAATATAACCCTAATGTTCCTTAGGTGAAATAGGGTTTATACGTTTTGGATAATAAAAAAAACACAAGGCTAAAATGGTATGGACACATGAAGAATGCAGATGGAAGAGTACCAAAGGTCGTCTATACGTGGAAAATTGAAAGAAGGAAAACAAAAGGAAGGCCAAGAACAAGCTGGAAGAACAACGTTCAAAATTCAATGAGGAAATTTGGTGTAACAGATGAAGACACAGAGGACAGAGAACGATGGAGAACTTTAATTAAGGGAAATTTGTGAATATTAGTTGCAAACTGATAGACTATAAGTCTGTAGTCATTTATATTTATTTATTTTTAATTCATGTTAATTACTAAGATTGGTTGGAGAAAACGCTTCAATGATTAGGAAAATTCTCAAAATTGAAATGAATAATTTTTTAGACAAAGACTTGGTACATCACACTACTTCCGGGAGAAATTTCAAGATAGGTTTTGGCAGTTCCCTTGTCAGGTAAATACAATATTGTCGCAGGTAGTCATGTAGGATTCAGATGGAATTTCTTGAAATTAACTCCATAGATGTTTTCACAAAATTCACTTTATTTATTTCGCAATAATTAACTGATTCTACACAAATAATTTGCTGCTAATAAAGTTTCTTCCTTCACAATTTATTTGATCGCCCTGTTCTTTAAACTTGCTGACAATTTCTCTTGTCTTCACACATAATTCACGTTTACATGTGCACAACTGTTTGTCCAACCCTCACACCTGACATTTGCGAGGGTATGAACATGCAGGGCATCAGTCTCGAGTTCTCTTGCTTAGAAAATGTGAGAGATTGTTCTAGAGTTGATGTATCTTGGAACTGGTTTATCTAAAAAGTATGTCTGGAGAGATTGTTTGCTGGCTGCTATTGCTACCACCTGCAAAATTCAAAGACAGTAATTTAATTCATAGTTAAATATGGGAAATAACATTGAGGTTCTTAATTTGTAAATTAATTAGTAATTTTTTAACATCTTACCTCATATTTTATGTTCCTTCAAACACGGGAACTAGTTTTCGAGAGAAGGATCTCTCATTCTCAACCGAAAATTGAAAAAGAAGCCCTACTTTCAAAACATTTGGAAAAACCTTTAGAATTGACAGTTTGGGAGAAGATATATATTCAGAAGAACAAATTTAGATCTATGAATTTCGAGATTCCTGATGAACATGACCTCATCTCAAAGTTCATCAAATCAACACCAGATGGCAACATTATTGATGGAGATTCCAATGAAAATCGGTAGTCATAATGTTGGTTGAAAAGAGAGAGATCCTTCTCGAAAACTAATTCCCGTGTTTGAAGAAACATAAAATATGAGATAAGATGTTTAAAAAATGACTCATTAATTACAGTAATTTAAGTATAAGCAACAGATCAACAATATCTTACGCAGTACCCAGGCCTAACTGCCATAAGTAATTGAATGTTTGATGTTGTTTTCAGGTTATTTGCTGGAGACAGATGATGATGATGAAATGGATGAAGATGATGATGATGAGGAGGAGGAAATGGATAATGATGTGATGAAAATTAAATCAGGAAATGACAGTTTAACAGGTACGTTTATTTTTTACATTTGTTACAAACAACAATACAATGAATATGATAAAAATAAGAGTGCCAAAGGTCTTGGGTTCAAACCCCGGTCTGGGCATATATATTTTTTTCTCTTCAAATACAATTTGTCCTTCAGTGAGAAGTGTTAAATTAATAACAAAAACATTGAAAGTAGCCCTACTGTCTTCTTAAATAGAAGCTGCCATTTGTGTCATTTAGCAACGGCTTGTAGCATTTGACACTCTAGAATTAACTATGTATAAGAGAAAAATTTGCATTTAGATTGGAGGCCTAGGTAGCTCAGTTGGTTAGGGCATTGGCATAGAGAGCCAAAGTTCCTGGATTCAAACCCTGGTCTGGGCATATATTTTTCTCTTCAAATATTATTTTATCACATTTGAAGACAAAAATTATATAATCAATTGAATTGGCGTTTACTTGATGAAAATCCAGAACTTTGTTTATAATTTATCCATAACTTATTTAAATAAAAATAAAACTTGAAGTTTTATTTCCATTTAATTATATAAGAAAAATTATACTAAGACTGAGGCTCGAACTCAGGATCTTTGACTTTCTAGACCAATACTCTACCGACTGAGCCATCTGGGCGAGTTTCAATCTAACTACAAATTTTTCTCTTACATACATTGTCAATTCCCGTGCACCAAATGCTATGAAACCAAAACCTTTGCTTCTATCTTTGCAAATGGCGACTTCTTTCTTAAGAAGACATTTATTTGGGAATTTTACATTGCATTATAAAGCCAGTATGGTCTCTTTCAATGTTTTTATTATTCTTTTATTTTTTCATAATTTTCTCTGTTCATGGACATATTTACTAATCCATGTGTCAAACTGTGTATATTAATTTACTTATTTCGTTCAAAACCAGTTTTAGTTTTCTTAATCAACGATAAAAATAACATAATCGAAATACATATGATACACATTGTATTTTGACTGTTTTTCCATTTTTTGTAGATTCTTTAAAAAAATCTAACGCCATCAAAGGAAGTACCAAGAGGAAAAATGAACCTCCAGTTAAAAAACCTGATTCAAAGAAGGTGAAGCTTGAAGCAGAGACCACAGGTATGACAATTACCTTATTTTTCACTATTTAAGCTGCTCCTAAGTATATTTTTTTCATTTACTGAAAACCAATATCATGCCCCACTGCAGAACAGTATTACATTACATTCTCTTTTTTAATTAAATTTACAGTGGGAGGAAACACTATGAATTATTTATATTAATAAATGAGTTGGAGAAAATGTTTAAACATCTCACCTCACAAAGTTGTGTGTCTTCACGATACCGGTTTCAAAAGTATAGTATTACTTCCATCTTCAGTCAAATTTCAACAGTTGGAATTTGACTGAAGATGGAAATAATACTGTACCTTTGAAACCGGTATCGTGAAGACACGCAACTTTGTGAGGTGAGATGTTAAAACATTTTCTCCAACTGATTTTTTAATTACATTCTCTATTCCCTTGCTGTAGCCGAGTGGTTAAGGGGACTGGTGCCCACCCAGCATTGTGATGCATTTGGGTAGCTACAATAAGTAGCGGCTCCAGGTTGAGAAAACCAGCTATAACTGCTGGGGGACTCGACATACTGACCACATGTCACCCCTACACTGGCTGATTATCATCTACCTCTGTGATTAACACATGTGGATGTGAGGCCGGCTGGTAGGCTAAGGGCCTTGTAGGCCTGTCGCGCCAGGAGTTTTATTCCCTTGTTCTTCCCCATAATTTACAAAGTGCAATTTGTAACTTGAAGTATATGAATGCCTTCTTTTTTGCATCACAGAAAACTATAGGAAAACCTCAAATTGAACTCAAAATATTTCAAACATTGGTATGAATAGCAAACTCCCGTCTTAATTATTGAGTTGTAAATTTTGATTCACCTCATATTCTTGATTTTTATGCAGACCTAGTTTTGTCGCTTTTATATGACATTGTCCATGCATTACAACTTTCGCCTTGAGGTTGTCCATCCTGCAAGTTGATTTCTGCTCCCTCTGCTGGCTGATGACCAATGAACATCCAAATCAATTTTTTTTTTTCTTTTTCTCCAGGAATTTCAAAATTTGTGGTTTTCTTTCTATTCTTGCAGATGTAAATTTTCTCCCAAATTGCGAGTTCCTTAGATTTATCTAACTGTTTCAGTAATCTGGCCGTTCCTTTTTGTTTTTCCTATGTATATTTTTTCAATCTTTACAATCAATTTTTGACGATAATTTGATTTTTTTTTTCAAGTTTTCATGCATTTGAATGGTGTAGATATGAAACAGTTGGGAATTGGCAGGATATTTATACTGCAGTCACTGATTCTCCAACCTTGACATTTTCACGACAGTGTTGCCGATATGGATATTCAGTGGGAGTGGCCGCTTTATGTATGCGGTTAGCAGACAGCTGACATCTCAGCAATTTCAAACCTTACTAGCGCACTATAGCTGCCTCAAGAGCAGTGGTTGGTTGTGGCAGACATATACTCACACTACAACCATATCCTTATTGGCAGTAGATGGCGAATTCTTCCTTAACCTCTAGTATAACCTAAACTTCAGAGTCGGATATGGCAGCTTGGGTATAAAGCTAGTACAGAATGTATAAGGGTAACAACCATATCCTTATTGGCAGTAGATGGCAAATTCTTCCTTAACCTCTAGTATAACCTAAACTTCAGAGTTGGAGATATGGCAGCTTGGGTATTAAGCTAGTACAGAATGTATAAGGGTAAAGGTGGGCATGTTATTCTGATAGCAGAAATTCCAAGACCTCAGGCACTCAACATGTATAAATCATTATTTGAAAAGAAAAATTAAACCAGAACAGGGATTTAAACCCAGACCTCTATCTAGTTCTTCATAATTTGTAGGATTGTCATCCTGTTTATTTCCAAAAATCACTCCTCGGAGGAAGATGTATTGGATGTGCATTCACTGTCTAACCATCTCTTGGCTGGTCTTCCTCTTGTTCTTTTCCCGTCCATTGGTCTATCATCTTTAGCTCTTTTTGCAAGTCAGTTGTCTTCCATTCTTTCTATATGACCTATCCAATATTTTTGTTTATAAAATGTTCAATCTAGTTCAAATGTTAATTTATCTTTTAAAATACTAAATTGTTCATTTTTTAATTTATGTTGGGTTCTTTTTGACTTGAGTTTTGTTACTGCATTTGTGACATTCTCAATGCTGATCAGTTGTGATCGTGATATAGCATTGAAAATGTCATCAAATGCAGTGATGAAACTCAAATCTGCGAAGAAGTTATGAGGTGAGTCAAAAACAACACAATTTAAAATAAACCTCAGTGTTATTTCCTACCTACATAACTTAAATTATTCATCGTTGAGATAGTTAAATTTAAATTATAATTTGAAAATGTGTATAAATATTTTTTTTATGTTGAAAAATTGTTTTATTTTATTTATGGGTTACTAGGAAATGAGTCATCAGATGATGAAGATGATGACGATGATGAATCTTCACTTGAGGAAGATTCTGATGATTTACTTGGTGGAATTGATGAGGAAGATGATGAAGAGGATGATGATGATGATGATGATGATGAAGATGAAAGTGATGAAGATGAGAGTAAGTTATTTAAATAATTAATTCTTGAAGTTTTAGTCTGGCTTTGCAATGTAATGATAAAAATGTGATTTTTTAACTGCTTAAAAATTAAGGTGTGTCTTATAGTCTGTAAAATATGGTACTTCATATTAGAATTATTATTATTAAATTCTATTTTAATGCCTCACCTCATTTTGTTCTCACCTGAAACTTATGAAGAATATTTCTTTGCTAGAACCATCATATATCTTTGAAACATACAAAACTACCATTTTTAATACATTAAAATATTTCTGTGTGGATTGGTGATTCGATGCAAGTTTATGACCCCACGTCACTAATTATATTCTACAACAATAATTTGTCTTTTTTTTTTTTTTTTTAATTATCGTAGTAAGATTTCCCTAACAATCCCCAAATAGTTTTAATATTATAATAGTTGTGTTTACAGTATATCTATATTTCTTTTGAGGCAAGTCCTGGAAATCCAGAGGATTAGGTACTATTTATTTAAGATAATATCCATCCATAGTAATTCTATCTGAGGGCAGGTCCTTCACTGCAATCATAGCTTTTTTCATGCTATGCTTTGCAGCTTTACTAGGGAATTGTAGGTGTGGTAGCTTCCCGTTGCTTTCCACACTTGAAGGATGATGTTGGCCACAAGGTTTCTGCGACTGTTTGTCTTACAGGTGAGGAAAAACCTCACCCAGAAAAACTGTCCCAACTGGGGATCGAACCAGGGCCTGCTGCGTGACAAGGCAGCATGCTACCTCGAGACCACAGTGGTGGACGATAATAACTTGAACTTTTATAGGAAAAATCACTGTGAGGTTTAATTTAAAATTATTTATATCCAGTCTTCTGTTTATATGGGTTTCCAAACCTAGGTGGTTTCATCTTCATTGACCGAGATATTAGTGGAGATGAAACCACTTAGATTTAGTAACTTATATTAATGCTGTGTTTTAAACTTGTAGGTTTTGAAATAAACGCGTTAGAAAGAAGTAAATCAGAAGATTCAAATAAGAAGAAGAAAAAGAAAGAGAATAAGTTGAATAAATCTAATGAATTGCAACAAAATAAAAACAAATCACCAAATGAAAAACAAAAGAATAAGTCACTGATTGAGAACCAGCAGAAAAATAAGACTCCTAATGAAAAGCAACAACAGCAGCAACAGCAGAAAAACAAGACACCAAATGCAAAACAAGGAGGGAATACACCCCATCAGCAGAAGACACCAGGCAACCAAATAAATGTGAGAACTTTTTTCATATTATTCGTTTTTAAACATTTTAATGATGGACAAATTATATTTGAAAGAAAAATATATTCCTAGACCGGGGTTGAACCCAGGACCTTTGACTCTGTCAATGCTCTTCCAAGTGAGCTACCTAGGCCTCCACTCTAAACGTATATTTTTCTCTTATACATAGTTTTCAAGAAGTGTGCCTCTTATCTTGAGCCGACATTATGACTACTGGATTTTCGTTGGAATCTTTATCTATAACATTGCCATCTGGTGTTGATCTGATGAACCTCGAGATCAGGTCCTGTTCATCAGGAATTTCAAAATTCATGGATCTAAATTTGTTCTTCTACATCTTTTTGCAAACTATCAATTCCAAAGGTTTTTTCCAGATGTTTTAAAAGTTTAGCCTCTTTTTCAATGTTGTGACTCTCCAGCAAACTATGTGCTACAATAGCTGAATTCATCAAATCAGCAGCAGATGGCAGCATTATAGATGAAGATTCCAGCAAAAACCTAGTAGTCATAATGTCAGTTGTAGATAAGAGGGACTTCTCTTGAAAACTGCAGTTCCCGTGTTTAAAAAAAAACATGAAATATGAGGTAAAATGAGAAGTGACGATTTTATTATTAATTTAACACTTCTCATTGAAGGATAAATTATATTTGAAGAGAAAAATTTTCGCCTAGACCGAGACTCGAAGCCGCCATTTGCAAAGATAGAAGCTACGGTTTCATGCATTTGGCACGAGGGAATTACAATGTATATAAGAGAATAATTTGCGTCTAGATCACAACTCGCCTCGGTAGCTCAGTTGGTAGAGCACTTGGCCCAGAAAGCCAAGGGTCCCGGGTTCGTGTCTCGGTCTAGGCGAAAATTTTTCTCTTCAAATATGAGAAGTGACTCGTTAATTCATTGAATTAAGAACCTTATGTTATTTCCCATACTTAACAATGAATTGAGACTGTGTTTACATGTGTAATTTTTAATTACATTTGTCCAGGGCATACAACAACAGCAGCAATCTGGTAAGAAGAATAAGAATAAACAAGGAATGGATTCACCAAAAGTACCGAAAACACCTGGTGCACAAACACCCGGGAAGAAGGTGCTAGAAGGTGGTGTTGTTGTTGAAGATTTGAAAACAGGCAATGGCCCTGTTGCAAAACCAGGCAGACAGGTAAGTTCTATTTAAAATCTAAAGAAAATGTAAGAGCTTTAACAATATGTTATATAGAAATTTGCAGGTTCAGTGCTTGGTTCACTGAAGGTCTCCATTTGTCCCTATCTTCAGCCATCTGATTCCAGAACATACTTTCATTCTAATTCCATTGAGATCTTCAAAACTATCCTCCCACTTATGCCTAGGATTTCCTCCAAAAGTAGCTTTTGTAGTCTCCCATACGAGGAACTTGATGTACCCATTCCCTGACAATATGCATTAGGATAATCTTTGTATATAATTCTTCTGTACGTGTGTATGTCACTGAAATCCTCCTAAACGACTGGACCGAATTTGATTACATTTTTTGTGTGTGTTTGAATGGTTCCCTGATATTCATCGTTCATTCTGTTATATTGATAATTTTCCTTTCTAGTCATCATGAAAAATGTTAAATTTTATAATTTAAAATAAAATTCTTTTTACCTCACTTCATATCCTGTCTTCTAATTAGACCAGATTTGTAACCTTATTGGTTACAATATTTTGTTATCCAGACAAAATACTGAAGATGTAAGCACTAAAAGTACAAAACCGGTCTAATTAGAAGACTAGATTTGAGGTGAGGTAAAAAGAATTTTATTTTAAATTTTATGTTCATCCAAGTGTAATACCATTCGGAAAATTTGAATTTTTTTTTCCCAAAAAAAAAAAATAAGATTGCAGAATGGAAAGGCTTGCTCAAGGAAGGAGTAGGTGCAGGAGGAGAACAAGATTATATTTGATGAATGCCTGAAAAACATAAATAGAGCGGGAGGGAAATTTATAATTGAAAGTCCCTCCCAAAAAAAAAAAAAAAGGATGTAACCATTAATGTATATGTAGATAGGTTTTTTTGTTAAAATGTTCCAATACATTTAGTCAGTAAGTAGTTGTGATGCTGCTATAAGCTTGGCTATAAGTTCCATTTAAAACAAATATCATACAGAATTGTTGGTTGCATCCTTATTCAAGATCTTCAATATTGTTCCATTCACTTCATTCCAAAACTTGTTAAATATGAATTACATAATGTGAATAAAACTGAGACTTTATTATATTTTTTTATTTTACAATAAGCCCAGATTAGGAAAGATGATAAATGGCAACATAAGCTATGTTCAGCAAAATTACGGTTGGACTCGGTCAATATGCCGGGGGGCGATGTCTGCTGTTGTAGGCTCTACTTGAGAAATAATTATATTTATATCAAGATGTGTACCACGGTTGACCGCTAACACTAACACTTTTTTTTCTGAACTCAACACTTCACTGCACTTGAAGACAACCTGTTTCTTTTTGGCTGCCTCTCACCGTACCAATTCCCCACTCACTGATTCTCTCTATTAATCTAACATACAATTTTTCTCAAAATTGTTGGCCTACATAGAGCAAAGGTCTCCCACCAACTTACATGTTATTTTAATATACACTGTAATTGGGCATTACTCTGATAGGGCGTATCCTCGCCTCTTTCACAGCTTATCCCTACACAAGATGTTAATTACTCCAGTTTTTGACAAATTTTACTGGCTCAAGCCGCCAACATTCCTAAATGGGGTGTAAATTCTATTTGCTCATTGGCTGGAGGTCTTTGCTGGACGTGTCCTATTGTCTGCAATCCTGGATGACCTATTTTCTCCTCCCTTCTCTTTATGTAATTTTTTTTCTAACACTTAAAATATTACAGAAGGCTGGATATAAGCAATCAAATCCCGACAGTAAGATGTCCCAGACTTAGTTGATTTATTTAGAAGAGAAGATAACACTTGTTTTTTTTCCTAATTTTTTTATAGGGGTCGTCCCGTGGCTAAAAAAGGAAAGACGGTTTACATTATTCCGAGGGTTTTACATTTTAATTCTAGGAAACTACTACTTTTCCTAAGTTCATGGAGTGAGGATAGAGAGCACCATTGTCTTGCTCTTCACTTTGCGACCGAGGGGTGATACGTCCTACTTTCCACCTTGTCTTGGGGACGTTTTCGCTAAACAATAGCCAGTCTGCTCCCGCACCAACAAGTTGCCCTAATTCGTTCTGGTGTTACTTGGACTTAACCCAGGCGAAGCCATCCTGTATTGTCCAAGGGATCGGTATTGTTACACAGTTGCTTGTCCTTTATGCGTTTCTTTAAAAATAAAATAAAATCCTATGTAGCAAACATGCTTGCTCATAAATATATCAAGTCGACAGTCTTGTCTTTTTAGGAGAAAGATTTAACTTACAGGCCATTTTTTTATCAAAAGTGCCACTTGGGCGTATTGATTTGTGTTCCATAAACACATAGTCAATGAGTGACCCGTTTAATAGCCTTGCAGAACATCTGCCCGCGTCTCTCCAGATGTTGAATGCAATAATAAAAAAAAGAGAAATCACTATTTAAAACTTCATTACATAGCATACAGCCCATTAACATATAACTTATTTATATTATTCGCATAAATTTATAAAATTTAAATTATTACAGCTGAGGAATCTAAATATTGCTTCAGTATGTTGGTACTTAAAAAAGGGTTCAATAGTTTCTCGCAGAACAAAATGTTTGGAATGTGAAAAGTCTTTAGAAAGTAAAACTAGATTGTTTTTTAAAAAAATTGAAAATGAGACAAGACTGCAGATTCTTGAATTATACAACTGGTATAAATGTAGTCAAAAGAAGGTAAAGTTGCAAAACAAAAAAGCCATTAAGGGTCAGTTTCACCAACAGAGGAACTCTATTACGCCATTTTAAAATCATTAGGAAGTTACATTATGAGGTTTAATTTAATATTTGAGTTTGTATTCTTTAACATTCTTACCTCATATATTTATTCTGTTGGACAATCGTTTCAAAGCTATTGCTTCATATTCAGCTTGTTCACAAACTGGTTTTTTCTTTTCTTCAAGATGTCGGCCCTGGATTTGTGTTCCAAAGAACTTGGTAATGAGACTCCTTTCTGCAAGAATTTCAAAGTTCATAATTTTCTCCATGTATGGACAGAGAAACACAAAATAGATATAAATACAAAATTATTAAAACAGTTGCAAATACCAGTGAACTCACGATATGGGAAAAGATCTATAAACAGAACAAGGAGAAAATTATGAACTTTGTATCTTCTTGGGAAAAGATCAACACTGGAGTAAGACAGGGATGTGGACTTTCACCGGTGCTTTTCATTATATATATGAATAAATTAATAAACAAATGGAGGAAAACACGAGGATATGTACCCATCAATAGGAACCTCAAACTCGATGCTACTCTTTTTGCAGACAATTTAGCTATTCTGGCACTTTCCAAAAATGATTTGCAACGATCAATTTATAATTTACAAGGGGTAGGTGCCAAGTTTAGTGTGGAAGTATCAATTGGCAAGACTAAAATTGTGGCATTTCATGGGAGGGACTCCATACAAAGTAAAATCTGTCTCCAGAATAAAATTTTAGAGAGATGTAATCAATTTAAATATCTTGGATATTATCTCTCTATCTGGGATGAAAGGGATATCCCTGAAAAGATTGCTAGTTATGATAGGGGTTTGGGAATTATTGATCAAGTTGTGAAACCATCCCTTGTACAAAGAAGCACCAGATTGCGTTTATGTAACACTTTGGCTAGACCAGTGTTGACCTATGGTAGTGAAGCATGGACACTAAAAAGACAACATGGAAGCAGAATAACGTCTTCTGAAATGAGATTCATGCGCAAAACAGCGGGTTACACCAGATGGGATCAGAAAAGGAACACCGATATCTTAAAAGAATTGAAGACTACGCCAATTTTGGAATATATTAAACAGTACCAACTAAATTGGAAACACCATCTTGAAAGAATGACTTCAAATCGGATCCCCAAAGCTGTTTATAATTATATACAAAGAGGACGAAGATCACTGGGCCGTCCTATGAAACGCTGTAGGGAGGATTTTCTATAGGATCATAACAGGCCTTGGCCTAATACTTGGAAGGAAGAAGTAATTCTTGGAGAAAGGAGCCTCATTACCAAGTTTTTGAACACAGATCCAGGGCCGACAACTTGAAGAAAAGAAAAAAAACCAGTTTGTGAACAAGCTCAAGATGAAGCAATAGCTTTGAAACGATTGTCCAACAGAATAAAGAGATGAGGTAAGAATGTTAAAGAATACAAACTCAAATATTGTATTACGCCAGTTTTCCCCATATATAATACATAGCTTAAACTGGCATAATACAGTTACCTCTGTTGGTGAAACCGACCCTAAGACCCAAAAAACATCGAAAAATGACAAAACATAACATTTTTTGTACAATGACCCACAATAGGAACTGTATTCTAGTCATACATACATACATATCCCCATGTGGGGACAAGCGTGCTCTCTAGTAGGAGTTTCTTAGCCAAGGTAATTTAGTTAAGGGTTGTATACAGATGTCAGCGAGTGGCATGGTTTAACACATTACCTTGCAGAGACATCAACACCCTGACAATTTAAAGTTAACCCCAGAAAATATGTGAACTACTGATCATCTCACTCTTTCACTCCATGAAGCAGCAAGAACTTCTTGTGTTAAACCATGTCACTCGCTGACAGCTGTATATAACCCTTAAGTAAATTACCTTGGCTAAGAAACTCCTCCTAGAGAGCACCCTTGTCCCACATGGGGATATGTATGTATGACTAGAATACAAGGTGTGTAACCTTCACAGCCAATAATTTTGTAAGCAGTGCAATATTGACATTACTACAGTCTGTGAGATCTTGATTTATGATTGACTTTATCTGCTCCCAGCTGGCACAGTCTAGCCAAACATCCTCGTTCTGGTGTTCACCAATGACACTACACTCATATTGTATTATTTTTCACTTTCGCTTGACACCAATGATCTCATACAAGCAACTTGGCACAATCAAGTTTTTTTTTTTTAGTCTGGAATCATCTTACCTGAATTTAATGTTGATTTGTTCTCGAACATGTTTTGATATAATCTTCTATATCACCTTCAGCTTGCCCAGACTGATGGGTTTTATGTTGTGATCCCTGGATGTCGATATCAGCTCCCTCTTCTGGCTGGAGCTGATATCAACATCCAGGGTTCACAACATAAAACTTGTCAGTCTGGGCAAGCTGAAGATGATAGATAGGAAATAACACTGAGGTTTATTTTAATACTGTTTAATTATTTCTTCACTAGACTCGAGTTTCGTCACTTCATTTGTGACATTCTCAATGCTGTATTATGTTCACAACTGATGTCCATCGGCCTTCTATCCTGCAGACTGACCTCCACGCCATCTGATGGCTGACCGACAAACTTCCAAACCAATCAATCACCTCTCCTTATAACCGGGTATTTCAAAATGTTTTTATTCTTGCATATGTAAATTTTTTCCCAAATTGTGAGTTCCTTCGGTTTTTCCAATTGTTTAAGTAATTTTGTTTTGGTTTCTATTCTATGTTTTTCTGACCAGGAACAGAAAAATCTGCAATAGCTGTACATGCTTGGTCAGAAAAACATAGAATAGATGCCAAAACAAAATTACTTAAACAATTGGAAAAATTGAAGGAACTCACAATTTGGGAAAAAATTTACATATGCAAGAATAAAAACACAACTATGAATTTTGCAATGCCCGGTTATAAGGAGAGGGGATTGATTTGGAAGTTTGTCGGCCAGCCATCAGATGGCACGGAGGTCAGTCTGCAGGATTTTAGGCCGGTGGACATCAGTTGTGAACATAATACAGCATTGAGAATGTCACAAATGAAGTGACAAAACTCGAGTCTGCCGGGAGTTAAGAAGTATGAGGTGAGTGAAGAAATAATTAAACAGTATTAAGATATAAAGATTATATCAAAACATTTTCGAGAACAAATCTACATTAAATTGAGGTAAGATGATTCCAGACTTCAAAAAACTTGAAATATTACTTCCTAAAATAAACCAATAGATACAACTTGGTACAAATTAAAACTGCTGTTACAGTTAACATGCAGGTCTCCATTTCACACAGTGCACTGCAAACACAACACACCAACTGGGTCAACACAGGATTTTGCATCCCTCAAATGATATGACAAACGTGATTGGCCAACAGTAAGACAACTCCTATTGTGCATGATCGTCCATTCACTGTCAATCATTTTTAAGATCTCGTGCATTAAAATGTGTGGTTTAGAAATTGTATTGAAACAAAATTTGGATTATGTAGGTCTCTGTTTACTACGTCGGTCGGCTCAAGAACAACAACAAGCAGTTCGATTCAACGACAGAGGGACCTGGTTTCAAATTCCGGCTGGGAAGAGGAGAAGTAATTAAAGGATGGGATATTGGCCTCAATGGAATGAAAGTTGGTGGAAAAAGAAAAGTTACATGTCCAGCAGCTTTGGCGTAAGTTATACAGTTTATTAACAAATGTCACCCACTTACGCTTTTTTGTGCTTCAGGCATCCACAGTTGCTACAAGAGATGGCAATATTGTGGTTTATTTATATTCATTGTTGTCCACTGCTGTCGTCTCAAGGTAGTGTGCTGCCTTGTCACGTAGTGGGCCTGGTCAGGACAGGCTCCTGGGTGAGATTTTTTGGGGTTTTTCTCACCTGTAAGACAAATGTCAGGAAGCTTAGGGCCCAATGGTCCCCGAAAATCATCCGGCCATCATCATCCTTTACTGGTGTGGAAAGCAATGAGAAGCTAACACACCTATAATTCCCTAGTAGAGCTGCAAAGTATAGCATGAAAATGCTATGATTGCAGTGAAAGACCTGCCCATGGGCAGAATTACTATGGATGGATATTCATTGGCTTTTTTTTAATACCAAATTTTATCGATCATAGCACTTCTCACTGAAATACTTTTTATTGAAGCCTGAATTAAGATTTGAACGAAACACATTGTGTTCAAATTACGATTTAGGGTTTTTCTCTTTACCAAAGTTTATATTAATACAGGCATGTTATTTTTCTTTGCAACAGAAAATTGGAGTCAGCTCTATTGCTGTATTCATGTCTTAGGGCCGGTTTCACCAACAGAGGTAACTGTATTACACCAGTTTCCCCGTGTATAATGCATAGCATAAACTAGCATAATATAGACGATTTTTTATTATTAATTTAATACTTCTCATTGAAGGATAAATTATATTTGAAGAGAAAAATTTTCGCCTAGACTGGGACTCGAACCCAGGACCCTTGGCTTTCCGGGCCAAGTGCTCTACCAACTGAGCTACCGAGGCGAGTTGCGATCTAGACACAAATTTTTCTCTTGTGTACGTTGTAATTCCCTCGTGCCAAATGCTTGAAACCGTAGCTTCTATCTTTGCAAATGGCGGCTTCTTAGTTAAGAAGACATTTATTGGGAATTTAACATTACTTCATAGCCAGTAGGGCTTCTATTGACGATTTTGTATTATTAATTTAATACTTCTCATTGAAGGATAAATTATATTTGAAGAGAACGATTTTCGCCTAGACCGGGACTCGAACCCGGGACCCTTGGCTTTCCAGGCCAAGTGCTCTACCAACTGAGCTACCGAGGCGAGTTTCGATCTAGATGCAAAGATAGAAGCTACGGTTTCAAGCATTTGGCACGAGGGAATTACAACATACATAAGAGAAAAATTTGCGTCTAGGTCGCAACTCACCTCGGTAGCTCAGTTGGTAGAGCACTTCGCCCGGAAAGCGAAGGGTCCCGGGTTCGAGTCCCGGTCTAGGCAAAAATTTTTCTCTTCAAATATAGCGTAATATAGTGAATTTCATCAGTCGGAGTTATGGCTGACGATGAACATGATTATGTTTGAAATCGCGATATCATGGAAGCATGAATCCTATGAGGTGAGTTGTTTAAACAATATGTTCTCCGATGAATTTTAATAGTTACCTCTGTTGGTATTTTTACTTAACTTGCTTATACTCAGGGCTAGAATTTCTATGTAAATATTTATTAAAGTTAAAATCACGTTATATTTATCAAGATATTTGGAGAAGACTGTTTTTCTGTATTTCAGGGTATAATACATATTTTTACAAATCTCAGAGAACATTACATATATAATTGAATGTTTTATTTATTTTTTTAAAAGGAATTAATACTTTGGGGTATTATTTATTTATGTATAATTTTATCACTCACCTCATATTAATGATGATATGAATGATAGTTTTATTTTACTAGTATCTGTATTTCAAAGCCAGAATTCTTGATTTTATGGAATTTTGAAAACAAGTTGTGTTTTAATGTTCATATTATTCGTTTTTAAACATCTTAATGATGGACAAATTATATTTGAAAAGAAAAATATACGCCTAGACTGGGGTTTGAACCCAGGACCTTTGACTCTCTATGTCAATGCTCTATCCATGTGAGCTACCTAGGCCTCCAATCTAAACGCGAATTAACTATGTATAAGAGAAAAATACACGTTTAGATTGGAGGCCTAGGTAGCTCACTTGGATAGTGTGTCAAAAGTCCTGGGTTCAAACCCCAGTCTAGGCATATATTTTTCTTTTCAAATGTAAGTTGTGTTTTATTCACGTTCTTTTCTTTATTGTTAAACCTTGTCACTAAACCCTCTGTGATAATAACATTTCTTATTAATGAATTACATTAGGTGGTAACATTATGAGGTTATTTTTAATAAATGTGATTCCGGAGTCATCTTAACTCGTAACATTTTGTGTTCTAATTGAATTAGTTTCGGTATGTAATATATACCATCGTCAGCTTTTCCACACTTGAATTTTACATTGTTGCCTGACCAATCTGGAAAAGCTGATGATGGTATATATTATACAGGGTGCGCCACAGAGTTGCAAGGGGAAAAAAATTAGATTGGTTGAAATGGGGTTTGAATATGAGACCTTCAGAATATAATCTGAAACACTACTGTTTGGGGCACGCCATAGCGTAGTGGTTAAGGCTCTGAGTTACAAGTCGGAGGGTCGAGGGTTCAAGTCCCATTGGGGTCAGGATTGTTAAACTGACCCAAACCTACTGGCGGCACTATGGCCCTGGGGTTGACTCAACCTCTAACAGAAGTTGGTGCCAGATGCTTGTTCTGGGGGTAAAGGCGGCCGTCACGAAGGGCTGACATAAAGTGCCGATTGTCTAGAAAAAGTAGGAGCCTTAACCTCCTACTACTCCAAGGACCTCCCGAGGCCTGTATTTTACTTACACTATTGCTTGATACTGCCAAATATTTGCAGTTAACTGACTTATGCTGCACCCTGTATACTGAAACTAGTTAAAATAGAACACAAGTTATGAGGTAAGGTGACTGATTATTTATTAAGAAGAGTCTTGTAATGTTATTTATTATTGTCAGTGGTGGACTAGTGGTTATTCTCCTTGCCTCTAGTTTCGAGGGTTGCAGGTTCAAACCTGGCTGGGGTCGTTGGGTTTTTTTAGTATGGATAAGTCCAAGGAGCATGTCCTCCTTTTAAGTCGTGGGTCCCGAGACTGAAGATTTTTGGGCATGTAAAAGACCCTTAAACCTGAATAAAGAGGTCTCTAAGCAAAATTGGCTGGCATCAACAATCTAGTGATACTTTAGTTGCCTGTTAGATGTCTCATTGGGTCTGCGTGTTGACTGCATGCCATCCATGACATCTATGAGCAAATAAGGTAACTAAAAAAATTAACTTGGTCTAATAACTCCTTACAAAGGAGAGGCTATGACTCAACAATGGGCTTCACCATTATAGATAGATAGAATGTAATTTATTAATAATTTTCACATCATCAAGGATTAAGCCCGATGGCCTGTTCCGATCTCATTATAGGTCAAATTGGTCTTTCCAACTTCAATGGTCTTCCCTACATTCTTCTCCCTTTTGGTTTGTAATTATACATTCTACTTGGTATGCGCTGTTCATTCATTCGTAATACGTGCTGAAGATGAGCATTTTGATATTTTATTCTTTCACAGAGATTAAATATATTAAGTTCTGTTCTTATATCTTCGTTTTTCTTTTTTTATCGGTCCTTTGGGTATCCTGCTATTGCTCTCAACATCTTCATTTCAGCAGCTTCTATTTGTTTACTATCTGTCTTTGTTATGTCCAGGTTTCACATCCATAGATAAGAGATGGAACTGCCAATACTTTGTAAAACTTCAAAATAGTTTCTTTTTCTAGTCTTATTCAATAAAGTGCGTTTAATTGTGCCACATAGATAATTGAATCGTTGTATTTTAATAATTTTCACATAACCTTAATATGTGAAATGTTTTGTTTTATAGGTATGGTAATAAAGGATCTCCTCCAGCAATTCCACCAAATTCTACGTTGGTGTTTGATGTAGAATTGAGAGCTGTCAATTAAGCATAATTCTGAAAAGTGAAAATGAAGTACAATTATTGACTTTGAGAGAGAGAGCGAGTGAGTGATATATGACAAGAGTATGCAAGAGGACATGTTACAGCTTGTGTTTGTTGCCTCTTTATCTAGTATTAACTACCATGTTTGCCATTGTTATCCCAAAACACATTCTATTGAAGCATGTAAAGGTTATGTCTAAATAAAGAAGTTTTTGTATTCAGTTTTATTTATTTGTTATATTTACACACAATCTCCCTTACCCTTCTCATAGGACAGGCATGGGGAGCTTGGGCTCCGAGAGCTCATAACAAATCTTCTCCGCCGCTACCCATTCCACTCATTTGTACCTGCACTGGAGATGCAGGTACACGGTGAGAGTCAGTGGCGTTCAACGTGAGAGGGGCAAATTCTAAACGCCAATATAATTTTAATACAGATTGGGTAAATGATTATTTTTGCATTCAGAATGGCACGAAAGTTGTTTGTTTATTGTGTTCTACGCGGTTCCGTCATGTGAAACACTATAATATCCCACGACATCTTCACATGCAAATCAATATGGACAGGCAGAGGCACGATTAGAAATACATAACTATATTTTGACAGGGACATATTAATGATATATACTTTTAAAGTACATTAGGTAACATGCATCTAAAGCAGCAAACCGACAGCAGACAACCATTTTCAGAGAATTCAGTACGTGCTAGTTACCGGATTTCAAAATTGATTGCTGAGAAATCATATCAAATCTAAAACACTCTCCAGATTAAACGATGACACCCTTGTCTCAATATTACGTCTCTCTACGAGTACTGTCAGCTTGACATAGATAAATTAGTGTCAGTGGTCTACTACGAGCCCCTCAAACGTTGGCACAGATATACGCTAAGTACATATGAATGGAAGGGTTAGTGCATATGTTTCAGGTTGTAAGGTTGCGCCACCACTGATACTGCATGGTATGCCGAGATGACAACAGTCATGAGTTCAATGAAAGGTGGAATGAGGAAGATGTTATACTACCCCTCATTCGGCAGCTCCCCATGCCTGTCATAGGATAAACAAATTGGATCATCTTATAAAATATCTATCTCTCACATGACATGTTTTGTAAACCTTCATCAGTGCTAGGTTAATAAAACACGAAAATCTAAGGAGCTCACTGTTTGGGAAAAAATCCACATTCAAAAAACTAAGAAAGAAAAATTAATGATATTTGAAGAGAAAAATTTATTTACATTATCATCATCGTCCTTGCAAGTATTAGGCCTATTACGGTCTCAAAGATGAATTTTCCATCCAGTGCTTTTTTTGGACGTCCCAGCGATCTTTTGCCGTGGGGGTAGTAGCGAAGTATGGCTTTTGGAATTCTATGAGACGGCATTCGTTGAAGATGGGCTTTTCAGTTGTTCTGGTAGTTTTGTATATGGTGAAGAATGGGTTCTACATCCAATTCTTCCATGCTTCCCCCATTTCTGTTATGGTCCCACTTTTTGTAGCCTGCTGTACGGCGCATATTTATATAATAAATTTGGGATTTTTTAACATTATAAGGTTTAATTCATAAGAATAATTGAATGATTCGTGATTTCTTCTTACCTCACACTTCTATGTTTTTTTTTTCAACACAGCACTGCAGTATCAGCGACCATCCTCAGCTCTTTTCACGACTGTCAAAAGAACACCAGATGGCAGTTTGGATAATTACCAGCAAAAAAAATTGACAGTCGCGAAAACAGCTGAGGATGGTGACGATGGTCACTGTTACTGCAGTGCTGTGTTTAAAAAAACATAAAAGTATGAGGTAAGAAGAAATAATGATTCATTTAATTCTTAAGAAAAATGTATGCCTAGACCGGGGTTTGAACCCAAGACTTTTGGCCTTCTATGCCAATGTTCTACCAACAGAGCTACTTGAGCATTCAATCTGAATGCAAATTTTTCTCTTATACATTGTTAATTCCCGAGATTGGAGGCTTAGGTAGCTCAGTTGGTAGAGCATTGGCATAGAAAGTCAAAGTTCCTTGGTTCAAACCCTGGTCTAGGCATATGTTATATTATAAATGTGAAAATCACATAATTTAAGTTTTATTTTTATTTAGTTAAATATATTTTTCTCTTAAAATATAATTTATCCTTCAGTGAGAAGTATTAAATTAATAATAAAGATAGAAAAATATACACTTGTACTGGGGTTTTAAACCCACAAACTTTGGCTTTGTGTGTGAATGTTCTACCTACTGAGTTATTCTAACGATTACAATCAAAATGCAAATTGTTCTCTTATTCACTCCCTTGAGACTGGTCTATGTACTAGCAAGAGAACAGTTGTTCCTGGAAAACCTCACAATGCGCTACTACCTGCCATCCACTAAAGCTTACGAACAACAGATGCAAGAGAGAAGACAGAAGCAGGATGCCATTCCTGAAGAATTCTACGGTACGCCTGCCATGGTAGATAGGAGCTGGTGTGGACCAAACAAGGAACTAAGGCACCAGATGCAGTCCACAAAGTGTGTGTCACCATCAAATCGAAGACAGTTGCAGATGTAAACAGTGTGGACTAAAGTGTACAAGATATCATCTGGAATTATGTTCCAAAGTGACAATGTCATTAGCACAATACGCCAATTAATTAATTTTGCATGATTGTGCGCAATCATATTATTATTATTAAATTCTCTTATACATTAATTCCCCAAGAGCGCCAAATGCTATGAACCGCTGCTTGATCATGCAAATGACAGCTCCTTATTTAACCCATCAGTGTGGGCATTTAAACATTGCGTTCCCTTCCCAGATGCAGAAGGACATGTTAGAACGCCTGGACTTTTAAATATCCAAATGCAGACATGTTGTTACATCTATGACTCCCAAGGCCTATAGCGAGTTTGTTAAACATGCTGGAGAATTTATTTTTTGTTGCTGAGGTAGGGAAAATCCCCCTTCATGTTATGACATAATTTACGACAGGCATGTGGAGTGAGTTGGCTACCTATTAGTGAAAGGAGATACTTTTGTATTATTTGTTCTCTTCAGCTACACCTTTCCTTCGAACTACTGAACGCCCTATTTTACCGAAAATAAATATCTGTAAAATGTCTCACTGTGTGGTCTCATAACTAACCTTCCTTTCAAAACCGACAGGCTCGTGTGTATACACAAAATCATGTGTCTCAGAAGAAGAAACTTTATGGATTTCAAGTAAATTAGTTTGACATTTACCAACTTGATGTAGTTTATCACCCACTTTGTTTAATATATATATAGACATATTTTAAGTAAATGGAAAGTTTTAGTGAATCCAGGAATAAGAATAGATAATAAAGTGTGCATAAATAATCTTCTATTTTCTGACGATGTAATCAAAATACAGAAAAATGAAGACGACTTACAGAAATCTATGCATGCATTAAATGAAGTATATAAATTATATGATCTAAAGATTTGTGTAAGGAAAACGAAGACCATGGCTTTTAGAGGAAGAGATCCAAAATTATTCTAGAAAATGAAAGTATAGAACAGGTGTCTAGTTTCAAATATTTGGGCTGTGATGTTGGATACAATGTGGAAAGAGATATTGACTCCAAAATAAATAAATTTCAGACGATGTGTGGAACAATACAGAGAACATTCAAAAATAAAATTAGAAAAGAAACCAAGATAAAAATGTATAATGTTATGGCAGTTCCCACAATATTGTATGGATGTGAAACTTGGGCACCAACAAAAAAAGAGAAGGATAGAATGCAGATGGCGGAGATGAGGTTCCTAAGACAAGTAAAAGGATGTACAAGACTTGATAGAATAAGAAATGAGGATATAAGAGAAGAATTGAAAGTACAGCCTTTATTGGATAAGGTCATGAATTACAGGCAGAAATGGATTGATCATATGGATGGAATGAGTAAGGAGAGATATCCATTGTTAGCAAGAAATTATCAAGCAAGAGGAAGACATTAGGCTGATGCATTATGAAGTCGGAACGGTCAATTGCCTAATCCCTGGAGTGATGATGATGATTTACCAACTTCTATAAAAATTGTACGTAGTGAATTTGATGTGTCGAATTATGGAAAATAAATAAATTAAAAAAAAATATAGCAGAAGGATAATAATGATAATAAATATAACAATAGTAATAATAATATTAATAATGGTAATGTATGTATGTACTGCATACTTCCAACACAGGTGTTCCCTAGCGGGAGTTTATTAACCAAGGTAATTCATCCAACAAGAATCAATTTCTGTAATTATATAATGAATTTATTTCACAAATAAAATTTAAATTCTCCAACTTTTATAAAAATTGTACATAGTGAATCTGATGTGTGGAAATATGAAAATCTTTAATTTAGAAATATGAATGAAGGATAAATAGACGAAGTTTAGAACTATAAATTATAAGTAAACCTATAGCAAGAATTTAAAAAATGAATGCATTTTAACTTATATCTTGATGAAAGTATAAGGAAATCTCCATCTACAAATAAATATAACTTGTAATTAACCGATGAAACACACCATTCCATATCATTCTTTGTTTCAATATTATATGCTATAGTGTTCTGTTCTAGTGCAGGTCTTTCACTGTAATCATAGAATTTTCATGCTTTGATTGCAGCGTTATTAGGGAATTATAGGTGTGGTAGCTTCCCACCCAGGGGGATGGTAACGATAATGATGAAGGTCAGATGATGTCCGTGGACCATTTGGGCCCCAAAGCCCACTGCGTAACAAGACAGCATTCTATCTTGAGACCACATATATATATATATATATATATATATATATATATATATATATATATTTGTTTTTGTTTTTAAATGCCCCAGGTTTGTCTTTTGACATTCCTGGTTTCACTCCTGGCATGGCGTACTTGTAACCCACTTCTGAGGTTGGGGCGCCTGAAATGCAGGGTCACATTGCCCCGATGATATGGGTGATGCTGATGATGGTGCGGCAGGAGAGTCCCTAATCCTAAGCTTAACTTAAGATGAATATGAATGATGATTGCGATGGCCATATGATTTCAGGGACCGTTTGGGCCTTAAAGTTTTCCTGACATTTGTCTTACAGGTGAGGAAAAACCTCACCCAGAAAAACTGTCCCGACTGGGGATCGAACCCGGCCCGCTGCGTGACAAGGCAGCACGCTACCCCGAGACCACAGCGGTGGACAGACTACAGATATAATAATTCATATTTTCTTAACCCCTTCATTTTATTTGTTTTGTTTATCGACACTTACGCTTATTTACTAACATGTCAACAAGATACATGTGGTTAGAGCACATCGCCTCACTCAGAGATTCTAATAGGAACTTAAGTCAATACTTAGAAGACAGACGAACATCACCGAGCAACGTGATATCTATGAAATCCCAGATGTCATAAAACCTGGCAAGTCTTGTAGGCTGCTATGGGTAGGGCATGTGGCACGAATAGGAAATTATGTAGGAACTTCGTGTACGAAAACCAGAAGCAAAGTGCCCAGTAGGGGGGATAACCATGAGGTGCAAGAAAAATATTAATCAGGATTTGAGGGAGATAAATTATACCTGAGATGGTGTGTCAGGCGCGGTCGGTCGCACCTTTGTCATTCATAGACCTCTATATACAGGAGCTTCATCTCATCTCATCCTCGACCCGACCCTGGGTTGGACACGAGTTGAGGATATTATTATAAATTATACAGCAATAATTGGAAAATATAATTTGGGATAGCAAACTGGAACAACAGTTAAGTGAGAAAACCGACTCGCTAGAGCAATACCAACGTCGACAGTGTCTACGTATTTTCGGTATACGTGAACAGGATGGTGAAGATACGGACAATATAGCAATCGACGTGGCCTCCAAAATTGGAGTTAAATTAGGAACCTGTGATATCGACAGGAGTCACAGGGTTGGGAAAAAGTCGGATCGACCACGGCCTGTTATTGTTAAGTTCATCAGTTATAGAAAGAGAAGGGAGGTCTTCCAAAATAAAAAACAATTGAAAGGCAGTGGGATCACAGTAAGAGAAGATCTCACCCAAATTAGATATAAATTGTTAAAGGACTGCATCACAAAATTTGGCGTCACAAATGTGTGGACAATTGATGGCGCAATACATGTGAAAAATGGAGATACCAAACGCATCATCACCCGGGCCTCTGATATGTAAATCTACCTAGTGCAAACACGCCCAGTGATACCATATCCCCAATTTAGCACTTTTATATAAATTATTAAAATATATTTAGAAATTTCACATTAATTATTAGTATTATATTTAGAAATTTTACTTTATTTATTAATTTAATATTTGAATAAGATATTAGTGACTTGTTCTTTTCTTATAATTCTAGTTAAAATATTTTTAAAATTTTCCATCCAAATAATGCTATTCATTTGGCGGTCTCTGACAGGTTAGAGGACACTACCCTTCTCAAACCCCTTCCAAACAACAATAATGCAAGACAGGTTCTAGAAACAGCATTCTCCCCCTTCCCGTCTTCCCTACATGTGGTTCACTTGAACGCACAAAGCTTAACTGCACATACAGACGAAATTAGAATGATTTTTTCTTCTTCCAATATTCATGCTATTCTCGTATCAGAAACATGGCTCACTCCCTCCATTAATTCTAGTTTAATTGACATGGATGGTTATACTTTTCTTAGACATGATCGTGTACATAGTCGAGGGGGCGGTGTTGGTGTCTTCGTTAGGACAAACCTTTGCCCTAAGTCTGTATACTTTTCTAATAACGAGACATCTCCTGAAATTATGTTTATAGAAATATACGCAAGCTTCAAAAAATGTCTTCTTTGTGTAGTGTACCAACCCCCTAAAATGAAAAAAAATAGCAGAAATAGAATCCGCTCTACAAAACGCACGTATACAATATGAACACGTTATCGTCATGGGTGACTTTAATATAAATATACTAGACACTGACAACAGACATACACAACAGCTTATGTCCGCGTTCCAAGTTTGTGATATGACTATCCTTCCCTTACAGCCTACACATCACACCAATCATTCTGAGACTTTACTTGACTTAATTGCTACTAATAATCCAGACAGAGTACTAACCCACGGGCAACTGTCAGCTCCCGGAATATCAGCACATGATATTATATTCTTAGCATATTCACTGCAGTGCCCTAAACAAGCTCGTAAGACTATCACATATAGAGACCTAAAACATATAAACAATGCAGCTCTACTTGAAGACGCTATAAAATTACCCTGGCATACTATATGGACGTTACATTCTGTTGACGAAAAAGTTGAGGCATTAAATAACCTTATATTACAACTATATGACAGGCACGCTCCACTGAAAACTAAACTAGTGAAACGACACCCTGCTCCCTGGATGTCTGCTAACATTCGTGACTTGATGACTGAAAGAGACGCAGCATATCGGAAATATAGAGTCGACAAAACTGATATAAATCTTAATCACTATAAACGGTTACGTAACAAGACTACACAAACTATCAGAAACGCCAAACTTAGACATCTATACAGCCTTACTGAACCTAATAACAATAACCCAGATATTTGAAAATATCTGAATAAAATGGGTGTAGGAAGGAAAGACACACAGGTAGAAAAACTACCTGTTTCTCTGAACACACTTAATAACCATTTTACAAGCACATTCTTTACTCCTAAAGACAAAACACATACAATAAGTGAACTACTATTGACAAATCCACCAGACAGAGAACATTTAAATTTTTCATATCTTACAGAAAATGACATAAAGAAAGCTCTCAAACGAATAAAAACAAAAGCAGAAGGTACTGACCGTATAAATATCACTCTACTTAACAAAATAATCGACGTTATACTACCTACCATAACTCATGTTTTCAACTCCTCACTACAAACCTCTATATATCCCACATTATGGAAGCAAGCAATTGTACGCCCACTCCCGAAAGTAAAAACTCCCTTAACTCCTAACGATTTTCGACCCATTAGTATTTTACCTACCCTTTCAAAAGCTTTGGAACGATTAGTCCACAAACAACTGACTGACTACCTAACTGAACACGACCTTTTAGATCAATACCAATCAGGCTTTAGGACAGGACACAATACAAATACTGCTCTACTAAATATATGTGAAGACATACGCGAAGCATCTGATAATCGAAAACTTACTATTCTTACACTACTTGACTTTAGTAAAGCATTTGACACGGTAGACTTGGACTTATTGTTGCTTAAACTAAAAAACCTCTCACTTTCTGACAGTGTCACGCAATGGTTCAACTCCTACCTTCGTGAGCGCCAGCAATATGTTGTAGGAAATTCTACATTACGCTCTTCTTGGACCTACCGTAAAGCTGGAGTTCCACAGGGCTCGGTGCTCGGCCCATTGCTTTTTTCAATCTATATAAACGACATTTCTGACTCCCTAAAACATTGCAAACATCATTTATTTGCGGACGACATGCAGATCTACCTTCACTCAGACAAATATTCTTTAAATGACGCGGTAACCAAAATTAATGAGGACCTTGACTCGCTAACGGCGTGGACAGAGAAATATGGACTTGAATTAAATCCTAGAAAGACACAAGCAATCATTATGGGCCATCAGAGACTATTATCCTCAATTAACACAAATGCAGTATTACATGTGTCACTTAATGGGGTTCAGATCCCTTATAGTGAGACAGTAAAAAATCTAGGAGTGTTTATGGATAAACATTTAATTTGGAATAAACAAATAAATAACATTTGCAAAACTATCTTCTCAATAATACACTCATTAAATCGTATAAGAAATTGTTTACCGTTTTCTCTAAGAAAAATGCTAGTAGAAACACTCGCAATGCCCCATTTTGATTATTGTGATACTCTTTTTACTGACCTAAATACTGTTCTTACCCAAAGACTTCAACGTGTTCACAATTCTTGCATACGTTTTATTTGTGGTATACGTAGATTTGATCACGTTACACCATCCCTGGAACAATTGTCATGGCTTCGTCTTCAAGATCGTAGAACCATCCATTCCCTATGCCTACTCTATAACATATTACACACATCTTTACCTTATTATTTATCACACCGCTTCACTAAACTCTCTGATACACATAACTTAGATACCCGATCCCTTGAGCACAGTGTCCTTTATATCCCTCCTCATCATACTACCTATTATTCGAAATCTTTTACAGTTTCTCTTGCTAGAACATGGAATTCACTTCCACCCTATGTCAGAGACTGCCAAACTTTACCATCTTTCAGAAATAAATTGAAAATAAAATCACTAACAGAAACAACTCACTAATACTACTTTTTAAGAATTAATAATGCGTTTTTGCATTATTTAATAAAAATAGACTTAGGATTTGTTAATATATTTACCTAATGCCTTGTATAAAAAGCGTAGATTAATTCATTGTAGTTTATTACTTTCTTTGTATTTTTTTTCTCTTCTTTTTATGCATAGTAGATTCGAGCTGTTATTCCTTTTTTATTCATTGTGTCATTAATTTAATTTTAATTGTATTTAGTTTCATTCTATTATTAGACATTAATTTCATTATTATTCAATATGACAGATAATTAATTGTTCAATGACTATTATTGTAACTTTTTTTTGTATTCATATGTAACATGTTTGTCCTGTTTAATATGACTATTATTGTAATTTTTTTGTATTCATGTGTAACATATGTTTGTCCTGTTTTATATGACTATTATTGTATTTTTTTTTTGAATTCATATGTAACATATGCTTGTTCTGGTGAGTGGAAGAGAAGGCCACATGGCCTTAACTCCACCAGGCTAAATAAATCTATTCTATTCTATTCTATGTATGCAGTGGTTATGTACGCATGATGACCTCCATGTTCGATGGTGCCATTAATTTCAAGACAACACAAAACAAGTTGGTTTCCAATGTCCCTCAATTTTTTTTTTATTTTCCCTTTCATTGAATATTTTAATAATAAATTCCAATCTCTCTACCTTCCAAATCAAGATATAGTAAATGATGAATCATTATGGTTATGGAAGGGGCAAACAACTCCCTCCACTTAAAACTGCCAAATTTGATGTTAAAACATAAAACATGAATTGTGTGAATCTAGAACTGGGTATGTGATCTCGAGATAGCGTACTGCCATGTCGTGCAGCTGACTGAGGTTCGATTCCCGGTCGGGAGAGGCTTCCACAGTGAAGTTTTGGATGATGATGTTGGCCATATGATTTCGGGGACCGTTTGGGCCTTAAAGTTTTTCTGACATTTGTCTTACAGGTGAGGAAAAACCCTGAAAAAAACCTTCACCTAGAAAAACTGCCCCGACTGGGGATCGAACCCGGGCCCGCTGCGTGACAAGGCAGCACGCTACCTCGAGACCACAGCGGTGGACAAAACTTAATATAATGAGGTGAATATGATGTTCGGGAACTGTCTTTCACCTTAAAATATCCTGATATTTGTCTTACATTGAGGAAAAACACCTCACCCAGGAAACTTGTCTCGACCGGGGATCGAATCTGGGCCCGTTGCGTGACAAGGGAGTACACTACCTGGAGGCACAAAAGTCATTAAAAAAATATTGATTGTATGAGAAATCACGAATAGGCAAATTTCATACTTATTCTACCGGATATTTATAGCATCGTGAGGAATTTGGGTAAGTACAGTAAATTGCGGCTCCAGGTTGAGAAAATCAGCTATAACGGCTAGAGGGCTCTACATCCTGATCACTAGAGACCGGATGTTAGGGAAAATGCCTACAGTTATTTATTATAGATATTGTAAAAGTGACTTCATATAAGTTCATATCGACGGCCCTAGAGTTGTTTTCCATGAAGTTAATTTTGCCTATAAATGTCTATTTCAGCTTACAATGCCTATTTGCCATTTTTTCTCGAAATTAACTTATTATTTCAATTAAATTAATTGAAATGGACAAAGTTCATGACACATATCATTGCATAGAAACCTTTAAGTGACTGGCAATATTATTTTTGATGTTGGCAACACTGAATTTAGTCTGTAGTCCTCGTTCACAGACAATTGTTTCAAAGGCAAAGTGGTGCGATCAGTGTATATGGATTTTTTTACACCTTTAGAACAGTTGTTTTACTATGCCATAAAAACGGACAACAGTAAACAGTAAGGCAAACTGACAAATTTCATGAAAGAATTTGGTGCGGAAATGTTCGCAAGTGACGATGGCGGTTCAACATTGTTTTGCAAAGTGTGTAAAATTTCAGTGAATTACACGAAGAAGTGTCATGTTTCACAGCACGTACACACTGCAAAACATGCGTATTCTCTTTGTAAAAAGGCAAAAAAGTTCCAAAATCATATCTGATATCTTCGTATGCTATCGATAGCATATATTCTTTACGTAAGGCTGTAAAAATGTATGTTGTATATTTTTTAAGAGCCTCTTTTGAATTTTATAGTGCCTATATTAATGATTTTTAGTGCCTTTTTGCCTGCCTATTTTGAATTTTTTAAGTGCTTAACATCCGGACTCTACTGATCACATGTTACCACAATACCATGTTGGAGCGACGATAAGCGATGCAGTGCTGCTACACCAGACAAAATGAAGACATGCATTTACATTAAGCTGTTCATATTGGAGCAACGATAAACAATAAAAGCGAAGCGAAGAAAAACTTTCATTTTCTTTCCGCTTATATAACCAGGAAGTGTAACAATGTTTATCTATCATTGAATGAAAGTCGTCGAAAATGTCAACAAATCGCTATAAGTTTTGCTTAAACCAATTAAATAAATAAAGATCCATCCATAGTAATTCTGCCCGAAGGCAGGTCCTTCACTGCAATCACAGCATTTTCATGCAATGCTTGCAGCTTTACTAGGGAATTGTAGGTGTGGTAGCTTCCCGTTGCTTTCCACACCGGTGAAGGATGATGATGATGATGACCATATGATTTCGGGGACCGTTTGGGCCTTAAAGTTTTCCTGACATTTGTCTTACAGGTGAGGAAAAACCCCGATAAAAACATCACCCAGAAAAACTGCCCCGACCGGGGATCGAACCCGGGCAGCAGTCTACCTCGAGACCACAGCGGTGGACTAAGTAAAGATATTGATAAATTAACAAGTACCGTCTTTTTACGTGAAGCGTTCACAGAAATTTAAGGGATGTGAACAGTATTTTCGTCGTTTACAATTATTCTGAATTACAAATTATTACCTTATCAACGCCGGCCACCACACGATTACAGTAGAAAATACTCTTTCTATCATTCACAGAGAAAGAAATCCGACAAAGATAAACACACTAGAGGAATTATATTTGAAAATAAAAATATACGCCTAGACTGGGGTTTGAATCCAGGACCTCTGACACTCTCTATGTCAATGTCAAAGGTCCTGGGTTCAAACCCCAGTCTAGGCGTATATTTTTATTTTCAAATATAATTTGCCCATCATAACGATATTTAAAAACGAATAATATGAACACTAGAGGAACTTGACATTTTAAAAGAAATAAACAACGATTTAATTTTAAATGAGAACACACCTAGCTCATACAACCCTCTATATGAAATTACGAAACGACAGACTAGCTACCGACGACGCAGGAATGCCGCTAATATCAAAAGCTTCCCAAAACAACAGTTAGTAGCGCATATCCTTCTGGTAATGATGAAAACCTGTTTCCGAAATACCTATAAGTTCTTAAAAGTTAAACATTTTTTTAACTAAGTTGAGGATGATGGAACCTGTCAGGTATTTATCTTAATATTTTACTTTGTACAAATTATTTGACCAATGAACTTTCAAGATACCTTCTTCAAATTTATTCCAATTCAATTATATGGGAACACAGCGGAAAATTGATCTGCTTCGTTTGTGGATGATTTGCGAACATGCCGTGTCATCCCGCGCACACTCGCTTCACGTCAGTCTGTGGTGTCAAAGACTGCATTGCAAAACACTAAGTAACCTGGGTAAGTACTTCATTTGCTACGGTATTTGTTCCTGATTATAGTGGTTAGTATCAACGTCAGTGCGACGCAGCAACAGTGCTGCTATGACTGGAGGTAAACGTTCCGATGTTTCGTATAACACTACTTTTACCCGCCATATGACTGAATTGTGTACGGAAATATCGATAGAAAGTCAGCGAGCGATTGTATAACTTGTCTAAATGAACAGTAAGTTGTAAGAAGGATGTTCAAATTTCTTACGACGTTAATAATAAAGTAAAAAAAAATGTTATCCAAAAACCAACAAAGGAAGTGAGATATGGGCGTTGTTCTATTGATGATTAATGATCAGCCTGATTGATGGATGAGAGAGCGCATATCCGCCAACTGTACGTCGTGCTCTGCTAATATCTCTCTATCTCCTCCCTTCTTGCTTTTTAGTATATCAAGCGTTTTTTCTCTTCGGGGAAAGAAGACAAATTAAATTGATTCAATAATAATAATAATGATAATAATACCTCACTGGCTCTATCGAACCCGTAGGTTCATGGCCGCGCGGACATAAGCTCTCCATACATCCCTATCCTGGGCTAATGTTTTCCAATGATTCCCTGTATAATCTACTTCCCTCAAATCATGGATAATGTTATTCTCCCACCTCATTCTTGGTCTACCAAGAGGGCGTTTTCCCTCTGGTTTTCCTACAAGAAGCTTCCATGCATCTCTTTCATCCCCCATTCGTGCCACATGTCCTGCCAAAATAATAATAATAATAATAATAATAAATTCACTTGCATATCGAACCCGTAGGTTCACGACCGCGCGAACGAAAGCTCCATAAATCCATATCCTGAGCTAATATTTTTCAATCATTCGCTGTGTAAATTATTTCCCTCAATAGTGTTTAATGTTATTCTCCCACCTCAATCTTGGTCTCACTATTGAGTGCTTTCCCTCTAGTTTTCCTACAATGAGTTCCTTGCAGCTCTTTCATTCTCCATTCCTGTCACATGTCCTATCATCGCAGTCTATGAGACTTAGGCCTGTTGTATTTGGTTTCCCTTAAAGAACACGCAACTTACAAATTACTCCTCTCCATTCACCTGTCTGTCCGTTTTCCTAAGAATTTTATTATCAAATACTCGTAATATTTACTCCTCCCTTAAAGTAAGAGTCCATGTTTCGCATCCATTTAGAGTATGTTTTTTTTATACGAGTTAGCTGGGAAATGAGAACCACACACGCACGCACACACACACACACACACACACATATATATATATCCATCCATAGTAATTCTGCCCGAAGGCAGGTCTTTCAGTGCAACCATAGCATTTTCATGCTATGTTTGCAGCTTTACAAGGGAATTATACGAGTAGATGTGATAGCTTCCCGTTGCTTTCTACACCGGCGGATGGTAATGGTGATAATGATGATGATGATGGCCAGATGATGTTCGGAGACCGTTTGGGCCTCAAAGCGTCCTGACATTTTTCTTACAGGTGAGGAAAAACTCCGAAAAAACCTCACCCAGGAAGCTTGTCCCTACCGAGAATCGAACACGGGCCCTCGGCGTGACAGCACGCTATCTCGAGACCACAGCGGTGGACACACACACACACACACACACACACACACACACACACACACACACACACACATATATATATATATATATATATATATATATATATATATATATATTAATTTAAAACTTTAAAACTTTTTGTTACTGAATGAGGTACAAAAAGACGTACCCATATATTAGTAAGTGGAGGGACTCTCCATCTAAAAGCCGCGCTATGTCACTGCTATCCATTGATGCATTTCGCCAGTAGTGTAATCAGGAGGTGAACCCAGGCCCACACAAAAACATCTACCATGGATTGACTTTTTAGGACCTACTTCAAGCTTTACAAATTACGCTGTTCTTTCCCATCACTACTGCATCTCCAAACACTGTCTAATATTATTATTATTATTATTATTATTATTATTATTATTATTATTATTATTATTATTATTATTATTATTATTATTATTATTATTATTATTATTATTATTATTATTATTATTACGAATAACAAAATACAGCAGGTCAACTATGTCGAGCACAAGACTTAGTAATCCAGCAAATTCTATCCTTCGAGAAGGAGAAATGTTGGGATTTTTTGAAGGACCCATCATAAGTGATGGGTAGTGTCGTAGCTATAAAATCTCCAGTAACTAATTTGAATATGGCAAGAGACAGATTGGCTGAGAAGGCCAAAACTTTCATTTTTGAAGTTGTCGTGCCTTAAGATGATGATGACGTAAAGGACTTGGAGATAAAGAAGACCAAAATTAAGATGGACTGAGCAGCCACATCCTGAGATCTCACAGGAACAGGTCAAACGACCTAAACCTAAAAAAAGTTTATGATGATTTTGAGAAACTTGCCACTATATTCCCAGTGGGACGATCGGGGATCGAATAATCAAATACGACTCGGAGAATGAGAGTTAACGGCAGCAGTTTTGACAGAAGATGGTGCAGATACTTTTAAAGCCCTGTAATATCTCGGCCCACGCAAAATAATGACTACACCATTGCTATACATCTTATTAAATTTGTTCCATTTCCATAAAGATTAATGGACTATCATGAGAGACATTTACACTTTCAAATCTGTTATTAAAGAAATAGCCCATTATAGGTGAGATCGTTAGAGTATTGTAGGGTAATTTCTTTAAAAAATATAGCCCTTACTTGTAGGGCGTCTCCCAATAATCAATATTCATTTGATGGCGAGAATACAAACGACCCCAAAACGTCTTGTAGTGTTCGCTGCGACATATTGCCAGTTTTCACGAATCGCGCTTGTTCTATTTTCTTGTACGGGGCGGGGTTCCTTCAAGATGGCGACCGGAAGTGGCGTGTAAAGAGTTCGCGTGACGTAATGAACACAGCGCTTTCGTCATCTTCCAAATTGAGATCATTTTTGTGTGCGCATCGTCTTAAAAAAAATAAACATTTCAAAAAACAAAGAATCGCAACAGGTTCATCCTTGCTTGTAATAACCTACTCTAGTTAATCAACGATAAGAGATTATCCAGCTTTCGTGAAAAGTAACCTGTTTCCGAATTGTCTGATTTCCTTATTTCAATTTCCATCAGTCGAATGATGAATACAACTTAATTTACTAAGTAGTTCAAATTTTATTTATATACAGATTTTTAATTTTTGCACATCTTTCTGTGCCTAAAGTTTTATTTTTCATCTCCACTTGTCTCTATTCATCTACTCCATGTCCTCCAGTCCTCTTGTTCTCATCCCAGTTCTTATTTCTTGCATCCACGAGTTTCGAGGTCTTCCTTTCCTTCTTCTTCCAGGTGGACACCATTCCAATGTTTTCCTGGGTAACCTTTCTTCTTGCATTCGTCGTACGTGCCCATACCAATTGCTTATATCTTATATAACCTACTATCTAATATCTAATATTCATTTTTTCTCGTATGACAGTATATATATATATATATATATATATATATGAAAAGAAAAAGAATGCTTGAGTCGGGATTTGAACTCGAGTCTCTAAAGTCTGTACCTTTAGCGCTCTAACCAACTGAGCTACCCAAGAATTCCAAGACAAACATACAATTTTCTTATACATTCTCAATTCACACAAGAGGTAGCGGAAATATCATTCAACTGCCATCTAGCGGCTAACCTAACAGTTAAGCAAATTATTAAAGAGAATATTTACTTTATAGCAGTAATGCTTGTATATATAGATAATATATATTAACAAATGTCAAATGACGCGTTATTGTTTTTTAAATATGGCTTAGCCAAACTATACCACATGTTTCCTATCGTTCGTATTTTTAAAGTAAATCTGAAATTAATGCATAATGACGAATTTGCGACAGACATTTAATGAATTGTGGTCGAATTCCGACCACTGGACGACCACTAGTTATTGTTATTATGTAAAAGTAGGAACAAAGCTCTAACGATACACTTTCAGAAGTGGATCATGTAATCTTCCATTTTCCTGCATAAAATACTGAAATTGAAGAAGTAAATTGCTGTCCCACGTTGTGGTGACGTTTTGAAGCAGTAATTCTCTTCATGCCCGATGTTGTAGGCCTAGTAACATTTTGAAGGATTGGTGTCCCAAAAAGAATTACTGGTTCAGGTTAGGTTTAATTTTCGGTAGAGCCGGATTCTCTTCTCAAGGTCGGAAGTTGGTACACTGGATAGGAAAACACTTCAAAATCATAAAAAAATTGTTTCTTATAGAAATAATTACAAATTTATTCACAATTCATTAAATGTCTGACGCAAATTAAGTAAATGTAAGTGGTATTATTCTTCATTATCAATTAAAATAAATTATTTTCTTTTCTGGAATCAATTATTCTTGTATTAAATATTACATTTTATCTTGAGAACTCTTCTTGCTTCTATCTTTGTGGAAAGTTATAATATGCAGAATGAATAGTGTAATTCTTCTATAATTTTAAAGAACATTATTACATCACATGATGTTAATTTTAAATTCTATTGGTTAATAGTCCATTAAATATAAGGTTTAAATTTGATTTGTTAAATCAAAAAGTTAATTGTTTTAACATCCAATCAGAATTTAGTATACTTTTATTTAAAACTATGAAGTTAAGCAGGTGTTCTTATTAGAGTTATAACAGAAAGCTTTATAATTTTGACAATGACTTAAAACAATTTTTAAAAGCATTCTTTAAAAAAACTGTTATATAATCAATTGAGTTGGTGTTTACTTGATGAAAATCCATATCTATTAATTAAATAAAAATAAAACGTAGTTTTATTTGATTTTCATATATATATATATATATATATATATATATATATATATATATATAATAAAAATCAAATAAAACTACGTTTTATTTTTATTTAATTAAAAGAACTGTTATGTAATACAATTTCTTTAATTGTTACTGAAACATTTTTATTAAACAATGAACAACAATGAATTATTTAGATGTTTTTCTTTATTTAAGTTATATTTAAATATTAAAATAATTTTAAAGTATAAAATTATTAACTTAAACTTTCATATTTATTTATTATGATATTAAAATCCTGCTATAAAATGAAACATAATATGAAATAAATATATCTATCCTACTATAACATGGTTGTACATTTTTTTTATATGAGGAAGTAAAAGCTTCGAGATCAAAATCACAGAATTTTTTTTATCCAATTAAAACTTTCTCTAGATACATTTTCTACATTTCTCTATGCATGTTGCTATGATTAATTGTGTTTATCATTTTAATCAGTGTATGCCAGGCTATTGTAATGTATCTACACTAGTTATTTTTTATTTTATTGTTATGTATAGACGCTTTAACATCTAAATTAAAATTAAATTAAATTTGGGAATATTTATCTCTTGGATTTTGCTTTATAAACATGACAGATTTTTTAGATTATTATTATTATTATTATTATTATTATTATTATTATTATTATTATCATCATCATCATCAAACATCAAATAAAGAAATGGCAAAAAAGGATCAGTAATGGAAGAAAACCATAGGAATGTTAAACTCTATACTATGGAGTAAAAACATCATTAACAGAACAAAAACAACTAATTTATAAATCCATGCTAGAAAGTATAATGTTATGTGGATCGGAAGTTTGGACAATGGCACAACAAGTTGCCAACATAATAATTGCAGTTGAAATGGATTTTTGGAGAAGGGCTGCCAGAAAATCTCGATTGAAAGAATTAGAAATACAGAAATTAGAAAATGGATAAATGCAGAAAGAAGTATAATGGATGAAATTGGACACAGAAGGCTAAAATGGTATGGACATGTAAGAAGAATGCAGGATGGAAAACTACCAAAGGCCGTCTATGAATGGAAAATTGAAAGAAGGAGCAGAAAATGAAGACCAAGAACAACTTGGAAGAATAACATTCAGAATTCAATGAAAACATTTGGTATAACGGATGAATCGATACTAGTAAAATTCATGGTAAGTTTCGGTTGAGGTATTAGTTTACAGTAATATAATGTACGGTTAAAAACTATAAAATAGTTACCTTGTAGGTCCGTCTCCTCAACTTAAGTGAGTTTTAAAACTCTGTAGGCCTTTCGGGACTAGTCCCATCATCAGCAGAATGCATTAGGTCTGTGCTTGTTGACCCTTGTTGAGTGCTTGTTATATTCTGATGTAATATATGTTTGTCCTGGTGAGTGGAAGAGAAGGCCACATGGCCTTAACTCCACCCAGGCTAAATAAATCTAATCTAATCTAATATAAATAAAAAATGGAGGTTCCCTAATGTTTGTATTCAGTCTTATTTCCTGTAAAATACGATATTGCCTAAGAACAATGTTTATATCGTACACAATTCAGTCATATGTGGTTAAAAATAGTACCACGTTTCCCCAATAGACAGAGTCGGCGGAGTAATATCTTAAACGAGTTTATGATGATCTTGTAGAAGATTTCCGGGCTGTTGGCCGTGGTCTTGAGGCTTGTAGTTCCCCCGACGTTTCGCCAGAGACTGCGTCCGGCATCCTCAAGGGTTGTCTTGAGACTGGCAATTTTGTCGACGACCAACGTATGGGACAGAATGTCCCTGACCTATTTATACATTTATCCGCGACGTGTTCTCTGCGCGTCGGGGAACTACAAGCCTCAAGACCACGGCCAACAGCCCGAAAATCTTCTACATGATCATCATAATAACTCCGGCCGTGGAAGCCTAAGTCAATATATTAAACGAGTTTGTTTACAGTAAAACTGGAATTTATCTCGGAATTAGTATAGCAGATTGATCCTTAAGGTTTTGGAAAGGGAGAAATGGAATGTCTTAAGAGAGACCAGTGTCCTCCCTGGACTGTAACTCCATACAGCAGTAGTAATAACAGCAGTAGTATATATGACTTTGGATATTAAAGCATCTATAAATACTCTAAGCGAAATAAAAATATACAATTATAGGATGAAACGCTATCAGATAAATTAAAGGGTAGCTGGAAGTGAGAAGAATGGTTGTGTTGATAAAGCTATTACCTTTAGAAGATGATGGTGATGAGCCTGTATTTGCAAAATTTGAAAAGTGCAGGCATTACGTCATGTGATGGGTGAGTAATGGGGGAACTTGGGATTGATGTGGGCGTATTGAACAACAGGCGAACTTTACTGCCCACGCGAGAACTACTAACAAAATGGACAATTTGTTGTACCTCGCAAATCTGTTCACTTCCTCAATTTCTTATAAAGTAATGATCATAAATGGTGAATGGAGTATATAATGGCAGATGTGCTAACCGTAAACGTTTCCATTGCTGCCAAAAAATTCTCCACCACTTACCTTTATATTTTAACTTTTAAAAACGAGACAAACCAATATACAGGGTGTTGTGTAGGCAAATATTTTTCTTCATAGTTAAATATGGGTAATAACATTATGAAGTTCTTAATTCGTAAATTAATGAGTCATATTTTAACATCTTACCTCAAATTTTATGTTTCTTAAAACACGGGAACTAGTTTTCGAGAGAAGGATCTCTCTCATTTTCAACCGACATTATGACTACCGAATTTTCGTTGGAATCTCCATCAATAACGTTGCCATCTGGTGTAGATTTGATGAACTTTGAGATGAGGTCACGTTCATCAGGAATCTCGAAATTCATGGATCTAAATTTGTTCTTTTGAATATATATCTTCTCCCAAATTGTCAATTCTGAAGGTTTTTCCAAATGTTTTAAAAGTAGGGCTTCTCTTTCAATTTTATGATTCTCCAATAAACTATGTGCTGCAATAGCTGATTTTTCAATTTCATCATTTTTAATATTTCTGAAGTGTTCCTTAGTGCGAGTGTCTAAATTTCTTTTTGTTTTTCCTATGTATACTTTATTGCAGTCCTTACAGTTAATTTGATAAATTCCAGATTTTTTGTTATCTGGGATGTTCAATTTCTTATTAGTTATTAATAGATTACCAAGGCTAAATTTATTTATCGGTGCCACTGTAATATTGAATTTCTTGAAATTTGTTATGTATTTCAGGATGATACGTAATTTTCTTAAACTGTTTTCCTTTCTTTGAATCAGATTGCAGGGTTAGTGTATTCTTTCAATCTTTTTTGTTGTCTGAATTTCTTTAATTTATTTACAATTATTTCTTTTCAAAAACAATTTATGTTGGCTATGTTCAAAATGTGGTTCTATTCTTTCATAAAATGTTCTTCATTTAATGGGACATTATTGATGGAGATTCCAACGATTGAAAATTTTAATTCTTAAATTAATTTCATTAATTAATTTAGTTGCAAAATGTTCAATCTCGGGGCCAGGAGAGGTGGTGGAGTAAAATTTTTAATCACTAGATTGTGCACCACATTCCTGCATTAAATTGCAAACCTCTCCACGGTATATATGTTAAGAATCAATACTAGTAAAATTCATGTCAAATTCCGTTGAGGTTAAGTCATATGACGAAAGTTAAAAATTAAATTGTACCTGTTGGTAGGTCCTCAACTTTGTTAAAATATTGTATATAAAATTAACTGGAGCGCTTTCGGAAGTTATCTTCCATCTTCTGCAGGTTGAGTTTCCACTATTTGTTGTTGTTGTGTACGATAATCCACCGAGAAAACATTCCAGCTAGGATAAATATATTTGAAGACCTCGAAATTATAAAGAAAACAAACAACACCTCACTTCTTAATGAGAACGCACCCCAGTCAAACCCATTATACGAGATCGTCAAAAACAAGTCAGTTGCTGCTACAAACAGTTGGAGTAAATATCACCGTACACAACAACAAGTAGCGGAAATTCAACCTGCAGAAGATGGAAGATAACTTCCGAAAGCGCTCCAGTTAATTTTATATACAATATTTTAACAAAGTTGAGGACGACAGCACCTACCAACACGTACAATTTAATTTTGAACTTTCGTCATTAGTTAAGAAGTCATATGGTGCCGTTGATAACGATTCGTCAGGCGAATGGAGATGTTAAACCAGGTGGTTTTCGACATGAGTAGGCTATGTTTCGGCACTGGGTTTCACCTTCTCCCTTGTCTTCACCATCATCCCTCATACAAAACACTTTACACTACACAAACACACAAATATACGCGCGTCTCTGTTCACAATACAAGAATACATCATGTACAGTTTGCTGAAGTGTTATGTAAATACAAAATAGACCACATTAATGGCATCTATCCGCCCAGCGCGGAACCCCAAGCACGTAAAGTGTAGTGGGTAGTATTATATTAGAACAAACACACACTTTTAACAAGCTTTTATTATACATGAAATTTGAAATTCATTCCATAAGTTTACTTTGAATTTTGTTTAGGTCTATCAATGGGCTTATAAGTAATTCTGAAAGGATGTTTCAATCTTATTTTCCACTTGTATTCGGGCCTCGTATCAGAATCTGGTTCTTTATTATTCTTTGTTCTTGATTTCATGCCAGTTCTCTGAACAATTGTGCACTTCCTTTTCATTGATTCAGTATTTGTGCTGGACAGATCTGTAGGTAAATTCAATTTGCATTTTCGATTACTTTTAATCAATATACGTTTTCTAACAGACTTGTTTCCCCTGGTACTGCTGTGACTTGTACTCCTGTGTCTTGTTCTGGTAGCACATCTGGTAACACTCCTCTTTCTCCTGGTGACACAACTCTTTCTTCTCCTACTTACAGGTCTCCTTCTCACTCTGCTAGCACAACTTCCTACCCTCCTCCTGGAACGTGTAAGTCTTCTCCTTTTGCTACAAACCCTTCTCCTACTTTTCATTCGTCTTGTCCTTGATCTTCTCGCCCTACGACTGCAAGTTGTTCTACGAGGTCTAGTTTTTCTTCTTGTGCTCTTTCTCCTACGACAAGATTGTCTCCTCTTTGCAGCTCTGCTCCTATTCCCACATCTTCTTGTGCTCTTTCTTCTACGGCAAGATTGTCTCCTTTTTGCAGCTCTGCTCCTATTCCCACATCTTCTTGTGCTCTTTCTTCTACGACAAGATTGTCTCCTCTTTGCAGCTCTGCTCCTGTTCCCGCATCTTCTTGTAGATTTTCGTGGTCTCCTTCGGCCACAGTCAAATTTAAGCTCAGGTACTTCGCCGTTAGCAGACACATGAGGAGTTAGTCGATATCTGTAACCTTGTTTTTTGATCAGATCAAGTTCTTCCGCTTCTTGTAAAGCTTTTCTTACTTTTAAAAAGATTCTGTCTTTTGTAGAATTTTCTGGCTTTGATTTGACATATTCAACAATTTTCTTTAAATTTGACCCTTTCAGCTCTTTTTGTAAACTTATTGCTTCAATTATATCTAGAGTCAATTGCATTTTTGAAAAAAAAAATCACTTGTCAATTTAGTTTTGATGTAGACCGATCTAATTCCAAAAATATTTAAATTCGATTGTTCCTTAGCAACAACTTAAAAATAGATTCTTTTCACAACAAATGATTAAAATACACTCATCATTCCTTTGTTAAGATATTTTTTTTCCCTTTCCTTTCCTTTGAAATGTAATGCAAATTATGCATTTTCTTTCCTAGATTTTCATTACTGAGAAAGAACGGTGACTTTTTTAAGACAAAACATTTTGCTAGAACCGGGATTTAAATCCAACAATTTGAGTTATAGCACTAGCGCACTAATCATTGTGCTATCCAGGTATTCCTTTTCAAACACTTTTTTTTCCCCTCTTATAAATCCCCTCCTTACAGCAAGAACCAGACAAGCGTTATGTGTAACCTTCACAAAATTGAAAGATGAACCTAAAAAATTTGGTGTAATAATAAATCAAGAGAAAATAAAATATTTAAAATGTAGTAATCACAACAGAAAACATGAAAATCTACAAATTGATGATATACAAATTAACACAGTAGAATCATTTAAATACTTAGGTACCAAAGTAAACGTACATAATACATTAGAAGAGGAAATTAAAGAAAGATTGGTAAATGGGAATAAAGCTTATTTTGCAAAAAGCAAATTAATATCAAAAACTGCAAAAATAAGGTTATACAAAAAACTCATTAGACCAGTAGTTACATATGCTTGTGAAACTTGTGTCCTAAAAGAAACAATAAAACATAAATCACTAATTTCTGAAAGAAAATTTTTAAGAAGAATATTTGGACCAAATAGAGGAACTGATAACTGTTGGAGAATCAAAACAAATAACGAACTGTACAAATTAATAAAAAATCAGAACATAGTAAACCATATAAGATATCTCAGAATTGGTTGGCTTGGACATTTGATAAGAATGGACGATCAGAGACTGGTCAAAAAACTCAACAAATGGAAACCTATAGGAGGCAGAGCTGTTGGAAGACCGAAGATCAGATGGGAGGATGACACAGTGAACGATCTAAGGAAAATGAAAGTGACTAATTTGAATATGGCAAGAGACAGATTGGCATGGAGGAGGATTGTTGAGAAGGCCAAAACTTTCACTTTTGAAGTTGTCGTGCCTTAAGATGATGATGAAATCCCCCCTCCCTTCTCAGTTGCAACGAACCATCGTTTTTAAGAAAAAAAAATAGTGTCCTATCTGAAGGCTAAAAAAAGTAAAATTGTTATTTTATTTTGTTGTAATTGTTACGTCAGTTACAATGGAATCCATGATACATAAGGCCTAGAATACATATGTACTCACACATACAAAAACATTATTGTAACGTGATCCGAGATTGTAGTAGTGTATATTGTAGATACGCGTAAAACCTCCTGACTCATATTATCGACGGATTAATGCACACATTTGTTTAGTACATTTTCCGGTCAACTTTACTTATCTTTCCTGCAATCTTTCCTACGAAATATGTAAAGACATAAACATAATTTGATCAAATTAAAAAAAAAAACTTATAGGAACAACAAGAAACACTCTTCTCCAAAAAGTTTGTCCAGATACAATTCTAAAATTTTGTAAAACAATGGCTCTCCCAACTCTAATTTATGGCTCTGAAACCTGGACTCTTACGACAGGCAAATTAAGTAGGATAGTAGCTGCAGAAATTAAGTTATTAAGACGTTTAGCGGGTTATACGCTTTATGACCACATGCGTAATGAAGATATCCATACCAGCAATCACTGAAACCATCGAAACATAACCAAAATAATGGGCAAGAACACCTCCTTAGAATTCCGAACAATAGACTACTTCTGAAGCTATTCAGACCCACAGGACGAAGAGACCCAGGATGACCTAAGAAGCGATGGAGGGACCAATTTCTATCCTGAATCGGAACACGCCAATGACCTAATCCCCGATTGTTATTGATGATGATGATGATTTTCCGGTCAAATTGAGATAAATAAAAATTCAGAATTTTCTGAGATGTGCTTTTACGATGCAGAAATGTGGTAACTGATGACAATGGCTCCGAAGTTGAAGACCTATAAAAGATCTTTAAAAATACCTAAAGATATCCTACAAAAGACCTAAAAAACTGGAAAAAGGGCGTAAAAAGTGTTGCAGTTGCTAAGAGTGGATGAAGACAACCTTGCTGCTTTTACCTTCTGCTTGATGTGGTGACTTCTTAGAAAATTTGAAGTCGAAAAACAATGGTTCAGGCAGTCAATAGGCTGGTGGTAAGAATACGTAAGGAGGTATTTTGTAGGGTTCAATAGTTTCTCGCGGAACAAAAGTGTTTGCAATGTGTAAAGTCTTTAGGAAGTAAAACTAGACAGTGTTTTTAATTGAGTGGACCTTTCTTGTAATGTAAAAAAAGTTTATAAATTATGAAGATGTTTCCATATTTGAATAAAATAACAATGCTATTTCATAGTTACAACACTAATGATAATCACTGTAATTAAACAAAATTCAAATCCCTTAATTAAAAGAATAAAAACAACAAATTCAAAACATGGGTCCAAATTACCCGATGTTCCTGTACATAATAGATAATATTAAGCCAGAAACAGGTTGGTTTTATTCGCCCCTTTTCGACTTTTTTGACTTATTGGTTCTTTTTCGGCCTTTTTAGGTCATAACGGCTTTTTTGTGCATTTTTGCCTTCTTATGACTACATTTATACCATTTTGTTTAATTCAAGAATCCACAGAGTCTAGTCTCAATTAAATGCACAAAAAAGCCGTTATGACCTAAAAAGGCCGAAAAAGAACCAATAAGTCAAAAAAGTCGAAAAGGGGCGAATAAAACCAACCTGTTTCTGGCTTAATATTATCTATTATGTACAGGAACATCGGGTAATTTGGACCCATGTTTTGAATTTGTTGTTTTTATTCTTTTAATTAAGGGATTTGAATTTTGTTTAATTACAGTGATTATCATTAGTGTTGTAACTATGAAATAGCATTGTTATTTTATTCAAATATGGAAACATCTTCATAATTTATAAACTTTTTTTACATTACAAGAAAGGTCCACTTTAACCTCCATATTCCGGTGAAGTGAACCCCAGTATCCACCTTAGCTTTTAATCTATTTTTAAGTTTATTTACTCTATTATTTTATACAGACAGACACAGATTAATCTGAAAATATTTATGACTGATCATAATTAAAAGCATTGATATTTATTTAAAATGTTTTGAAAAATTATTGTTGATTATAACATTTACACATCATTCAACTGCAGAAAGCGACGGTCTTTGGGTTTAGTAAAATTACAAGGATATTAAATAAAATTAATTAAGTGAATGGTTTTTTACAGATAGCATCCTCATTGATAAAATATACGTATTCATATGAAGTGGAGCAGGTCCTCGTGGAGAGTCCACATTAACCGAATTCCTTTGTTATGTTTAATTATTTTATACAGCCACCATGTCACATAATATCAAACCAAATCCGTCAGTATATTAAAACAGCATCTACATAATATATTTAGGAGTTTTTCAACATTTGTAATATTCAACAGCAGAAATTAAGAATTAATTCTTAGCTTGAAAAACTTTTAAAGTGGTCATTTTCATAAATATCACAAATAAACCATTTAAAGTACCTTGGTCGAAGAAGTGACGATCTTTCACCGTAAAAATACAATCGAAATGAAAATCTTAAGAACTATTCAGGGGAAAACATTATTTGATAAAATACACAAACCAGAAATTAGGGACAAATGCCATATTCAAGACGTAACCAAATGTATTGTAGATAGACGAACATATTGGAAGGGTCATATAGAAAGAATGGAAGAAAACGGGCTTGCAAAAAGAGCTAAAAAAGATAGACCAACGGACGGGAGAAGAACAAGAGGAAGACCAGCCAAGAGATGGATAGACAGTGAATGCATATCCAATACGTCTTCCTCCGAGGAGTGACTTTGGAAATAAACAGGATGAAAATCCTACAAATTAAGTTTAAGAAGAAGAAGATTAACTAAGAAATTAGTACTCAAAACATGTGTGCACTTATTTGCTGAGAGGACTGTACTTTAGAAGTGAACGATGTAAAACAAAAGTGGTGCAATTTGGGGTTAGTAATGATCGTTCATGTGCAACACGCATACCCTCATTCGCATGAATATTCAGGGTGTAAACTGGGGCAGGCTCCCTGATCTGTGTCAAGGAGTTTGGACCAGAACAACTTTATCTGACTTCACAAGTTGAGAACAAGGACTATTCAAGGTACTTACATATTGACATTTATTTTTCATCTCCATCATCATCAACTTATTTAGGTTCAGGTCGTTTCAGCCTGTTCCTATGAGATCTCAAGATGTGGTTGGTCAGTCCATTTTAATTTTGGTCTTCCTTTATATCCAAGTCGTTAGGTTGATATGCAATGATAATTTAGGAAAGCAAGATGGGTCCATTCTTTTGACATGTTGTAGGCTAACCAATTGCTTTGACTATTTAACTCATACCCCAAAAGGGATTCAATGACCAATCACATTTCAATGATTTTTTATTTACAACCAATCACAGTCGTGTTTCGCCTAAAATTTACCAACTAAAGTTTATCGTAATAAAGAAATCACCTCCTTTTTAACATTCTGAATAGGTCACAGCATTATTTTGCAGTGACTGACCCTCCAAGAAATACTGCAACCAGATTGTATATATAGTGCATGAATGTCAGCAGACAGCGCATGCGATAGATAATATAAAAACATTTGTAACAATTAATTATACCACAAAAAAACACTGATTGCACTTTATTAAACGAATTATTTTCCAGGAAATGACGCAGAAAAATATAATTGACATATTTATATCATATGACATCACATTAATTAATACCTACAACGTTGGTTATAAATTTCTCCACTAGGATGCATTCTTACAATATTGCGATCCTATTTGGCAATAAAGTTGCAGTGATGAACAGATGAAACGTAACCAAACATTTCTCATTAAACATTGCCGTTTACGTTAACAGACGTAAATTGCACTCTCTTTCGCTACTTTTCAAGCTTCTGAATTCCTACATTCCTACTTACCTGGCGTCCAGATTTGAGAAGTTATCCTCCTACCACAATATTGACACTAGGTCACAAGATAGCAGTCTGCTAACAATTCCTCTTCATAGCACTTCCTCCTATTCTACTTCCTTCACAGTAGCCTCCGCCCGCTCCTGGAATCTCCTTCCTCAAGATATCAGGGGTTGCCGCACATTTGGCACCTTTAAGTCATGCTTATACAGTTACCTGTTGTCTAATAATTAATTTTTCTCTATTTATTTAATTTTATACTATGTCATTAATCTTTTCCTCGTTTTTTATATATTTTGTACATATTATATATTTAATTCGTTAAATTTAGAGTAAATCAAAATACATTATAAATATGAATTGTATTGTATTCATAACTTGTAATCGTTTATATATACATATTGTAATTTAGATTTAAGACTTTTCTTTTGTATTTTTTTTTAAACCTGGTTGAGTGGTAGACAAGGCCTTAAGGCCTTAACTCTGCCAGGTAAAATAAAGCTATTATTATTATTATTATTATTATTATTATTATTATTATTATTATTATTATTAAATATATAAATATTTTAAAATAACTATATTTAATAATGATTTGTGAGTAAACAGCTTAATTTTATTCGTTAAATAGTCCTAACAAATGCCACTCTTGATTCCCAAATTCTCTAGATAAATTGGAAATCACTCTTGGCATTAGTTATGATAATTCTGAATTTCTTCAAATATATTTTGAACGTTTAATTTATCGCGTAGGCCTATATCTGGTGTGTGTATGTGTTCTATGTGCCGCTTGAAACCTTGATTTAATTTTAGAATTTAGTATCCAATTTTTTTGGCGGTTACTTGGCGCAAGTGGTTAGACTCTCGCCTCTCGCTGCTGGGGTCCCGAGATCGAGTCTCGGTGACGCCATATTTAGTTTCGTGGTGGACGAAACGGAGCTGGGCAGGGATTTCTCGGGGTTTCTTCCGTTTTCCCCTGCCACAAATTGAATTCCACCATTTTTCCATACTCATCTCATCCATTTCGATTAATTTCTTTCATTCGCCCTGTGACTATGCGTCAGGGATGGTCGTTCTCAGACCTCTATAAATATAGGGACTTCTTCTCATTTCATTCCTCGACCCGACCCTGAGTTGGACACGAGTTGAGGATATTTATAGTCTCCAATTTTAGCTGCTAAATTTCAGTTACATTGTATAATCGCGATTTTATTGTGGTTGACATTTCTTCTTCTTCTTCTTCTTCTTCTTAAACTTAATTTGTAAGATTTCATCTTGTTTATTTCCAAAATCACTCCTCGGAGGAAGACGTATTGGATGTACATTCACTGTCTATCCATCTCTTGGCTGGTCTTCCTCTTGTTCTTCTCCCGTCCATTGATCTGTCTTCTTTAGCTCTTTTTGCAAGCCAGTTTTCTTCCATTCTTTCTATATGACCATTCCAATATTTTCGTCTATCTATAATAAATTTGGTTATGTCTTGATTATGGCATTTATCCATAATTTCTGTGTTGTGTATTTTATCAAATAATGTTTTCATTTCGCATGTGCTTATTATTTGTTTAGTTTTTGTTGTATCAGCCCTAGTTTCTGTTCCATATACGATAACTGGTCGAACTATCGTTTTGTATATGCGGGTTTTGCTTTCTATTAACATATGTTTGTTGCGCCAAATTAAATCTTTCAAATACCCTGATATTTGTGTTGCTTTATCAGCTTCTTTCTTTACTTCTTATATTAAATGTCTAGTGTTTGTTATTAATACACCTAAATAATTAAATTCTCACACTTGTTCTATAATTTTTCTTTCCACTTCTAATTTGCATCTTACTGGTTGTTTTGATATTGTTAAGCATTTTGTCTTATTCTTGTTAATTTCCATATTGTATTTTCTGGCATTTATAATATATTGATATAAAGATATTTGTAAAGTGGTTGACATTTGCTTATCAAAATATCTTTTTATGACTCCATTTATTGAATTGTATTTCTGTAAATGTAAGCTATCTCGATATCATTGCTTATACCAGGTATTAGATGACCGATGAAATTAAATTCAGAAACGTATTCCATTATCCTTAATGTATACGAAAATAATTAGAAAAAAGCGCTTAAAATCTCTCCCGAAGGAATTGTTTATTGGATTCTTCCATCCTTTAAAGAAATCGATTCGAACTGGATTTGAACTAGCGACCCTCGGGATCAGACGCAAGGAACATAACACCTAGACCACAGATAGCGGTTCTTAATGAGTAAAATTAATAATCATAAACAAGTGAACATTTGAATTAACTGAATTTGAAAATTTGTGAAAGGATAATTTGAACAGTCACATGATGTTTGAATAGACTTACACGAAATGGCACAAAGAGTAGGGTGCGTGTAGGCAAACTGTTTTCAGATACTGTTGAAATCCAGAATGGGTTGAAGCAAGGAGATGCACTATTTCGTCTACTATTTAATTTTGTACTAGAGCATGCCATCAAATCTTTAGAGGATGAGGAAGGCCTACAACTCAATGGTATTAATAAGCTGTTAGTTTATGCTGATGATGTACTATTGGGGCGGTAGCGAGGAGATACTAAAGGACAATACGCACACACTATTGAGTAATACTAAGAAATTGGGACTGGAAGTAAATATCAATAAAACTAAATATATGATCACACATAGAAATACATTATATAATGGATAGCTAATGACAAATGAGGGGAATTTTGAGGAAGTGGCTGAATTCAAATACCTAGGAACAATAATCACAAATAGGAATGAGATGCACAAGGAAATTAAACACAAGCTCAAATCTGGAAATGCGTGTTATTATGCATTACAGAAACTCTTGATGTCCAAACTCCTTTCAAAAAACATTAAACTGAAAATATATAAAACTATTAATCTACCAGTTATATTATATGGATGCGAAACATGGACTCTTACTTTAAGGGAGGAAAGGAGACTACGAGTATTTGAGAATAAAGATCTTAGGAAAATTTTTGGACCCAAGGGAGATGAACAGAAAGGTGAATCGAGAAGACTGCATAACAGTGAACTACATGGTCTTTATAGGAAGTCATATATAATGAGAACAGTTAAGTCTCGTAGACTGCGATGTGCAGGACATGTGGCACGAATGGGGAATGAAAGACTTGCATGGAAGCTTCTTGTAGGAAAACCAGAGGAAAAACGCCCAGTTGATAGACCAAGAATGAGATGAGAGAATAACATTAACTATGATTTGAGGGAAGTAGATTATACAGGGGATGATTAGAAAACACTGGCTCAGGATAGGGATGTATGGAGAACTTATGTCCGCGCGGCCATGAACCTATGGGTTCGATAGTGCCAGTGAGTAAGTTAGTTAGTCACACGATGTTTGAAAGAGAGGTGAAGTTTTACTTGAAATTTCCTCTGGAATTATTCTTTTAAATAGGTAAATACCCGTAATTAATAAAGAAATTATATTATTTGCGTGCAATATGAATGAAGATAAGATGAGGTCCTTGACTCGTTTCTCGATCGATTTGAAAACTCGACGTTGGTTAAGTGGGCAGTGCTTCGAGAGCAACACAACAAGTAGGATGGGGCTGTTGGTCATAGCAACCATAGTGCTAGGTGAGCAAGTGTCTCTCTCTAGTGATGCCTTTTAACAATTCATTTAAATGTCTTTATGTGTGTAACATTTTTGTTTATTTCACGCTTATTTATAGATGTTTTAACATCTAAGACAGTGTTTCTCGAGTCACAACCCATTGATAGGTTCTGAGAGAATGTTCGGTGTATCGCGAAGTGTTAACGAGTCCACAAAGAATATACTCCAAGATTGAATTGAATCACACAATATAAAGGGATCCCAACTGTGTATTTTTTATTGCTTTAAATTATAGTTGAGGTAGTCACATATCTGCACAATTAGAACTTCGTTATTAAAGTTATAGAAATCCGACACATTTCAGTGAAGGAAGCAGAACAGAAGAACAAATCCCGTAAATTTAGTTTCCTGGAGTTGGAGGCTTTTGATATTGACTAACTCACTGGCACTATCGAACCCGTATGTTCATGGCCGCGCGGACATAACCTCTCCATGCATCTCTATCCTGAGCTAATGTTTTCCGATTATCCCGTGTATAATCCACTTCTCTCAAATCATGGTTAACGTTAATCTGACACCACATTCTTGGTCTACCAACTGGGCGTTTTCATCTGGTTTTCCTACAAGAAGCTTCCATTTCACACTTTCATTTCCCATTCGTGCCACATGTCATGCCCATCGCAGTCAACAAGACTCAACTGTTCTCATTAGGTTTACACCAGTTCTTTTCTAAAGATCATGTAGGCTATCTCACTGTTATATTTTATAGTTTTCTCCATTTGCTGTCTGTTCATCTTTCTTTGATACAAAACTTTTGCTAAGAATTTTATTCTCAAATACTTGTAATATTTTCTCCTGCCTTAAAGAAAGCTTCATGTTTCGCATCCATATAACGGGGAGAATAACAGTTTTATAAATTTTCAAGCAAAACGCATTTTATATTGTGATTACAAAGCAGTCATTTATTTTCTTTGCTACCCAATGCCCGGCGTGCGCAGCTACCCCTAAATAAAAAGGTAAACTCCTACACCTATTTTTAGAGCATAATAACAGCTAAACACTCGCTGTACCTGAAAATGTGTATACACAAAGTTATAATAGACAGACAGACATAATTGCTTATAAAATGTACATTGTAGCACAAACAGGATAATGATAGTACAAAAATACTGTGGTGTAATTTGTTAAATTTTATTATTTCGCAGGTTTAATGTAAGGAAGTTGAAATGGGAAGTGTTTCATTGTTTCAAAGTGCGTTCAGTTGATAAGTCAATGTAAAGAAAACAAGGATTTGGCGGAGGATTTCATTCTGATATGGTAAGTACATCATCATTACGCAACTTCTTATTCTGCTTTCATAGTTTTAAGATCTTCTCCCTTTCGGATCATAAATATTCGCCAAATATGTGATCCTTGTGTTATTAATGCGACCTGCGTGGTCTCTATAGTTATTTTTCTATTTTTTCATTTAGGTTGTATACTTTTGATTATACTCGTATCTCATTTCAACTGACTGAATCTTACTTTAACCACTTTCATAGATTCGCTTCCGAACATTAAATACTGACACCCCCATCATTTTATAAAATTGGTGTATTCCATGGTAACTGACATAACAAATGCAACACAAAAAATAACATTTCAATTTTTTTTAGCCTTCACATAGTAGGACATTACTTCTCTTCAATATATATATATGACATGAAAAGAAAAATAAACGCCTGAACTGAGATTTGAACCCAGGACCTCTGAATAATTTATGTTACTATTATATATATAGGTTTCAAGCTCTTTAACAGAAAATATGGAGTTTCTATCTTTAATAATTACACTTAAAATTTAGTATTTTATATCAGTAACCTTAGAATGACATGTTTTACAGAGTGAGAGTAAAATAATAATATCTGTGAAAAGCTAAAAAATATACAGTATATATTTCCTTAGACAATATAGTATATTATAACCATGTTCTAGGTATATTTTTATGCTTTTATATTTTGCACTTACTTTACCAAGCCAATTATTTAATCAAATAATAAGTTATTATTATTATTATTATTATTATTATTATTATTATTATTATTTTAATATTTTTCTTCTTTCCTTGTAGCCTATGCATATTATGCATCATTAATCAACATGTAGATAATTCATAATTGTTATTATATGTATAATTTAAGCTGGTGAAGTGGAAGAGAATACATGTCTTAACTCCATCAGGTAAAAATAAATAAACCATTAACATAAAAATCGGCATATTAACAATACATAACGTTGCAAGATGCTTTGAATTATGGGTACAACAGAATACCAAATTACGAGAATACACCAAAAACTAAAATAATTCACATAGGCCTAAATGTTAACGTAAAAAAAACTCACTCTAAATTTGTTCATTTTTATGTTATTGTTAAGAATATACAATATGCTTGAAAAAAGTGAAATGATGCGTATTTGTTTTCCGTTCCTAGATTCATAAGACTGTCATTTACGCTAGAATATCCGACCATTCTTTTCCACCGAGTTTCTAAGGAAATATTATCTGAAATTCCTCTACAATTTTATATAAGCTGGCAATTGTGTAATATGATTAATATAAAATGAATTACACCGGTTCTTCAGTTACAGAACTAGCATACTGCATTATATAATGGGACGGACAGCTGTATCTCTTCCGAGTTAAGTTCCTGTTGTAATGTAAACAAAGCAGATTATGCTATTGGTCGAATAACGATTTTACCTTTGAGCGCGTAAGAAAATGTAATTTCCTCTCTTACACTCGAAATAGAGAAAACAAAAAATAAATAATAGCTTAAAAAACTAAAACAACACGCTTTATTAGAAAACCGAACTAAAAAATGAAAAATAATTTTAATTTCCAACACGCATGGGATAAAATTAAAGTGCTCAACAAAAAAAAATCATCTCCAACACATCTAGAATAAAACTAGAGTTATCTACAAAAAAAAATTACCATCAAAAGCGTGGGGTGCTCTATATAAATTAATATATTTGATAATAAACAGATATTGGTAAAAGCAAAATCTCTAAGAAGAAAACGTAAAAACCATAAAAAGCACCCCACGCTTTTGATGGTAATATTATTTTTTTTGTAGATAACTCTAGTTTTATTCTTGATGTGTTGGAGATGATTTTTTTGTTGGCCACTTTAATTTTATCCCAAGCGTGTTGGAAATTAAAATTATTTTTCTTTTTTAGTTCGGTTTTCTAAAAAAGCGTGTTGTTTTAGTTTTTTAAAGTATTATTTATTTTTTTAAATATTTAGCTTAATTGATTGTCATAAACCGGAGTCCCATGAAAATTTAATACGATATTTTTAGTGTCTGTGCACGAATGTAATTATAGTTTTTAAAAATTATTATTATCTAACATTATTATAATATTTTTTAAATATTTTAATATAGATAAATAGTTGCAGTTAATCGTACCATTCTCATATTTTTTTGGATAAATTACAATGTGGTAAGTTTACAAAATTGTCATTAATATTTTACAGAATAAGATAAAAATGTAAATATATTTAAATTCGATACTATTGTAGTATGAGCTAAAAGATATACCCTTCTAAAAACAATCTTCCGGGCCGGATTTGAACCAGCGACCTATACAACGATGGACTAAAAAGTCGATAAGTCCGCAACCTATTATACCGGTCTTATTTTTTTGATGCCCTGATGATCCTGGCCAGGTTCTTAGAAAAAATTATGAAATTATTGTATTGTCATTGGTCCTTTACAAGTATACAATGTTTCAAGTCGATCCAATGATTTTAATTGGGTGAAAATCGCGTTAAAAGATTCAGTTACATAGATACAGGTCAAGTTAATATAAAGCATCTAAAAATATGTATTATCTAGCACATGTCTATATAAGAATCTTAAATTATATAATTTCAATTTAAATGTATTAAATAAGCATTGTTTTATTCTTGCGCATGTGCAATGTAAAATAAGTTGATATTGCAGTTGTTTTAAAATGGCCGCTTCTGTATAATTATAAGACATTACAAAGGAAATAATTTGAAAAGCGGAAACAAACAAATTATTTAGATTGTTTTCAACCAGTTTAATGGAAATATTCTACATTAGCCATTGAGGATGTGGTGAAAATAACAGCATAATTTATAGGTGAATCAGCATGGAGCATAAATTCTGCTCCAAATAAAATTCTAAATAAAGAATATGTATAGCCTTGTTTCCCAATCTGTGGTTCGCGAATCCCCAGGGAGTTTGCATAATATTTCAAGGGTTCGCCAAAACTTTTCCGTAATGGCGGGTTTCGAGGTATGGTCTATTATTGTTTCTATCATTTCCGCAGCATTGTAATAATAATAATAATAATAATAATAATAATAATAATAATAATAATAATAATAATAATAATAATTATTATTATTATTATTATTATTATTATTATTATATAATATATTATTATAATATAATTATAATATTATTATTATTATTATTATTATTGATCTTGATGAAGATTTTCGGGCTGTAGGCCGTGGTCGTGAGGCTTGTAGTTCCCCGACGTTTCGCAGGAGACTGCGTCTGGCATCCTTAAGGGTTATCTCCCTTATCATTATCATCATCATCATCATCATCATCCTTCACCGGTGTGGAAAGCAACGGGAAGCTACCACACCTACAATTCCCTAGTAAAGCTGCAAGCATAGCATGAAAATGCTGTGATTGAAGTGAAGGACCTGACTTCGGGCAGAATTACTGTGGATGGATGGATGGATTTCCACAATAAATTAATATTTACCGCGAATGCCTGATTTACAATAATGTAACAACGTTAGGAATGCATTTGATTTCGCTACAAGTAGACCTACGCGTTATGTAACTTTTAAGCCGTAACTAGAGTAACTTTGGTTAACCGTTAAGGGTTAAGTTAATATAAGGTTATTAAACGATTTGCTTGGAATTAAATTGTGTGTGTGTGTTCTGGATAAGAGGGAGAAGTTATATAGTATCCTGCTGGATTTCGGAATTCTTAAAAAGTTAGTTAGACTTATACGAATGTGTCTAAATGGCACAAAGAGTAGGGTGCGTGTAGGCAAACAGTTTTCGGACACTTTTGAAATCCAGAATGGGTTGAAGCAAGGAGATGCACTATCTCCTCTACTATTTAATTTTGTACTAGAGCATGCCATTAAATCTTTAGAGAATAAGGAAGGCTTACAACTCAATGGTATTAATAAGCTGTTAGTTTACGCTGATGATGTAGTATCGTTGGCCGATAGCGAGGAGATACTAAAGGACAATACGCACACACTACTGAGTAACACTAAGAACTTAGGACTGGAAGTAAATATCAATAAAACTAAATATATGGTCACACGTAGAAATTCATTACATAATGGAAATGGACAGATAATGACAAATGAGGGAAATTTTGAGCAAGTGACTGAATTCAAATACCTAGGAACAATGGTCACAAATAGGAATGAGATGCACAAAGAAATTAAACATAGGCTCAATTCTGGAAATGCGTGCTATTATGCATTGCAGAGACTTTTGATGTCCCAACTCCTTTCAAAAAACGTTAAGCTGAAAATATATAAAACTATTATTCTACCAGTTATATTATATGGGTGCGAAACATGGACTCTTACTTTAAGGGAGGAAATGAGATTACGAATATTTGAGAATAAAGTTCTTAGGAAAAATTTTTGGACCAAAGAGAGATGAACAGACAGGTGAATGGAGAAGACTACATAACAATGAACTACATGGTCTTTATAAGAAGCCAGATATAATAACAACAGTTAAGTCTCGTAGACTGCGTTGGGCAGGACATGTTGCACATATGGGGAATGAAAGACTTGCATGGAAGCTTCTTGTAGGAAAGCCAGAGGGAAAACGCCCAGTTGGTAGACCAAGAATGAGGTGGGAGAATTATATTAACCATGATTTAAGGAAAGTAGATTATACAGGAGATGATTGGAAAACATTAAGCCCCGGATAGGGATGTAAGGAGAGGTTCCGTCCGCGCACCCATCAGCCTAGGTGTTAGATAGTACCAGTGAGGTAGTTAGTTTAGGAACAATAACTAAAACAGGAATGAGGAGGTACAAAAAGAAATTAAACATAGGCTCAACTCTAGAAATGCATGCTATTATGCATTACAGAGACTCTTGTCCCAACTTCTCTAAAAAAAGTTGAATTAAAAATATGTAAGAGATAATTCTCCCAGTTATATTAGGCCTATATGGATGCGAAATATGATTTCTTACTTCAAGGGAGGAGGAAAGATTGAGTATTTGGGAATAAAGTTGTTAGGGAAATATTTTGACTGAATTTCTTGAATTAACAAGACCTCATAACATAACCTACATTATTGTTATGAGAAACATAATTAACAACTCTGAGTTTTAAGAGGGAAGTAGTTAGGAGGATATTTTGTATATATCATTTTATTGTAAACAAGCGAATGCTACGCTAAAATAAATTAAATATGTTTTCATTTACAATTATATAAGTAAAAAACAAAATTAGAGTTAATTACTTTGTATTGCAATAAACCAAAATGGCGCACTTCACTTCACTTCTACGTATTGGAAATTGTGTCACGTTATTCCCCCTCTCGTCAAGGAAAAGATCCATTTTTGTGGAAGTCGTCCTCGACCAATGGGAAACATTCAATTGTGAACAGCAATTTCCGGCTACTTTAGGGATTTCTATACCCTCTTTAGCCCTTGTGATTTAATTATTTCGTCGTTGTTATTATTGTGTCTTATTAGAACTTTGATGGTTCGTTTCTCGATTGTAATAATATATATCCCCTGCTAACGACAGCTATCCGTAGTCCAGTGTCAAAGGTCCAGCGGTTGGGAACTCCAATCCTGCATTCACTTTCTAGGTGAATTTTATGATGTTCTAGTTGTTCCTCTGAGTCGCCAACAGGAAGACCGCCACAACCACAGATGCCGCCAACCCTCAAAAGGGCAAGAGCGGGAAGTCAAGTCGGCATTCCCATCATAAACGGCTCTTTTCGGATTTAGCTGTTTTTATTTAATAATTTTGAATTTAGAATATTTATTGGACTTTGATGATTTTACTAGTGGATGCTAGGGGACCACTCCAGCATTTGCCTTAACATCAAGGGAAACCACTAAAAACCTTAATAGAGTGGCTTGAATGTAATAAAATTAGATCCAAATTGAACAGCTTTTTGCTCCAATTGGAGACAATTTAAGATGTAACAGGGCACTTCCTATTTTCATCATGGGTGCACATACACTCTATTAGAAAAGTGTGTGATTTATGATCCAATTCGATAGATAATACTATCGAATCTGGAACATTTACTAGTTCCTTAACTAGTTTGTCTAATACTTCATTAGGCAGTTGCTGGTCATTTTTAATTTCGGATTTCAAGTAAACCCCCACTTCTGAAGTTCGGATTTTGCTTATTTTTTGACAATACCCACCTCGGTTTATTTTAATAGAATATGCTGAGTTTGGTTGTGAAACATCGAAAATTGCGACCACTGGATCGATTTTTAAATTTTCCTTTCAGGTGAACACCTACACCTAAATATTTTAGAGAATAATAGATAGCAATTAATCACTCCCCGTACCTGAAACCTGTATGTAAATTTTTTATAAAGATCTGCTGCGTTGGTTTACAAGTTTATAAATCACAAACATACAAACATTCGATTTTATATAATATGTTTATTCTTGAATATTTGCACTGTTTGAGTGAAAGAGAAGGTCTTATGGTCTTAACTCTGCCAGGATAAAAATCATTATTTATTATTATCATCATCATTATTATGGTTATTATTATTATTATCATTAATATTATCGTTATCATCATCATCATGAACAAATTCGTTTTAGGCCATGTGGCCTGTACGGTAAACCTAGCGAAGATGGTCTTGATCTTGCCACCGATGTTTTGGTCTTCCTTGGTCCCTATGTCCAGTTGGGGTATATTGGAATGCATTATCGTTATTATTATTACTATTATTATTATTATTATTATCAATATTTTTATCATTATTATTTTTTATTAAAAACATTCCACAATACATTGTTTCTCCTTCAACCCAAACAGATTTGTCGCCAGAGGTTCCTGTCTAAAACTTATTCTTCCCTCAAATCTCTAGCTTCCATACTTCTCCTCACTCCATCTATCCAACTATCTCTAGGTCTGCCTCTTTAACTTATTCCATTAGCTTTCAAATCAATTATTATTATTATTATTATTATTATTATTATTATTATTATTATTATTATTATTATTATTATTATTATTACTATATTATCATTATTTTGGTTATGTTATTATTATAATGAGTATTATTATTATCATCATTAATTTTATCGTTATTATTATTATCATTGTTATTAATTATTATTACTATTATCAATATTGATATCATTATTATTTTTTATTAAAAATATTTCTTTGCTGTGGGTTGTCATATTTCAATTCCTTCTGGATTTCTTCGTGTTGAGACTTGAAAGTAGTTTTGAAGTTCCTTAGGACAGGTTACTGGCCCGACGCTAAGTAGTCCAGTGGTAGGGCTGCTACCTTTTAGTAGGATGTAAATGCAAAAATATCTAAATTTTTAAGAATTTTACGGTTAATAAATTCTATCTTCAAGCCACAGTTAGTCCAAAAGCATTCAAGACTGAAAGTGTATAAAACACTGGCTCTTCCAACTCTTTTGTATGGTAGCGAAGTATGGACGTTGAAACAGAAGGATATACAGAGACTTAGATCTGCTGAAATGAGATATCTTCGGAGGACTGCAGGATACACACTACTAGATCACAAAAAAAAATGAAGACATCTTAGAAGAATTACACATGGAATCTTTAGAAAACAAAATTTCTGATTATAAGTCAAGATGGATACAACATGTTCATCGAATGGAAGATCACAGAATACCCAAACTAATGTTAAGATATCAACCTGCAGGAAGAAGAAGACCAGGACGTCCACTCAAAAGACTTCTGGATGGTGTTTCTCTTGAGGCCGAAACAGGTCAACAAATGGCCTAAATTCGTGAATGTACTATGTTGATGGTGATGATTAAAAATATTCCACAATATATTGTTTCTCCTTCAACCCAAAGAGATTTGTCGCCAGAGGTTCCTGTCTAAAGCATCTTCTTCCCTCAAATCTCTAGCTTCCATACTTCTCACTCCAACCATCCAACGATCTCTAGGTCTGCCTCTTTAACTTATTCCATTAGCTTTCCAAACAATTATTATTATTATTATTATTATTATTATTATTATTATTATTATTATCGTTATCATTATTATCATTATCATATTCATTATCATTATTATTATTATTATTATTATTATTATTATTATTATTATTATTATTATCATCATTATCATTGTTATTAAGTATCAAGTGATTCGGATAGATGTTAAGGAACTGGATTGAGTTGCTTCAGGTTAAGGCGGTCTCTAAGTTCCATAAGTGAGTTTTCAGATAAATGTATAATTTTTACATCTTACAAACGCCTTGCAGAGATAAAAGAATGAGGAAAAACGCTATAAAAATAGAGCTAAGTTAATTAAGTTCTCGTAACTAGTGACGGTTAGTAGTGTGTGACTTGCTTTCTCTTGTTCCAGTCTCCGACCTGCCGTTGTTCAGGCAACATGCGGACACAACACTGATGCAGCCCGCCATACGTTCACGCCAGCTCCTCTCGCTGGACGATTTCGACTATGGATACTTCGATTATGACAGACCTAAACGACGGATCACAGATGATCAACTTACTGGTATCCTTACACCAGACACCTTCGCGGTTTTACCTCCTCTTCCCCCGCCTACACCAAGTCCACCGCCGGCTCCCAGAGCCTACAGATTCGCTTCTCCGACACGAAGACAGAGGAAAGCATCATTCGTTATCCTCACAGGGCCACAGCCCTTGCTTCCCGGATCCGCTTCTTCTACCAGAATCCCTTCACCCGTGGAAAATAAGAAGCCACCGGCCAAATCACGGATTCCACGATCTCAACCTGTGTCGCGAGACCCATCTCCTGCGAGAAAGAAGTCCTTGAACCAGCCGCGGCGTAGTGTCACTAGAAAGGCCAGTGTCAATGGAACCAAAGATGTGTCACCAGCGAACAATAAAAGGCCGTCACTCTCTAGAAAGAACAGCGTTAGGGGAAGTAAAAGTGCTCCGCAATCTCCTGTCAGGAAGAACAGTCGGCAACAAGTTCCTCGGAAGGCTAGTGTTCCTGGCAAGAAAGACGGATCACAGGATGTTACGAGGAAGAACAGTAAGCAGCAGCAGAATGAGTTATTGTCGCCATCTCGAATACCACGGCCTTCACAGGTATCAGCTGGGAAGAACAACAAGCCTGTTAACCTGGGCAAGAGCTTGAGTACAACTGGAAACAAGCAAACTGTCTTCCGCAAAAACAGCAATTTGAAACCAGTAGCTGGGAAACCTCCAATTCCACCGAGCAAAACAGGGACAGGTGCAAATAAAAATAATCAGAAACCTCCTTCAGAACCAGCCAAGAATGCTGCTCTTGACAAGAATGCTGCTCTTAACAAGAATGCTGCACTTGACAAGAATGCTGCACCTGACAAGAATGCTGCACCTAACAAGAATGCTGCACTTGAAAAGAATGTTGCACCTGACAAGAATGTAGCACCTGACAAGAATGCTGCACTTGACAAAAACACCACCAAAGTCAGAAGTGGAAGTTTCGAAAAAAGAAACTGCAAAAACGGCAGTAGAAACATCAAAAACGGAAAGTGGGTCCAAAACAGTAGCAGAGCCAACGAAAGACTCTGTAGTTTCTCAAGATACTTGTGTGTATGTAAACCCTACAATGGCTTCTGCTCCTGCGACAACTTCGGCTCCAGCAACAAGTACACCTGCGGAACAGGCAGCCACAAATACTACTTCAGCAACCCCTGCGCCTGCCACTTCCACAAGCACCACCGCTCCTCCACCCCCTGATACCAACATCACACTCGTATCTGCTACTACACACCCTGCTCTCGAGCTCGCCGAACCCATTCAGGTGGAAACATCTGAACCACCAAAGTCTTCCAGTGCGGGCTCCAAAGTGTCTGCTACATCTGATCCAAAATCCGTTCCCGCCGAATCTATGGAATCTGTTAAATCCGAAGACTCGGGTGTTACAGTGAGGGCGGCCAGTTCTCCACACCCAAAGAAGAAGGAATTGGGGGATGAAGTAGCTACCAGCGAGGAGTTCATTAAAGGCGAACCTGACCTGGAGTCCCTCAGTCCAAACACGCCGCAGCCAGCGGAATCTGCGGCCATTTCCAGGTGAGTTTTTTTTAAAATTATGTACCTATTAATTCCTAATATGAGCTTATTCTCAAAATGTCTTTTGCCCATTTTGCTAAATTTACGGGAAATTATGAAAGGTCGCTATTTTTACTGTAAACAAGAGTCAGTTTGATTACAGTAACCAATTTAACACAATTTTTGTACTGATTTGACCTTTTCATGCCCACTGTGTACCGTAAACATGATTCAAAATTAAGTTTTTTCTTACGATGTACCTTACTTGTCTAATTTAGTGTTAAATAAAATTGTAAACATTAATTTCATTATTATTAATATTATTATTATTATTATTATTATTATTATTATTATTACTACATATTTTAATTTCACTTAAGAGCATATAGTCCTTATCTGCCCAAAAAAAAAAACATTTTTTTAAATTTTAAAACTCTCAAAATCGTGTGTAAGGGAAACATGTTATATGTAAACTGAAATATTGTTTTTTTTAAGAAGTAAAAAATTATATGTAAAAGGGTTCAAATGTGTTTTGGAGCCGAGTTATGAACAAATATAATAAGATGACTGCAGACGTACAAAAAGTCGTTTAGGGTAAAAGCTGAACAAGAAACTTTTAAAAAATAGCTCCTCATATGTGGAAATAAGGTTTTTACATATACATGTTGGAAAAAATCTTAATTTCTGAATATTTTACGTAAATATTCCCTTAATAATTATATTACTAAAACAATTATATTAGTAGCGAAGTCGTTTGTAGGGGAGTTTTGGTATTATGACTATGAAAAACAAATTAATTAAAAATAATATATTTAAATACTATAATACAGCCGAGATGAAATTTTTAAGAAGAGTAAAAGGCTGCACTAGAATGTATCAGATAAGAAACGAGGATATCCGTGAAGAACTGCAGATCTACTCCATAAAAGAAAATGTATTTAACAACAAGATACAGTGGAAAGAACATGTAGAAAGAATGGAAGAAAGTAGATTACCAAATAAAATCTTCCATTATTTTCCAAGAGGAAGAAGAGATGGTCGTAGATCTATTAGGAAGTGAAGAAGAAGAAGAAGAAGACTATAATACAATCCTGTATCAAATACAATAAAATCACCTGTTTTGTATAAATGAACAAAAATTCACATTGTATACTAATAATCTATCGAAGTAATAGACATACTGTATCTACAAGGAATCAACGTGCAGATTTTCTTGCCAAATCAGCTGCTAATTCAACTATGGACTACTTTTACTCCTTCTGTCCTCTATCATATATTAAAGAAGTATTAAAAAATGATCTCTTACAAAATTGGAACGCTAAATGGTTAAACAGATTAATGGTGATTTGACAAGAACATTATTTTTCCCAACTGTTTTTGACCGAATAAAGTGCAAATACGTAGAACCAAATTTTGTATTAACACAATTTATGACTGGACACGGTAAATTTGGACATTATTTGGAATGATTTAAAATAGCTACAGATACCTGTATTTACAAAAACTCCTGCCAGCCCATCTCACATCTGCTATTTGAGTGTCCCGCATTTGATTCCAAAAGACATGAATTTATTAAAAATTAGGTTATTTCCATAATAGATTTCAACTGCCTTTGTCAAATATTTTAAAAGCCGTGTGACTTTATCCATCATATTTTTAAGAGACTTTGAGTTAATTTTTTCTTGGGTTTGTTAATTAATTTATTTATTTGTTCATATTACGTTATTATGTAACGCTAGAAATTAACCATACCATAAATTAATGTAAATAATTAATTGTCTTGTAACTAAAACCCTAACATACCGGATGGTGAAATATGGTTCATATTATTGGAGACTCAAAAAAAAAAATAGTAGAAGTAGTAGTAAAGGGATAGTAAACCAATCCCATCACATTTTATTCGTAGGTTGTGTGCAAACGTATCGATTTATTAAGTTGACTTACTCAACCAGAGAACTAAATAAAAACACAGAAGTTTACCTTAATTAACGTGCAATCGTAGATACTCAGTTTAACATATTGTGCATATGTCCACCGCTGTGGTCTCGAGGTAGCGTGCTGCCTTGTCACGCAATCCCCGGTCGGGACAGTTTTTCTGGGTGAGGTTTTTATCGTTGGGGTTTTTTCTCACCTGTAAGACAAATGTCAGGAAAACTTTAAGGCCCAAACGGTCCCCGAAATCATATGGCCATCGCAATAATCATAATTCATATTCATCTTAGGTTAAGCTTAGGATTACGGGCTCTTCTGGCGCACCACTATGGGGCATTCGCAAAAAAGAAAAACATATTGTGCATTCTATTTTATTCACTGGGGCACGCCGTAGCGTAGTGGTTAAGACACTGAGCTACAAGCCGGAGGGTCGAGGGTTCAAGTCCCGTTGGGGTCAGGATTTTTAAACTGACCAAAACCCTCTGGCGGCACTATGGCCCTGGGGTCGACTCAGCCTCTAACGGAAATGAGTACTAGACGCTTGTTCTGGGGTAAAGGTGGCTGTCACGCAGGGTTGACAACCCGGCTGACATAAAGTGTCGATTGTCTAGAAAAAAGTGGGAGCCTTAACCTCCTACTACCCCCAAGGGCCTCCAGGCCTGTTGTGGGATCACTTTACTTTTTTTTTTTGGAAATCACTCGTGGCATTACTTATGATATTTACTTCCAGTCCTAATTCCTTAGTGTTACTCAATAGTGTGTGCGTGTTGTCCCATAGTATCTCCTCGCTATCGGCGAATAGTAGGCCTACTACATCATCAGCATAAACTAACAGCTTATTGTCTCAATATCTACATCCTTCGGAATTGCCTAAAAACTAATGACTTTTGATACTTAGCGTAAAACACTAGGCCTCTATCTGATAGCGCCATCAGATATGGCTCATTGATTTTGGTACACTGTAGGCCTATGTGATCATTTCGCACACCGGAGTACGCAACAAAGCGCAATGAACTCCAAACTTCAACTTGCCTGAATTACGCAAGTTGAAGTTACGGTTTTGAACATTATCTATATAACTGATACAAATTGTGAGAAACTAGATTTGGCGTAAACCTCACATCCTGTGAAAGAGGCAGAGCGTAAAGCCAGAACAAGTTTTGTATCCAAGTGCCTACACTTCAATGATTTTACTCAAACTAACGACTGATTCCATACTTACACCAATTATAACTAGAGACCGGATGTTGGGGAAAATGCCTACAGTTATTTCTTATAAATATTGTAAAAGTGACTTTATGTTAGTTCATATCGACGACCCTAGAGTTATTTTCCATGAAGTTAATTTTGCCTATAAATGCCTATTTTAGCTTACAACGCCTATTAGCCATTTTTCTCAAAATTAACTTAGCATTTCAATGAAATTGATTGAAATGGACAAACTCCATGACACATATCATTGGCGAATGCGCGTGGTGTCTGCCTGGGACTTAGAAATTTTCAAGTGTTTTTTTTATAAATTCTGTTAAAATATTTTAGGATAAGGGTGGCAATAAGCCAATAACCTACAGGTAGATGTTCTCCCGTCAGGCGAAATAAGTATCCGCTATTTTATTTTTCCGGGGCACGCCGTAGCGTAGTGGTTAAGGCACTGGGCTACAAGCCGGAGGGTCGAGGGTTCAAGTCCCGTTGGGGTCAGGATTTTTAAACTGACCCAAACCCTCTGGCGGCACTATGGCCCTGCGGTCGACTCAGCCTCTAACGGAAATGAGTACCAGACGCTTGTTCTGGGGTAAAGGCGGCCGTCACGCAGGGCTGACAACCCGGCTGACATAAAGTGCCGATTGTCAAGAAAAAGTGGGAGCCTTAACCTCCTGCTACCCCAAGGGCCTTCGGGCCTGTTGTGGGATCACTTTACTTTACGTTATTTTATTTTTCCACCTTACGCACTCCGTGTGTTTCGCAAAAAAAAAAAAAAAAAAAAAAAGCAAATCAAGTTCCAAAATCATCTCTGATATCTTCATATGCTATTGATAGCATGTGTTTATATTCTTTACGTGAGGCTGTAAAACTTTGTTGTCCATTTTTGTAAGAGCCTATTTTGAATTTTTAGTGCCTATATTAATGATTTATAGTGCCTTTTTGCCTGCCTATTTTGAATTTTAAGTGCCTAACATCCGGACTCTAATTATAACTATACATTTTGGAGAAATTTTAACTGAATGAGTTAAACTACAATGCTATTTCTAGAGATTCTAGTGAAAATGACAGTCTACATCAATTAAAAAAAACATTTTGTAGCACTATGTGAATACGGTCCACCGGAATGATCTGGAGCTTGTCACACAGCGGGCCGGGGTTCGATTCCCGGTCGGGATAAGTATCTAGGTGAGGTTTTTTTCTGGGTTTTCCTCACCTGTAAGACAAATGTCAGGAAGCTTAGGGCCAAACGGTCTCCGAAAATCATCCGGCCATCATCATCATTATCATCCTCATCATTTCACCGGTGTAGAAAGCAACGGGAAGCTACCACGCCTATAATTCCCTAGTAAATCTTCAAAACATAGAATGAAAATGCTATGATTGCAGTGAAAGACCTGTCTTAGGGTAGAACACTATAGATATATGTGGATAAGAGTTGCCTTAAGCCGCGGTTTATGGCGTCATGCCTTGGGAACTTGCGCTGGTAAAAAAAAAAATATATATATTGAAAACCGACAAATATCATCACCGTTCGAATGTGAATTTAATCCTAAAAGATCTGCTCGTCTTTTTTATATCCGAATGTTGGATGATATTTCCTCATGGAATTTCAGCCAGTGCAGTGTAGGGACCGGTGTCCACTAAAAATTGCGAGGAATTTGGGTAGCTTCAAAAATAGCGACTGAAAAAATGTATATAACAGCTGGGGGGATGTCGGCTGCGGTTGAATAGTTGTTAGATCCTTGGCTCTGGTCCCGAGGGTCACGGGTTCATACCTGGCTGCTCAAAACACCATGAATTTACGTTATTTTTGGCCGTATTCTTTTACCAAGTGGCAGCATCCATTCTAGTATTCTTCGACAAAACGCACTATCGCGCAAAAAATAGTTTGTTTTCTTCATGTTCAAAATCAATCCCCATTCATTATATTCTTCTATTAATTTTCAAGTCATATATTTTATATCATCATCATCATCATCATCATCATCATCTTAAGGCACGACAATTTCAAAAGTGAAAGTTTTGGCCTTCTCAACAATCCTCCTCCATGCCAATCTATCTCCTGCCATATTCAAATTGGTCACCTTCATTTTCCTTAGATCGTTCATTGTGTCATCCTCCCATCTGATCTTAGGTCTTCCTACAGCTCTGCCTTCTATAGGTTTCCATTTGTAACCAGTCTCTGATCATCCTTCTAATCAAATGTCCAAGCCAACCAATCCTGAGATCTTATATATGGTTTACTATGTTCTGATTTTTGATTAATTTGTTTAGTTCGTTATTTGTTTTGATTCTCCAACAGTTGTCAGTTCCTCTATTTGGTCCAAAAATTCTTCTTAAAATTTTTCTTTAAAAAATTAGTAATTCCTGTTTTATTGTTTCTTTTAGGACCCAAGTTTCACAAGCATATGTAACTACTGGTCTAATGAGTGTTTTGTATAACCTTATTTTTGCAGTTTTTTTATATTAATTTGCTTTTAAATAAGGTTCTATTTGCAAAATAAGCTTTATTTCCCATTTACCAATCTTTCTTTAATTTCCTCTTCTAATGTATTATGTCCATTTACTTTGGTACCTAAGTATTTAAATGATTCTACTGTGTTAATTTGTATATCATCAAATTGTAGATTTTCAGATTTTCTCTTGTAATTACCACATTTTAAATATTTTGTTTTCTCTTGATTTATTATTACACCAATTTTTTAGATTCCTCTTTCAATTTTGTGAAGGTTTCACATAATGCTTGTCTGGATATTTTATAATGTATATAATATCTAAACAGCTGAAATGAAAGCAGTATTTTATTATAGTCCTTTCTAAAATAACGTATTCACGTATAATACATATTACATTATGAATGTTAAATGTTAGAGTGCAATAACTCACATCCCATGTGTGACAGAAAAGAACTGTAGATGCTACGTATTGTTACAAACATCAGACTTTCGAAAATTGCGATGGCCATTGTCTGCGCAGCGGTGTTTGTCGGAAGGTAATTAGAGTGTGCAAACAAATGATAGTTTCTTACAAGATTATTACACTGACACATTAAAACGTTATATGCAGTGTGAAACAAAACAAAAACAAAATAAAACAATACAACCTTTCACGCTCCCCGGTACGTATTATAATGTCGGGGTTGTTACATCAACATTATCGAACCCGGATATTCATGTCCGCCGGCAAATACATCCTTATCCTGAGCTAATCTTTACAAATGATTCCTGTATAATTCACCTTCTTCAAATCATGGTTAATGTTATTCTCTCACCTCATTCTTGGTCTACCAACTGGGGGATTTTCCTTTGGTTTTCCTACAAGAAGTTTTCATGCCACTCTTTCATTTCCCATTCGTGCCACATGTCCTGCCCGTCGCAGTCTACGAGATTTAATTGTCCTTCTTACATCTGCTTTCCCATAAAGACTATCTAGCTCATCGTTTCGTGGACTTCTCCATTCACCTGTCTCTTTGGTCCAAAATTTATCCTAAGAACTTAATTCTGAAATACTCATTCATCTCCCTTAAGGAGGCCAAATAGAACATTTGCGCAGTTATATCCCATGTGAAAAATAAGACCAACTCTTTGAAGACAAATCTTAGACTGTTCAACACCATCCTAAAATATGTCTTCCTCTATGGTTGCGAAACATGGAAAGTTACCAAAACAACAAGTAAAAAGACCTTTGTAAACAGATGTCTGAGGCTTATTTTAAATATAAAATGGTCGGAAATAATATCAAATGAAGAACTGTGGAGAAAAACCAACCAATATCCAATATGTCACCAAATAAAACAAAGAAAGTGGAATTGGATAGGCCACACATTGAGAAAACCAGACAGAGCCATCGAGAAGAGTGCACTAGATTGGAACCCGCAAGGAGGAAGAAAGAGGGGACGACCTAGGAAATCATGGAAGCGATCATTAGAGGAGGATGTAAATGAAATTGTAACACAATTATTAATAACACAATTCATAATTTGTTAACATGTCTGAAGAAGGTACAGTGTACCGAAACAGCTGTCACTGAAATATATAATAATAAATATGAAAATCAAATAAAACAAAGTTTTATTTTTATTTAATTAATGAAAATTTTTTCATCAAGTAAACACCAACTCAATTGATTATTAAATAACCTTAGTTCAAGTCTTAAGGATATTTGTTTCGATCTCCAAATTGATTTCAATTGAATGTAAACATAATATATTGCTTTGTTTATTCTGGCATCAACATGTTCATCTGAACCGCAAACATGTTAAAATGGTAAAAAAATGTGGCACTAGATTTTCGAATTATGATGATTTTTAATCATATTAGGTAATAAATGTATGGGATGGGAGTACTTGAGTTATAGCCGAGAGAGAAGAAGACATTTCTTAAGCTTATTGATCGCAGGTGTGGCCAGCAGACTGCTGATACTCAAAGTGTTCTCAATTTGTTAGTTTGGATCTCCCTTCAGATCACTCTTATTCAGGGCTACATTCATATTATGGGGATTCCATGACAGCATGCCTTACTTACTCACTAGCACTATCGAACCCGTAGGTTCATGGCCGCGCGGACATACGCTCTCCATACATCCCCATCCTGAGCTAATACTTTCCAATCATTTCCTGTACAATCTACTTCCCTCAAATCATAGTTAATGTCATTCTTGGTCTACCAACTCTCCTGGCGCTTCATTATCAATTTATCACCCATCGTAACATCGGAGAAACGTAACTCCTCCTTCTAGGCGCCCCAACTTCAGAAGTGAGTTACAATTAGACAATTCCAGGAGAGAACGCCAGAAATGTCGAAATGACAACTTGGGGCATTTAATAAAAAACTCGTTTAAGTCTGATGTCTCAACCTTTACCGGAAGGAAGCATAAAGACATTTTTAATTACGAATGAAATGTTTAGCGAAAAGATGAGGCTGATTTCAATGCAATTAGTCAGATTTTTGCGAGAAAATTAGGGCGCTTGGCGATTCTGAGGAGGGGTCAGGGTCTGGAACTAAAAGAGTGTCTACGGATCAATTTCTTGAGTCCGACCCAGTTCGTGACCGTGATGAAAATGTTGATACTGGACACGCGAAACCTGGCCTTCTTAGTACATCACATGCCCCCGTTACCTTCCAGTCATAACTATTTATATTTGTTTCAGAAATCACTCATATTTACCTTCAATTATGCACGTGTTTCATAACAATCATTCATTGTCCTTTGTTTTAATTATAGTATAATAATTTTTTTCTCTTAGCTTTAATCGTCCTAGAGTGCTATTTAGTATTTTAGCATTATTTTTATGATGAACGAGGAGCTGGCCAGATGCATCAACCCCCAACCTGGGGGACGGGTAATTTTTGTTCAAGGTTTTCTTCCTCTAGCCTTTGATAGTCCAGTGTCTTAATGCAAAGCAGTAGCGCTAGTTTTGGTCCGCCCTAGGTATTTTATTTCCCTAGTACCCGCCATATCTGGTGAGCTTTCCCCTATCCGCCACCTGGGGAGGCGCCCGATCGGGTTTTAGAAGTGGTAGGTCATGCACAGATAATATATTTTGCATAACACAAATGATAGCAAAAAAAAAAAAAGGAGTTACTAGCAGAGATATGCGTTTGATTTTTGTCGATTTAACAAAGGCATATGATAGTATTACTCAAAAAATGTTATGGGAAACTTTAGACAATTCTAACATTACCAAAAGATTAATAGAAGCCATAAAAGTATTGTACAAAGGATGAATTTCGAAAATAAAAGTTGGAAATCATAAAACAGAGGGATTTACTATTACAAAAGGTCTAAGGCAGGGTTGCAGTTTATCTCCAACTCTATTCAAAATTTATCTTGAAAGAGTACTAAGAGACTGGAAGAAAAAATGTCAAAAAATGGGCATACCAATCCAAAATACACATCTATATTCACTCAATTTTGCAGACGACCAGGTATTAATAGCACAAGACCACGATGACAAAAAATATATGGCAAAAACAACTAAAATAAGAATACGAAAAATGGGGACTTTATATAAATATTGAGAAAACTAAATACCTGTGTATAGGAGAAGAAATGGTAAATATAAATTTCAACAATGGAGAAGAACTAAAACCTAGTATTGAATGCACTTATTTAGGAACAAAATTAGACCATTCAGGCGATAACACAGTGGAAATTCAAAATAGAATCGCACGAACAAAACAAGCAATAAATGCTTTAAACTCTGTTTGGTGGAGCAAAAATTATTATAAAAAGTAGAAAATTACAAATATATCAAACCATAATATAGAGCATTTTAACATATGGTGCTGAAGTCCGGCAAATTCCAACAATAGAAATGAAAATAATTTTAAGTACAGAAATGGATGGTTTAAGATGATCAGCTTGAAAATCTAGAATGGATAAAATACGAAATAAAGAAATAATGGAAATTATGGGCGTACAAGAGGAGCCGGACATCATAGATATTATAGAAAAGAAAATATTACAGTGGTATTGCCATGTCCAAAGAATGCCAGAGCAAAGATTGCCTAAAATTATTATGGAATGGATCCCAATGGAAAGGAGGAAGAGAGGAAAACCGAAGAAAACTTGGATAGAAGGAGTACAAGCGGCTATGAATATCAGAGGAATGGAGGAAGATCAGTGGATGGACAGAGAGGAATGGCGTTTGGTTTCCGGAAGACGGCGGCAGCTGCCATGATACCGGATTAGCGAATTACGAAGCCATTCAGTTGTTCTTATGAAAATAACTTTGAAAAATGTGTACAAATCTTCATCGAATCTACCATGGCAAATATGTATACAGTAAAACTTGTTTATTCCGGAACGTGAATAATGCGCAAATCTGTCCAATGTGAACAAATTTATTGGCCCCGGCAAAATAATAGTAATTTTACATTATTTATTTTGTATAAAACGGAATCTGTCCAACGCGGAAACGGAAGGATATTTCTACATAATTCATTAAAAATGTTTATAAGGCGGAAGAGAGAGAGAGAGAGAGAGAGAGAGAGAGAGAGAGAGAAATAAATTAGTTTCTATTTCATTGAATTATCGTTAGGCGAATTAACAATAAGTGATGATTCCTACCGCCCGCACCGGGTGAAGTAGAGTTTCTACCTGTATCTGGAAATTTCTTTCAGCCTCACTGCACACCAGTTTTGCGAAATACAGGTTCGTTTAACAAATATTTGACGTGTGACATCTGTCTTACAAATAACCAGTGCACTGTAAAATCTTAAAGTAGTTTAAGATCTGAGACTGATTGTGTACGTATCTTTCACAGGTAGCGTCTGAATTTACGTAATAAAGATGGCTAAATCGTATGTATCATTGTCATTAAACAAAAAAGTGAAAGTGATTGAAGATAAAGAAAAACAAACGCTGAGTACGCGATATAATGACTAAATTTAAATGTGGAAAAACCCAAGTTTGTGAGATTTTAAAACATAAAGAAAAATTAACGAATGAATGGAAGCAAGGAAATGGTCAAATGAAGAGCAAAAAAAAAAAGTGTGTTTTGCAAGTCCATGATCAAAAAATCTCCAAATTTCCGAACTGATGTTCCAAAGTCAAGCTCTAGCTGTTGCTATATCCGTAGCGAATAACGATCTCAAGACATCTTCAGGTTGGTTGTGGACGAAAATATAGTCAGTGAGCGGAAACCGAAACTGCATACTATATATATATCTTCTTGTTAAGCCCATGTTTCCTTTAACAGAGATTTAGGCGCTCTCCCCCTACAACGAAGAATTTGAACCATACTAATTTAGTTACACTTGTTTTCGTATAGATGCCATTTGAGTGGTCCGTGGTCAGCGTTCCGCCTCATACTGACATCTAGGAAACCAAGGTAGTACTAGGACAGGAAAATTCGGTAAATTTTGCTTAGAGGCCTTTTTATTCAGGCTTAAGGATTTTTTACGAGCCTGAAAATCTTCAGACTCGGGACCCATGGCTTAAAGTCCCTCCCGGAGGACTTGCTCCTTGGATTTTTCCATTCTAAAAAATCCATCGACCCCGGCCGGGTTTGAACCCGCGATCCTCGGGACCAGAGGCACGGAGCATAACCACTAGTCCACCGCGGCCGATATATATATATATATATATATATATATATATCTGTGTGTGTGTATGTGTGTATGTGTTAGCGGGTGCAAATTTAGTTATTTTTCGGAACCAAACTCGGCGAATGCTTAAACTGGGAATCTATTTGCTCCGTACAGTGGGTTGCCATTGCCAGATCCTGACTTCTATTTCTTTCCTTCCCTTTATTTTTCCCACAATGAGTATGCCCCTACTCATTCCCCATGTGTGCCACATGTGCTGTTGGCAGACCGAAAAAAGTGATATAAAGAAGAACTGACGTCATCTTCTAATGATTCGCCTCCTTTATGATGATTAGGGATATAATTTTTATTATTTAAAATCACCGAAATATGCAAAAATGCACTTATGACCTAAAAGTTACAAAAATATGCACAGTAACATAAAAAATATACCTACTAATATTATAATCATGTAATAATTTCAGTTTTTAAATCAAGTAATAAATCAGTTTTAGACAGTTAACTATTTATTTAAGAATAAAATGCAAATGAGAAGCAAACTAACTAACTCACTGGCACTATCGAACCCGTAGGTTCATGGCTGCGCGGACCTAAGCTCTCCATACACCCCTATCCTGAACTAATGTTTTACAATCATTCCCTGTATAATCTAATTTCCTCAAATCATGGTTAATGCTACTCTCCAACCTCATTCTTGGTCTACCAACTGGGCGTTTTCTCTCTGGTTTTCCTACAAGAAGCTTCCATGCACGTCTTTCACTCCACATGTCCTGCCCATCGCAGTCTATGAGACTCAACTGTTCTTATTATATCTGGTATGGAATTTGATACTGTTGCATGCTTTTTATTTTATTGTATTGTAAGCCCATGTTTTCCCTTTACAAAGATTTAGGCGCTCTCCCCCTACAGGGAAGAATTTGAACCATGCTAATTTAGTTACACTTGTTTTCGTATAGATGCCATTTTGAGTGGTCCGTGGTCAGCGTTCCTTCTCATACTGACATCTAGGAAACCAAGATAGTACTAGGACAGGAAAATTCGGTAAATTTTGCTTAGAGGCCTTTTCATTCAGGCTTAAGGATCTTTTACGAGCCTGAAAATCTTCAGACTCGGGACCCACGGCTTAAAGTCCCTCCCGGAGGACTTGCTCCTTGGATTTTTCCATCCTAAAAAAATCCATCGACCTCGGCCGGGTTTGAACCCGCGACTCTCGGGACCAGAGGCAAGGAGCATAACCACTATTCCACCGCGGACATTTTATTTTATTAAAATTATTAGTAGCTACATGTTTGTGGTAAATATTCACTCAGGTATAAATGTAAGGGAAAAGTCCATACTGTGAATTGAAACGATATAGGAGGGGAAGATAGATTTTTAAAGAAACGAAATTCTGATAAATTTAACAGCTCAAATAAACACGGAAGAAAGAAATCGCACGATAAAAGTTCTTTACTTCTTAAAAGAGTGAAAATATTACGAATATAAAGAATACATTTCCATAATATGCTTTGTCACAAATAAATGACGAATTATGCATTAACTTGAATTAAATTAGTTTTTTTAATAAAAAAACATGTATTTATATTTAAGAAGCATGTCACTTATGCCAAAAAAAATGCTACTTATATCATAAACAGTCCATGGCCCTAGTTAAATGAAGATTTTTTTTTTGCAAATGCCCAGGTTGTCTTTCCACATTCTTGATGTTCTCTCCTGGCATTGCGTACTCGTAACCCACTTCTGAGGTTGGGGCGCCTGGAAGGCGGGGTTACGTTGCCCCGATGATATGACGGGTGATGATAATGATAATGGTGCGCCAGGAGAGTCCCTAATCCTAAGCTTAATCTAAGATGAATATGAATGATGATGATTGCGATGGCCACATGATTTCGGGGACCTTTTGGGCTTTAAAGTTTTCCTGGCATTTCTCTTACAGGTGAGGAAAAAACCCGATAAAAACCTCACCCAGGAAAACTGTCCCGACCGGGGATCGCACCCGAGCCCGCTGCGTGACAAGGCAGCACGCTACCCCGAGACCACAGCGGTGGACATGAACAAAAAGTAGTATCTGCGAAAAATAAAGGAGTCAGAATAACTATTCCTTCATAAAACATAAAATCACACATTTAACATCTCTCTTTATTTGTTGATCGCGTGAACCCCAGTGGGCAGTTTTATAGAATTCTTTATAAATAAATGACAACGCTCGCGTGAAAGCGTGTGTACTTTTTGATAACCATTTGTTCATAGCATGCTCCATTACATAATGTAATAACACATGCTACATTTAATCCTAATATAACACCTATGTTTGAACACTAATTAGGCATATATCTGGCTGGTATTATTGGTCTGGCCATTAATAAGATCTCTAGCTGTTCTTCTACATCGAACATCTCCCTATTCCTCATCCTTCCTTGTTTCAGCTGCCCGACTCTGGAATTCCCTCCCCTCATATATCAAGGACTGTCAAGTAGTAGACGAAGTTTCTTTAAAAAAGTTTAATTTGGTTGAGGACGACTGGTACTATTCTAACATTTTAACATTTTATTACTAGACCCAGTTAATTAGTTACATTTTTTCCCCCTAAGTATGTCATGAATGGTATGAGGTGAAGAAGTAATTCTCTTCATGACCGATGTTATAACATTTTAGAGAAGGATTTGTGTCCCGAAAAAGAATTACTCGTTCAGTTTGAGTTTATCAATCCGGCTTTTCTTCTGCTGAAGTTTATGAGTAAGTTATTTTTTACTAGAAGAGGTTACCAGCCTCTAGCCAAACCCCTCTTCCTGGAGGGCAGGGAACTGCAATATCGATCCAAAATAGTAATAGGAAACAAAATCATAGAACAAGTGAACCATCTCAGTTATCTAGGATGTGACATTTCATTTAATTATGATAATGATATAACTAATAAAATAGAAAAATTCCAGGGAATATGTGGTGCGATATAACGATCACTAAATAATAAAACAACAAGAGAGAGACCCAATTGAAATTTTATAAAACGCTGGCAGTACCGGTACTGCTCTATGGATCAGAAGCCTGGATACATAAAAAACAAAATCTAAGTAGGATAACGGCGGCAGAAATTAAATTTCTGAGATCTGTTAAAGGGTGCACTAAGGAAGACAGAATCAAGAACACAGAAATAAGACAGGAACTAGAAATATTTGCAATAATTGATAAAATAGATACATATAGACAAAAATGGAAGCAACACATAGACAGAATGAATGAAGATAGATTTCCAAAACAAATAAAATACAAACCTAAAGGCACCCGAGATGTGGGCAGACCTAGAAAGAGATGGGCTGAAGTCGGAACGGGTCAACAGACCTATTCCATGAATACAGATGATGATGATGATGATGAGTTTGGGTTTAATTTTCGGTAGAGCCGGATTCTCTTCTTTGGGTCGGAAGTTGGTACACTGGATAGGAAAACACTTTAAAATCACTAAAAAATGTTTCTTGTAGAAATAATTGCAAATTTATTCACTTTGTAGGTTCCCAGCGGATTAAGTAAATGTAAGTGGTATTATTCTTCAACGTCAATTAAATAAATTATTTTCTTTTCTTGAATCAATTATTCTTCTTGTATTAAATATTACATTTTATCGGGAGAGCTCTATTGCTTCTATCTTTGTTGAAAGTTGTATGCAGAATGACTAGTGTAATTCTTTTATAATTTTAAGACCATTATTACATCACATGATAGTAATTTTAAATTTTATTGGTTAATAGTTCTTTAAATATAAGGTTTAAATTGATTTGTTAAATAAGAAAGTTAATTGTTTTAACATCCAATCAGAGTTTAGTTTACTTTCATTTAAGAATATGAAGTTAAGCAGGTGTTTTTATTACAGTTATAACAGAAGGATTTATAATTTTGACAACAATGACTTAAAACAATTTTTAAAAACATTCTTTACAAAAAAAGTTATGTAGTACAATTTCTGTAATTGTTACTAAGACATTTTTATTTAACAATAACCAACAATTAATTATTTAGACGTTTTTATTTAGTATCCCCAACACTCTTTGCAACAATTTATACCAATGAAGTAATATGTTGCTGGAACAAGACATATAAATTTGGAATAAGAATATCAGAAAATAGAAAATTAAACACCCTATAGTTTGCAGATGACCAAATAATAATAGAAAATTCAGAAGATAATCTACAGAAAACTCTGTATGAACTTAACAAAATTACAGAAGAATATGGTTTGAAGATACCTACAGAAAAAAACAAAAATTATGGCATTTCAAGGTGTAGATCCTGTCAGAAGTAAAATTGTACTGGACAATAAAATTTTGGAGCAGGTAAATAATTTTACATATCTAGGATGCAATATCTCATATGAAGAAGAAAAGGATGTAAATTCAAAAATATCTAAATTTTTAAGAATTTTAGTGTTAATAAATTCTCTCTTCAAGCCATAGTTAGTCCAAAGACATTCAAGACTAAAAGTGTATAAAACACTGGCTCTTCCAACTCTTTTGTATGGTAGCGAAGTATGGACGTTGAAACAGAAGGGTATACAGAGACTTAGATCTGCTAAAATGAGATACCTTCGGAGGACTGCAGGATACACACTACTAGATCACAAAAAAATGAAGACATTTTAGAAGAATTACACATGGAACCTTTAGAAAACAAAATTTCTGATTATAAGTCAAGATGGATGCAACATGTCCATCGAATGGAAGATCACAGAATACCCAAACAAATGTTAAGATATCAACCTGCAGGAAGAAGAAGACCAGGACGTGCACTCAAAAGACTTCTGGATGGTGTTTCTCTTGAGGCCGAAACAGGTCAACAAATGGCCTAAATTCGTGAATGTACTATGATGATAATGGTGCTATTTATTTAAGTTATATTTAAATATTAAAAGAATTTTAAAATACAAAATTATTTATTAACTTTAACTTTTATATTTATTATGATAACTTATTAAAATCCTGCCATAGCGGTCAGCTTACCGACCCAGTGAGACATCTAGTAGGCAACTAAAATATTATTAGGATGAAGAAGGTCGGTAAATTTTGCTTAGAGGTCTATTTATTCAGGCCTGAGGATCTTTTAGGAGGCTGAAAATCTTCAGATTCACAACCCACGGCTTAAAGTCCTTCCCGGAGAATTTGCTCCTTGGATTGTACAAAAAAAAACTCTGATCAGGTTTAAACTCGCGACCCTCGAGACCAGTTGTAAGTAACTCCTCCTTACCCGATAACTTTGCATATTAGAAAATAAATATCCTTAATTCGTTCCAACTCAGGGTCGGGTCGAGGAATGAGATGAGACGAAGCCCCTATATTTATAGAGGTCTGTGAACTGTAAGTCCACCGGTGTTGCCTCGAGGTAGCGTGCTCCCTTGTCACGCAGCGGGCCCGGGCTCGATCCCGGTCGGGGCAGTTTTTCTGGGTGAGGTTTTATCGGGTTTTTTCCTCACCTGTAAGACAAATGTCAGGAAAACTTTAAGGCCCAAACGGTCCCCGAAATCATACGGCCATCATCATCATCCTTCACCAGTGTGGAAAGCAATGGGAAGCTACCACACCTACAATTCCCTAGTAAAGCTGCAAGCATAGCAAGAAAATGCTATGATTGCAGTGTAGATGGTGAACTATAAGGGTTCCGGTCGACCATCCCTCACGCACCGTCAGGGGAGCGGATGAACGAAGTGAAACCAAATGTACGAGTATGAAGAAATAGCGGAATGAAATTTGTGGGAGGGGAAAACGAGAGAAACCCCCAGAAAAAACCTGCCCAAATTCCGTTTCGTCCATCACGAAACCTAAATGGAGTGACCGAGACTCGATCCCAGGACGCCAGCGGTGAAAGTCGAGCATCTAACCGTGTGCGCCACGGAGGCCCCTAACTTCTCATATTACCATACTAATTTTAGTTTTAGTTTGACAGCTTCTTCTTCCGAACTGCGAGCTATGAATCTATTTACGACTTTTTTTTTTATTAATTTCGGAAAGTTTCCATCTACGTGGATCTTACTGCCCAAGTCGGGCCCTGGCCTCCCCTTTAGGCGTTTCTTGATCAATCTGATTTAGTTAGCTAATGTGGGATATTTTTAAATAAACTGTTTGAAAATATTAAAAACTAGCTAATACCCGGCGTGAGCTGCTACGCTTAAATACATGAAAATTAATGTGCTTTTATGTTTAGTTGAATAAGTAAAAGGAAAAATAATTATAAATGTATATCGTAATTATTTTAAGATTCCCCGTACTGATTACCCGCTGTTGCCCGGGAATCTACTTATCTCGATATTCTTGACATAAATGAGCTAAAAATAAAATTCGTTATTGTGAGTTATCCATAAAAGAATACCCGCCATATGCTACTATGCTTGCACAGGAATCTATGTACTTGTCTCGATCTTCTTGGCATCAACTTACTTACTCACTTACTCACTGGCACTATCGAACCCGTAGGTTCATGGCCGCACGGACATAAGCTCTCCATACATCCCTATCCTGAGCTAATGCTTTCCAATCATTCCCTGTATAATCTACTTCCCTCAAATCATACTTAATGTTATTCTCCCACCTCATTCTTGGTCTACCAACTGGGCGTTTTCCCTCTGGCTTTCCTACAAGAAGCTTCCATGCAAGTCTTTCATTCCCCATACGTGCAACATGTCCTGCCCATCGCAGTCTACGAGACTTAACTGTTCTTATTATATCTGGCTTCCCATAAAGACCTTGTACTTCATTGTTATGTAGTCTTCTCCATTCACCTGTTTGTTCATCTCTCTTTGGTCCAAAAATCTTCCTAAGTACTTTATTCTCAAATACTTGTAATCTCCTTTCCTCTCTTAAAGTAAGAGTCCATGTTTCGCATCCATATAATATAACTGGTAGAATAATAGTTTTATATATTTTCAGTTTAACGTTTTTTGAAAGGAGTTGGTACATCAAAAGTCTCTGCAATGCATAATAGCATGTATTTCCAGAATTGAGCCTATGTTTAATTTCTTTGTGCATCTCATTTCTATTTGTGATTATTGTTCCTAGGTATTTGAATTCAGCCACTTCCTCAAAATTTCCCTCATTTGTCATTAGCTGTCCATTTCCATTAAATAACGAATTTCTACCTGTGACCATATATTTAGTTTTATTAATATTTACTTCCAGTCCTAATTTCTTAGTGTTACTCAATAGTGTGTGCGTGTTGTCCTCTAGTATCTCCTCGCTATCGGCCAACAGTACTACGTCATCAGCATAAACTAACAGCTTATTAATACCATTGAGTTGTAAGCCTTCCTCATTCTCTAAAGATTTAATGGCATGATCTAGTACAAAATTAAATAGTAGAGGAGATAGTGCATCTCCTTGCTTCAACCCATTCTGGATTTCAAAAGTGTCTGAAAACAGTTTGCCTACACGCACCCTACTCTTTGTGCCATTTAGACACATTCGTATAAGTCTAACTAACTTTTTAGGAATTCCGAACTCCAGCAGGATACTATATAACTTCTCCCTCTTAATTGAATCATATGCTTTTTTGAAGTCTACATACTCTTGGTATCAATGAAAGACAAAATGCTTATTGTGAGTTATCCGTAAGAGATAAAAATATGCTGTCGCGGACTTTTTTGTATAGTTTCTTGAGATATTCAATTCTGTGTACATTAATTTTGTGTATTTGTTATGGTTTTAGGCAGCGTAAGCCATTTAAGCGTCCAAAAAGCTGCTCTTTTTACGTTTTCCAATACAAATGGTGATTTTTAAGGGTGTAGGAGTTGAGTATCACAACTCTCTTATAGCCAATGTTCATCCCGGGAATCTCCTGAACATTTTGCAAAAAGCCCTATCACAATCGGATCAACGGTACGGCCGCACATAAAATACAAACAAACCAACAAACAAACAGACAGACAAACAAACATTAATTTTTATATATTAGATAATTTGTTTTCTCAGCTTTAATGCCTTCCTTTCCAATGTTAAAAAAATTCTACAGAAATTTTGCCATTTTGAAACAATTGAAATTACAGAGTATTTTGTCTTGCGCATGTGTAAGAATAAGAGAATAGAAATTTAATCTTTTAAAACTCAGGGGTCTAGTGAAAGAGGGAGCTATGCCACATTGAGAAGAAATGGAAATAAATTGGGTTTTATAAAGCATTGCATCACGAAATTATTTGTACACTAAAGGGGTAACATGTTTTCTTCTTTAACTTGCTGTTATGTAAACTATGCGAAAGAAAAATATAAATTTTAATATAAATAGCATTGATTATTTCCATTTCTTCTCAAAGTGGCGTAGCTCCCTCTCTCACTAGATCCCTCAACTGTTGTTGTATATTTTACTATTATCATAAGTAATGCCACGAGTGATTTCCAAATTATCGATAAATTCACGACTCACCAAGTGAGGAGTGAATTTATCTAGAGAATTTGGAAATCAAAAGTGGCATTTGTTAGGACTATTTAACGAATAAAATTAAGCTCTTTACTAAAAAATAATTATTTGAATATAGTTACCGGTGTTTTAAAATATGTATATAGTTAATGTAAACGGCGATGTTTGAAAACAAATTAGAAATGTGAGGTTATGTATATTCACTGCAACTCGATCATATTATTTATTGTCAAATAGAATCGCAATATTGTAAGAATGCACTCTAGTGGAGAAATAATTAAACACATTAAACTATTGTAATCAACATTATAGGTTAATCATTTACATTTTGAATAAACAACTCAGTAAAATCACTGAATCTATTCATTATTTGCTATATTCAATTATTTGTTGGAGAAAAATAATGGTCTAACCTGTTCAGAATATTAAAAAAGGAGGAGCTTGCTTTATCACAAAAGCAGGAGCTGATAAAGAGAAATCGATAAAGAGCGAGATGAAACACGACTGTCATTGGTGTAAAACAGAATTCATTGAAACGTGATTGGTCATTGACTACCATTTGCGACATGAGTTAAATAGTCCAATATAACTTACATAAGACGGCTCTGTGGAGCAAGCAGTTAGACGCTCACCTCTCACCGCTGGGCTCCCGAGATCGAGTCTCTGTCACTCCATGTGGGTTTCGTGGTGGACGAAACGCAGCTTGGGCAGATTTTTCTCGAGGTTTCTCCCGGTTTCCCCTGCCAACATTTAATTCCACCATTTCTCCATACTCATCCATTTCATTTCGTTCATCTGCCGCTGTGATGATGCGTCAGGCATGGTCAACCGGTACCCTTGTCATTCATAGACCTCTCTCTCACTCTCTCTCTCTCTCTCTCTCTCTCTCTCTCTCTCTCTCTCTATATATATATATATATATATATATATATATCAAACCATAATTCAGAGCATTTTAACATATGGTGCTGAAATCTGGCAAATTCCTATCAGGGAAATGAAAATAATTTTAAGTACAGAAATAGATGTTTTTAAGATCAGCTGGAAAATCTAGAATGGATAGAATACGAAATAAAGAAATAAGGGAAATTATGGGTGTACAAGAGGAGCCAGACATCATAGACATTATAGAAAAGAAAAGATTACATTGGTATGGCCATGTCAAAAGAATGCCAGAACAAAGATTGCCTAAAATTGTTATGGAATGGATCCCAATGGAAAGGAGGAAGAGAGGAAGACCGAAGACAACTTGGATAGAAGGGGTACAAGCAGCTATGAATATCAGAGGAATGGAGGAAGATCAATGGATGGACAGAGAGGAATGACGTTTGGTTTCCGGAAGACGGCGGCAGCTGCCATGATACCGGATGATGATGATATATATATATATATATATATATATATATATCAAGACTCTTCTTATCGCATCCCTGAACCCGACCCTGAGCTGACGAATTGAGGATATTTTTTATTTATATCTTATATAGATATGTGCTAGATAATATATATTTTTATTATTTTTTATTTCCTTGATTTCGAGTGTTGGAGAGCTAACTTCATTTTTACACGCTTAACGGTAAAACCGTCCCGCCGAGTGGTTAAGGCAGGAAGCCTTGGCGCAGAGCTACGGAACTTGCGCTGGTTCGAGTCCCCATGAGGCAAGACATTTTCTCATGGAATTTCGGCCAGTGTGGGACCGGTGCCCACCCAGCATCGTGAGGCATACAATAAGTGGCGACTCCAGGTTGAGAAGCCCAGCTATAAAGGCTGGGGGACTCGTCATGCTGACCACATGTCACCCCTATACTCGCTCGATGATCGTCTACCTTTGTGATTAACACATGTGGATGTGAAGTCAGTAGCCGGCTGGTAGGCCAAGGGCCTTCTGTGACTGTCGCGCTTGGAGAAAAACAGAAAATAATGGTAAAACCATTATTCGACCAGTGAAAATGCAGTCATACATCTGATTTGTTTACAGTTACAACTGGAACTTACCTCGGAAGAGGTATAGTCCACAGTATTTTTTTCCGCTCCCTTAAAGTAGGAATCAGTAATATAATGTATGGTTAAAAACTATAAAATAGTTACCTTGTAGGTCCGTCTCCTCAACTTAAGTTATTTTAAAACTCTGTAGGCCTTTCGGGACTAGTACCATCATCAGCAGAATGCATTAGATCCGTACTTGTTGACACTTGTTGAAGCACTGACTTGGTTGTGAGAATTTTGTACAGAGGATTGTGTGGACTGGGTGTGTATTCATGAGAATCAGGTTGTTGTTGATTTCTCACAACCAAGTCAGTGCTTCAACAAGGGTCAACAAGTACGGATCTAATGCATTCTGCTGATGATGAGACTAGTCCCGAAAGGCCTACAGAGTTTTAAAATAACTTAAGTTGAGGAGACGGACCTACAAGGTAACTATTTTATAGTTTTTAACCGTACATTATATTACTTTGAACTAATACCTCAACGGAAAATCACCATGAATTTTACTAGGAATATATATAACTGAAATTATAAAATAAAGCATTTCGAATTTTTAATCATGCAGTTAATTATCTTTACATTATGTGGACCTACGAGAAGTTGGCAAGGTTGCGAAAATATTTATTGTATGCAAACTCACGCGTGTATAAAATATGAGTTGGATTTTAATAACAAATGCGACATGTAATGACGCTTATCTATTCCAGCGTCGTAATTCGACGAGACCAGAGCTGTCCACATAAAGCCTCCTACAGAAAGTAATGTACATGCAAATTGAACACATAAGAATAATGGAAAGCATAAATTCTACCGGCGGAAGTACATATTTTAGCGAATTCCGAAGGAATCAAGCTATTTAGGCTTTTCTCATGAAAATATGTTTTGAAAAAAAATACAGATCTTCACTAATTCTAATTAGTATATATATATATATATATATATATACACACACACACTCCAGTTTGCAGATGACAATTGATATTGGCTCAAGAATTTGAAGATATAGAATAGTTCACTAGAAAATTAATACAAGAATATAGTTTGTTGGGTTTAAAGATCAATATGGATAAATCTAGATATATGACAATAGGGGATCTTCCTCAAGATTTAATACTTGAAGAAGATTTAGGGACAATTAAACACACTGAAGAATATAAGTATTTGGGAATTAAAATTACTAAAGATGGAAAACAAGAAACAGAGATAAGAAACAGGATCAATATAGGAAAGTATGCTATATCTGCCCTAAATGGAATAGTATGGGACAAACATATCTTCAAAGAAACAAAAAAAACTATGTTTAATACAATAATCAGAAGCATTATTACCTATGGAGCTGATGTGTGGGCTTTAAATGCACAAATGAAAAAAAAAAATTACTCGCCACTGAAATGGACTACTGGAGACGTGCTGTAAGAATATCCAGGAAGGATAAAATCAGAAATTCATATATAAAAGAAAAAATGCAGGTACAATATTCAATTTTAGATTTTATAAAGAAGAAACAATTAAATTGGTACGGACACATTAGAAGAATGGAAGAAGGAATACTAACTAAGATAATCATGGATTGGGAACCACAGGGAAGGAAAAAAGAAGGGTAGACCTAATATTACGTGGATTCAGAGAATCAATGAAGCTAAGAGGGAATGGGAAATAGAAGAAGATATATGGATGAACAGACAGGAATGGAAAAATGTGTTGAAACAAATGTGTAGTTAACTGTGAACATGGGTACCGGAAAAATGTATATTCATTGTAAAAGCCGGAATAATAAAATATATGTGTGGAACAGGCATACAACCAGAAATAATAAGTTACAAATATATAATTTAATAGTGAGAAGTACTGTCACATATAGAGCTAAAATTTGTAAATACAACATAAACTTAGAACAAAAACTTATGTCGATGGAAATGGAAGGAGAGCAGCAAGATGTTCAAAATTAGAAAAAAAGAAAGAAAAAAAAAAGAAATACTGTCATACGAGAAATAATGAATATTAGATATTCAATAGTAGATTATATAAGATATCCATCCATAGTAATTCTGCCCGAACGCAGGTCCTTCACTGCAATCATAGCATTTTCATTCTATGCTTGCAGCTTTACTAGGGAATTGTAGGTGTGGTAGCTTCCCGTTGCTTTCACACCGGTGAAGGATGATGATAATGATAAGGATGATGATGATGGCCATATGATTTCGGGGACCGTTTGAGCCTTAAAGTTTTCCTGACATTTGTCTTACAGATGAGGAAAATCCCCGACAAAAACCTCACACAGAAAAATTGCCCCGACCGGGAATCGAACCCGGGCCCGCTGCGTGACAAGGCAGCACGCTACCTCGAGATCATAGCGGTGGACATATAAGATATAAGCAATTAAATTGATATGGGCAAGAATGCAAGAAGAAAGGTTACCCAGAAAAACATTGGAATGGCGCCCACCTGGAAGAAGGAAAGGAAGACCTCTAAACTCGTGGATGCAAGAAATAACAACTGGAATGAGAAGAAGAGGTCTGGAGGGCATAGAGTGAATGCATGAAGACGACTGGAGAAGGAAAATATAACTTTAGGCACAGACAGATGTGTAAACATTAAAAATCTGTATATAAGTAAAATATATACTAGCGGATCCGCCAGACGTTATCCTGCCCGAATGTTCAATTCTCGTTTCATAACTGGACGATAGAAATATAAGTTACTTTTTTTATCATACAAATCAGTAATTAATAAGTTCGCAAGAAAACTCCTCACTGCCATTTGTTGCGGCTCAAGAAGCGTGCATTATGACGTCACATTGTTGTCGCGTGAAATATCTCCGTAATGCAGATGACTACACATCTAATATAAAAATGCATATGACCCAATTGCACCTACCGGGTTCAATAGTGAATCTAAACCATCCAGCGACTCACTGAAACACAAACATTTTCATAAAAATCGGTCTAGTCTTTTGGGCAGGTTTTCATTTCGGATTTCGAGTGAACCTCCATTTCTAATTGTCTGATTTAGCTCATTTTTATACAATACCTACCTAGATTACTAGAAACATCAGAGATGAAGTTCCTCAGATACGTAGCAGGATATACTGTAACAGACCTTACTCCTAATGAAGCAATAAGACAAGAACTCAACATTTTTAATCTAAATGAAAATGACAACACGTACACACTGTTGAGTAACACTAAGAAATTAGGACTGGAAGTAAATATCAGTAAAACTAAATATATGGTAACACGTAGAAATTCAGTATATATAATGGAAATGGACAGCTAATGACAAATGAGGGAAATTTTGAGGAAGTTGCTGAATTCAAATACCTAGGAACAATAATCACAAATAGGAATGAGATGCACAAAGAAATTAAACATAGGCTCAATTCTGGAAATGCGTGCTATTATCCATTGCAGAGACTTTTGATGTCCCAACTCCTTTCAAAAAACGTTAAACTGAAAATATATAAAACTATTATTATACCAGTTATATTATATGGATGCGAAACATGGACTCTTACTTTAAGGAAGGAAAGGAGATTACAAGTATTTGAGAATAAAGTTCTTAGGAAAATTTTTGGACCAAAGAGAGATGAACAAACAGGTGAATGGAGAAGACTACATAACAATGAACTACATTGTCTTTATAGGAAGCCAGATATAATAAGAACAGTTAAGTCTCATAGACTGCGATGGGCAGGACATGTTGCGCGTATGGGGAATGAAAGATGTACATGGAAACTTCTTCTAGGAAAGCCAGAAGGAAAACGCCCAGTTGGTAGACCAAGAATGAGGTGGGAGAACATCATTAACTATGATTTGAGGGAAGTAGATTATACAGGGAAAGATTGGAAAACATTAGCTCGGGATAGGGATGTATGGAGAGCTTATGTCCGCGCGGCCATGAACCTACGGGTTCGATAGTGCCAGTGAGTAAGTAAGTAAGTAATGAAAAATACAAAGCTATAAACAAAAATGGCATGAATATATTTTAAGAATGGACTCTTCTCGGCTAACAAAACAAGCACTGTTGTACCAGCCTTAAGGCTATAGAGATGTGGGACGTCCTAGAAAACGATGGGAAGATGAATTCTGAGATCGGAAAAGGCAGAGGGCCTACCATGAAGAAGAAGAAGAAGAAGATGATGATGATGATGATGAAGATGATGGACCTACCTCGGTTTATTTTAATAGGATATACTGAGTTTCGTTGTGGAACATCGAAAAATGTGATGCTAGAGCTATTTTTAAATTTTCATTTCAGGTGAACTCCTACACCTAATGGTTTTAGAGGGTCTAATTGTGATTCTAAAACCATTGAGGGACCCAATCAGACACACACAAGAAATTTTATGGCCGCTAAAGTTTTCCATTCAGCCCTGTATAATCTACTTTCCTCAAATTACGGTTAATGTTATTCTCCCACCTCATTCTAGGTATACCAACTGGGCGTTTTCTCACTGGTTTTCCTACAAGAAGCTTCCATGCACATCTTTCATTCTCCATCGTGCCACATGTCCTGCCCATCCCATTTTACGAGACTTAAGTGTTCTTATTAGGCTATATCTGGCTTCCTATAAAGACAATGTAGCTCAATATTATGTAGTTTTCTCCATTCACCTGTCTGTTTATCTTTATTTGGTCCAAAAATGTTCCTAAGAACTTTATTTTCAAATACTCGTAATCTTCTTTCCTCCCTTAAAGTAAGAGTCCATGTTTCGCACCCATATAATATAACTGGTAGAATAATAGTTTTATATATTTTCAGTTTAACGTTTTTTGAAAGGAGTTGGGACATCAAGAGTCTGTGCAATGCATAATAACACGCATTTCCAGAATTGAGCCTATTTTTAATTTCCTTGTGCATCTTATTCCTATTTGTGATTATTGTTCCTAGGTATTTGAATTCAGCCACTTCCTCAAAATTTCCCTCATTTGTCATTAGCTGTCCATTTCTATTATATAATTGAAGGGCTTAAGGCAATAACATGATAAGCCACATATTATTCTTTCTGAGATTAAGGATTTTAATGTTTCAAAAAATTATAAATACTAACTGTGCAGTATTATCGTTAATACATTGTGTGTCTAGCCTAGGCTATATGTTTTAACTGTGCAGTATTATCGTTAATACATTGTGTGTCTAGCCTAGGCTATATGTTTTAACTGTGCAGTATTATCGTTAATACATTGTGTGTCTAGCCTAGGCTATATGTTTTAACGCATCACTGGAGCACTTACAAATTATTTTATGGAAATTCCAATATATTTATTCACTTTCATTGTAATAAATGACATTTCTTAACAGAATGTGGCTTATCATGTTACTTCCCTAAGTCCTTTAATTTATTTGTATGTGTGAACATATATTTAGTTTTATTGAAGTTTACTTCCAGTCCCTATTTCTTAGCGTTACTCCAGGCTAAATAAATAAAATAAAACATAAATAAACTAGTAAAATCAGACGATAAATTCGACTTTTCTGAGGAATTAGCTTGTGACGGACTTTTATATATTTTTAGTTTAACATTTTTTGAGAGAAGTTGGGACGATGTAGCACACGAGATGTAAGAACATTTATTATCTTTTGTTAGACAATAAACCAAAGTAAAATGCAATGCTGTGTTAATTTATCGGAAATGAACTTGAACGTGTGGAAGGCTTTAATACAAACAAACATACTCTTAGAGTAAGTCATTTTTGCGTGACGCCTCACATTTTAAGTGTAATATGGCGTGATATTACTGCTTCACCCCTCGCCCCACACTTGTACGCTGTATCGAGCTCCTTATTTCACGCCAATGCAGTAAGTACATAGGCCTCCTTCCTCCATGTCCCAAACACTATCATTCAACATCAAGACACGAGGTACATCCACTTTGCTTTCAAACTAATTTTCTTCTATTTTGATTAATGGACTTGAATTCGATTTATCAAAGAGTTGAAAGAAGGGGGAATTTGATGTAAGTGGATTATTTGATTGCAGGCAGCCTGGTGCTCCGTCCTCTAGCGTCGAGGCGATTCCGACGCCTCCTCAGTCTCGTGGCAAGGCTCTGCTTTTACGCCTGTGCCCTTGCTGTCTCGGTTCCAAGACAGCTGCTGCCATGGAGACTAAAACTGAAGTACCCTCTCAGCCGGCAGGAAAGTGCGCCTGGCTCAAAAGATGTCTGTGCTGTGGATGCTGTAGGAAAAAAACCGATTCAGATGCAGGAAGAAGAAAAAGCATCGCTCCCAGCCAGTTCTCCAAGAAGCAAAGTCGCTCCTCCAGTACTGCAGTCGAGGTTTGCTTTTCAAAATGTTATCTCATATTTATATAGTTTATAGTGGAGCTTGCTTTCCCGTCCTGCTATCTGTTTCGTTGCAAACACGCAAAGAAGAGCGCTGCACGGTTTCTTATTTGCATATTTCACAAAGATTCAATAAATGCCTTTCATTTAAAGATGTTTATGTTGGTCTACCGCTGCTGTGGTCTCGAGGTAGCGTGCTGCCTTGTCACGCAGCGGGCCCAGGTTCGATTCCCGGTCGGAACAGTCTCCTGGGTGAGGTTTTTTCGGGTTTTTTCCTCACCTGTAAGACAAATGTCAGGAAGCTTAGGGCCCAAAGGTCCCCGAAAATAATCCGGCCATCATCATCATCCTTCACCAACGTGGAAAGCAACGGGAAGCTACCACACCTATAATTCCCTAGTAAAGCTGCAAAGCATAGCATGAAAATTCTAAGATTGCAGTGTAAGACCTGCTCTCGGGCAGAATTACTGTGGATGGATGGATGGATGTTGCAATCCGTCGGCCGCAATGGACTATTGGCTATGTCCCTTGCCTCTGGTTCCAAGGGTCGCGAGTTGAAACCGGCCGAGGTCGTTTGATTCTTTTAGGATGGAAAAATCCAAGAAGCAAATCTTCCGGGAGGGACTTTAAACCGTAGGTCCAGAGTCTGAAGATTTTCAGCCTCCTAAAAGATCCTTAAGCCTGAATAAAGAGGTCTCTAAGCAAAATTTACCGACCTCCTTCATCCTAGTAATACCTTAGTTCCCTACAAGATGTCTCATAATTAGGTCGGTATGTTGACCGCATACCGTTCATGACATCTTTAGGGAAATCAGCGTAACTAAATTAACTTGGTCTAGTAACTCCTAAAAAAGGAGAGGCTAAGGACCAACATTGGGCTGTTTATGCCATTGAATATATATATATATATATATATATATATATATATATATATATATTCCCTCCATGACGCAATAGGCCTATATAATATTAATAATAATAATAATAATAATAATATTAATAATAGTAATAATAATAATAATAATAATAATAATAATAATAATAATAAAGTCCACCGCTATGGTCTCGAGGTAGTGTGTTGCCTTGTCACGCAGTGGGCCCGGGTTCGATCCCCGGTCGGGACAGTTTTCCTGGGTGAGGTTTTTATCGGGGTTTTTCCTCGCCTGTAAGAAAATGTCAGGAAAACGTTAAGGCCCAAACGGTCCCCTAAATCATATGGCCTTCGCAATCATCATCATTCATATTCATCTTAGATTAAGCTTAGGATTAAGAACTCTCCTGTCGCACCACTATCATCATCTTCACCCATCATATCATCGGAGCAACGTAACCCCGCCTTCCAGGCGCCTCAACCTCAGAAGTGGGTTACAGTTACGCCATTGCCAGAAGAGAAACCAGAAATGTCTAAAATGACAAAAAAGGGGGGGCAATAAAATAATAATAATAATAATAATAATAACAGTAATAATAATAATAATAATAATTAATAATAATAATTAATAATAATAATAATAATAATTGTAATACTGCTTCATTTTAAAAGGTAATTTATATATAGAAGGCCCTTGAGTACCAACTGGCTGCAGGCCTCACAACCACATGCGTTAATAACAGAGTTGGACAATCACCCAACCAGTTTAGGGGTAGAATGTCGTGTCTTCAGACATTATCGCTGGTTTTCGCAACCACGAGTTGCTACTTATTGTAACAATTCTAATACCTCAAAGATTTCGCGTGTACACCTCTCCCATACTGGCGAAATTTTATGACAAAATTTCTTCCCCCTTGGAGACTAGGATCAATCAAGACCCCGCAGCTCTGCACTAAGACATGATGCCTTAAACCACTCGGCTATGGCGTGGGACAAGATAAGCCTATATCTTTAATTTTTTGTTTGTTTTGTTGTTAGCGGTCCCTATTATGCGTTTTACTTATGAAAAATTCCTTATAATAGACCTATATAGATTGGAAAATCATTTTATAACAACTGCATTGTATTTTTACATGTAATTTAATTGTAACTGAGTTCATTTCCTGGTTCATTTTTCCGGAGTTTCTCCCAAACATTCAAAACATTTCTAATGCGTTGGGTTCCGCCATTATACAGAGCTTTCTTTCTCACTTACGTTTCTACGGTCTCTGCATCTACATGTTTACATTATGTAAACTTGTTTTCTATTTTCACTCTTCAACTTGAATTAATTAATATGATTGAGTAGTCGCCCAGAACAAATTGTAACCTTTTTTTTTTTAAGTGGAATTTCACAAGCAAAACGTTGTTGATGACACGTGGAACCTAATATAATAATGGATTCTTGGTCTACCTACTGTTAGCTTTCCCTCTAGTTTTCCTAAAATAAGTTTTCGTGTTCCTCTTTTATTTGCCATTCGTGTCACCTGTCCTGCCAATCGCAGTCTACGAGACTTAACTGTTCTTATTATATTTGGTTTCCCATAAAGGTAATGTAGATTCTGTCTTCTGTTTCGCAATCCCATATAATAGGGGGCATGTAACTGGAATAATAACCGTTTTATAGACTATTTTTAGTTTAACATTTTTTTTAGAAAAGTTGGTATGACACGAGTCCCTTTCATGCTTTATGTAATGCGTTTCTACAGTTGAGCCTATGTTTAATTTATTTGTGCACCTCATTCCTGTCTGTATTATTGTTCCTAGGTATTTGAATTCCACCATCTCATCAAAATTTCCCTCATTCGCGTTTTGGAATTCAACATCTCAAATTAATGTCTAGTCAAAATCACAAAAATGACCTTAAGACCTTGACCGGGAAGGGTAAATGCTCATTCGTCCCGATGTGGTCTCACGCACTAGCGTGTCTGCAAGATTACAAGTCTATTTTTGTTTTAAATGTTTCACGAAATCTTCAAGAGATGGCTTTGTAATCACTTTATGGTGTTAGCCAGGCATCACAACACGTGAAAGAATTGCCTGCATTATCAAGTGTGAATTATCCAAAGTCAAACCCGGTCCCGCAGCAATAGTGGTTGTCATGCACGTTTTTCATTCCGAAGTTTGCGGGTACAAATCTAGCCTGAGTATGATGAATATTTCAGGCCGTAAAAATTCTGAGCATGGATTACTTCAGAAGAAAAATAAAGTTTTGTTTCCCATGTAATGCATTTATTATTATTATTATTATTATTATTATTATTATTATTATTATTATTATTATTATTATTAGTGATTTAATTTTATATATTATTACGAGTTTTGTTATTATTGTTGTGTCCTTATTGTTGTTTCCGTTGTTATTATTGATGTTATTATTGTACTCGTCATTACATTATTATTGTTGTTATTTTTATTGATCCTATTTTTTATATTATTATTATTATTATTAATATTATTATTATTATTATTATTATTATTATTACTTACTTACTTACTTACTCACTGGCACTATCGAACCCGTAGGTTCATGGCCGCGTGGACATAAGCTCTCCATACATCCCTATCCTGAGCTAATCCTTTCCAATCATTCCCTGTATAATCTACTTCCCTCAAATCATAGTTAATGTTATTCTCCCACCTCATTCTTATTATTATTATTATTACTATTATTATTATTATTATTATTATTATTGTGTTATGATTTTTCCGTTGTTATTATTGTCTCATTGTTGTCCTTATTGTTGTTATTGTATTATCTTATTGATATTATTATTATTATTATCATTGTTATTATTAATTATTATTATTATTATTATTATTATTATTATTATTATTATTATTATTATTAATCCAATCATGTGGTCTCGAGGAGCTCCTCGGTTGGGACGTTTCCTGGGTGTGGTTTTTTACGGTTTTTTTTTTTCCCCCTCACCTGTCAGACAAATGTGAGGTAGCTTTAAAGCCCAAACGATCCCGTAACATCATCTGGCCATCATTAACATCACTACCGTACTCGCCTCATTTAGAATAAATGTAGTATTAAGACCTCTCCCGGCGCATCGTTACCATCATTACCTTCCATATATCATCGGGGCAGCGTTTCAGGTGCTCCAACCTCACAAGTGGGTTACAAGTACGCCAATGCCAAGAACGAATACAAGAAATGTCGTAATGACAATCTGCGGCATTGATTAAAAAATATTATTATTATTATTATTATTATTATTATTATTATTATTATTATTATTAATCCAATCATGTGGTCTCGAGGAGCTCCTCGGTTGGGACGTTTCCTGGGTGTGGTTTTTTACGGTTTTTTTTTTTTCCCCTCACCTGTCAGACAAATGTGAGGTAGCTTTAAAGCCCAAACGATCCCGTAACATCATCTGGCCATCATTAACATCACTACCGTACTCGCCTCATTTAGAATAAATGTAGTATTAAGACCTCTCCCGGCGCATCGTTACCATCATTACCTTCCATATATCATCGGGGCAGCGTTTCAGGTGCTCCAACCTCACAAGTGGGTTACAAGTACGCCAATGCCAAGAACGAATACAAGAAATGTCGTAATGACAATCTGCGGCATTGATTAAAAAAATATTATTATTATTATTATTATTATTATTATTATTATTATTATTATTATTTTACAGGTTGTTCCAACTGGCGTTGTTTATTTGTTCCTAATTTCCACTTCCGTGTGTCTAAGCAGTATTTTCTTCCAATCCTCTTCCTTTCCATGATTTCTCGATATCATTCTTCCAGCTGTGTTTAGGTCGTCCCAATCTATTTCTCTCTAGTGGTGTCCATTCTCTGACCACCTTGTGTTGCCCAAACAACAATAACTGTCAGTTCTATATTTCATCAATGACGTCTCTATCTCCTCCCATAGCTTCTCTTATTTCTATGTTTTGTATCTTATTTTTCTGTCTTCTTAAAGAATCGTCTCGGCTGCCAGAATTTTCTTCCTTAATCTCTCTTTTACCCTCCTAACTACAGTTCCATATATTATAACACTTTGAACAGTACTTGTCGAGATTTACGGCACTTAAAAGTACCTCGATATAAGGACAGAGATGACTCTTGGAGACGAAGTTCCACATTGGACTGTACAGCTCGTAGAACGCTCTCCAGTTAGCTCAAGGAGGAGCCATTGTTCTCCACTGAAATCCTACTGTTATATGCAGAATGGAAGCGAAACTTGGTCATTAACTAAAAATGATGAAAATAAATTAAATGTATTTGAAAAAAAGATTCTAAGGAAAATCTATGGACCGATAAATGAAAGTGGCAAATGGCGCAGTAGATATAATCATGAATGATATGACTTATATGGCGATACTGACAGAATAATAAAATCTTCAAGTTTATATATTAAATTTGGGAATTTTTAACATTATGAGGTTCAATTCATAAGAATTAAATAAATCGTGATTATTACTTCTAGAAGTATGAGGTAAGAAATAATCACGATTTATTTAATTCTTTAAAATCTTAAAGGTTCAGATGGCTGGGCCATTTACATCGACTGGAAGAAACAGACATTGGCCGTAGAGTAACATTCTCTAAAATAGAGGGAAAAAGATAAGTTGGAAGACTTCTTACCAGACGGCTAGACAGTGTGGAGCAGGATCTGAAGATTATGGGAGTCCAGGGATGGAGAAGGAAGGCAGAAGATAGAAATGGATGGAGGCGCATAGTTGGAGCGGTCAATGTCTGCAATGGGCTGTAGCACCAAACATAATATATGCTGAGCCGAACAACCCGCTGAAGGGGCGGAGGGAACGAACGAAAACAAACCAGGTGGGGAAGCTAGTACAACTGCAGGGAAGAAATCGTACCGTACACATTAATCCAAAAACGTTGACCTCAAAGCTGCAATCTCCAGTCTTACGGTTTTGAATAATGTATGTAGTATATTTTGAAAATGTATAGTATTTCTGTTTGAACATGTTCACCCGATCCCTGACGTCACTGCAACACAACACATAGCAGCATATTGCTTGCATAATGTACAGTAGATAATACATTGAAACGGGAAAATGTCATTTCAACGCAGAAAAAAATGTTCTTAGTTAAACAAATTAAGTTTCTCGCTTTGTCACGCAATCGTTTTCTTAACTAATCCGATAATTCGTTACCCAGAAACATACGTTAATGCACTGCACTTTGATAGATGATACATACTAGATTCGGTGCACTTAAACAACTGTTTTATATTCATTAACAAAAATAAAAATAAATACTGCGGCCATTTTGTTTACAGGATGTACAAATAACATTCAGCTTCTAAAATACGATGCTATATTAATATTAATAACTAGGGCAAGGCATTTAATGACCTATAAATTGGTAAAAAATGCAAAAAAAATGCATTTATGACCTAAAAATGTAAAAAATTACCAATAAAATAAAAAAATGAATAAAAAGTTAAGAATTACAAATAAAAATGCTATTTATTACATTAAGTACTCACTTGATTACTACATTACATAAAATTTACCTTAACATCAAAATATTAAAAGAAAATTATTAAAAAATACATATTACAGTACCTCTTATTGCAGAAAATCCATTTCAATTACACAGTGCACTTTTGCAACAATTTTGAATTGTTAACAATCAGAATAAGAGTAGCATAATCTCTAAGAAATTGAATAAAATTCCTAGAAGTGGGCAAGTTCATTATGCACATACCGTGAAAAATAGGGGTATTAGTTAGCAAAACAACTACTTTACTCCAAGAAATTGTATATACAAGGAAAAATACTGAATTATAATAAAAATCTTAAATCAAACACAGATAATGTCACAGCCTTCTGGAAAAGTTTAAAATGCTCAAAATGACCTAAAAATTTCCAAAAAAATGACCTATTCCTAGGAAGTTAAGAAAATGCAAAAAAAAATGCCCTAACAAATTGCTTTTATTTAATCCGTTTTTTAATGCCATACATTTTCATAGGCCTATATGCAAGCAATGTTTTAACTTTCATAAGGAAAAGATGCAAAATCATTAATTGCCTTGCTCTATTAATAACACAATAACAGTGAGCTACAAAATCTTTATAGGAAACTTCCTTAGTAATTTATACCGTAATGTAAAGTATGTCGTTTTCATAACATATATAGGCCTATACCTCCCTTAAAAACTAGCTTGTTGGACACCCAAAATACGTGGTATCTCGTTTTAAAGGATGGTTGGACGGGCTGGCTGCCCTACTCTGTAAAAAAAAATCTTTGCTAGGAAATCCAAAGAATATGGTAAAACCGGACGGATCAATTGTTGGCAACTTGGCAAGAAGAAGGTAACGATTTACGGATTGGCACATGGAACATCCTATGGAATGCAATCAGAACTTCTCAAGAGTGGAACTAACGAATTAACGACCGACACTGCATTGGATGGATGGAATTTTGGATGATGTGAGGAAGCTGAGAATCGAGGGATGGTAGCTGTTGCTAGAGACAGAGAAGCCTGGAAAAGGGTTCTGAGGGAAGCCGAGACTATAGTGCTGCTGCTGTTGTTGATCCCGTTTAAAAAAATAAAGATATTAGTCCCACATTATTAAATTTAAAAATTAACTACATAGCCGATAGGTATATTACATTCATTAGTTTGGCAATTACTTGACATAAATACCGTAAAACGGGGCTACTTTGACATATTTTCGAAGGTTTTTAAGGTCTAACTCGTATGATTTATGCCGAAAAAATTGAATGTATGATTTATTGTACCAATTGAACCTTAGATTACAAATCCCATTTGGTACTGTTCTCCTCAAATAAAAACTTAGTAGGACAACAATGAGTTTTGTTTAGGTCTGTTTTGCCCATGTGCTGGGGCTACTTTGACATCACATTTGTTTTCACTATAATTCAAAGTAGACCCACTGTAGGTACTACTTTGACACCAATTTATCTTTTTATAAATATTTTTATTGTAAACAACCTTACTACAAATGTTTTATAACTGTAATTTGACAAAACAAACATAAACTTCTTTATCAATTCTGACACGCAACAGAACACAAAAATTATATAATAATTGTTGTTAGACAATCAGGAATTAATTAGAAAACATGCATTTTTGAAACAACAGTAGAAAAAAAAACAGATTTTCACATCTCATCTTCACATAGTTCACATTCATATTGAGAATTGTTCGATCCTTTGTTACACATACCACAGACCCAGAGCTTGCATCTTACACAACAAATCCAGTCCTTACCCCTGTAAAACCGAAAATCACAATTTTATCCTTGCTGGCAATTCATTATTGTTGAAAGTGACACAGATGTGTCTCCAACAATTAACATCCTCTTTTAAAACAACTTAATTATTCGTGCGCTTTCAAGGAAATGTCTACACTATTGAATTATTGTCAAAATAGCCCAAAACACGCAAGAAATTTAAAATGTCAAAGAAGCCCCAATTCTGTCAAAGTTGCTCCTCGAGTCAAAGTAACCCCGTTTTACGGTATTAATTATCGAAGAAACTTAATAGTTCAACGATTATTTAATCAGAATATGTAGCTATATTAGGGTGTCATACGAATACCCTCTATTTTTTTTGTTTGACCTTAATAACTCGATAATAACTCAAATAACAAATATTATTGCTATTGGATCATGACAACCCGTACCGACTTCATGCCAAACATAAGACATGAACAGTTGTACTGGGTTAGTATAGAAGGACTCTAGAACTAAACGTTTATTTAGTGAATAAAATATTGATATGCCCAAAACATATAACTATTTACTATTTTACAATAATAAAAGTGTCATTCATATTATTTCACCTTAGTTAGCAAGTACTGACATGTTTCGAAGCAAGTCGGCACGGGTTGCCGTGGGCCTACAACAAATTGCCCTTACAATTGTTTTAACATTATACAAATAAATTAATAGGATATGCGATAAAAATAAAATACTTCGATTTTTGGGACACCCTAATATATAGGCCTATATTATATTTAACACCAATGTGTGACATGGAAGTTACTGATTAGTTCAAGGTTAGGGTACGATTTATTCAAGTTCAATTGAATGAACAGTTAGGTTTCGTAAATAATTACCAATACTTCTAAAAGTATTAAAGTGAACTATTTTTATCTTACCTTGAGCATGATGCCTTCTACAATCAAATAAGTCCTTAACCAGGTAGGGCCTATTCAAACCATTTATAAACGAAACGTACGGAATATGTACATACCTATTCGGGGTTTTCTTCGTTTTTTCATTTTGACTGTCATAATTCTAACTGTTCTCACTTCCATTGTTATCTACCGTTAGTTTATAAAACATTTTCAACGAAAAAAATCGCCTAAAATCACCCTCAGTATTGTATATCTTCATGCTACTGAATTGCGTAACATACAGCTACCTCTTCACGCTTGTGATCTATGCTTCACATCGCTACTGCATTTCCTCCATTCCGCTAAGCGGTAGTTTAGCATCACGTAGATATCAAATTGATACATCAATCGAGCACAGCTCATTGTTGCGCTCATTGCATATAGGCAGTTAACAGAATGGCCAACTTAGGACTTTTATATCATTGCTATAAATTTATAAAAACAGGATCCTGTACTATTAAAGATAACCTGGTAATAAAGATATGTAAACTAAACAGAATACAAACAGAAGAATATGGACATTAGAGAGTAATGGCATGCTCTTATCGGAACACGGGATAGTTGCAATAAAGGAGAGACAATCCTTACAAAATCGGTACGGATAGAAACAAATTTTCTAACCATACCATAGCCTACTTTATATGAGATTATGTCAAATGTCCATGTAATAATATTATTAATAGGTAGGCCTACTGTAACCCACAGTATCCTCTCTAACAGATAACCATGATCCATATGTGCATCATAATGTCATATTGCTCAAGTTAATTTGTGGCATGTAGGCCTACATAGCCTATCCCTCAACTTGGCAATATACCGAGACGAATAGAGTTTTGTTTTTTAACCTATCATATATATATGAATTTATTTAGCACGTTTCACATCTTCCTGTGCCTAATTAATCTACTGTCATTCTCCTTCACATCTCTCTGTCATTTCAATCTTCATCGTCCAATCCTTTTTTCCCTCATTCTGCCCAAAATACCATCAATCCACGTTTATTAAATCCGTCCGCCATTTCATTCTTGGGCTTTTTTAGCATTGTACAGCCTGGAGGACCAGGTGATTTTAATCAAGGTTCTCTTCCTTTAGCCCTTGACGAAGCAACGCCTAATTGAAAGGCAGCGGTATCTGTAACCTTATGCAGGGGCTCTTACAGGGTACTATCAGCCGAGTATACTTAACCCTGTTTTTTTTAACGAGGTTGTTACTCCTCCCCCTCATCCTTTTTCAACCTGGTTTTGGACAGGCTTTGGAGGGGTTTACACCTTTTTTATTTTTTTTTTACATTTTCTATAACGGTATACATAAAACATTTCAAAAGTCCGTTTACACAGTTTGCGCCATAGTCGAACGGTTTAAGGCATCATGCTTTGATGCAGAGCTATGGAACTTGAGCTAGTTTGAGTCCCATTGGTGGAACATTTTTTATGGAATTTCGGCCAGTATGGAATTTGGGTAGCGGCTCCTAGATGAGGAAACCAGATATAATAACTGGGGTACCCAACATGCTGACAACTAGTCACCCCTATACTGGCTGGATGTTCGTCCATCTCTGTAAATGGTACAAATGAATGTCAGGCCAGTAGTCAGCTGGTAGATCAGTGGTCTTCTAGGCCTGTCACCATTGAATTGGAGAAATTAAAATTCAGTTTTCTTCCAGATTTATGACACATTGCCCCTTGTTTCTGATAACATAAATATAACTATAATCCCAGTGACAGTAGTATTTTTAAGACATTTTAAAATATATATCGCGAAATAAATACTATCACGAAATTACCAAACTGTACCCTATATGTATTTTATTTTAAATGAATCAAGAATTTGCAAATGTGACTAAGTCCAAAAAACTAAATAGTAAGAAAATGGCAAGAAAGTTTTTTTGTTATTAATTTGGGTATGTAGCAGATTCTTTTTTATACATTCATATAGTTAGGGTGATTGGAATTACATTATACAGAATTTACATTAAATATTATTAATTTACTGTTATTAATATATCATTAAAAATGTTGTAAATTAAACAGCAATCAGTAACGGAATGTAAAAATTCTGTGATACATTTATTGGAAAAAAATAACTCAAAAATATTTATTACAGCCTTCTATAGATTAATCATATTCTCGTCTCTTTATTTCACATAAAAAGTAACCATGATCTTGTCATGATCAATATTATTGAACAGAAGGGACTAAGTCCAAGACTTGGTACCTTTTGAACTGTAAGATACACCATTAAACCAAGTACTTTGTATAGGACTTGGTTCCTTTGCATGCCGAAAGTCAGGAGAAGGTCTGAAGAATCTGAAACTTGTATAAACTCAAATTCCAAAAAAAAAAAAAAAAAAAAATGGACTTAGTGCCTTTTATTTAATTATGTTTAATATGTTAATTTGTTTACAGCCTGATACACGACCAAAATTGGATCCATCTCTTCTTGAACAAGGTTCTATGATGAGAGGTGCTATTCCAGTTCTTCCCGTCCCACTTGCATGGATATGCCTCATATTCAACATTATTGTGCCTGGATTAGGTAAGGAAATAAAGAATTCAGAAAAAAAGGTAAAGTGATCCCACTGCAAAGCTTAAGAGACCCTTCAGGTAGTAGGAGGTTAAAGCTCCTACCTTTTTAGACAATTGGTATGAGTTTATATAACCCACAAGTCTTGTTGAATAAAAAGTTGCTAGCAGGTGTGGAGAATGAAGGTTCTCAAATCAAAGTGAATGGGACTATATAAGTAAGAGGAAAATCAATGTCTAAATCAGGATCGTAGTTAGCTTTATGGATAGAGCTCTGAAATGGAATTCCAGAGATCCTAAGTTCAAATTCCAGTTTAGACATTAATTTTTAATGGAGTCCCATCATGTTTTCTTAATGTAGAAGCCATTCATTGTGTATTTGTGAATGATGATTCATTACATTAAATGTGGGACCAAGAGAATAAAGGTAAAGGAAGGATTTATGCTTGGATGGGAATGTAGCCTGAATTAGCTCAGTGGTCAGAGCATCAGCACGGAAAGCTGAAGGTTGGGGTTCGATTCCTGGTTCAGGCAAATTTTTTTTCTCTTTACCATTGATTATAATAGTTAACTTGTGTTTATTAATTTACTTATTTCCATCTTAGTAATAGCTTTAGCTTCTTAATGTTAATTTAATTAAATTTTCTCTTAAAATATTAATGTAATTTATTGTTAATCTGTGTATTTCAGGAACAATCACAAGTGGGCTGTTTTGCTTGTGCTTTGGAAAGCCGCGCTTTCAACCTCGAGATGATCCTCAGGGTCGTTGTGGTGCCTTTGTTGTAAATTTGATAGTCGGAGCATCACAACTTTTCACAGTGATATTCTGCCTCGTGGGATGGGGTTGGAGCATTTGGTGGGGATTTATCATGCTCAGAGTTGCAAGTTAGTATGACTTCTTTCTGTATAATACCTGCAAGAAAGTGTTGTCACTCCCTAAATAGTTTTAAAAACTTCCTTCCCACAAAATTAAAACAAATACTTGTACAGACTCTTATAATGCCACACTTTGACTACTGCGACATATTACTGACTAATCTGACAACTGATCTATCTGACAGACTACAGCGTACTCATAATGTGTGCATTCGATTTATATTCAATCTCCGTCGTTATGACCACGTGTCTCCTTCATTTCAGGCCTTATCATGGCTATGCCTAAATGACAGAAGAACTTTACATTCACATACCTTACTATTCCAAATTCTGTACACATATTTACCAAGTTATTTAACAACACCTTTTCAAAATTTATCGGCTCATCACAATTTAGGAACAAGATCACAAGACTCTTCTTTACTTTTGATACCACAACACAGGACATGTCTATACTCTGAATCTTACACAATATCTATGACTAGATCATGGAACTCACTTCCCAGTCATGTCAGGGACTGTCAATCGCTATCATTATTTAAATCCAAATTAACTGATATCTTAAGTTCGACACAATGAAAACATTAACTGCATAACAACTATATAGAGCATTCTATAAATAATCATCTAGGAAGCTACTTACTTTATTTTATATCATTTTAATTTTATTATATTTTATAATCAGACATTTATGCTTTTTCCATGATGTTGATAGATTTACTTTATTTGCAATTTCATTATGAGAAGAATATATACTTCATGCTGACTCACCTGTAAATTCTGCTGTTATTTTCACCACATCCTCAATGGCAAATATAGGGTATTTTTCACTAAATTGTTTGAAAACAATCAAAATAACTTGTTTCTCTCCGCTTTTCAAATGGCTTCTTTTCCAATGTTTTAAATAAAATTCTACAGAAAGCACAGCCATTTTGATACAACTGAAATCCCAATGTATTATGCATTGCACATGCAAAAAAATAAAGCATTCCTCATTAAATCTATTAAAATTGTAATTATATATTTTAAGATTCTCCCATATAACTTATATAGACATGTGCTAGATAACATAGGGCTATTCAGGAAGAAGGGACAGACTTCAAACATTTATTTCTTCCAAACTACATAAAACAGAAACACAATTCCAACGTTCCTGAAAAGAGAAAAGTTTGAAGTTCCGATCATAGCCGCATTGGCGCTGTTGCTTGTCATGTTGATTGTTTGTATCAAAATGGCGACACAATAGGACGTTGGATTGGAAGAGAGGGAGCAGAAAATCAACTTCATAGTTTGGAAGTGAGGTATGGACAATCAATAAGCACTACAAGAATAGACTAATAGCTCTAGAAATGGATTATTTATGCAGAAGTGCCAGAAAGTCTAAATTAGAACATGTCACAAAAAATGAAATTAGAAATATAATGGAAGCAGAAGAAAGCATAATTCAAAGAATTGAGGAGAAGGAATTAAAGTGGTTAGGACATGTTTTAAGAATGGAAGATGAGCGATGGCTGAAGCAACTGTATGAATGGCATCCGAACAGAAAGAAGAAAAGAGGGAGACCAAAGTTAACATGGAAGGAAAACATGAAGACAGTAATGCAAGCTAGAGGGTTAAGCATCGAAGATGCCCAAGATTGTAGGCTTTGGAGGTTTGGCATGGGAAGATGGCAGCAGCTGTAAAAACCTGAAGATAGATAGAGATAGATAGAGATGTTTCAAGTATGTTCTTTCTTTCTGAATAGCCCTGTATAAATTTTTATTATTTTTGTTTCCTTAATTTTGAGTGTTAGAGAGCAAACTACATTTTCATAAACATTTAAAGGTAAAACTGTTATTCAACCAATGAAAATATAGTCATACATTGTTTACATTACAATCTGAACTTTACTCGGAAGAGGTGTAGCTTTTAACATTTTGCTATGTAGTTCCATTCTAACAAGCATAATTTCAATGAAAATATTTGTATCAAATTTTAACTTGTATAAGGGAATACACGATAAAATAACTGATTGTTGTTACAGAAAAATACAAGAAGTTAAAAAAGGCAGAAGCAGCTCAACAGCAAAATAATCCTGCACCCGCTACACAACAGAACCATGATGTTGAAAGAGGTCATCCAGCCTAAGTGTCGGATATCATCTTAATCACCCATATTTTTATACTTATTGTTACAAAATCATATACATATATATAAATATATATATATTTGCACACGCACAATAAAGACTTTTTGGAAATGTTGTATAATTTCTTGTCTTATTTTTAATATTATTATTCACTTTAATATCTCCTGTCTTCTCGGATTTTGTCTGAGAATATAAACATTCAAAATTTTAAAATAACAAGAATTAAATGAATCGTGATTTCTTCTTACCTCATACTTCTATGTTTTTTTAAACACAGCACTGCAGTTTCAGCGACCATCTTCACCATCCTCAGCTGTTTTCATGATGTCAATTTTTTCTTTTGCTGGTAATTATCCAAACTGCCATCTGGTGTTCTTTTGAAGGAATTATTTTCTAAAGCTCGGAGCTTGGTTACAAAGTTCTTAAAAAATACAACAGATGGCAGTTTAGAAAATGATTCCTTCAAAAGAACACCAGATGGCAGTTTAGAAAATAATTCCTTCAAAAGAACACCAGATGGCAGTTTGGATAATTACCGGCAAAAGAAAAAATTAACAGTTGTGAAAACAGCTGAGGATGGTTACGATGGTCGCTGATACTGCAGTGCTGTGTTTAAAAAAACATAGAAGTATGAGGTAAGAAGAATTGACGATTCATTTAATTCTCAATAGTTGTATTACTTCTCTATAGTATAAATGAGAGATTTGACACTGGATTTTAGTATCTTGCAGTTAAAAGCAGCAGAATTTTTTTTTTGGTTATGGCGTTGCTACATCACAACGCTTCGCTGGGAGAAAGTTAAAGGTAGGTTTTGGCCTGCAGTGGTTGACAGTTCCCTTGTTAGATAATCATTGGACAAGGAAAAATGGCATTATTTACTTCCACATCCAGCATACACTCCCAGTCACAATAATTCCCTTCTTTTAAAAAACTGATCCATGTTGTTGAAGATTCTTTGGGTTTAGCTTCTATGTGGCCAACTAGAATCAGTTGATGATGAGATGCTATTGTAATTGCAAGAATGTAATTTATTATTATTGTTATTATTATTATTATTGTTGTTATTATTATTATTATTATTATTATTATTTATTATTAATTAGACTATTCTAAAGATTGCTATTTATATATATATATATATATATATATATATATATAGCATATGTTTACACTTGGGCCTGGCTGTACTCACAAGGAAACGGTCACCATTCCATGCCGAAACCTATATTGAAATTTCTCCCAGAGTAGGCCATGTCCAAAAAATTATCTGCCATATTTAACTGCAAGGCACAGAAATCGAAGACAGAATCTAGTAATGGCAACTCACTGTGCAAAGCAGATGGATTCTCTGCATGAGTAAAGCGGAGTGCTTTGTGGTGGACATTGCCTGTAATTTAAGTGAGAGATTTGATGCTGGATTTTAGTACCTTGCTGTTAAAAATGGCAGATATTTTTTTGGATACTAGCTTGGTATATCACCATGTTACTCTGGATGAAATTTCAAGGAGGTTTTGGCATGCAATGGTTGGCAGTTCCCTTGTCAGTACAAATTGAAGTGGTGACCACGTGTTTGCTGTGTGAGGGCAGACAATCACATGAAGAGTTACAACTGCATTTTATTGTTGAGCTATAGATTTCTAGTTGGTAATATGTGAGGAGAACTAAGTACAGCTCACATAGGAGGGAAATGGGAACACTTTTATCAACAATAGGGAAGATACAAGATCTCCTATAAATTGAAGGCTTGAGGGAATTGAGATGAACAAGTCCTAATGTCCCATAACATTCAACCTGCATAACTGTAGGAATGTCTTCACAAGGCAAATGAAGGGAAGGTTGGTGGTATCTGATGTACCTCCCAGCTAGATGGGGTTCAAGTACCAGTGTGGTCAGGATTTTTAAACTGGCTAAACTCTCTGGTGGCATCATGTCTCTGGGGTCTACTCAGCCTCTAGTTGAATGAGTACCAGGCACTTGTTCTGGGGATAAAAGCAACTGTCATGAAGGGCTGACAACCCAACTGACATCTGTGTCGACTGTCTAAAAAGATGGGAGCATCAACCTCCTACTATCCCATAGGTCACCTGAAGCCTGTAGTGGATTCAGTTTACATTTACCTTAATTGTTATATTAGTCTTGCCAAACTTTTAACAGGATATAAGTAATCTATTAAATTAATATTAAGAAGCTAAATATATTATTATGATTGAAATAAGTAAATTAATGTCTACAACTAAACTATTGTAATCAATGGTGAAGAGAAAATTTATGTTTGAATCAGGAATCGAACCCCTGCGAACCAGCCTACATTAAAAGGTTTACATCCACAACTCCCGCTAAACGTAGGGATTTTTATCTGTCATTAGAGTTATTTTGTTTCACAATAGGGACATTAAAAATTAGTTCGATATTTTGTTTATAACGTTGGCATTACTGTTAAGTTAACAGTGTAACCCTTAAAGTAATTGAATCTGTAAAAATTAAAAAACATTGGTTTAATTAATTATTTTTCATAAAGTAATGGAAAAAACGATTCAGTAAAATTATTTAAAGCTGTATCAAATTATATAACAATGTTTAATAATAATCTACTCTAATGAAATCAGATACATTTAAATAAGTTGGCATGAGAAGGTAAAGTTTTGCCAATTTACAATTCCGAATTTTATTTAGGAATGGAGGATTTTTGCTGCTCACAGTGTCTACTTTGGACTTAGAAAAATAATTTTGCATTACAAGTTAGATACTATTTCCCAAATAATTTTATACCGTATGCATTTTATATGGCTGTACCATGGTTGTTACAAATCATAAGGTACCATTAAAATGATTGGCATTTCTGTTAATTTATTTCCCTCTGAAACTATGTTCTCTATGCTTTGAAAGTGTGTATGAAATTTAAAACTTGTTATTAGTATAAATGTCTGTACCATATTTCCTTTTGTGCATTTTCAGATTTAATTTACTTATTCCATTGATTTTAAAATGGCAGGAATAAGTGATGGTAGTTTCGTGCATCATTATCAAAAAATATTATTTGAAGCATCCAACAGTGAACCATTTTCACTATGCAGCACTAAAAGAAAATGTTTGTCACAGTTATACTCTTCTGCTAACAAAACGTAAGTTTTGTCGTATGCTTTTAGAAAATCCTCATAAACTCCAAATTGTTAGGGTGTAACGAAAGAGTCAAAATCTCAAATTCTGTAGTTGAATTATAGAATATGGGCCCTTTTAACAATTTTTAAATTTTCATCTCGATTTATAGATCTTAAAAAGGCTGACAAAAATTACTCACACTAACCTTAAACTATTATTGTTTCTGTCAAATCAGAAGTGCATTATGTAACTTGGGACTGTATTCTGTAGTTTAGCCAGTTACCATTTATCCTTTTCATGCCAATTTATTTTATGGAAAAGTATTAGTATTTCTTTCTCAAAAGTCACCTGCTAACTAATTTATTTTGTATTAAAAATTAACTTCCAAATACAATTCAGTTGTTGATGTTATCTTAGTGTGCTGGTAAGTATAATTGAAATTAATGCCTCGAATTCTTGGGAACACATATCCTGTCAGATGAAAGATAAAAATGATGCAAAAGTAATTAGAAGTTGGGATAGACATAACTTAAAAGACATTATATAAACATTATGAATCTCACAGTGGTTAATGTGCCAATGTATAAAACTAGAGGGGCTTAACAGTACGTTACCTTTCCCTTCATTTTCCAGTGTATTATTGTAATGCTGTTACTCTATGTATTCCGTCTGTCTTTACTAACATTTGAAATATTTAAAATGTTTTTCAAGATACTTAAAAACATTATTTCACAATTTCTACAAATTCATGTACTTATGGGAGACATTTTTAGACAATATTGTGATTCTCACTAGCTGTTTCCCCTCCTCTTCCAATGTTACCACCATCAATAACACAAGTACACTATTTTTATTAGGTTAGTGTACACTTAAGTAAATAATGTACATGTAATTTATTTCATTAGGTTAGGAAGAGAGAAGTTAATGTACATCCATTTCTAATAAACATTTGGGAATTTATTACAAAGGTAGGTCATACCACACGTGCTGTCATCTAGTGACAGCTGTATAAACTTTTCTGTAGGACTTCAAAGATATGTGGTTCCACCTAACGGCGGCTCTATAAACTCATGTGCTTGAGCAGTGTTATTCTCTAGGACTTGGAAAATATGTTGGGAAAGGTAAAGTACTGTATATCCAAAAAGTTTCTCTCCTGACAATTATTTATCTATCAACCTGAGTGTGATATCAATTTACATATAACATCAGAATAGCATAATTTCACTATGGGGAAATATATATTTGTTTGTGTGTGTCTACAGAGCAAGTAATGACACAGTGTGTGCTGTTCTGGAAGATGAACTGCTTCCTTACACAACTCTTGTGGATAAACATGATGAAGATGCTGTTAACAATTATGCAAAACCTTCTTTGGCTCTACTAGCACATGCTAAATCTGGTGAGTATGCAATTTTTATTACCTATAAAGCAGCCAGAGGTAATACTAGTCATTCAATGCTTCAAAATCCATTTATGAAACACTATTTAGGTCATATTTGAAGAAAAATTTTTTTTCTTAGACCGAGACTCGAACCCGGGACCTTAGGCTTTCCGGGCCAAATGCTCTACCAACTGAGCTACCGAGGCAAGTTGCAATCTAGACGCAAATTTTTCTCTTTATACGTTGTAATTCCCTCGCGCCAAATGCTTTGAAACTGTTGCTTCTATCTTTGCATATGGCAGCATCTTAGTTAAGAAGACATTAATTGGGAATTTAACACTACTTTATAAAGCCAGTAGGGCTTCTATTGATGTTTTTATTATTAATTTAACACTTCTCACTGAAGGATAAATTATATTTGAAGAGAACATTTTTTTTAGGTCACTTTGTTAGAGTTAAAATAATAAAATTTGAACATGAGATCTCACTTGTCGTTAACTGTAATAATTTATGAAATTACAATGGGAAGTAACATTATGAGGTTCTTTTTAATAAATAAGATGAGTTTGTTATCATCGTACTTCATATTCTAATGTTGAGTGATTCCTAGAAGCACTCGACACTGAAGATGCCCTCCGCAGTTGAGGGCGAAACGTCTGGTATCAACACCAACTATGGACCACGGCCACATAACCCGGAATCACTCAACATTATGATTACCGGCCGTGAAAGCCTGCATTCAAGTACTTCATATTCGTTGATTTCACTTAGGACACATTTCAAAACATCTCTGTTCTACGTTGTCAAGTCCTACTCCAACTTTTTGTGATCCAAAGAACTTGCGTGTCAAATCTCTCTCCCAGGGAATTCAGATGAAGGATATAATCATGAATTTTTAAATTTCTCTGGTAGAGAGATAAAGAATGAGGTGGTAGATCAACATTAACTATGTTTTCAGGGAAGTAGATTATACAGGGAATGATTGGAAGGCATTAGCTCAGGATAGGGATGTATGGAGAGCTTATGTCCGTGCGGCCATGAACCTGTGGGTTCGATAGTGCCAGTGAGTAAGTAAGTAAGAGAGATCTGACATGCAAGTTCTTTGGATCACAAAAAGTCGGAATAGGGGTCGACATCTGGAATCAACAACATAGAGATATCACTCTGGACAAGTTGAAGATAGAACTGAGATGTTCTTTTGAAGGAATCGTTTTCTAAACTGCCATCTGTTGTAATCAAGCTCGGTTTGTCTGGAATCTCGAAGTTCATGGTTCTAGTATGTTTTTTTTTAATATTATATTTTTTCCCAAACTGTTAAATCCAAAGGTTTGGATAGATGTTTCAAAAGTTTTGCTTCTTTTTCAATTCTTTGATGCTCTAATAAGCTATAGCAGCACATAGTTTATTAGAGCATCATAGAATTGAAAAAGAAGCAAAACTTTTGAAACATATATCCAAACCTTTGGATTTAACAGTTTGGGAAAAAATATATATTCAAAAAAACCATACTAGAACTATGAACCCATGAACTTCGAGATTCCAGATTACAAAGTTCTTCAAAAATACAACAGATGGCAGTTTAGAAAATGATTCCTTCAAAATAACACCAGATGGCAGTTAGGATAATTACTGACAAAAGAAAAAATTGACAATTGAAAACAGCTGAGGATGGTGACGATGGTCACTGATACTGCAGTGCTGTGTTTAAAAAAACATAGAAGTATGAGGTAAGAAAAAATAACAATTAATTTAATTCTTATTATTTTTTTGTTGTAATTAGTTCCTTGTGTTTTCAGATGCACAGCAGTGGTCATGCAATTTAAGGAGTGGAGAAGAATGTGTTTTGAAGTTTATGAGGCCCTTGGATTGTGAATTAGCCACTGGGAGCCTACCTAAGAGATGTTCTAGTTGGGATCCTCCAGATGATGTTTTTAATCTCTTAAATGAAGAAAGTAATAGTTGCACATTTGATTTGGGAAGTTATGAAAGAGAATCAACTGGAGTGAATATATTTCCAAACCGAACAGGTTCAGGTCAGAATCACTATAAGCAGCCAATGTTTCTTCTCATGTTTCTATCTCATATTTTAGTGAATTATTATTTTGAGATTGTATTCATGAAATAATTTTTACAAATTTTTTACAAATCTTGAACAATCCTATTTACTATACTAATTTTGTCCACCTCTGTGGTCTCGAGGTAGCATGCTGCCTTGTCATGCAGCGGGCCCAGGTTCGATTTCCGGTCGGGACAGGCTCCTGGGTAAGGTTTATTTCGGGGTTTTTCCTCACCTGTAAGACAAATTTCAGGAAGCTTAGGGCCCAACGGTACCCAAAAATCATCTGGCCATCATCATCACCACCCTTGTCATTATCATCATCCTTCACCGATGTGGAAGCTACCACACCTATAATTCCCTAGTAAAGCTGCAAAGCATAGCATGAAAATGCTATGATTGCAGTGAAAGACCTGCCCTCTGGCAGAATTACTATGGATGGATGGATACTCCGACTCGGAGTTATGGCTGAGGATGAACACGAATGTGTTTGAAACCGTGGTATCATGGAAGCATGAATCCTATGAGGTGAGTTGTTTAAACAAAATGTTATCCGATGAATTTTAATTATTTTTAGTCTGTTCATCTTACCTCAATATTAATGTTGATTTGTTCTTGAACATGTTTTGATTATATAATAATCATCGTCAGCATCTTGCCCAAACTTGGTTTAGATGTTTTTATTATTAATTAGCACATCTCACTGTGTATAAGAGAAAAATTTGTGTTTAGATTGTAGTTTCAAACCCCAGTCTGAGCGTATAATTTCTCTCTTCAGAAATAAAACTTGGTTTAGCTATTACTCCGTCTATTTAGGGAACCATGATACTACTTTTAACTGCCATATGACTGAATTGTGTACGGAACTGTCAATGTTAGAAACATTGTTTTTAGGCAACATTGTATTTTATGAGAAATATAAATGAATTGAAGATAAGATGTACATTCTGTATCAAGTCTAGAATATAATTGGACAGTGTTATGCATCAACCAGCTATGTACCATTATGTAAGGTTTGAGAAAAATATGTTTAAAGTTTATTTTTTTACATTTTAAACTCTAGCAAGAGCTATTTAATTATTTCTGACTTGATAATCACTTATGATAATATACTCATTTATGCAATCAACAATATTTGAGCAGGAACATTTGGCACTTGGCTGAATGATGCAAAATTTAGTTTAGCATTTATGAAGATCTAGTTTGATAGCTGTTGTTGCAAAACACACAATCTCTGATAGCACTGATGGTGTTTACATTTTTCTTTAATAATAAGGTTATATTTAAAGGTTTTGTGCTAAAGGTGTGCGTACACTTACTTCATGAGTCAGTGCAACAGATGACATCAAAATCAGACATTTTAAAAAATGGCGCTTAACTGGTTGATGCAGTTTGAGTGGGTTGCATGAAGGAAGGAGCAGGCTGGGTTTCCAGATAATATCCAGGTTGTCTCCATCAGAATGTAATGTTGTATTATCCTTTTATTAAACAGGTTCTTCAAGAAAACATATGAAAAATGAAGGCCAAAACTATTCAACATTTAAGAAGTTTGAGTTGGATAATAATAATCAGCAACATATTAATCAGTTAAATGCATTACCACCAGAAAATATGCATCAAAATGTAGTTTTCCAGACTAGTAACACATTCCAGTCTAGTTATAATAAGAAATCAAATGTATTCCCTCCAGATAACAGCTACCAGAAACAAACATTTCAATCACATCCAAGAGGAGGGCAGTGTGTGTTCCGTACAGCAAGAGATGAATTGGTAAGAAATTATTTTGTAAACAAACAAAAAAAAAGGAGAGAAGGTGTATGTGGAGGGGGAGAGAGAAAATGGGGCATGATGTATGGTGTTGAGAGGGAGAAGAAAAGGAATTTGGAGTGAGACAGACAGAAAATAAAAAATGTGGAGAGCAACAGAGGGAGAGAATGAGTATGAAAGGGAGGGAAGAGAGGACAGAGAAATTGGGAGGATGCAGCAAGAATGGGTGTGGAAGGGGTAAGAGATAGAGGAGAAGAAAACTGGGAGGATGGCAGTGAGAAGAGGTGTGGAAGGGAGAGAGAGAGAGGATAAGAAAACTGGGAAGATGGCAGCTAGAAGGGGTGTGGAAGTAAAAGGGAGGAAATGGGAAATGTGGCAGGGGGAAGAATGGGAAAAGAGGGGTAAAATGGGGAGTGTGATAGGGGGACAGATGGAAATGAAGAGATGAGAATGGAGTGAGAGAGGGGGAAAAGGAAAGAGAGGGAGATTGGTTGTGGTTGGAGGCGCACACATTTTATTATATATCTTATTATTTAATAAAATTATTTTATTAATTTGAAAGTGTCATGTAGATAATTTCCCATTATAAGTTCTATGAAATAATTTTGTTACTAAGTTATGTAGATAGGAAATAACACTATGAGGTTTTTTTAATACTGTTTAATTGTTTCTTCACTCACCTCATACTTCTTAACTCCCACGCAGACTTGAGTTGGACATCAGTTATGAACGTAATACAGCATTGAGAATGTCACAAATGAAGTGACAAAACTCGAGTCTGCTTGGGAGTTAAGAAGTATGAGGTGAGTGAAGAAACAATTAAACAGTATTAATTTTGTTACGTTTATTTTCCTAGAGAAGTCATGAATGGTATGCAGTCAATTTACCGACCCAATGAGACATCTAGTAGGCAATTAAGGTATTACTAGGGTGAAGAAGGTCGGTAAATTTCACACAGAGACCTTTTTATCCAGGCTTGCAGTTCTTTTACAAGCCTGAAAATATTCAGATTCGGGACCCATGGCTTAAAGCCCCTCCCCGGAGGACTTGGAACTTGGATTTTTTCCATTCTAAAAAAAATCCATCAACCCTGGCCGGGTTTGAACTTGGGACCAGAGGCAAGAAACAAACCACTAGTCCACGTCTTAATTAGCTCACTATGGTGCAGGACCAATGGTGGTACATATTTATTTTTATAATATTGCAGTAAAGAATGTCATAGACCACTCCGTATCTGATTTGAAGTTTTCAATTCATATTTATATTGTATGGTAATGAAGTTTCCTCATCTGATTTCTTTTTCAGGGAATTCAGTCCATGAGAAAATTTGGAAATTCATCAGTGCCTGATTATAACAGTGCAGAAGGCAGTAACAGTAACAATTTTGGACAAAAAAGATCATTGGGTACAAGAAGAGGTGTTATGAATAAATTTGTGCCACCCAATTCAGCCTAACATGAGAGAGTAAGTATTATTCTTCTGCAGTTAAACACAGGATGTCTCTGGTTATAGGGCAGTCATAAATACAGAGTGATCCAAATTCTAGTTATGTACCTCTAAGTCAGAAATAAAGTTATAGGAGAAAATACACCATCATGAAAACTGTTGTTTATGGTGATGACATTGCAATTCGGGACAATTCAATTCTGGATTTGTTAATGCCAGTTGGTTAGTTACAGTCCATCTCAGCTATCTGTGAAGTATGCATACAATAACTGTGCAATTATTAAAAATTAAAATACTACCAATACTACTTTAAATAGTTTCTTGGGTAATCCCAAGGACAAAATTGATTTTTTTAAAAAGGTCCGGTATTTATGAAATAAATTGTCAAGGATGTGTTAAAAAATATGTTGGGCAAACTAGAAGATGTATTGTTACTAGATTTAAGGAACATATAGCCCATTTCTGCGTTGGTAGAAATGAAAAAGCAGCGGTTACCCAACATGTTTCTAATAACGATATGAGTAACCTTAGACTGGTAACATTAGTTAATAATTTTAAATTTCTGGATGCATTGGAAAATATATAAAAACAAAGACACAAAGATTGGACGCCCACACAGAAGATGATCTGAACAATTTTAACAATTCCAGCTTTCATGAAACCGGAATGAGCCAACAGGCTTAATCCCTGGATGATGATGATGATGATGATGATAAAAACAAAGACAATATTATGAACAACGACAAGGGCCCTATTTCTATCAGCCCTCTTTTTACATTTTTTATATTAGCTTGACCTGTATCTATCTATGTGACAGAATCTTTCAACGCGATTTCCACCCACTTAAAATCATTGGATTGACTTGAAACTTTGTATACTTGTAAAGGACCCGTGACAATACAATAATTTCATATTTATTTTCTAAAATCCTGGCCAGAATCATCAGAAAATTAAAAAAAAGTGTCTTTGTATCTATGTAATGGAATCTTTGAACACGATTTTCACCCACTTAGAAACATTGGATCGACTTGAAACTTTGTATACTTGTAAAGGACCCATGACAATACAACAATACAATAATTTCATATTTGTTTCTAACATCCTGGCCAGAATGATCAGAAAATCAAAAAAAGTGTCTTTGTATCTATGTAACGGAATCTTTGAACACGATTTTCACCCACTTAGAAACATTGGATTGACTTGAAACTTTGTATACTTGTAAAGGACCCGTGACAATACAATAATTTCATATTTTGTTTCTAAAATCCTGGCCAGAATCATCAGAAAATCAAAAAAATGAAAACTGGTGTAATAGGTTGCGGACATGTCGACTTTTTAGTCAGTCATTGTAAGAGCTCAATTGGTAGAGTCGTGAACTGTAGTGGTATATAATTTCAGTAATCCATAGGTCGCTGGTTCAAATCCGGCAGGAATGATTTTTTTTTCAGAAGAGTATTACTTTTAGCTCATACTACAATAGTATTGAATTTAAAGATATTTACATTTTTTTTTTATTCTGTAAAATATTAAAACTAAAAAATAAATAATAGTTTTAAAAAACTGAATCAACACGCTTTATTAGAAAACCGTACTAAAAAATGAAAAATAATTTTAATTTCCAACACGCTTGGGATAAAATTAAAGTGGTCAACAAAAAAATCATCTCCAACACATACAGAATAAAACGAGTTATCAACAAAAAGAAAATCATTTTACCATCAAAAGCGTGGAGTGCTTTTTATGATTTTTACATTTTCTTCTTAGAGACTTTACTTTTACCAATATCTGTTTATTATCAAATATATTAATTGATATAGAGCACCCCATGGTTTACATATTTATCACTTCTTACCAAATAACAAATTTTATTTGAAGAGGAGAGTGTACACCTGAATCTGGATTTGGCAGCACGCGGGAGTTCACATAGTAAAGGAAAGAAATAATGTGCATTTGAATCAAAATACCTGGTAACTTAGTGGTGAAGAGCATTGGTGTACAGAACCAGAGACATTGGGCTCAAATCCTGATTCAAGCATATATTTTTCTGACGATTTTATTAATAATTTAACACTTCTCGTTGAAGGATCCTTCAATGAGGTGTTAAATTAATAATAAAATCGTCAATAGAAGCCCTACTGGCTTTATAAAGTAGTGTGAAATTCCCAATAAATGTCTTCTTAACTAAGAAGCTGCCATTTGCAAAGATAGAAGCTATATGGTTTCAAGCATTTGGCACAAGGGAATTACAACGTATATAAGAGAAAAATTTGCATCTAGATCACAATTCGCCTCGGTACTTCAGTTGGTAGAGCACTTGGCCCGGAAAGCCAAGGGTCCTGGGTTCGAGTCTTGGTCTAGGCGAAAATTTTTCTCTTCAAATATAATATATTTTTCTCTTCAAATATAATATATTTTTCTCTTCAAATAACATTTTCATATATAATATCTTTGGCATTTAATTTTTTTATTACTGTGGGAATAACTCCAACTCATTGTGAGTATTTGATACCATCAGAGCTTCATGCCCATATATATATATATTTTTTTTTTTCTTTATTCCATTTCCAACTGCAGACTCTAGATGGCAGCATCAATTAAAGGGTAAAAACTTGGTTCAGATGAAAGGTATCATATGTGATACCTTGTATAAAATCCCTTTAAATTCCCCCACCTAAACAATCAGATTTTTTTGTTTCTTGAAAATTTGTTATTTTGACACTTATGAACCCATTAAACGTGAAAATAAAATTAAAATTGACGAAATCTCAATTCAGGACACCATAAAAGTTCCCAAAATGTTTGAACCCCTATATATATATATATGTGTGTGTGTGTGTGTGTGTATATATATATAATATTTGAAGAGAAAAATTCTCGCCTAGACCGAGACTCGAACCCGGGACCCTTGACTTTCCGGGCCAAGTGCTCTACCAACTGAGCTACCGAGGCGAGTTGCAATCTAGATGCAAATTTTTCTCTTATATACGTTGTAATTCCCTCCTGCCAAATGCTTGAAACCTTTGCTTCTATCTTTGCAAATGGCAGCTTCTTAGTTAAGAAGACATTTATTGGGAATTTAACACTACTTTATAAAGCCAGTAGGGCTTCTATTGACAATTTTATTATTAATTTAATACTACTCATTGAAGGATAAATTATATTTGAAGAGAAAAATTCTCGCCTAGAAAGATAGAAGCTATGGTTTCAAGCATTTGGCGCGAGGGAATTACAACGTATATAAGAGAAAAATTTGCATCTGGATCGCAACTCGCCTTTGTAGCTCAGTTGGTAGAGCACTTGGCCCGGAAAACCAAGGGTCCCGGGTTCAAGTCTCCGTCTAGGCGAGAATTTTTCTCTTCAAATATAATTTATCCTTCAATGAGAAGTGTTAAATTAATAATAAAATCATCATATATATATATTTGGCTTTCTAGAAACCTATTAAGCATAAAATGAGTATATATCTTGTTAAACTTTTCTTCGGGATGCAGGAAGTTATATTCTTGCCTATCACTGATGGGGTCTCAAGTTCATGTCTTGGTCACTCCATGTGGGTTTCTTGGTGGACGAAATGGAGTCTGAATAGGTTTTTCTCAGGGTTTCTCCCTTTTTCCCCTGCCACAAATTTCATTCCACCATTTCTCCACAATCATCTCATACATTTTGTTCATCTGTCCCTGTGATAGTGATCTACCAGCATCTCATCTCACGACCCAGCCCTGAGTTGGATGCGAGTTGGGGAGGTTTTTATAAACAAGTATTTTTTTTTTTATTTACAGTGATTTTGAAGGGAGGTTTGGTGGTAACCAACGGCAACAGGATTGGGATAACAGTGAGCAACAAGTAGATGAAAGATTGAAAAATATTGATCCTAAGATGATAGAAATAATTAAGAATGAAATAATGGAAATTGGAACGTCAATAACCTGGGATGACATAGCAGGTTTAGAATTTGCAAAAGCTACTATTCAGGTAATTTTCTCTTTATTATGAAGTGTTTAAAATTATTTATGTACTTTCATTGTCTGACTAATGCTACTGTGGAAGAGAACAAGAAAAAGTCACTTTGTAATAATGTGTAAGAAATCTTTGTGAGACACAATTCCAATATTTTTTTATAGTTACAAATGAATACACTTCATCATCATCATCATCAACAACAAGGATTAAGCCCAGTGGCCTGTTCCAATCTCATTATATGTCGAATTAGTCCTTCCATCTCTTCAATGGTCTTCCCAACATTCTTCTCCCTTTTGGTTTATAATTATACATTCTTCTTGGTATGCGCTGTTCATTCATTCGTAATACGTGCTGAAGATAAGCATTTTGATAATATTTTATTCTTTCACAGAGATTAAATATATTAAGTTTAGAGAGATCTAATCAATTTAAATACCTTGGATATTATCTCTCTATCTGGGATGAAAAAGATATCCCTGAAAAAATTACTAGTTATAATAAAAGTTTAGGAATTATTAATCAAGTTATGAAACCATCCCTTGTACAAAAAAAAACACCAGATTACGTTTATATAACACTTTGGCTAGACCAGTGTTGACCTATGGCAGTGAAGCATGGACACTAAAAAGACAACATGAAAGCAGAATAACGGCTTGTGAAATGAGATTCATGCGCAGAACAGCGGGTTACACCAGATGAGATCGGAAAAGGAACACCGATATCTTAAAAGAATTGAAGACTACACCAATTTTGGAATATATTAAACAGTACCAACTAAATTGCAAACACCATCTTGAAAGAATGAGTTCAAATCGGATCCCCAAAGCTGTTTATAATTATATACCAAGAGGACGAAGATCACTGGGTCGTCCTATGAAACGCTGAAGGGAAAATTTTCTATAGGATCATAACAGGCCTTGGCCTAATACTTGGAAGGAAGAAGAAGAAGAAGTTCTGTTCTTATATTAAGTTATGTAGATAGGAAATAACACTTTGAGGTTTTTTAATATTGTTTATTGTTTCTTTCACTCACCTCACACTTCATAACTCTTCTCAGACCCGGGTTTCGTCACATCACTTGCGACATTCTCAATGCTGTGTCACGTTCACAACTGACTTCCAATGGCCTTCTATCCTGTAGACTGACCTCCGCGCCATCTAATGGCTGACCGACGAACTTCCGAATCAATCCCCTCTCCTTATAACCGGATATTTCAAAATTCATAGTTGTGTTTTTATTCTTGCATATGTAATTTTTTTCCCAAATTGTGAGTTCCTTCGGTTTTTCCAATTGTTTAAGTATTTTGTTTTGGTTTCTATTGTATGTTTTTCTGACCAGACATGTGCAGCTATTGCAGATTTTTCTGTTTCTCCATTTTTAACATTTCTGAAGTGTTCCTTTAATCTTGTATTTAGATTCCTTTTTGTTTTTCCTATGTATATCTTTTCACAATCTTTACAATTAATTTGATAAATTCCCAATTTTTTGCAGTCTTCAATCTTTTCATTAAAACATTTTCAGGAAGTAGTTGTGTGGCCTTTATTAAGACCTGACCTCTTCACTGGACTTCGTCGCCCACCCAGAGGAATATTACTGTTTGGACCACCTGGAACTGGTAAAACTTTAATCGGTAAATGCATAGCCTCACAGTCACATTCAACTTTCTTCAGTATTAGTGCTTCATCCCTCACTTCAAAGTGGATTGGAGATGGGGAAAAGATGGTACGAGCTCTTTTTGCAGTAGCAAGGTAATATAAAATATTTGTTTAGTTAAAAGCTATTTTTTAGTAGCTGGATTTTTTAATTTTTATAAGCCCTAATTTTTTTTAACATATTAAAATTTGAGACTTGATACGAATCCACTTTTACCATTTGTTTATGGCTTATCTCGAGTCTCGTGTCTCCAATGCTTACTTACTTACTCACTGGCACTATCAAACCCGTAGGTTCATAGCCACACGGACATAAGCTCTCCATATACCCCTATCATGAGCCTATGTTTTCCAATCATCCCCTGTATAATCTACTTCCCTCAAATCATCGATAATGTTGTTCTCCCATTCTTGGTCTACTAACTGGGCGTTTTCCCTCTGGCTTTCCTACAATAAGCTTCCATGCAAGTCTTTCATTCCCCATATGTGCAACATGTCCTGCCCAACACAGTCTACGATACTTAACTGTTCTTATTATATCTGGCTTCCTATAAAGACCATGTAGTTCATTGTTATATAGTCTTCTCCATTCAGCTGTCTGTTCATCTCTCTTTGGTCCAAAGATTTTCCTAAGAACTTTACTGTCAAAAACTCGCTTTCTCATTTCCTCCCTTAAAGTAAGAGTCCATGTTTCGCACCCATATAACTGGTAGAATAATAGTTTTATATATTTTCAGTTTAATGTTTTTTGAAAGGAGTTGGGAAGTCAAAAGTCTCTGCAATGCATAATAGCACGCATTTCCAGAATTGAGCCCATGTTTAATTTCTTTGTGCATCTCATTCCTATTTGTGATTATTGTTCCTAGATAATGCTTACCATTGGATATTTAAGTGTTGGTACAGATATGTATTTTATATTTCCTCTGTTATAAATTCTAAATATATTGAAGATGCATTGAAATTACTGAATCTTCAAGATGAATCTGTGAATTGAATTAGAAAAGAATAACCGAATCCCATTTCTAAACCTGTACATAATCAGGAATGAACAGCAACAAAAAATTGAATTCAGTTGAACTTTTATAGGAAAAAATCATTATGAGGTTTAATTTAAGATTTAAATTAAACTGAACTCAGTGCTTTGGAATAGAAATATAATATACAGAACGAAGAAAACTATATTTCAAGTCCTGTTACAAAGCATTTTATTATATACTTGCCTGCATAGTAAGTAGAAAACAAGCCAATAAGCTGTTAGCAGTAGAAATGGATTTTTGGTGGCTATCGACAAGAATTTCAAGAAGGGATAAGGTCAGAAACAGCACAATAAGGGAAATTATGCAAGTTGGAAAAAATATAAGAATTAAATGAATCTCGTGATTTCTTATTACCTCATACTTCTACGTTTTTTTTTAAACACAGCACTGCAGTATCAGCGACCATTGTTACCATCGTCAGCTGTTTTCACGACTGTCAATTTTTTTCTTTTGCTGGTAATTATCCAAACTGCCATCTGGTGTTCTTTTGAAGGAATTATTTTCTAACCTGCCGTCTGGTGTTCTTTTGAAGGAATTATTTTCTAACCTGCCGTCTGGTGTTCTTTTGAAGGAATTATTTTCTAAACTGCCATTTGTTGCATTTTTGAAGAACTTTGTAATCAAGCTCGGAGCTTGATTACAAAGTTCTTCAAAAATACAACAGATGGCAGTTTAGAAAATAATTCCTTCAAAAGAACACCAGATGGCAGTTTGGATAATTACCAGCAAAAGAAAACATTGACAGTCATGAAAACAGCTGACGATGCTGACAGTGGGTCGCTGATACTGCAGTGCTGTATTTAAAATACATAGAAGTATGAGGTAAGAAGAAATCACAATTCATTTAATTCTTATAAAATTTTGAACCCTGCCTGTTATCGAACCCGGGCCTGCTAATCAGGAAGCAGGCATGAAGGCAGACAAATATATAACTATTTTTTTCAGTTTTTATGATTATTTTTGCAATGTTCATGAAAATGAGCATTTATTATAAGTGTGATTTTATTTTTAGGTGCCATCAGCCTGCTGTTGTCTTCATCGATGAGATTGACTCACTGTTAACACAAAGAAGTGATACTGAACATGAAAGTTCTCGTAGAATTAAAACCGAATTTCTTGTGCAGCTGGTAAGAATTTAATATTTATTTAATGTCATTTGTTTTCTTAACAAAACTTTAGAGATTCCAACTTGATGTAACTGACTATAACTCTGGATATTGTGCATTTGTCTGAGTTATAAATCTTAATGTTGTATGGCTGTATTATACTTTGTTAAGGCAATATGCTATAATCTGGAAGATCAGGGATGTGTATACTGTTGGGGTCAGGAATTTTAAACTGAAAATTAATTAGTAATTTTTACATCTTACCTCAATTTTCATGTTTCTTTAAACATGGGAACTAGTTTTCAAGAGAAACATCTCTCTCATTTTCAATTGACAGTATGACTACCGGCTGTAGGCAATATTTCGTGAGTCGTGAATTCATCGATAATTTGGAAATCACTCGTGGCATTACTTATGATGATGTTTGAATAATGAATTTATCATAAGTAATGCCACGAGTGATTTCCAAATTATCGATAAATTCACGATTCACGAAGTGAGGAGTGAATTTATCTAGAGAATTTGGAAATCAAGAGTGGCATTTGTTAGGATTATTTAACGAATAAAATTAAGCTGTTTACTCACAAATCATTATTTAACTATAGTTATTTTTAAATATTTATATATTTAATGTAAACGGCGATGTTTGAAAACAAATAAGAAACGATTGGTGTGCTTCATTTGCTTCTTTTGTTCATCACTGCAACCAGATCATAATATTATTTATTGCCAAAAGATCGCAATGTTGTAAGAATGCACCCTAGTGAAGAAATTTATAACCAACATGATAGATATTAATTAATTTCTGATGTCCTATGATGTAAATATGTCAATTATATTTTTCTGCAACGTCATTTCCTGGAAAATAATTTGTTTAAGAAAGTGCAAACAGTGGTTTCTTTTTTTTTTTGTGATATAATCAATTGTTACAAATGTTTTTATATTATCTCTCGTATGCACTACATGTTGACATTCATGCACTATATATACAGTTTGGTAGCCGTATTTCTTAGAGAGTCAGTCACTGCAAAATAATGCTATGACCTATTTAGAATGTTAAAAATGAGGTGCATTCTTTATTATAATAAACTTTAGTTGGTAAATTTTAGGCGAAACCCGACTGTGATTGGTTGTAAATCGAAAATCATTGAAATGTGATTGGTCATTGACTCCCATTTGGGGCATGAGTTAAATAGTCATTATAAAGGTAGAGGTTATAATAAAGAAAAGACCAGTAATTAAAAGACCAGTATTAAATAGTCAAAATAAGACTATCTTTAGAGATGCAGTGTATTAATGTGTGTGTTATTGTAGGATGGTGTTGGAACTGGGGAGGAAGATAGAATATTAGTAATAGGAGCCACTAATAGACCTCAAGAATTAGACGAAGCAGCTCGTAGGAGACTGGTGAAAAAACTGTATATTCCTCTTCCTGAACTTCAGGTAAAGCTCACATGTGTTCTTAGCTATAATAGTTTTTAAATGTCCACCAAGTTGGCTCAGGTGGTAGCTTACCTGCTACCTGACTAGTGGACTCCATTTTGAAACCTGGGAGGTTTCAAAATTTTAATTGTTAATTAATTTAATTGCATAATTTTCCGAGGGCTAGGGAGTCTTTCCTTTCTTCCATTTCTTCTTTTCTTTATTTTCTTTTCTTTTCTTCTCCAGAAAAGCCTGACCAGAGGCTATAAGATGGCAGCCCCATCACTGGTCTTGCCTTCCTTTGGCCAGCAACCAATCGAAGGGACTATTATTATGCTTTCAAGTCTTATACGAGAATTTCCCGGAAGGACGCTGAAGGAAACATTTTCTATAGAATCGTAGCAGGCCTTGGCCTAATACTTGGAAGGAAGAAGAAGAAGAGTTTTCAATCTCAGGTTTAGGAGAGGTGATGGTTACAATTTTTAAACACTAGATAGTGCACCAGATTCCTGCATTAAATTTCAAACCTCTCCACAGTATGTATGTTGAGAAGGCAGGTGGTGCTTTTGATAGCGATTCATCTGTTGGATGGGGACGTTAAGCCTGGTGGCCCCCTTGGTGCTTTTTGATAGAAGGAGACTACATGTCGGCACCAGATTTCATCTTCTCACTTCTCTCTATCATCATGTCTCATACAACACAAACATCATACTTCTCAATGATGGATAAATTATATTTCAAGAGAAAAATATAATAAGAAAAAAACATCAAAAGAGGCCATACTGGCTATAATGTAATGTAAAGATCCCAAAAAAAAAAAGTTTTCTTAATAAAGAAGCCGCCATTTGCAAGATCAAAGCAACGGTTTCATAGCATTTGGCGCTCGGAAGTTAATATTGTATATAAGAGAAAAATTTGCATTTAGATTGCAGTTTCTCAGATAGCTCAATTGGTAGAACATTTGCATAGAAAGCAAAAGGTCCTGGGTTCAAACCCCAGTCTGAATATATATTTTTCCAATTAAAACATTTTGTCTGTTCATTCTTATCTCTTGTAGTTATTTTTGTCAAATATATGTTTCAGGGCTTCTTAGCCCCATCGTCAGCGATTACAGACTGAAACATATGTTCGACAAAAACAACTATAAGAGGTAAGAATGAACAGACAAAATGTTTTAATTATTAAACAAACAACCTCTTAATGTTACTTCCTATTGTATTTTTTTAAAAAAAAGTATATTTTTCTCTTCAAATACATTTTAGAAAATATCTTAGTTGTGAAATGTAGATCACTGTTTAATAAATAAACTCGTTAATAATTGAGTTTGTATTTTTTAATCATTCTTACCTCATATGGTAGTTTTGTCGGACATATGTTTCAAACAATATGAGGTGAGTGATAAAAAATTCTACCTTAATGAATATACCTCATAGTGAGAATTCCTAAAATAAGTAATATGTTTCAAAGTTGTTGCTCCATCGTCAGCAGTTACACAAACTGATTTCTTCTTTTCTTCAAGTTGTCAGCTCTGGATCTGTGTTCCACAGAACTTGGTAATGGTAATGTCTGACAAAACTACCATATGAGATAAGAATGTTTAAAAAATATAAACTCAATTATTAAGTTAAACCTCATAATGTTATTTCCTAATGATTTAAAAATAAACTCGTTATTTACAGGCCCGTCGTCAAATTATTTTGCATCTGATGTCCGCAGAGAATCATTGTTTGAGTGAAGAAGAAGTTGAAGAAATTTCACTTTTAACTGATGGATATTCAGGTGCAGATATGAAAAATTTATGCCAGGAATCTTCGTTAGGACCTATCCGTTCACTTGGTTTTGTTGATATTCAAAATATACATCCAGATGAAGTTCGTCCTGTAACAGTTGATGATTTTAAAAGTGCACTAAACAGAGTACGTGCCACTGTGTCACCAAGTGACTTGGATAGTTACGTAGCCTGGGATAAAATGTATGGTTCTGGTGGAGCTGCAGTCAACTAGGAGTCGCCAAAAAAAAAATTTGTGAGTCAAGTAAAATTTTATCACCTCATATTCTTCTTCTTAGACCGGTTTTGGAACTTTCTTTCTCAGTTCCATCATCAGTATTTTCACAACCGTTGTTTTGTCATCTTGAAGAGCTGCTTCCTGCTCCCTCTATTGGTAGACTGAAAAACCTCGAAATCAAATCATTTTTCCCAGGAATTTCAAAGTTCATTAATTTCTCCCTTCCATTTTTATGAATGTAGATTTTTTCAAACTATGAGTTCTTTGGATTTTTCTGTTTGTTTTAACACTTTGAGTCCGGCATTTAAATGACACTTAAGCCTGAGAAAATTAAATCCCTTGGCATGCCTGTGCTGGCAGATTTACAGGGGTGTTGTTCTGGTTCAGAAAAGGCAGATTTACAAATCTGCCGGCACAGGCATGCCGAGGGATTTCATTTTCTCTGGCTTCAGTGTCATTTAAATGTGGTGGTACTAGTACCACCGCAGGACTCAAAATGTTAATAATTTAGCCTTTCTTTCGATAAGATGTTTATCTGACCATACATGAGCTGTTACTGCAGATTTTTCTACTTCCACATTCTTGTCATTCCTGAGAGGAATGGAAGGGAGAAATTAATGAAATTTGAAATTCCCAGGAAAAATGATTTGATTTCGAGGTTCTTCAGTCTACCAACAGATGGAGCAGCAGGTAGCTCTTCAAGACCAGAAAACAATGGTTGTGAAAATATTGAGGATGAAACTGAAGAAGAAATTTTGTTGAGTTGTTTCTTCACTCACCTCATACTTCTTAACTCCCTCCAGTTGTGAACGTGAACAGCATTGAGAATGTCACAAATACAGTGACGAAATTTAGATCTGCGAGGGAGTTAAGAAGTATGAGGTGAGTCAAGAAACAACTCAACAAAATTAAAATAAACGTCATAGTGTTATTTCCTACCTACATAACTTACTGAAGAAGAAAGTTCCAAAACCAGTCTAAAAAGAGGCGAGATGATGAAATTTTACATAAATAAATAATACCTCATAATTGTTTTTATTATTAATTTAATCTTCTCACTGAAGAATAAATTATATTTGAAGAGAAAAATTATACCTCATAGCGTTAATTCCTAAAAAAGTAATAATTTGTGATATTTATTTCCAAAAAAATAGTGTTCATATTATTTTACTATTAATAAAAACTTTGTGAATTTGAAAGTAAGTGTTTCGACGTTCCTCCCATGTTTGGTCAGTTGTTTATGATTTAATTTTTTAAATTCTGATATCTCTGGTAAACAATTAAACAAGACAAACCAAACAATTCAAATTATGATTTTAAATGAAATTATGATGATCGTGAAGAAGATTTCCGGACTGTAGGCCATGGTCTTGAGGCTTGAAGTTCCTTGGTGTTTTGCCAGAAAATCTTCAGACTCGGGATCCACGGCTTTTAAAGTCCCTCCCGGAGGACTTGATCCTTGGATTTTTCCATCCTAAAAATCCATCGACCCCGGCCGGTTTTGAACCCGCGACCCTTGAGACCAGAGGCAAGGAGCATAACCACTTGTCCACCGCGGCCGATGATGATGATGATGATAATAATAATAATAATACTTTTATTTCATAATTTATCTACAATACAAAAGTTTTTCCGTCACTCTCAAGAAATTCGCCTTCTCCAGTTATAGTGATCCTGAACTGCGTCCGGCATCCTCAAGGGTTGTCATCTCACCTCATATCTTGTCTTCTAATTAAACCGGTTTCAAAACCTAAATGGTTTGAACATCAGTAATTTCACAACCCTTCTTCTGTTGTCCAGGAGAACTACTTCTTTCACCATCCGTTGGTGGACCTATGAATCTCCGAATCAAATTAAATTCCCGGCAATTTGAAAATTCATTAGTGTTTCTTTCTTGTTTTTTGTTTAAATGTGTATTTTTTCCCAAACCGTGAGTTCTTTTGGTTTTTCTGTTTGTTTACTTACACTAGCCTTTCTTTTAATTAAATGTTTTTCAGACCTGGCGTGAACGGCTACTGCTGACTTTTTAACTTCACCATTTTTTATGTTCCTAAGATGTTCTTTCACTCTAGTTTTCAAATTTCTTAGTTTTTCCTGTATAAATTGTCACAATCTCTGCATTTAATCTGGTAAATTCCAAATTTGTTTTCTTCAATTTGTCACTTCTGTTGGTTTTCATTATCCTATTGAGGCTATATTCATTCATTGTCAATCGTATGTTAAACGTTTTAAATTTATTTTTTTAAACATGTGGTGCTTCGATGGATGGTAACTGAATTTCTTGAATTTTATGTTTTCATCTATTTCTTTTATAAAGTGCTTTCATTAATTAATTTTTGTCTTTTAAACTTATTTATTTTCTTGTGTATCATGCTTTCTTCAAACACATTTTCTATTGACGATTTTATTATTAATTTATCCTTCAATGAGAAGTGTTAAATTAATAATAAAATCGTCAATAGAAGCCCTACTGGCTTTATAAAGTAGTGTTAAATTTCCAATAAATGTCTTCTTAACTAAGAAGCCGCCATTTGCAAAGATAGAAGCTATGATTTCAAGCATTTGGCGCGAGGGAATTACAACGTACATAAGAGAAAAATTTGCGTCTAGATCGCGACTCGCCTCGGTAGCTCAGTTGGTAGAGCACTTGGCCCGGAAAGCCAAGGGTCTCGGGTTCGAGTCCCGGTCTGGGCGAAAATTTTTCTCTTCAAATATAAATACATTTTCTATTGTTACATTAATTATGTATAATTTTTCTTTTTCATAATTTTCTCTGCTCATAGGTATATTTGAGAATAAAGTTCTTAGGAAAATTTTTGGACCAAAGAGAGATGAACAGACAAATGAATGGAAAAGACTACATGACAGTGAACTACATGGTCTTTATAGGAAGCCAGATATAATAAGAACAGTTAAGTCTCATAGATTGCGATGGGCAGGACATGTGGCATGAATGGGGAATGAAAGACGTGCATGGGAGCTTTTTGTAGGAAAACCAGAAGGAAAGCGCCCAGTTGGTAGACCAAGAATGAGGTGGGAGAATAAAATCCATGATTTGAGGAAAGTATATCATACAGGGGATGATTGGAAAACATTATCTCAGTACAGGGATGTATAGTGAGCTTATGTCCATGCGGCCATGAACCTATGGGTTCGATAGTGCCAGTGAGTTCGAGTTATTATAGGAAATATCATTGTGAGGTCTAATTTAAAATAAAATTCTTTACACCTCATGACATATTCTGTCTTCTAAATAAATAAAAGACAGGATATGAGGTGACACACAAAGAATTTTATTTTAAATTAAAAAAAACACATTACATCATTTAGCCAATATTGTATATTATCACAGTCAGTTTGTTTTTCATGTTCTAGAATGGTTACAGAATATGCGGGTCAACATTTTTTAGCTCCTTGTTTCCCATAATTCACAAAGAGGAGTAATACTTAATTTTTTAATAAAGTGATGAAAAAATGAATCAATAGAGATTATTTAGATTTTTATCAAATTATACAAAAATATGCAATAAGTAACAACTTAAGGTTATGCATGGCTTGTTCTCACTGCAATCCAAGAAGACATAAGAAATTGACTTTTTCCAATTTAAGGGTTAACAAAAAGATATATTTGTTAAGTCAGTAAAATCGGACCCATAATACTAAATAAACACTCACACTATACTCTTTTCTATACACTATACAAGAATACATTTGCCAAAGTGGTTCAAAAATTCAAAATTGACCACATTAATCCCATTTATCCATCCAGCGCTGAACATGAAGTCAAGAAGAGTGCAGTGTGTGGCATTAGAACACACACATATATTTACCAAGTATTTACAGCAATTTTTAATTATCATAAGTAATGTCACGAGTGATTTCCAAATTTGGAAATCAAGAGTGGCATTTGTTAGGACTATTTAACGAATAAAATTAAGCTGTTTACTCACAAATCATTATTTAAATATAGTTATTTTAAAATATTTATATATTTTATATAAACAGCGATGTTTGAGAACAAATGAGAAACGATTGGTAGGCTTCATTTGCTTCTTTTGTTCATCACTGCAACCAGATCATATTATTTATTGCCAAAGGAACGCAATATTGTAGGAATGCTCTCTAGTGGAGAAAAAATGAAACACATCAAACTATTCAAAGTTAAAATTGGGAAACACATTATGAGGTTCTTAATTAATAAATTAATGAGTCATTAAATTAAATATTAATGAGTCATTTTAACATCTTACCTCATATTTCATGTTTTTCAAACACGGTAACTATAGTTTTCAAATGATCTTGTCATTCATTTGAAAACTATAGTTACCGTTATATTATTTTTGGTCTGGACATCTTACCTCAATATTAATGTTGATTTGTTCTTGGACATGTTTCAAAACAATTCTCTGTTTTATCTTCAGCTTTCCCAGTCTGGGAAAGCTGAAGATAAAACAGAGAATTGTTTTGAAACATGTCCAAGAACAAATCAACATTAATATTGAGGTAAGATGTCCAGACCAAAAATAATATAATTAAAATAACCTCAAAATATAACTTCCTAAAATTAAATATAGTTACCGTGTTTGAAAAACATGAAATATGAGGTAAGATGTTAAAATGACTCATTAATTTATTACATCAAACTATATTAATTCATTTCTGATGTCCTATGATGTAAATATGACAATTATATTTTTCTGGATTATTACCTGGGAAAAAATACATTTAAGAAAGTGCAAACAGTGGTTTCTTTTTTTTTTTTTTTTGCTGGTATAATCAATTGCTACAAATGTTTTTATATTAACTCCAACGTGCACTATGTGTTGACATTCATGCACTATATATACAATCTGGTAGTGGTATTTCTTAGAGTCGGTCACTGCAAAATAATGCTATGACCTATTCAGAATGTTAAAAAAGGAGGTGCTTTCTTTATTATGATAAACTTTAGATGGTAAATTCTAGGTGAAACATGACTGTGATTGGTTGTAAATCAAAAATCATTGAAATGTGATTGGTCATTGATTCCCATTTGGGGCATGAGTTAAAAAGTCAATGAAATTTTTATTATATTTAAATTAATATCGGGAAGTAAACATTATGAGGTTATATTATTAATAATGAATGGAGAACATATTTTAATTGACTCACCTCATACATTTTCAAACTTCTTTGATACCGACGGTTTCAGACAAAATCATGTCCTTCATCAGTCATGGCGTCCATTGATGAAATTCCGTGATTGTTGATTTCTTTAGTGACATCACCTCTTGTGCTGCCATCTTTCGTTGGGATTATAAATTTTGTAATTAAATTTTTATCCACCGGAATATCGAAATTCATAGATCGATATTTATTCTTCTGAATGAATATCAATTCCCAAATTGTCAATTCCAACGGTTTATCCAAATGTTTTAAAAGTTTCGCTTCTTTTTCAATTTTATGATGTTCTAGTAAACTATGTGCAGCAATTGCTGATTTTTCAATTTCACAATTTTTAATATTTCTAAAATGTTCTTTAGTGCGTGTTTCTAAATTCCTTTTTGTTTTTCCTATGTATACTTTGCTACAATCATTACAATTAATTTGATAAATTCCAGATTTCTTACTGTCTGGGATGTTGATTTTTTTGTTGGTATTTAAAAGTTTTTCCAGACTAAATTTATTAATTGGTGCCAAAGTAATGTTGTATTTGTCAAATATTTTTTGAAATTTCCCATGTACTATTGGATGGTAAGTAATTTTCTTGAAATTCTTCTTTTCATTACTAACCATTTGTAGGGTAGAGCATTCTTTAAGTTGTTTTATCTTTCTGAATTTCTTTAATTTGTTAAATATTATATCCTTTTTAAAACCATTTAATCTGGCTATATTTAGGATGTTTTCATATTCTTTCTTAAAATTTTCTCCTTTTAATGGGACCTTTATTAATCTATATAAGAGACTATTAAATATTGCATGTTTATGTGCCAGTGGATTGAAACCCGTTGATTTAATATAATTATCAGTATGTGTACCCTTCCTATATATATCAAATTCAATTTTTTGAGTCATTTCATTCCTAATTATGTATAAATCCAAAAACGGAATTTTGTTTTCAATTTCTGATTCTATGGTAAATTAATTGATACATCTTGTAGATTAAGTAATTTCAACGCATCATCAACATGTTTAAAATTTATTATCGAAAATATATCATCAACATATCTGTACCAACTCTTGAAAATCCATGGGTAAGCCTTGGTGATATGGCACTCGAAGTAAACTCATATATAAATTAGCCAAGAAAGGCGAAAGAGGATTTCCCATAGATAAACCCGAAACTTGTTTGTAAAATTTACCGTTAAAAGTAAAATAGGAATTTTCAATACAACATTTAGTAAGCTTAATGTATTCTTCTATTTCTTCTTTATTTAAATCCAAAGAACTCAACCATTTTTCCAAAAAATAAAACATTTTTCCTATTGGAACATTTGGAAACAAAGAAACAACATCGAAAGACACAAATCTATCATTATGAACCACTCTAATGTTATTCAATTCATCAATGAGTTGTAAAGAATTTTCAATACTTTTATTTTCAAATTCTGGAAAACTTTTAAATTTCTGTACTAACCATTTTGATAAATAATAAGACGGGGACCCTATATTATTAATTATAGGTCTCATTTTATTCCCAATTTTATGAATTTTGGGGAGACCATACATTCGAGGATTAGAAGAATTTGGGACTTTCAATTTACATTTTTCTGTATCAGGAATTGTATGCTCAATTTCTTTTAAAGTTTTGTCAAAAGTTTTTATAGTTTTTGGTAGGGGATCCTTTTTTAGTTCCAAATATTCTTTTGATTCTAAAAGATTTTCCATCCTCTTGATATATTCAGATTTTTCTAAAATTACTATTTTATTCCCCTTATCAGCTTTAGAATAGTTAATAGACAGAAGAAGAAATTCATGAATTTGACTAAAAAATGCAAAATAGATACAAAGAACAGAATTAATTTTGAAGAAGAAGAAGTAAGAAATGATATATCTGAAAGTTTCCAAAGTAAAATTACACTCAAGGAAGATAATGTAATTAATCTTTCTAAAGTAGCTTTGAAAAAAGAACAACTTAGTTTGCTCAATCAAGGTTTAAAAACTTGTATCAATTATTCAGATAATGTTGAAGATTTTGTTGCAGATATTGAAATTGCAATGGTTAGTTTAGAAAATGAAGAAAAAACAATCATTCGGAAAAGAAGTGAAAAAATTTTAGAAGAAATAAAAAACACTCCCAAAAATGTGTTGGCAAATAAAAATATGACCATTTTAAAAAGATAAACAACAAAAATTTAATATTTTCTAAAGCTGATAAGGGGAATAAAATAGTAATTTTAGAAAAATCTGAATATATCAAGAGGATGGAAAATCTTTTAGAATCAAAAGAATATTTGGAACTAAAAAAGGATCCCCTACCAAAAACTATAAAAACTTTTGACAAAACTTTAAAAGAAATTGAGCATACAATTCTGATACAGAAAATGTAAATTGAAAGTCCCAAATTCTTCTAATCCTCGAATGTATGGTCTCCCCAAAATTCATAAAATTGGGAATAAAATGAGACCTATAATTAATAATATAGGGTCCCCGTCTTATTATTTATCAAAATGGTTAGTACAGAAATTTAAAAGTTTTCCAGAATTTGAAAATAAAAGTATTGAAAATTCTTTACAACTCATTGATGAATTGAATAACATTAGAGTGGTTCATAATGATAGATTTGTGTCTTTCGATGTTGTTTCTTTGTTTCCAAATGTTCCAATAGGAAAAATGTTTTATTTTTTGGAAAAATGGTTGAGTTCTTTGGATTTAAATAAAGAAGAAATAGAAGAATACATTAAGCTTACTAAATGTTGTATTGAAAATTCCTATTTTACTTTTAACGGTAAATTTTACAAACAAGTTTCGGGTTTATCTATGGGAAATCCTCTTTCGCCTTTCTTGGCTAATTTATATATGAGTTACTTCGAGTGCCATATCACCAAGGCTTACCCATGGATTTTCAAGAGTTGGTACAGATATGTTGATGATATATTTTCGATAATAAATTTTAAACATGTTGATGATGCGTTGAAATTACTTAATCTACAAGATGTATCAATTAAATTTACCATAGAATCAGAAATTGAAAACAAAATTCCGTTTTTGGATTTATACATAATTAGGAATGAAATGACTCAAAAAATTGAATTTGATATATATAGGAAGGGTACACATACTGATAATTATATTAAATCAACGGGTTTCAATCCACTGGCACATAAACATGCAATATTTAATAGTCTCTTATATAGATTAATAAAGGTCCCATTAAAAGGAGAAAATTTTAAGAAAGAATATGAAAACATCCTAAATATAGCCAGATTAAATGGTTTTAAAAAAGGATATAATATTTAACAAATTAAAGAAATTCAGAAAGATAAAACAACTTAAAGAATGCTCTACCCTACAAATGGTTAGTAATGAAAAGAAGAATTTCAAGAAAATTACTTACCATCCAATAGTACATGGGAAATTTCAAAAAATATTTGACAAATACAACATTACTTTGGCACCAATAAATAAATTTAGTCTGGAAAAACTTTTAAATACCAACAAAAAAATCAACATCCCAGACAGTAAGAAATCTGGAATTTATCAAATTAATTGTAATGATTGTAGCAAAGTATACATAGGAAAAACAAAAAGGAATTTAGAAACACGCACTAAAGAACATTTTAGAAATATTAAAAATTGTGAAATTGAAAAATCAGCAATTGCTGCACATAGTTTACTAGAACATCATAAAATTGAAAAAGAAGCGAAACTTTTAAAACATTTGGATAAACCGTTGGAATTGACAATTTGGGAATTGATATTCATTCAGAAGAATAAATATCGATCTATGAATTTCGATATTCCGGTGGATAAAAATTTAATTACAAAATTTATAATCCCAACGAAAGATGGCAGCACAAGAGGTGATGTCACTAAAGAAATCAACAATCACGGAATTTCATCAATGGACGCCATGACTGATGAAGGACATGATTTTGTCTGAAACCGTCGGTATCAAAGAAGTTTGAAAATGTATGAGGTGAGTCAATTAAAATATGTTCTCCATTCATTATTAAGAAATTTTTATTATCTCATTCACTTACATGTTTAATTAAAGACTTCCCTTGAGTAAAGCTGTCAGAAACAATTTTCAGTTTTTTAGAACACTATCTTTTAGCCAAACTCAATCAACTATCAAATGATCCCACGTAATAAATAAGGTGAATTGGAGTCATCTTACCTCTAAATTGTTGTGTTCTATTTGATCATGTTTTGATATGCTATGCACATCATCATCAACTTTTCAAGACTGTTGATTTTTTAAAAAGTAGGATTATGAATTTTGAAATTCCTGGGGAAAAAGATTTGATTTGCAAGTTCTACGGTCAGCCAAAAGATGAAGTGGGAGTTGATATCCAGGGCCAACAACATAAAATTTAACAATTTGGAAAAGGTGATGATGGTATGCATGGCATATAGAAACATGTACAAATAAAACACAACAATTTATGAGGTAAGATGACTCCAGATTCACCTTATTTATTAAGAAGAACCTCATAATGTTACTTCCTGTTGTAATTTATCAATGATCCCAGGTGACTTATGATTAAGTTGTGGAAGATAACAGAAGTGTGCATGACTTTGGAAAGAGGATGATAATTTTACTTCCGTTATGTAAGATTCATCCCATTTTTGAGAAGAGGTTTTAAGATAAAAAAGTACATCTTTTACGCCGGAAAATACAGTATTTGACGTGGTTCTGTTCATTCTTCTTATGTGAGATTTCCAGTTGTTTCTATATTTTTGTACATATTCCATATTTATATTTTTAAATCATCAGGCAAGAGATCTTTGGACAGACCCTTCAAACTTTGGATTGAGACCGTAACAAACCACTAGGTCTATCACGTGAAAGGAAGAAGAAGAAGAAATACAGTATTTAATTTTTTTATGTTATAATTCATTTAACATTTTCCAGTATCGGACAGAATTTTATGTAGAAAGATAAATTAATGCTCAAACTATTTTAGGAAAAAAATTAATGCCCAAACAATTGGAGCTTGAATCGTGTAATGGTTATCATGCTGGTTTGTATAGCCAGAGATCCGGGGTTCAAGTCCCAGTTTGTGCATTAATTTTCTTTCTAAAATAAAATGATATTTAATACGTACCAGATGTATTCAGCATTCCAGTCTGTCCACAATCAATCATCCACTGTCTTAATACTTGAAGATTTGTAAACATTTTTTAAACATTATTTTCATGAGAACAACCTCAATAGATACTTTCCTTCAGAATTTGCTAAAATATGGTGAAGTGTAAAGAACCAATTAAATTTCTTTGAATCAATTCAACAGCTAAAATGAAGAATAGTGAGAGTATTAATATTGTAACATTTGAATACAGTGACGAGGATTTGCTAAAGAAAGGGTAGAAAAAATCATGAGGTAATTTGACCTCATACACAGGGGGTTCTGCAAACTCTGTGACTGCAGGTTTAGTTACATCAATAAATGAGACTGAACTAACAACTTTAACAAACTGTTTCCGATCGTCTTCACGACAACGTAGAGAAAAGCATGAATACATCACATTGTGAGGCTGACCAAACCTGAAAACAACTCCTAATATCTTCGCCTGAGGAACGGCTAGAGATCCGACGTGAGCATACATTACATCAACGTGCAGGCTAGTGACAACAGACTTGCAACTCAGTGACCAATCACTGTTCTGCAATGAAGAGGCCACTACATACAACGGCATTCTTTCTAATATTACTTGTACCCAATCACTTGTGTCTTCAACTTGCGAGTCACCAAATGTTGCTACGTACAGATTAAAATTATTAACTGAAGTAACATTTTCTATTGAACTTCCGGCCAGCAGATACAACAATGTCTTGTGCATCGAAGTGCAAGAAGATGAGGACGAGAAGTTTGTGGGCGTGACTGGAACAACACACGATGATAATCTATCTTCTCCGAACGTAACGGCTTGTCTAGACAAATCACACTCACCTTTATAATCTGCTGTTGCTAAGGACAGCCAATCACGAGGATCGTTACTTACTTCAATAGCTTCTTTGTCAATTTCATCTTCAATGTTTACAATCTGTGTAACTTTCCTTCCAGCCATAACAGGTTTACCAACCACATAGCCAGGGTTACCACTTCTATGGAACAAGTTATTTCCATCTTTTGTCCAGTGAAATGAAACAGTGAACTTTTGTGAAAGCTCTGTTTGTACAGTTGTGGTTGTAAGTTTAATATACAAGTGGAGCTTTGTAAGTCCATCAGTTCCGTTGTGAAATATCTTGTATGTCACTTGTTTCACAACACTGTGGCATGCTCTTGTGTCCGAATTGTAAACTGGGTATTCAATGTCCGACACTTCTGAACATGCTTCTTCGTTCTGCTGCACTGCACACAAAAACAATGTCGCTGGCACACACACATCCAATGGACACACCTAAAAAAATAAAACACAATTATTTAACTAACTAACATGGACTCTTGTCATCCAAACTTCTCTCAAAAAATGTTAAACTGTAAATGTATATTATATGGATGTGGAAGATGAACTCACCCATTAGCAATAGGGAGGAGAAAAGATTACGAGTATTTGAGAATAAAGTTCTTAGGAACATTTTTGGACCAAAGAGAGATGAACAGACAGGTGAATGGAGAAGACTACTTAACAGTGAACTACATGTTCTTTATAGGATATCAGATGTAATAACTGGTTGGTTGGTATCTAATGTCGAGCACTTGATAATGAAATCATTCGCTCTCTTGCACTCCAATATTTAGCAGAAAGGCTGGTCTCTTCTACAAAAGCTGGACAACGGAGGAGATGGTTTCTTTCCATATCTTCATTTAAATTGCAAAAAGGGCATTTAGGTGAATCTGTTAAGCCAATTCTGTGTAGGTGTTTATTCAAGCAGTCATGTCCCATTAGCAGTCTGAATGTTGCTACTGCAGATTTTCTTTGTAATGTAGTAATGTCATAAGCTTGTAGATTTTTCCATTCTTTTCCAGATGTTTTGGTGGTGTATTCTTCTCTAAGTTTATTGATGTATTTATTTGAGATAATTCTTTTGATAGAGTGAAAGGAAACTGGAGTAGAAGTTGGGTTTGAAACAATTTTGCTACCCTTCTTGGCCAGAAAATCGGCTATTTCATTGCCTGTCACTCCACAATGGGCCAGAATCCATTGAAGTAGAACTTTTTTATGTAGCCGGGATAACTGTTTTATCATTTTGTGACATTCGATAATTTTGATGCTTTTGGGTGTTGTGTCTTGTGTTATTAGCGAGAATGGCTGCTTTGGAGTCACATAGAATTACAACTTGTGTAAATTTTTGGATGTGGTATAAAAGATTTTGTAAACTTAAGAAAATTGCTAGGATTTTGCCATCAAAGTTTGTTGAATTTGTGTTTAGTTTACGATAAAAGGAAAAAAGTGGACTTACTGCACCAGCACCAGTGCCTCCGTCATTTGGTAGGCTGGAGCCATCTGTAAAAATATTTATCCATTCAGGAGCTGGGTATCTTAGATTTATTATTTCCAGTGACATTTGTTTTAAAATATATGGAGGAATTTCAGATTTCTTGATGTCTTCTGTTAAATGAAGGTTATATTCAATTTCCAAAAATTCTAGAGGGTTGTTTCTCATCTGCATATTTTCTTTTGAATGTGGAAGTTGCGATTTGTGTTTGATTTCTTGTACTATGCTTAAGAATCTTTGCTGAGATTTTAAACATACTTGTGGTTTTCTTTGGGTACAGTTATTATGGGGTAGCCTTAAAAATGTTTCATACTGTGTGATTGCTGTTTTCTCAATTTCAAATGCTATGTTTGGGTTATCCAGAGTCCAGATGTTAGGCACTTAAAAAATTCAAAATAAGCAAGCAAAAAGGCACTAAAAATCATTAATATAGGCACTAAAAATTCAAAATAGGCTCTTTACAAAAATGGAGTGCAACATAAATTTTTGCAGCCTTACGTTAAAATAAAATAGCCGGTACTTGTTATTTCGCCTAATGGGAGTGCATTGAGGCAGAACCTGCTAGGTTATTATCTTATTGTCACTCTTATCCTATTCTGAGAGAGAATTTATAAAAATAATACTTGAAAATTTCTGTGCAATGATGTGTGTCATGAAGTCTGTCTATTTGAATTGATTTCCTGAAAATACTAAGTTAATTTTGAGAAAAAAATGGCAAATAGGCATTTATAGGCATTGTAAGCTGAAATAGGCATTTATAGGCAAAATGAACTTAATGGAAAACAACTCTAAGGTCGTAGGTATGAACTTACATGAAGTCACTTTTACAATATCTATAATAAATAACTATAGGCATTTTCCCTAACATCCGGTCTCTAGCAATAACAGTTAAGTCTCGTAAATTGTGATGGGTACGACATGTGGTACAAATGGGGAATAAAAGAGAGGAAATTCCTTGTAGGAAAACCAGAGGGAAAGTGCTCAGTAGGTAGGCCAAGAATGAGGTGGGAGAATAACATTAACCATGATTTGAGGGAAGGAGATTATAAGGGGATGATTGGAAAGAATTAGCTCAGAATACAGATGAATGGAGACTTATGTCCTTGTAGCTATGAACCTAAGGATTAGTTAGTGAATTACATATTCTTACACACTTAAAGGTAAAACCATTATTTGACCAATGAAAATGCAGTCATACTCTGGTTTGTTTACATTACAACTGGAACATATAGCCCAGTCCTGGTAACTGTAGCCGTCTTGGTGAATCTTAAGGCATGTTACCGAGTGGGGGAGGGAAGTAGTAGTCATACAAAAAACAATTTTTTATTATACATATGTAATAATAATAATAATACTAAAATTAAATGAATCGTGAATTCTTCTTACCTCATACTTCTATGCTTTTTTTTAAACACAGCACTGCAGTATCAGCGACCATCGTCACCGTCCTCAGCTGTTTTCACGACTGTCAATTTTTTCTTTTACTGGTAATTATCCAAACTGCCATCTGGTGTTCTTTTGAAAGAATTATTTTCTAAACTGCCATCTGGTGTTCTTTTAAAGGAATCTTTTCTAAAGTGCCATCTGTTGTATTTTTGAAGATGGCGGTTTAGAAAATGATTCCTTCAAAAGAACACCAGATGGCAGTTTGAATAATTACCGGCAAAAGAAAAAATTGACAGTCGTGAAAATAGCTGATGATGGTGACAATGGTCGCTGATACTGCAGTGCTGTGTTTAAAAAAAACATAGAAGTATGAGGTAAGAAGAAATCACGATTCATTTAATTCTTATAAATAAAACCTCATAATGTTAAAAATTCCCACATTTATTATATAAAATTAAAATTAATTGTTATAAAAACAAAACTACTCTATAATGAACACTCCTAACTTATGCGAAAACAAAAGAACTATTAGATAAAAAAATTCAATGTGCAGTAACTATTATGTTTTCAAAACTGAGTGTAGTTACTGGCAGTACCTGCAACTCACCCTCCCCTCTTACCGCACCATACAAAATAGACCCCTGAAATGTGGCTACAGAAGCCAGAGCTGAACTATAGCTTGGAAAAGGTATATTGTTAGCTTTAAATAAATGTAGTAAATTAACTTTCTTCAAGAGCCTGTACACACCTGATAAGAAGCATTGAACAGGTGTGGAGACGAAAGTAAGCTGAAGCCAGTGTAGTAGGTGGCAGCACTGAGACTAGGATCAGTTTCACAAGTACTGCTGTCTGGAACAGTGCGGCTACATTCCCCGGTCCAGTCATGTAGATATCGCATCATCTTCGTTGTGTGACACAGGGCACTTGTCACACTCACTGGAACACCTGTCACATGACACTTTACTATCAAACATGGAGTTTCATTGTCAATATATTAATTTAAATTTTAACAAATAAGTTTGTTCTGTATTAATTCTGAAAATGATACACAAAAAAATAATAATAAGTAAAAGAAAACAAAAATTGAGAAATGAAAGCACACTTCAGGCAGAAAAACCAAAAGAAAAGAAAATAAATTCACATATGAATACAATAAATTTTTAAAAATTTAATATCAGTTTAGCACCAAATTTAGCCTAAATAAACTAACAAAAATGAAAGGATTCACAATAGTAAAAAATCAGGAATATACCAAATAAAATGTGCAGATTGTGATAAAGTATACATAGGGAAAACAAAGAGAAATTTAAACATTAGAACTAAAGAACACATAAGAAATGTAAAAAAAGGAGAGAAAAATCTGCAGTAGCAGCTCACGTTTGGACAGAAAAACACAAAATTGATCTGAATACAAAATTATTAAAACAGTTAGAAAATACCAATGAACTCACGATATGGGGAAAAAATCTATATACAGAAGAACAATGAAAAAATTATGAACTTCGAAATTCCTGAAGAAAGGAGTCTCATTACAAAGTTCTTTGGAACACAGATCCAGGGCCGACAACTTGAAGAAAAGAAAAAAAATCAGTTTGTGAAAAGCTGATGATGGGGCAACAGCCTTGAAACATATGTCCAACTAAACATCATGTGAGGTAAGAATGTTAAAAAATACAAACTCATTTATTAAATATCTAATAATTTGTAATCTTGAATAGCTCAGTGGCAGAGCATTAACTTATAAAGATAAAGGTCCTGGGTACAAACCCTAGTGTAGACATATATTTTTCACTTTGTATATAAATGTTCAATTTATGATAAAAACATTGAAAGAAACTCTACTGCTTTATAAAGTAATATTAGAAATTACCAATAAAAGTCTTCTTAAATAAGAAGCCACCATTCCTGCGTTGAGCAACAGTACACACAAACCTTTGGCACTCGTGATAATTGAAATGTATAAGAGAAAAATTTGCATTTAGATTGGAGGCCTTGGATGGCTCAGTGCCAGAGCTTTAGCGCATAAACCTAAAGGTCCTAGGTTCAAACAAGAGTCTAGGCATGTATTTTTCTTAAGTTATGTAGGTAGGAAATAACACTATGAGGTTTATTTTAATTATTAATGAAAGGATAAACATAGGAAAAACAAAAAAGAATCTAAATACAAGATTAAAGGAACACCTCGGAAATGTTAAAAATGGAGAAATAGAAAAATCTGCAATAGCTGCACGTGCCTGATCAGAAAAACATAGAACAGAAACCAAAACAAAATTACTTAAACAATTGGAAAAAACGAAGGAACTCACAATTTGGGAAAAAATTTACATATGCAAGAATAAAAACACAACTATGAATTTTGAAATACCTGATGATAAGGAGAGGGGATTGATTTGGAAGTTTGTCGGTCAGCCATCAGATGGCGCGGAGATCAGTCTGCAGGAGAAGAGACTATTGGATGTCAGTTGTGAATGTGAACAGCATTGAGAATGTCACAAATACAGTGACGAAATCTAGATAAGCAAGGGAGTTAAGAAGTATGAGGTGAGTCAAGAAACAACTAAACAAAATTAATTTAATATTTAATTTTAGGAAGTTATATTTTGAGGTTATTTTAATTATATTATTTTTGGTCTGGACATCTTACCTCAATATTAATGTTGATTTGTTCTTGGACATGTTTCAAAACAATTCTGTTTTATCGTCAGCTTTCCCAGACAATTAATTTTTTTTTCTTCAAATATAGTTTGTAACCTATGTTCCATGTCAGGATATTGTGCTACAGTTGCCAAAGATCCTAAAGGTTTATAAAGGAAGAGTTATACGTACTGAAAGGAACAAGAGTTTTATTTGCGATGCTCCACATGATGTCTCCTGATTTGTACTGTTTTGAAGGATCAAATGTTGGATGATTCATATTTTGTGATGGCCATGAGAAACTCTTGTATCTTCTGTGAAGTTTGTTAAATTCATGCAAAGTGTTCACTATCTGAAACAACACCAAAACAAGTTAACCTCCTCACATAAATCCAAGTCAAGCATTAGACAATTTTTTTTTTAATTTCATTTTGGATTAGCAACCAAACAAATTGCTTGCTTGAATATCTGTGTTTGAGATGTCGACTCCTAAACAGCTCCTTGCCCGATCAATACGGCAGACTATTATATTGTAACAGTAAACAGAACCGCAACATCCTTGTCCAATGAAACTATAAGATAAATCATATGTCACCATTTCTAAACTGGCTCCATATACGTACAGTAAATACTCACTAATATTGTATTTAAAAGTAAATATATCCAAAGGCCAACATACACACACTACTGAGTAACACTAAGAAATTGGGACTGGAAGTAAATATCAATAAAACTAAATATATGGTCACACATAGAAATACATTATATAATGGAAATGGACAGCTAATGACAAATGAGGGAAATTTTGAGGAAGTGGCTGAATTCAAATACCTAGGAACAATAATCACAAACAGGAATGAGATGCACAAGGAAATTAAACATAGGCTCAATTCTGGAAATGCTGCTATTATGCATTACAGAGACTCTTGACTTCCCAACTCCTTTCAAAAAACGTTAAACTGAAAATATATAAAACTATTATTCTACCAGTTATATTATATGGATGCGAAACATGGAATCTTACTTTAAGGCAGGAAAGGAGATTATGAGTATTTGAGAATAAAGTTCTTAGGAAAATTTTTGGACCAAAGAGAGATGAACAGACAGGTGAATGGAGAAGCCTTGCATAACAGTGAATTACATGGTCTTTATAGGAAGCCAGATATAATGATAACAGTTAAGTCTCATAGACTGCGATGGACAGGACATGTGGCACGAATGGGGAATGAAAGACGTGCATGGAAAATTCTTGTAGGAAAACCAGAGGGAAAACGCCCAGTTGGTAGACCAAGAATGAGGTGGGAGAATAACATTAACTATGATTTGAGGGAAGTAGATTATATAGGGGATGATTGGAAAACATTGGCTCAGGATAGGGATATATGGAGAGCTTATGTCTGCACGGCCATGAACCTACAGGTTCGATAGTGCCAGTGAGTTAGTTAGTTATATGTCGATGTATATATAACTCCTATTTTATTTAAAATAAACCTCATAATGTCACTTCCTTTAAATATTAAATGAATGTATGTCCTTTATAAGAAAGAAAATTTTTCTTTACAAATTTGTGTATTTTTTTAAGTAATACATTCTGATGACCAGATAGCAATTTCATGACGACAACAACCATGTAAAATTTAAAATAAATTCTGTTCATCTCACCTCATATCTCGCCATCAAATTAGACCGGTTTCAAAACCTAGACAGTTTCATCATCAGTAATTATACACCTAATCTTGTTAATAAGAACCAAATGAATCGTGAATTCTTCTTATCTCATACATCTATGTTTTTGTGACACAGAACTGCAGTATCGGGAAAAACGTCATTCCCATCATCAACTGTTTTTACGACTTGTGATTGGAATGATGTTTTTCCTGATACTGCAGTTCTGTGTAAAAAAACATGTGTTTGAGGTAAGAGTCCCGTGCCATAGCGGGGTGGTTAAGGCAGGAAGCCTTGGCGCAGAGCTACGGGACTTGCGCTGGTTCGAGTCTCCATGGGGGAAGAAATTTTCTCATGGTATTTCGGCCAGTATGGGACCGGTGCCCACCCAGCATCGTGATGCATTTGGGTAGCTACAATAAGTAGCGGCTCCAGGTTGAGAAAACCAGCTATAATGGCTGGGGGACTTGACATGCTGACCACATGTCACCCCTACATTGGCTGATTATCATCTACCTCTGTGATTGACACATGTGGATGTGAGGCCAGCAACCGGCTGGTAGGCTAAGGGCCTTGTAGGCCTGTCGTGCCAGGAGAGTTTGAGGTAAGAAGAATTCACGATTCATTTGATTCTTATCAAGAAAACCTCATAATGTTAAAATTCCCAAATTTGTTATTTTATATAACTGATGTTGCGCTTATTACTTCATCTGTTGGTGAACCAATGAACCTCCTAATCAAATCAATTTCCCAGGAATTTCAAAATTCATTAATTTTTGTTTCTTGTTTTTTTTTTAAATATGGAATTTTTTCCAAACTGTGCGCTGTTTTGGTTTTTATATTTGTTTTATTAAACTGTAATTTGTATCAATTAGATGTTATTTGATGATGTTATAATTATTATGAAATGAAAATCAATGAGGTGCATAGGAGGTGCGAGAATCTAAGTCTGGTTATTCTGTGACTATTAATGTAGGAGATATTCATGAAGTGATTCTCACCTTTCTGTTATGATAAAGGAATCTGGTAGGCAGATTGTCTCTTACAATGCAGAACAAGCCATCTGCATTGTAAACACTTTTAAATTCTGTGTTATTGTGATATATGAAGTTAGTTTGGTAGCAGTGACGAGAGTCAAAGTTGTACTGTTGTCTCACTTCACATCCCGAGAAAACCAGTCTGTCCTTCTCTGAGCATTCCACGTCACAACAGCAGTTCAAATCACAAGAATCCATCTGCAAGCAAACACAACATTTTTCTGTAGGTTATGTTTGTCAGGTTTTTTGGGAAAAAAATTAACTTTTATAAGATTCATGATGTGTTCCGTTGAGGTTTATTCAAAATTAATATAAAATTATAGAATATTCACCTGAAAGGTCCGTCTCCTCAACTTAATTATCATTTAACTGTAGCGCTTTCGGGACTTGTCCCATCATCGGCAGGATTCAAAACTGGTGTTTCACTGAAGATCTGGTAGAGGGGGTTGCATGTATTTGGTTCGTTTTCGTTTATCAGGCTGTCGTTGTGAGCTGCTTTCATGATTTCCATCTCTTCGAGTACGTTTATAAATAATCCAGCGAAGATAAACGTACTCGAAGAGATGGAAATCATGAAAGCAGCTCACAACGACAGCCTGATAAACGAAAACGAACCAAATACATGCAACCCCCTCTACCAGATCTTCAGTGAAACACCAGTTTTGAATCCTGCCGATGATGGGACAAGTCCCGAAAGCGCTACAGTTAAATGATAATTAAGTTGAGGAGACGGACCTTTCAGGTGAATATTCTATAATTTTATATTAATTTTGGATAGAAATTTATTAACAAATATAAATAGGAATTAAATGGAGATATATCAACCTTAAACTTAAAAGCTAACATAAAAATTCAGCCTAACCTTGAACTAATTCTGCATCAATACAAATAAAATTCATATCAAATTCCGTTGAGGTGAATTGTCATAAGATAAAAATTAAAATTAAAATGTACCTGTTGGCAGGTGCCATCGTCCTCAACTTTATTAAAATGATGTATTTAAAATATCTGGAGGCCTTTCGGAAGTTAACTTCCATCATCAGCAAGATGAGTGTATGCTAATAATTGATGTATCCAAAATGTTGTAGACGCTGGTCTAGGAACTTGGTCAGTTCCTACTTGCGACACATCAAGACCATCAGCATCTAAAACATCATAAACAATAACTAGTAGCACATACTCATCCTGCTGATGATGGAATTTAACTTCCGAAAGGCCTCCAAATAATATTTTTAATCCATCATTTTAACAAAGTTGAGGACAATAGCACCCGCCAACAGGTACATTTTAATTTTAATTTTTATCTTATTAATACTTCTGCATGATTTTATTTTAAGAAGTGATATGTATATTTGTGATTCAATTAAGTATTTAATTCTTACAGTTAAGTCGCATGTACAAGCGTCATTAGATATGGGACGAGCTTCGGCTGGAGCTTCAACTGTTGCAGATGTGGCTTCTGTTGTGGTTTCATGTTTCACAGTTGTTTCGGTTGTTTCTAACTCTGTAACATTGTCTACAGAGAATGTGGTGTTGTAGAGTTCAGTAACGTTCACCAACTGACAGACATCATCTGTAGAGTTTGTTGCATCATCTGTACAGGATGTGTTTGTTTGTGAGTTCACTAATAGAAACAAACAAACAAACACAATCCCACCCATCACCTCCTTCATAACTCTTTCAGCACATCTGTAAATTTAAAGAATTACATCAATAAAACTGTAAAAAAGTGAGTTCTATTTAATCTTGTTTCATCATTAGCTTCACAGTTCAGGAAATGAAAGAGCCGGGAAATTTTGCTGGAGGAGGAACACACTGGAGAGATAAGACTGGACGTCCATAGTTTAGTAGGGACTGACTCTAAATGGGCCATAATGCCTGAGAGAGAGAGAGATAGAGAGAGGGAGATTAAGAAAGAAAGAGGTTGAGAAACAGAGAAAGAAGGAGAGAAAGAAAGAGAGAGAAATTGACAAAGAGAGAAAGAAAGAGATTGAGAGAGAAAGTAATTGAGAAAGAAAGATATTGAGAAATAAAGACAGGAAGAAAGAGATTTTAGAAAAAAGAGAGATTGAGAAAGAGATAGAGGGAGAGAGAAAGAAAGTGATTGAGAAAGGGAGAGAGAGAGAAAGAAATTGAGAAAGAGAGAAAGAAAGGTATTGAGAAATAGATAAAGAGAGGAGGAAAGAAATTTAGAAAAAATAGAGATTAAGAGAAAGAGGGAAAGAAAGATATTGAGAAAGAGATAGAGGGAGAGAGAAAGAGATAAAGAGAGAGAGATTGAGAGAAAGAAAGAAAGAGGTTGACAAAGAGAGAGATTGGGAAAAAGAGGAGATAAAGGAAGAGAGGGGGAGAGGAGGAAAAGAGAGAGATCCCATTCCCTATATAGCATTGGCATACCTTTCCAATATTTCATTATCACTCACCACCAATATATATATGTAAGTTATTTAACTAGCAAGGCATCTGTCAACCATTGCACGCCGAAACCTACCTTGGAATTTCTCCCAGAGAAGCGTTGTGAAGTACCAAGGCTATGCCCAAAAAAAAAATCTGCTTTTAATTTACGGCACAGAAATCGAAGCCAAAATCCAGCAATGGCAACCTACTTTATGGAACAGATGGACTCCCTCCTTGAGTAAGAGCAGAGTGAAGTGAGGAGGAACATGGTGCAGACGGCAGGTAGTGAGTCTAATGAGTTGTATTACTTCCCTACAATCTAAATGAGAAATTTGACCTTACAATTAAGAAGACATAATTTCTGGTATATAATAACGCTTCTCTGGGAGAAATTTCAAGCCAGGTTTTGGCTTGCAATGGGTTGACATTTGTCTTGTGAGTGTTGTTTGTCTGTAATGACAATTTTAAATTTAAGGAATTTAATAAATTGTAAAAGACATAGCATTAAAAGCTGATTGTTTGCAGTAACCAATAACGAAGACAGTTTGTAAGCTGAATGTGAGAATAATACAAGTACAAAAACTTACGTCACATTCATATCTCAAGAGCTGTGATATGAGATATGGTACTTGTATTAATGATGCAAATTTTCAAGATGTGGCTGAATTATTTAGGAAAAATAATTACAAACAGGAATGTCATGCAAAAAGAATTTAAACATGAACTCAATTCCAGCAATGCATGTTGTTATGCTTTACAGGGACCTTGTAATCCTGATTTGGACCAAAGAGAGATGAGTAGACAGGCATTTTTCGGCTCAACTTTAGATTAATTTCCACTTGATTTTCCATACTGTATTCTTATAGTTATCTTGCTATACAACACTTCAAGACCATCAACTTATACAACGTCGTAAACAACAACTAGTAACGCATACTCATCCTGCTGATGATGGAAGTTAACTTCCAAAGGCCTCCAGATATTTTAAATATAATATTTGAACACAGTTTAGGACGGTACCTGCTAACAGGTATATATTTCAATTTTTATCTTGCGAAATGTTATTAAAAATGGTAAAAGTATGTACAGCAACGGTGTCATAAAAATGTACGGAAAATAATCAAACGACATATTCTAAAGTTGAGTTTGGTACTTATAACGTCGCCATTTCTACTTCATGTTTACTCCACTTGGGTTCAGCAGAGGCTTCAGATTGGTGAATAATTACGTCATATTAGCGCAAGTTTTAAGTTAACTTTAATTTAAAAATTATAAACTCACCGCCATATTTTGCCACTCCCACAATCAACGATATGTAAAGTACTTAGGGCTATTAGTAATTGATTCACGCATATTGTAGTAAATACACGTTAAATATTATTCCAAAATATAGATTACTTAATTAAATGCATATCAATAAAATCGCATCAAACATAACATACGCTTTAAGCAGTGATGCCAACATAAGACACGAAATTGTCACACATGAATGTAGAAAGTTCTTTAAACTGTTATTTAATTAATATATATAATTTAAAAACTCTTAAATCCATCTAGCATGTTTGAACCCCATATCATGTAATAACTACTCGATGTCCTTATATTATTAATATTAAATTTAAAAACTTTTGCTGCCAAAGATACAAATCTAGGAGTAATTTTATTGTTTTGGCTACATTGCGTATTACAATGTCACCACACAACAAAATATATCTATTAAAATATAAAATTTCTCTATAAATATATATTCAGGAAAACTAACGTTTAAAATGGTAAAGACGCCGTAAACGAATGGAATAAAATATAAAACAAAAGCTTATTCAAGAATAAATATACTGCACATATATAAATAAACTCCATTCAGCTGCAGTATAAAAATCACTCTATGCATAACACTGTCTGCCGAAGGAGCGCGTAATTTGAAAATACACCATTTTAACCATATGAAGACTATCGGTCCGCCTAGCGCTGACACCGAAGCAAAAAATACAATTATGTGAAACATAATAGGACGATATTGTTGACAACTACCCTGACTTGCTGGATGATCATCTACGTCTATGATTGAGACACGTGGATGAGAGGGCAGCAGCCAGATGGTAGGTTAAGTTCCTTCTAAGCCTGTTTGTTGTCAATAACTAAAATGAGTGAAATTGTTTCATGGCCGATCAGGCGGGACTGTTGAAGCATTTACTCTATTTCTCAGCTCCACGGCGTTATCTAACTGAGACCTCGCAACATATAACTGTTATTTCCTTACGTAGGAAACTTTATACAACGTTTATTGTGGGGACATGTTCTAGAGAAGCAAAACTACAAAACTGTGAAAGTCCAATATTTGTTTAAGTCCTATAGTTCCTGAGATATTATGAATTTGTTTAAATAAAACGAGGGATTTTGCAATAAGTAACAGCATGTTATACATTAAGAGAAAGCAATATCTGCCTTCGCAAAAATAAACTCGTTGCGGGAAAATCTGGACAAATCTCATTTAAACTGAAGATCGCACTTCTTAACATAAACGTTAAATCAACACTGTTATATACGAAATTAATCCTGGAAAGATTCTAAAGCAATTTTTGTAAAAAGATGCCTGCGCAAGAACCTGATGCCAAAAATTATTTTCAACAAAGACTTTCAGAAATTGACAAATCACAGCGAAATTTCCAAATAAATTAAATAAAGAAAATGGAAATACAATGGACATGTTTTGAGAAGCGATTATGGAAATATAACAAAAACGGCTATGTAATAGAGTTCCCAAGGAATGCCCAGAAGAAGAGGAAGACCCAGAATTACTTAGCGAAACACTGTGAGAAGGGAAGCTAAGCAATCAGGGAAGAGTTGGCGTGAAGTTAAGATCCTGGCAATAAATAATCTATTGGCGATCTCTTGTGTAGACCCTATGCTCCTTGGAGGAGTTATGGGAATTACTACTCCTGCTATAGTAAGAGAGTGATTACATAAAATTGTATTTAAAAAATTATATTAGTATAAATCTATGGCGCCTCAGGCCTACAAGACCCTTGCCCTATCGTCCACCTGCTGGCCTCACATTCACATATTTAATCAGAGATGTGGCCAGCATACCGGTCCCCAGCTTTTATAATTGGATATTTCAACCTGAGGCTCTACTTATTATAGCTACCCAAATTCTTCACAATGATGATTCTGGCACCATCACGTAGAACAAAATTCCGTAAAAAATTCTTCTCCCTGGTGACTCCAACCAGTGCAAGTCCCTGCATATTAGTATAGTTAAGTTTGAATATTGGTTGTTGTCAAATGTGCTGCTTCTAACAGTGAAGCCATTAGCAGTATTGCTCTCCAGTACTTTGAAGTTTTCTGTTTGACAGCTGCACAGTTGTTGAGGTATTCGTCATCCATTTCTTCCCTCTGGATGGTTGTATAGAACATAGAGAAACTCTGTGGGTGCAGACAATATATTGATCTTGTACAAGGCAGTCGTGACCTGTAGTTAATCTGAATTCTGCAACTGCTGTCTTCCGTGGAAGTTCTGGCGTTGAATTGGTATTGTGAAGGAGACATCCCCATTTCTTATCTATTGTGGATGATTGCGGTCAGTTGTTTTTAATGTTCTTGGTTTTTTTATTTTCTTGCCTTTTTGCCGAAATGAAATACAGGTTTGAACGTTAAGCTCTAGAGATAGGGAGCGGAACAAGTCTTGGTAGTGAACGTTTACGATTACCAGTTAAACACCTACTATTACTTACTCACTGGCACTATCGAACCCGTAGGTTCATGGCCGCACGGACATAAGGCTCTCCATACATCCCTATCCTGAGCTAATGCTTTCCAATCATTCCCTGTATAATCTACTTCCCTCAAATCATAGTTAATGTTATTCTCCCACCTCATTCTTGGTCTACCAACTGGACGTTTTCCCTCTGGCTTTTCTTCTGGTCACCTAACTTCATGTAAAGCGACTATATCCAAGGGCGATTTATCTAATTACCGCGTTAATATCTCTAGTGCCCCGCTATTGTATAAAGTCCTAACATTCCATGTTCCTAGGAACATGTCCCTGTGTTTGAGCCTTTGGTATGGGTTCCCTGAAGTAGTCCCCGCCCGGAGAACCGAATGGGGGACTATTTGACCTCCGGAAATTTTTACCCCAGTTGAACCCATGTCCGCATTTCTTGACGGTTGTATTTTTACTGTGAAAGTTCGTCACTCTTTCGACCAAGGTACTTTTTTCGTCTGGTTATCACCTTCGACTAGTCCGGCATGGGTAACCCTATCGGCAGCAATGCTACCGCCGGCATAGTTCTCAGGATCATTTAAGCACGCAAGCCACTTCATTACGACAAGGTAAAGATACCATGGAGGGAAACACCTACTATTAAGTAATGAAATCAGTATAGACCTTTCAGGCCTAAGTAATAAATTAGGAGAACAAATATAAGGTCAGAACGCGTAATTTTTGCTATCTTTTCAAGTTTAAGACTGTTCAACATCACTATTCTCAGTTGGGGTTTGTATGTTACAGCAAATGTAGTGACATAATAAAATAGTGAATGTTGCGCCACATTTACTGACGCTCTTTAACATCTCGGTCATTAGTGTCGCAATTCAAAGCTCGGCGTGATAGGATCGACTGCTTTATATCAGGGGCCTCTTTTTTTAACGCATAAAGTCCTTTCATGTAGGTCTACCGTAAATCTACGATAATGGACCCCTTCTTTACTTGCTTTCCAAAACAAGCCATGGTCAGGAATTTTAAGGCTTTGAAAATCGCATCGGGACCTGCAAACTCTTAAACAAATTGCCTTAAAAATGTTGAGGATGTCAGGAACTTGACTACCAAGATCAATTTCATGACGAGTATTGTAGAACATTTCTATGGGAACCTTGAAAGCCAATCTCTTGGCAACGAGTAATGTTGAAATCGAGTTAGCCATGAATTCTAACGAATTTTTCCTGAAATGAACAGCTGCTCAACGAGAGAACTAACTTGGACCGGCAGTTACGTAAACATCACTTAAAGTCAGAGGTGCATAAAACATAGAATTGGTATTGTAAAGTCTCCATCCTTCTATATAATAAAGTTCAAGTAAGAACTGGATAAACTAATCGAATTCCAGAATTCGGGCCAGACCATATGCCCATATAAAACTTTCTTTGGTATTTTACCTATGTCCCACTGTAAAGAGTTATCATTATACCGGTAATTTCTTGATATGTATATACAGTTCATGTTTTCATTAGAACATACTGGGCCAAACAATTTTCTTCTTATTTTTTTTCTCAAAAGAATCATTCCTCTTCCTTCTATATCAAGGTACATTGTTCCTTTAGATGTCATTTGATGATATTATAATGATTATGAAATTAATATTGTTCAGGTCTACTGAAATTTGGCGAGATTTCCTCACATAAATGTTACCTCGGTCTCTGATCAGGACCAATACCTAGAGGGACTCTTTTTTCATTCGCACAAACGATAAAAACTATTTTAAGCGATTTGAAGACATCTTGACGTATCATGTGATTGTGAAACATCGATATTATTTTCACGAATTATAGCGAAAAGTACAATTTTAAGCGAAATTAGTTATTTTTCTTAGAAAGGCGTGACATTATAACGATATTCATAAAAATAACTTTCAAAATGTATTCCCGTTTCTGTGTGTGAAGAGAAAATCTTATCTGGACGAGTTTTAGGAAAGATAGGTATTTTGGAACGTAACATGTAAAAATGTGTGTGAATGATTAACAACTTATACAAATAATAAATTGCTACAATTCTAGGATCGTCCGCAGCGAGCTAGAGGTTCTGTTTCTTACCTCTAGTTTCGAGGGACGCGAGTCCAAACCCGACCGGGGTGGATGGATTTTTACGATGAAAATATCCAAGGGACATCCTTCGGGAGGGACTTTAAGACGTGGGTGTCGAGGATGAAGATTTTCAGCCTCGTAAAAGAACCACAAGCCTGAATAAAAATATCTCTGTGGTAAATTTACCGATCGTTAACTATGCAAGTAATACCTTAGTTGCCCATTAGGGTCTCTCTGAGGCGATATGCCGACCTCATGGGCAAATAAACTTAACTAAATGACTTATTCTTCTGCCAAAAACACAGTTTGGGTTTATTCCCGTCTGAATTACAACTGGAACTGATCTGTCCAAAGGCGATCTAAGTCTCTGTTTCCTGTAGGGTGATAATTGAATCATTTTTTTGGGTAAAATGTTCTGGCATCCTAGGAATGTGCTGTCTCCATTTATGAAACTAAATTAGATTGGTCAAAACACTCCCACTAGTGAGCTTTCTAATCCCCACACGGGGAAAAACGGGGTGAATAGATATTGTGCTAATTTATTCAAATTCCTAGCAACTTCACACAATTTAGGGAATATTATTTATGAGCCACTTTACGAGCCCAAAAATCTTAAATCGAAATTCCTTCCCATAGGACCTCTTGGATTTTTTCATCCTAAATATGGGCCCTATATATTTATATCCACCGCTGTGGTCTCGAGGTAGCGTGCTGCCTTGTCACGCGGTGGGCCCGGGTTCGATCCCCGGTCGGGACAGTTTTTCTGGGTGAGGTTTTTATCGGGGTTTTTTCTCACCTGTAAGACAAATGTCAGGAAAACTTTAAAACCCAAACGGTCCCCGTAATCATATGGTCATCATCATCATTCTTATCATTATCATCATCAATGGGAAGCTACCACACCTACAATTCCCTAGTAAAGCTGTAAGCATAGCATGAAAATGCCATGATTGCAGTGAAGGACCTGCCTTCGGGCAGAATTACTATGGATGGATATATATAGTGAACAGGTGAAGGGAGAAGACTTCATAACAGTGAACTACGTGGTGTTTATAGGAAGCCAGGTATAATGAGAATAGTAAAGTCTCGTCGACTGCGATGGGCAGGACATGTGGCACGAATGGGGAATGAAAGACGTATGTGGAAGTGTCTTGTAGGAAAACCAGAGGGAAAACGTCCAGTTCGTAGACAAAGAATGAGGTGGGAGAATAACATGAATTATGATTTGAGGGAAGCATATTATACAGGGAATGATTGGAAAACATTATCTCAGTATAGGGATGTATGGAGAGCTTATGTCCACCTATGGGTTCGATAGTGCCAGTGAATTAGAGTTAGATAGTTAATACACTAATTGTCGGCTGCGGTGGACTAGTGGATATGTTCTTTGCCTCTGGTTCCAAGGGTCATGGGTTCAATCGAAAGTCCTTCCCATAGGACCATCCTAAATATCCATTGACCTTGGCCTGGACCTATCATTCTCGGGACAAGAGGCAAGAACATTAACCCCTAGACCACCGAAAACAAAAGTACTTAAAAATAAATAATTTTTTGAAGGGTTCCAGAACTTGCCGCGAGATGTTCTGGTGAGGATTTTCTCATATTTCCCAGAGAATGAGATCAGCGGGAGGCTGGCTGCTGTCTGCAGAACATGGCGCTCAGCGTCTCAACATCCGACATTGTGGAAGAAACTCAATTTCACTGGAAACTGTTTGGAGACTAAATTAATATGCTGGATGCTTCGGAATAAGTCATTGTTGGAATCTGTCTCATTCACCAGGGTTCCCAATGTTGCAACAATAATTCGACAAATGTGCCGGTAAGTATATACTTGAGTTTTATTCTCCTGATTTCGCATCCTGCAATAGACAAATTGGAACCAGGGCAGGTCTTTGGGCTTTCTCACTTTTTCCGTGGAAAAAATTAATTCAATCACTCCATATTCATGTAATCCATTTTTTTTTCTTCCTCCCCTGACACATTGCGATAAGGTGATCAATTTATATCACAAATCTTCATCTCATTCTTCGACCTGACAATTTCTTGAATGTTTTATATTAAAAAATTGTAATGTGCCATCATACAGTCAACCTTCCCCTATATTGTAATAGGGCTGTTGAAAAAAACACACCTTTATTCATTCTCAGAATTTTGATGGTTTTCTCAAAATCTCCTTTGGATGCAATGCAGTTCTCCCAGCATTTCTGCCAGTCTGCAAAGACATGCTGGAAACCCTTTTTTTGACAGGTATTTCAAAACAGCATCCTCCACTGTTGGCTGTGAAGATAGAATACGCCTCCGACAAAGATGATCACCTCACATTGTGGTGTTGCTGGAAATGAGGCTGCAGATAGCTTAGCAAAGAAAGGCACACATTACAAAGTTAACTACAGAAGAATTGCAGTTGCCATACATTAAACGATATGGGAAATCCATCACAACAGTTTTAAGAACCAGACTGAAAATGCAATGTAGAAGAAGCCATAAAATCTGTCTCAGACTGGCCAAGGAAAGAAGCAGTAGCAAAATTCCGAATGGCTATTGAGTATGATTGCCTGGCCAAACACCTACACCACATTGGCATCTCCAGTAGTTTTATAGTAATATCAAAATAGATGCAATATCATCATTAGCACAACTCTGGGTGAGTCAAGACTTCCTTCAGAATTTTTCTCCAGGCTTCTCTATCAGTCCAGTTAGGCTCCTCAACAGTAGGATTTTTACAGGATAGTATTATCAATCCTTAGTCCAACTCCAACATAGGGAAACAGATCATTTAATTTTGGGGTTTCCATCCCCTAGAGGTTTTCAAGGAAAAAACTCTGTACATAGCAAAATTTGTATAGATTCAAAAATACTGGAAAGAGTAAATTCATTTACCTACCTTGGATATACATTAACATATTTGGATGAAGTAGACACAGCAAATATAATTATTAATTTTAATAAATCCATGGGAATAATAAATTCAGTAATGAAACCTTTGTTAGTCCAGAGAGATACCAGAGTACGGTTATACGAAACCTGGCAAGGACCTGCACTTTGCTATAGCAGTGAGGCATGGACTTTGAGGAAAGGAGAAGAGACTAGAGAAATGAGATTCATGAGATATACAGCAGGATATACCATATTGCATCACAAACGCAAAGATAATATCTTGAAGGAACTACGTTTAGAACCGATCATTGAATACATACATAGATACCAGAACAACTGGATGAATCACTTGCGACAAATGAGTTCAGATAGAGTTCCCAAGGCCATGCTTCGTTATTGTTCAACAAGAAAGAGATCTCTGGGCCGTCCAAGGAAATGCTGAATACAAAGTTCTTCAATGAGATTGTAAAAGTCCTAAGACTTGGTTGGATGAAGAAGAAGAAGAAGATCAGTTCCTTTCACTGCAGTTCCAGAGTTCTGATCTATCCCTTGATTTTCTGTCGGAGTGATCTCCCTTAGCCTTTGAAGATCCCGTTTCACCGTATGGCAGCAGTTCTCTCTAATCTTTAGGGGGAAGAATTGCTTTTCTGCCTTCAATTCTGTACTATAGGCCTCCTATTCTGCCATAGCCACCGTTGAGGTCTTCACCATAACCTTGACTATGAGCTATCACTCCAGCCAACTGAATTCTGGTTTTTTAAGAGGTGTTACTCCTTTATCACTCTCCTCTTGGCTCTATCTTGTGATAGACAGAGGCTGGCTTTCAGTTGGGCCCAGATTTGTGGGGTTATAAATGAGATGTGAACAAGTGAAATACAGGATGAGGGAGCTGATGTTTAACTTTGTTTTTGTAGGAGCAACGGGAACTTGAAACACCTGGCTGTGAAGTTCTGCACAAACCACAATGAGGTCATTCCTGAGGATGTATTTAGAAATGTGTTATCTTCTTGCCCTAACCTCATTGTTCTGAACCTCAAGGGAACTAATTTCTACACGCGCAGGTTGGTACTTTCTCACAGTTTAAAACAAGAGTATGAACCATAGTGCTGCAAGCTGGGAAGTCGACTCGGGCTCCATTGGAAATGAATACCAGACATTTCTTCTGGGAGTAAAGACAGCCGTCATAGAGGGCTGACATGTGATGCTGATTGTCTAAAAGTAGGAAGTGTAACCTCTTTTTTTTTATCCCTTTGTCCTATCATTACGTGGACACAGGTGGAGGGTTTATTTTAGTTTTAAACTTTGAGTGTTATGAATACCTAACTAACTAACTCACTCTCTCTATCGAATCCGTAGATTCATGGCCATGCTTACATAAGCTCTCCATAATCCCTATCATGAGCTAACAATTTACAATAATCCCCAGTATGATCTACGTCACTCAAAACATAGTTAATATTATTCTACCATCTCATTCTTGGTCTCCCTACTGGGAGTCTTCCCTCTGATTTTTCTACAAGCTTCCAAGCCCCTCTTTTATTCCCATTCATACAATGTCATGCCCATCGCAGTCTACGATACTTAACTGTTCTTTTTGTATCTAGTTTCCTATAAAAATCATGTAGCTCACTGTTATTTAGTCTTCTCCATTCACATGTCCGTTCATCTCTCTTTGGTCCTAAAATTTCCCTAAGAACTTTATTCTCAAATACTCGTAATCTCCTTTCCTCCCTTAAAGTAAGAGTTCATGTTTTGCATCCATATAATATAACTGGTAGAATAAATAGTTTTATATATTTTCAGTTTAATGTTTTTTTGAAAGAAGTTGGGACATCAAGAGTCTCTGCAATGCATAATAGCACGCATTTCCCGAATTGACCCTATGTTTAATGTAATGATATAGGCCATATTTAAAGAACATGATAAGAAAAACTATTATTTAATAAGGAAAACTATAAATAAAATATGCTAACTTATTATACTGGAAGATAGGAAATAAAAAATCACCTTTAAGTACTAATTAGTCATACCCAAAGTTCTCCAAACGCTTTTTAGGAAATATAAAAAACGAGTAAAAATTTATAATATTTTATAATAAAGTGTCCTGGACCAAAACCATGTCACAACACACCAGGATGTAATTTCATATCAACATGTTTTGACAGAAAGACCAGAGATGTCCACATTAGATAAGTTGGGAAATTGAGCTGCAATAGTGAAAGTGGAACAGAGGAAAAAGTTTGAAAACGACAATAAGAAATCCCACTTTTATGAAATGGAAAGTTAGGTGAACTTTCCACCCGAGTTTTCCCCGCGAATTAGAAACTTATAAATGATCAAATAAATATTTGCGATTTTTTAAACGAAATTCAGTCTGGAGGCGGGGACTGAAGTATTCACTTCAGTTCCCATTGGGACCGGTGATTCCTCTACATGTGTGAGTATGAGTCCTTTTTATCTTTTGGATCATTTTAACTTCAAATTAGTCGGTTCTTTGAACCATTAATAACTTTAGATTAAATTGGTTTATTGTGAATAACATGCTTGGGCAAATAAGAAGACCTAAGGGTCGAATTAGGATATAAAAATTAAAAATTTACAGTTGATTTAGTGGAACTCTCTCAGAGAAATATTAAGACATCAATCCATTTCGGCGCGATTCAATAAGGTGACTTTAGCTTCCTTGGCAAATATGTTTTTTTACTGTTTTTTTTAATATGTTTTATGTATTGTTGACATCTATAATAAATGTGTTTTGTTTTATGGTTTTATATATTTCTATGTACAATGTGATGTTCCCGCAAAATGAAGGCAAACCGCTCGGGCCAAGGTCAATTAAATTATTGAATTCTTTTTACACTACGTCATGGCCTGTGATAATCTAGGTTATAACATTTAATTTCTTTTAGCATCTCTTTCCTATTTGTGATTATTGTTCCTAGGTATTTGAATTCAGCCACTTCCTCAAAATTTCCCTCATTTGTCATTAACTATTTCCATTATATAATGTATTTCTATGTGTGACCATATATTTAGTTTTATTGATATTTACTTCTAATCCCAATTCCTTAGTGTTACTCAGTAGTGTGTGCGTATTGTCCTTTAGTATCTCCTCGCTATCGCCCAATAGTACTACATCATCAGCATAAACTAACAGCTTGTTAATACCATTGAGTTGTAGGCCTTCTTCATCCACTGAAAATTGTGTTATGCATACCATGAAATATAATTAGTAAATATGTTAACAGGTTTTGTTATGAGCTGAAACTCCTGCGGCACCTGAGAAGCATCGACTTGAGGATGAACAGGTTTCTGTCTGTGCAGGATGTGTTTGCCATCGCTCAGTCCTGCACCAACATCCAGGAACTTAAACTATCTCAGTGTAACAGCAAGTTCACAGATCAGGATGCCGTGTCCCTGTTTGACAGCCTCAAGAAAACCATACGTTCTCTTAAACTGGACTTGAGGAGTCTGGGACCCCCAGCAGTACTGGTAACTATTTCTCATCAGAAACATAGATGCTTACTTTAAGGGAGGAAATAAGATTATGAGTTTTTAAGAATAATGTTCTTGGGAAAAATTTTTGGACCAAAGAGAGATGAACAGACAGGCAAATGGAGAAGACTACATAACAATGAAATACATCTTGTTTATAGGAAACCAGATAATAAGAATAGTTAAGTTACATAGACTACAATGCACAGGACATGTGGCATAAGTGAGGAATGAAAAAGGGGAATAGAAGCTTCTTGTAGGAATACCAGAGGGAAAATGCCCAGTTCGTACACCAAGAATATGGTGGAAGAATAATTTAAGACATAAATTAAATTATATCTCACCTCATATCCAGTCTTATAATTATACTGCAGTTTCAAAGACTTGACAACTTCATCTTCAGTAATATCTCATCGACTGATGTTATGTCAGTCATAAGAACTACTTCTACTTCCCTCTGTTGGTGGACCGATAAATCTTGGATCCAATCAAAATCCGCAGGAATTTTTAAGTTCATAAGTTTTTCTTTCTTGTTTTTTTTTAATGTGGGTTTTTCCCTAAACCGTGAGTTCTTTTTGTTTTTCTATTTGTTTAATTAGACTGGCTTTTGATTCAATTAGATGTTTTTCAGACCTAGCATGAGCACCTGTTGCTAAACTTTTCCACTTCTCCATTTTTGACATTTCTAAGATGTTCTTTCGCCCTTGTTTTCAAGTTTATTTTTGTTTTTCCTATGTAAATTTTGTCACAATCCCTGCATTTGATATGATAAATTTCTGATTTGTTTTCTTCTTCAATTTTTTAATTTTTACTGGTTTTAATCATCCTATTTAGGTTGTATTCGTTCTTTAGTGCCAAACTTATATTAAACTTTTTGAAATTTTTTAAAACTTGTGGTGTTTCAAAGTTCAATAGTTATCTATGTTTGTTTTATTTTTGTATATTCCAAATTCTATCCTTTCTTAGTCATTTCTTGTTAAATTTAGATCTAAAAATGGATTTTGTCTATTAATTTCAGTTTTCATGGTAAAATTTGTAATTGACTCTGAATATTCAGCAGTTTTAAAACATCATCTTTTTGTTTGTGATTAATGATAGCAATTATATATATATATATTTTTTTTTAATCAATTGAGTTGGTGTTTACTTGATGAAAATCCATATTTATTAATTAAATAAAAATAAAACTTAGTTTTATTTGATTTTCATATTTATTAAGATATATTCAGTGTACCGAAACAGCTGTCACTGAATATATCTTAATAAATATGAAAATAAAATAAAACTAACTTTTATTTTCATTTAAGTAATCTAAGTTTTATTTTTATTTAATTAATATATTTTTTAACAAGCAAATGATGACATATCAAGAGCTTCAGAACATTTGAATACTACTACTACTATATATTTTTTTAAATTTTTAATTTCCTATAATAGTTCAATGTATTGGTTTATTTGTTTCAGGCAATCTTTGACTGTACAAAACTGACAAAACTGTACTTGTTCTGTGCATATTCACTGTCGGGTGAGTTGTTTAGAAGTCTGGCCAAACAACTGACAAATCTCAGCCACCTCAAGATCTGCAACGGGTGCAAACTGACATGTGAGGACTTCTGCTTCGTGTTTACAAACTACAGAGAGCAGCTAAAACATCTAGTGCATGTAGACGTGTCAGGGTGCTGGAGGCTGGAAGACAGTGGTTTGAAAGCTATGGCTGACACCTGCTCTGTGAACCTGCAGTATCTCTCCGTTAAGTCCTGCAAGCTCATCACTGGTGCAGGGGTGGAATACACCATCGCTCGCTGTCCCAACATCTTGCATCTCAACCTCGCACATGTAGATAAACTAGATGAGCTGTGCCTCAATAAGATACCTTCTGCCTTGCCTCGGCTCAGACGCCTGGTGCTTGATAAGTGCAGTAACAGATACCAAATGTTAACGGCTTTGAGAGAATCCATTTTGGATCTTGAAGTGAAGGAAAGCTTGTGTGAATATTCCAAGCAAGAACGTGCATTTCTTTAAAATGTATAATTATTTTCTAAATACACAAACATATTTTATTACTGGTCTTTTCTTTATTTTAACCTCTACCTTTACATTGACTATTTACCGCAAGTGGGAGTCAATGACCAATCACGTTTCAATGAATTTTGATTTACAACCAATCACAGTCGTGTTCGCCTAGAATTTACCAACTAAAGTTTATCATAATAAAGAAAGCACCTCCTTTTTAACATTCTGAATAAGTCATAGCATTATTCTGCAGTGACTTGATTCTCATAAGTAATGCCACGAGTGATTTCCAATTTATGTAGAGAATTTGGAAATCAAGAGTGGCATTTGTTAGGACTACTTAATGAATAAAATTAAGCTGTTTACTCACAAATCATTATTTAACTATAGTTATTTTAAAATATTTATATATTTAATGTAAACGGCAATGTTTGAAAACAAATGAGAAACGATAGGTACGCTTCATCTGCTTCTTTTGTTTATCACTGCAACCAGATCATACTATTTATTGCCAAAGGAACACAATATTGTAAGAATGCTCTCTAGTGGAGAAAAAATGAAACATCAAACTATATTAATTCATTTCTGATGTCGTATGATGTAAATATGACAACTACATTTTTCTGGATTATTACCTGGGAAAAAATACATTTAAGAAAGTGCAAACAGTAGTTTTTTTTTTGGTGCTATAATAAATTGCTACAAATGTTTTTATATTAACTCCTGCAAGTGCTATGTGTTGACATCTATGCACTATATATACAATCTGGTAGCCGTATTTCTTATAGGCTCAGTCACTGCAAAATAATGGTCAGACCTGTTCAGAATATTAAAAAGGAGGAGCTTTCTTTAATATGGTAATTATAACACTGATAAATATTTCGTGAAACACGACTCTGATTGGTTGTAAAACAGAAGTCATTGAAACATGATTGGTCATTGACTCCCATTTGGGGCATGAGTTAAATAGTCAAAGAAATACAGCTACCACTACATATATATAGTGCATAAATTTCAACACATAGCTCATGCGGGAGTTAATATAAAAACATTTGTAGCAATTTATTATATCACCAAAAAAAGAAACCACTGTTTGCACTTTCTTAAATGTATTTTTTCCCAGGTAATAACATTCCAGAAAAATATAATTGTCATATTTCATATTTACGTCATAGGAGATCAGAAATGAATTAATATACAGTTTGATGGGTTTCATTTTTTCTCCACTAGAGTGCATTCTTACAATATTGCGTTCCTTTGGCAATAAATAATATGATCTGGTTACAGTGATGAACAAAAGAAGCAAATGAAGTGTACCAATCATTTCTCATTTGTTTTCAAACATCGCCGTTTACATTAAATATATAAATATTTTAAAATAACTATATTTAAATAATGATTTGTGAGTAAACAGCTTAATTTTATTCGTTAAATAGTCCTAACAAATGCCACTCTTGATTTCCAAATTCTCTAGATAAATTCACTCCTCACTTCATGAGTTGTGAATTTATCGATAATTTGGAAATCACTCGTGGCATTACTTATGATAATTACTATACCTCTTCCGAGATAAGTTCCAGCTGTAATGTAAACAAAACAGGTGTATGACTGCATTTTCATTGGTTGAATGATGGTTTTATCTGTAAGCATATAAGAAAAAGTAATTTGCTCTCTAAGACTCAAAATAAAGTGATAAAAATGTGTATTATCTAGCACATGTCTATATAAGTTTTATGAGAGAATCTTAAAATATTTAATTTTTACAATTTTAATAGATTAAATAAGCATTTATTAAATTAACATTGAGAAGCTAAAGCTATTACTATGATAGAAATAAGTAAATTAATGAACACAATTAAATTATTGTAATCAATGGTAAAGAGAAAAATATTTGCCTGAACCAGGAATCAAACCCCAAACCTTTAGCTTTCCGTGATAACGCTCTGGCCACTGAGCTAATTCAGGTTTCATTTCCATCAAAGCATAAATCCTTCCTTTACCTTACTCTACTGCTCACACATTCAATGCAATGAATCATCATTCACAAATACAGAATGAATGGCTTCTACCTGAAGAAGACATGAAGGGACTCCACACAGCTATAGCTTAGTCAATTCCTGGTTCAGGCCAAAGATTTTTCTATTTACCATTGATTTAAATAAGCATTGTTTAATTCTTACGCATGCACAATGTAGAATACATTGGAACTTCAGTTGTTTTAAATGGTCACATCTCTACAATTCCTTAAAACATTGGAAATAATAGCATTTAAAAAGAGGAGAGAAACAAATTATTATGAATGTTATCAGTTTATGAAAAATATCTCACATTAGCCATAACAGCAGAATTTATAGGTGAGTCAGCATAGAGCATAAATTCTGCTTGTAATGAAATTGTAAATAAAGGATATCTATTGACATCATGGAAAAGTGTAAATGTCTGATTAGGAAGTTATATATATATAATCTTCTGTCAAAAATGAATACGATATAGAGAAAGTTCCTAATCATTGCTACCATTTTACCTTGTACTTAGTCTTATTTCCTGTAAAATGCAATGTTGTCTAAGAACAATGTTTCTATCGATGACAATTCCGTACACAATTCAGTCATATGGCGGGTAAAAGTAGCACCACAGTTCCCCCAATTGACAGAGTCGGCAGAGTAATATCATATTGCCCTAATATATTTGTATTGTTTGGTATAAGTTATTAAATTTCTACTGTAGGTTAAGTTATCAAAGTGAGGGAAAAAACATCCAAATATTGAAGTCTCAAACTTATACACTAATGAAAAACAAATAATCACTCTAACCTTAGTTTTGTCATAGATAGTAGATAGATGATTAATGTAGATATGGTAGGCATAAAGGAAAAATGTTAGTTTGATTTCCACCATTAATTGCACTTGTTTTGTTAAAGTTTTCATGCTACAGGCCTTAGGAGGCCTTTTGTGTAGTATTAGGACTTAAGGCCAGGGATCTATGTTAAGGCTTCCAACTTCCTAGATAATTGGAATTGAGATGTCAGCCGTGCAAGACAGTCACCTTTACCTCCAAAACATACATCTTGTACCCATTTCAATTAGAGGCTGAGTCGACCCCAGAACTTTGATGCTGCCAGAAGATTCAGGATAGTATAAAAATTCTGATCCCATAGGGACTCGAACCCACAACCTTCCCACTTGTACCATATTGCCTTAACAAACTTACACTAGATCGTTGCTAGGTTTTTCCCTCTTTTTTATGGCTAATATTTTTTAAAATACTTACTTACTTACTCACTGGCACTATCGAACCCATAGGTTCTTGGCCATGCAGACATAAGCTCTCCATACATCCCTATCCTGAGCAAATGCTTTCCAATCATTCCCTATATAATCTGTTTCCCTCAAATCATAGTTAATGTTATTCTCCCACCTCATTCTTGGTCTACCAACTGGGCATTTTCCCTCTGGTTTTCCTACAAGCTTCCATGCACATCTTTCATTCCCCATTTGTGCCACATGTCCTGCCCATCACAGTCTATGAGATTTAACTGTTCTCATTATATCTGGCTTCCTATAAAGACCATAGAGATAAAGACCATGTAATTCACTTTTATGCAGTCTTCTCCATTCACCTGTCTGTTCATCTCTCTTTAGTCCAGTTTTCCTAAGTAATTTATTCTCACATAATCGTAATCTCCTTTCCTCCCTTAAAGTAAGAGTCCATGTTTCGCATCCATATAATATAACTGGTAGAATAATAGTTTTATATATTTTCAGTTTAACGTTTTTTGAACGGAGTTGGGACATCAAAAGTCTCTGCAATGCATAATAGCACGCATTTCCAGAATTGAGCCTATGTTTCCTATTTGTGATTATTGTTCTTAGGTATTTGAATTCAGCCACTTCCTCAAAATTTCCCTCATTTGTCATTAGCTGCCCATTTCCATTATATAATGTATTTCTACATGTGACTACATACTTAGTTTTATTGAAATACGAGTAGTTTTTAGGGATGCAAACGATACATCGAGTTAAAACTCCTAACATCGCTCTTTATGAATATTTTGTAATGTTTTAGCACCATCTATTGTATGTTTGTCCACCGCTGTGGTCTTGAGGTAGCGTGCTGCCTTGTCACGCAGCGGGCCCGGTTCGATTCCCGGTTGCGGCAGTTTTTCTGGGTGAGGTTTTTATTGGCTTTTTTCTCACCTGTAAGACAAATGTCAGGAAAACTTTAAGGCCCAAACGGTCCCCGAAATCATATGGCCATCATCATCCTTCACCGGTGTGGAAAGCAACAGGAAGCTACCACACCTACAATTCCCTAGTAAAGCTGCAAACATAGCAAGAAAATGCTATGATTGCAGTGAAGGACCTGCCTTCGGGCAGAATTTCTATGGATGGATGGAATGTACGTTTAATTTTTGCTGCTCGTTCGTTTCCTCAGCCAAAAGCAGATGCTTTAGAAATGTGGGCTGACCCGAAAGTTTTATTTCCTGGGCAGTATAAACTATAAACTGACGATGATATATTTGCCTATCATAGCAACGTCGATCCAGCATAGATATGATAGAGAACGAATATGCCTAGTGAGCGGTTATTTTCAGAGGCTGAGACTACCGCTTACTAGGCACAAGATTGTCAAAATTGTTGTTTTTAAATTCTGTTTTGCGAAATAAATAATTAATGAACATTTTCAACATTCTTTTGTGCTTTAATTTTCGCAAGACATCGATATATCGTTCTTAAACATCGATGTTTTGGACATCGATATTTTACTTTTGAAACATCGATGTTGCATCCCTACGAGTAGTAAATAACTACTGTTATCGATTTCAGTGACTAGCAGTTAAAAATAACAGGTATGATCATATGACAGTTCTGGATCACTATTAGAATGTAACTGCTAATTTAAATCCCATTTCCCAATAGATAAGCATTTACTTGACGTTTGTGTAACAAGTATTTTTTTTAGCTTCTAATACTCCAATAATTTTGACGTTTGTTATGTAATTTGAGAAGTGACGTTTTATTTGGAGAGAAATTATTTTGTAATCGTGAAGTTAAAACAAGAGCAGGATGGCTATTTGGTTCCATAGAAATGTATTGAAGGCCACAACTCATGTTAATTTTGATATAGTAATGGTATCAGGAGATCCTAATGCTATAAAAATATGCAGGTAGTTGTTTTATAATATGTAAAAGATTTTATTTATTTCATTGTAGGATTAAGTCTACATGTAAAGGAATGTAACTTAATAATGTGTCAATATACTGTATCTAATGGAGAAACTTCAGAAGGTAGGGCTGGAATAATACAATAATATTTGAGTTGATTTCACCTTTATACATAGGTTCTGAGGTTTGCAGGTTACCTGGCCAAGGTTGAATGGATTTTTCAGGGCATAAAAATCCTTAGCATAGCTTCCCTCCGAAGGTAAATTTGTTGTGGATCCCATATTGTAGAATAACAGCATAATCTGAAGCCTGATAAAGTAGCTACTGATCCAAATTTGTCGGTCCTTTCATACCCGGATTTGAATTGGATTGCATATGATCTAAGATATTATAGACCAATATTAAATAAAATACCATGTATCTACATTTACATAAGTGGGTTTTAAATTTTTATTTGAAAAGAAAAATATAGGCCTATGCCTTAATCGGGATTTGAACCCAATGTCTCTGGTTCTGTACACGAGTGCTCTGTCCTCTAAGCTATCTAGCATTGCGATTCAAACATATATTATTTCTCTCCTTTTATATGAATTCCCACGCACTGAGGCTTTGGAATTTTTTACTTCATCATAACATGACTAATGATGGAATAATTATTCTGATACTGGTCTAAAAAGAAGACAAAATATAATGTGGGATGACATTTTTAATATTTAATAATTTTACTGCTTATTTCTTTTTTTAATTTTATCTTATTTATTAATATCACTTCCTTTTATCTTTAATATTATTTTAAAAGTGTACAGATGTTAAAATAATGTTGAATCAACATTTAATTGCCTTTTTAATTTTAGGAAGTTATATTTTGAGGTTATTTTAATTATATTATTTTTAGTCTGATCATCTTACCTCAATATTAATGTTGATTTGTTCTTGGACATGTTTCAAAACAATTCTGTTTTATCGTCAGCTTGTCCAGACTGGTTTGATTTATGTTGCATTATGTTGCACATCCTGGTTGTCGATGTCAGCTGACATAATGCAACATAAATCAAACCAGTCTGGACAAGCTGATGATAAAACAGAATTGTTTTGAAACATGTCCAAGAACAAATCAACATTAATATTGAGGTAAGATGATCAGACTAAAAAATAATATATTTTAATTGCCTCTAAAGAAGACATTGAAGTATAAAAGATAAATGTATAATCTTTTTGATTTCACAGTACATATGTTGTACTATTTTTTTTTTACAGTGACTTGAAAGCATGCAGACGGAGATTACTGGAACTTTTGCCAGATCCAAATCATACTCCAGATATGATTGATTCAGTGTTCAATATGTACTTTTCTCTTCTCCATGGGCTGCTGTATGTGCCTGGAGAAGAAACTCCAAGTAAACTGCGTTACAGTCTACTGTTTAAATGGACTCATTCTCTACTAGGAAGTACTCCTCAGTACGTATCAGTGTGAGAGATTGTGGGGATTCTTTTGCAGATGCCAGCTGTTGTAGCACAGATATCTGGATACTGTATACTAGAACAGGCCACAGGTTATGAACTATTTAGTTTGTTCATAAGTTAATTATGGAAAACAACATTATGAATAATTAATGAATGAGTCTATTCTTATGTTACCTCATACTTCAAATTTCTCAGCAGCTGAGGATGAGAGGGAAGCCTCTTGAAAACTGCAGTTCCCATATTAGAAGAACATGAAGTATGAGGTAAGATAAAAATTGACTCATTCATTAATATTTAGTTTGTTTTTTATTATCATTGATTTCATCTCATGCCGTCAATCTAATGCAAGTTGAGGAATCTCACTATACTAATTCTGGGCTAAGTTCCAGAGTGTTTCCTTTACCCAAAGAAAACATAAAGAAATATGTCATAATGTCATACATAGGCCCACTTTCAAATAAAATATCTAAACACTTTAAAAGGTTGAACATTAATGTGGCATTTAAAACTAATAAAACTTTACAAAATATAATAAAAAACAATAAAACCAAAATAAAAAAATAAAAATTATCAGGTGTATATAAATTGAAGTGTGGCACATGTGACAATGTCTGTATAGGACAAAGTGGTAGACCTTTTTATCTCTCAGATAAAGGAACACATGAGAGCATATAAAAGAAATTTAGAATATTCAAAATATGCTAACCACCTATTCCAGTTTAATCATTGTTTCGATCCAAATTTTGGAATTTTACATGTTTGTGATAAGGGTAAGAAGTTGGACCTTTTGGAGGCTGTAGAAATAAATAAATTGAAAAGTAGTAATAAACTGTTAAATTCTCAACTTGATTTGAATGAATCCCCTTTGTTAAATTTAAATAAATTATTGTGTATTGTTGCTTAGATCAGTTGATATGTACTATAATACACAATTCATAATTTGTTAACATGTCTGAAGAAGGTACAGTGTACCGAAACGGCTGTCACTCAATTATTTCTTAATAATATGAAAATCAAATAAAACTAAGTTTTATTTTTATTTAATTAATAGGTTCCAGTTGTTCTGTATTCATAGCAGATGTATGACTGCATTTTCATTGATTCTATAACTGTTTTACCTTAGAGTGTGTAAGAAAATGTAGTTCGTTCTCTATTACTCGTAATAAAAAAAATAAAAAACATGTATTATTTAGTACATGTCTATATAAGTTATTTTACGAGAATCTGAAAATATATAAATACAATTTTAATAGATGAAGTAAACGTTGTTTTATTCTTATGCATGTGGAATGCAGAATATGTTGGAATTTCATTTGTTTCAAAATGGCCACTTCTATAGAATTTCTAAAACATTGGAAAGGAACCCTTTGAAAAGCAGAGAAAAACAAATTGTTTTGAATATTCACATAAGAACCAGAGGAGTATAGACGTGTGGGACGACCAAGAGCAAGATCAGTTTTCTACATGAAACCTTTTGTATTTAATAGATTTAAACTATCCCTAAAAATATAAAAAATTTCTGTGCATCATACACTAAAATGTAATTATAGAGGAAAAATAAGCTAAGTCAAGCTAATGGGTTCATATCCCATTTATAGAGGAAGAGCCCCTCTTCTCTAATACCTAACCAATTAAAATTCTAATCATATTTGGGCTAATAATCAAAAAATTATAGACATAACAAATAAAAGAACGAGAAAAATAAATTGATTAATATTTAAATCTCCATGTATATAATCATCTCTATAAAGAAGAAATAAAAAATACAATTCCTATAAATATTAATGATATTCAGTCAATCCATGAAGAAGATGGTGATCAATTGTAAAAAAAAATCAACATTTTTCAGATAGATATGTTAACTTGAGCTTAAGAGTATCAAACTTGAAATGAGAACAAAGTTTGATTCAGATAAATCTTCTGTTTTGTTTTTTTTTCATGATTTTCATGAAAAACTGGATGAGATACAGTAATATCTAAAACTTTGTACTTCACTTGTCCATATTTACTTCCTCTTCTTTCATTACAGCATTGGGACTGCCCCAGTCTTCCTTTCTGGTATATTTTCCCATTCTCTTCTATTCTCCAAAAAGGTAGAGAGATCCTACTACAGGCCTTGGGAAGTATTTAGGGTAGATGTAGGTTATAAGCTTCCACCTTTCCAGACAATCGGGCAAGATGTTAGTCCAGTGTAAAAGTCTCCTTTACTCCCAGAACATACCTCTGACAAGAGAATTGTCAACCATTGCATAGTGAAAACTACCTTGAAATTTCTCTCAGATAAGCATTGTGATGTACTAATGCCATGTCCAAAAAATTTAACTGCAAGGCACAGAAATCGAAGCCAGAATCTAGCAATATCAATCTACAGTATGGAGCAGACGGACTCCCTGCATGAGTAAGAGTGGAGTGAAGTGAGGCAGGACATGTGTAGACGGGAGGTATTGAGGGTAAATCCAATCTATTAATTCAGGAGTTATATTACTTCCCTGTAGTTTAAATGAGAGATTTGACTCTCGATTTTAGTGCCTTGCAGTTAAAAAAGGCAGATTATTTTTTGGACATGGCCTTTGTTCATTACAACGTTTCTCTGGAAGAAATTTTAAGGTAGGTATTGGCATGCAAAGATTGACAGTTCCCTTTTGATTTGACCCCAAGATGCCACTAGAAGGTTTAGGGCAGTTTAAAAATCCTCACCCCATCAGGACTTGAACTCTTGGCTTGTAGTGTATTGTCTTAACCAACTATCATGTGACATCCCTCCTCAATTCTCCAACCCCTTTTTCTTTTTTTCTTCATACTTTATTCTCGATACCATCCATTGTACCTTATCCTCTGTGCTCCTATTACTATTTTCCATTCTGTCCTTTCCTCTACATGTCCAAATCACCTTCGTTTGTCTCCTTTTAATTTTTCTTGAACTGTTATCATCTGCTTTAATATCTTCTGCTCTTTTCATTCCTTAGTACGTATTTTTTGTAACAAAGAATGCAATGTTTTCAAATTTCAGAATACAACAGGACTGCATGTTTGAAGCTGCCAACATAACATGTAATGTTGCAATTTGGTTCATGAAGCATGCTGCCCTTATAGCATCTAAGGACGAGTAAGTATATATAATATTTTCAAAATTGATAAGAAGTAACATCTATGAGATAACTTTATCTAGAGATTGAATCTGTTTGAAAATACGATAGGAAATAACGTTATAAAATAAAATGTTTCATACCTCTCCTCATAATTAATCTTCTAAGTAGATAGCGATTTCAGGGTCTTGGCAACCCCATCCTCAGTACACTTATGCTGACTGATGTTATGTCGATTGGAAGAACCACTTCTCCTTCCCTCTGTTGGTGGACCGATAAACGGGATCAGGTCAAAATCCGCGGGAATTTCGAAGTTCATAAATTTTTCTTTCTTGTTTTTCTGAATGTGGATTTTTTCCCAAACCATGAGCTCCTTTTGTTTATCAATTTGTTTAATTAGACTAGCTTTTCATTCAATTATATGTTTTTGAAAGAACGTCTTAGAAATGTCAAAAATGGAGAAGTGGAAAAGTCAGCAGTAACTGCTCATGCTAGGTCTGGAAAACATTTAATTGAATCAAAAGCCAGTCTAAATAAACAAATTGAGGTTGGGGTGTATCACAGTCGATTTTTAATTACGCGGTTGATGACAATTTTAATGCAAATATTCTTATTACGTAATGGTTTTGTCCCGTGCCATAGCCGAGCGGTTAAGGTAGGACGCCTTGGCACAGAGCTACGGGACTTGCGCTGGTTTGAGTCTCCATGGGGGAAGAAATTTTCTCATGGTATTTCGGCTAGTATGGGACCGGTGCCCACCCAGCATCGTGAGGCAATTGGGTAGCTACAATAAGTAGCGGCTCCAGGTTGAGGAACCAGCTATAACGGCTGGGGGACTCGACATGCTAACCACATATCACCCCTACACTGGCTGTTGATCATCTACCTCTGTGATTGACACATGTGGATGTGAAGGGCCAGCAGCCGGCTGGTAAAAGGGCAACCGCTGAAAAGTGGAAAGACCCTCAATCAGACGTAATGGTTTTAATGAAATTAATCTTTGGAAAAGAAGCAAATTAAAGTATTTAAACATTATATGAAATAAATTAGCTTAAATATGTAATTTCCATTTTGGAATCTAATAGAAGAACTGTTATAGGACAACTGTTATATATATGTATATGAAACTAAAAACTATCCTAACCTACATGTATAGGAACCTATAATCTAACCTAACCTAATTCAATTACTCTAACCTAATCTAAATTAATGTAATATGTAAAAGTAGACGTAAAGTGATGTAATTGTATAAAAAGTAACCATACTTATTAGCAGTGAGTTATCGGTGATGTTGATATCACTGGTTATTAATGCTCAACTTGTGCGTATTTTTTATTAATAATTAACGTGGTTATCGTTGGTTATTAGAGAGTTTATCGCTGGTTCATACAATAACTCATAGAATAACTGTTGTAACCACAGTTATTGTATGGTCATGACCTCCATGATGTATTATTAGAGCAGTCAGGACAGGAAATAGTCCCACTTTGTTTTCATATTTACGACTAAAATAAGATGAAGATCATAATTTTCCAGGGCTAAAAAGAATAATTATATAATTATATGCATATTTGTTGCATTTAAGTTGTGTTAAAGTGCGTACGTAAAAATCGATTGTGTTACACCCCGCCCCAAATTGATAAAAAAAAAAAAAGGAACTCACGGTTTGGGAAAAAATCCACATTCAAAAAAACAAGAAAGAAAAACTTATGAACTTCGAAATTCCTGCGGATTTTGACCTGATCTGGAGTTCATCAATCCACCAACAGAGGGAAAGAGAAGTGGTTCTTCTGATCAACATAACATCATTCGGCATAAGTGTACTGAGGATGGGGTCTTCTACTTAGAAGATTAATTATGAGGAGAGGTATGAAACATTTTAATTTATCTTAAATTAAACCTCGTAGTGATTCATTTCTATAAAAGTTCAAATTATGAGGTATTACTTAATAATAAGTTTTCTCTGTTTAATTCTTACCTCATATCGTTGTTTCTGTTAGACATATGTTTTATGACATGTTTGCATCATCTTCAGTAGTTACATAGTCTGTTAATTAATATTTTGTTGTGTTGTGATACAGCATAACTATGGACGAAGCTAAGGATGTTCATACCAGCCTAAGGAAAGCAGCTGGTATTTTTAAGTTGGTACTGGATGAATTTAGCCCAAAGTTAACAGAGAGGCAAAAAGAAGCTGGAGATTTGGATGCAAGAGTTACAGATGCATATATGAAACAGTGCACTGCAGAGGCACAAGAAGGTATAATTAATATTTAATTTTAGGAAGTGATATTTTGAGGTTATTTTAATTATATTATTTTTAGTCTGATCATCTCACCTCAATATTAATGTTGATTTGTTCTTGGACATGTTTCAAAACAATTCTATTTTATCGTCAGCTTGTCCAGACTGGTTTGATTTATGTTGCACACCCTGGATGTCGATGTCAGCTCCATCCTGTGGTTGGCCAAAGAACCTCCAAACAAGGTCATGCTCCGTCGGTATTTCAAAATTCATAACTCTGTTTTTGTTCTTCTGAATATACATTTTTTTCCCAAATAGTCAGCTCTTTTGTATTTTCTAACTGTTTTAATAATTTAGTGTCTGAATTTATATTATGTTTTTCAGACCAAATATGAGCAGCAACTGCAGATTTTTCTATTTCCCCATTTTTAATATTTCTTATGTGTTCTTTGGAGGTTCTTTGGCCAACCACAGGATGGAGCTGACATCGACATCCAGGTGGTGCAACATACTTACTTACTTACTTACTCACTGGCACTATCGAACCCGTAGGTTCATGGCCGCACGGACATAAGCTCTCCATATATCCCTATCCTGAGCTAATGCTTTCCAATCATTCCCTGTATAATCTACTTCCCTCAAATCATAGTTAATGTTGTTCTCCCACCTCATTCTTGGTCTACCAACTGGGCGTTTTCCTTCTGGCTTTCCTACAAGAAGTTTCCATGCACGTCTTTCATTCCCCATACGTGCAACATGTCCTGCCCATCGCAGTCTACGGGACTTAACTGTTCTTATTATATCTGGCTTCCTATAAAGACCGTGTAGTTCATTGTTATGTAGTCTTCTCCATTCACCTGTCTGTTCATCTCTCTTTGGTCCAAAAATTTTCCTAAGAACTTTATTCTCAAATACTCGTAATCTCCTTTCCTCCCTTAAAGTAAGAGTCCATGTTTCGCACCCATATAATATAACTGGTAGAATAATAGTTTTATATATTTTCAGCTTAACGTTTTTTGAAAGGAGTTGGGACATCAAAAGTCTCTGCAATGCATAATAGCATGCATTTCCAGAATTGAGCCTATGTTTAATTTCTTTGTGCATCTCATTCCTATTTGTGATTATTGTTCCTAGGTATTTGAATTCAGCCAATTCCTCAAAATTTCCCTCATTTGTCATTAGCTGTCCATTTCCATTATATAATGTATTTTCTACGTGTGACCATATATTTAGTTTTACTGATATTTACTTCCAGTCCTAATTTCTTAGTGTTACTCAATAGTGTGTGCGTGTTGGCCTTTAGTATCTCCTCGCTATCGGCCAGTAGTACTACATCATCAGCATAAACTAACAGCTTATTAATACCATTCAGTTGTAAGCCTTCCTCATTCTCTAAAGATTTAATGGCATGCTCTAGTACAAAATTAAATAGTAGAGGAGATAGTGCATCTCCTCTTGCTTCAACCCATTCTGGATTTCAAAAGTGTCTGAAAACTGTTTGCCTACACGCACCCTACTCGTTGAGCCATTTAGACACATTCGTATAAGTCTAACTAACTTTTTAGGAATTCCGAACTCCAGCAGGATACTATATAACTTCTCCCTCTTAATTGAATCATATGCTTTTTGGAAGTCTACGTATAGTTGATGTACAGTACCATTATATTCCCATTTCTTTTCTAAAATCTGTCTTATACTAAAAATCTGATCTGTTGTAGACCTGTTTCTTCTAAATGCACATTGATGATCTCCTAGAATGTCATCAATATAGGGAGTAAGTCTGCTTACTAATATATTTGTTAGAATTTTGTACGAAGTTGAAAGTAATGAGATGCCCCTATAGTTGTTGCAATCAGTTTTATCTCCTTTCTTATAAATTGGTACGATAATTGATTCCTTCCATTCATCTGGAAGAGCTTCTTTTTCCCAAATCATACTAAGCAAACAGCGTATCTTGTCCATCAATTTTTCTCCCCCTGATTTTATCAGTTCTGCTGGGATCTCATCTGAACAACATAATGCAACATAAATAAAACCAGTCTGGACAAGCTGACGATAAAACAGAATTGTTTTGAAACATGTCCAAGAACAAATCAACATTAATATTGAGGTAAGATGATCAGACTAAAAATAACATAACAAAAAGGTATCTTCATTACTTTGTTATCTCTAAAAAAAAGTAGTAGTATTCAAATGTTCTGAAGCTCTTGATTTGTCATCATTCGCTTCCGAATAATATTCAACAATTTGGATGGTGTTCCAACTATTTTCTGAAGATCAGCGCAGAACATCAAGTGATCCTTGTTCATTATCGTATTTGTGTCCTTGCATACTATGCAGTGTGGAGAGTCTAGTAGCTTAATTCCATGTAGATGTGCTGCCAAGTAATCATGACCAGTTTCATGATGAAATGATGCAACTGCAATTGATCGGGGGGGGGGGGGTATTTGGTTCTAGTAATGTCTTCCATATCTTGGTTTCACACTGGATTTTGTTTTGTTCGGCTATATGGGATTTTATTTTCATTTTGGTGTAGAGTTGTACTGATTTGTAAGATAGGTAATTGATCTTACTCTGTTGGATGAGTGCAAGCATATCAGCTTTCTCATTACCTTCCACGCCACAATGTGCTGGAATCCATTGTAGAACAACATTTCTAAATATCTCTAAAAAAATATATGTAGTAGTCATAAATCCTTAAACATTTTCAGATTCTTTAAGTTGGATAAGGGCAATAGCTTCTGACTAGAATCCCATGGGTATCATGTTCAGTTTACAGTTGACATTAGTTACCAAGAATATTTTCAATGTGTATATACATCTTCTTTTTCATACAAGGGAATTATTGCATGCTGAAATCTATCTTAAGTTCGAATTAGCGAGTCACCGACTGGTCATGCATGAAAGTAGTTTTTTTTCGTAATATTGGCAAGAAATTATCCAGAATTCTCAGCGATAAAACCACTTCCATTATTTTTGTCTGCTAGAGGAATGCATTTACGCTTGCATCCCACAAATAAAACCATATACGAGGACGTCTGCATCGCGCGGTATTATGCCGATTCTTCTGTTCTTCCAGTTGAATTCTTTGGTAGACTGTATCAAATTCCTCTTCTCCACGTATACCGAAAACATGATCGAAGTCTTCAAGGTTCAACATCTTGGATAAAGCAGCAAGGTTTCAAAGTACATCGGTTACCATCGGTTCCCATCAAGTTGCTCACGATTCGTTCTCTGCAAAGTCACCTCGCCAGGTAGCTTAGGAATTTCGACAATTATTATTGCATAAACAGATTTTTGAGTATGCAAAAACGTCTTTGGATGCAACTTTCTCAGTAGAGTAAAAGCTGAGAATGACTTTTACGGTCTAATGCATTCATAGATACGACCCTAAATCTTCAGACTCAGGGCCTGCAGCCTGAAGTTCCTCCCGCAGGACTTGTTCCCAGTCGGGTTTGAACTCATGATCCTTGGAATTAGAGGCAAGAAATGTAATCACTATACCTCCAAAGGCTTCTCCTAAATGTTTCAAAACTTTATTTTCCCTTCTAATTTTGTGGTTCTCTTGCAAACTATAAACGGCAATTACCAATTTTTTAATCTCACAATTTTTAATATTTCTAAAGTGTTCTTTTGTCCAAGTCTCTAAATTCTTATTTAGTTTTCCCTATATATATATACTTTACTGCAGTCATTGCATCAAATTTGATAAATTCCAGATTTATTATTATCTGGGATATTAACTTTTCTATTAGTTATTAGAAGATTACCCAGACTCGATTTGTTTATCAGTGCCAATATAATATTGAATTTGTAAAATATTTTTTTGAAATTTGCTGTATGTTCCAGAATGGTAAGTCATTTTCTTGGATTGTTTTCCTTCCTTGGAATCAGATTGTAGGATGGTGTATTCATTAAGCCTTTTTTTTTTGTTTGAATTCCTTGAACTTATTTATTAACTTCTTTCCAAAACCATTTAGGGTCATATCTATGAATGCATTAGACCGTAAAAGTCATTCTCTGCTGAGAAAGTTGCGTCCAAAGACATTTTTACATACTCGAAAATCTGTTCATGCGATAATAATTGTCGAAATTCTTAAGCTACCTGGCGAGGTGACTTTGCAGAGAACGAATCATGAGCAAACCGATGGTAACCGATGTACTTTGAAGCCTTGCTGCGTACCTTGCTGCTTTATCCAAGATGTCAGACCTTGAAGACTTCGATCATGTTTTTGGTATATGCGGAGAAGAGGAATTTGATAGAGTCTACCAAAAAGAATTCAACTGGAAGAACAGGAGAATCGGCTTAATATCGCACAATGCAGACATCGTCGTATATGGTATTATATGCAGGATGCAAGCGTAAATGCATTCCTCTAGCAGACAAAAATAACGGAAGTGGTTTTATCGCTGAGAATTCTGTGCAATTTCTTGCCAATATTATGAAAAAATACTACTTTCATGCATGACCAGTCAGTGACTCGCTAATTCAAACTTTGCACGTTCTCACAGAAAACTCAACTTACCAGAGACTAATGTACTTGCATGCGGCCCTTATTCTAGCTGTGTTTAAAATATAATTGTATTCTTTCTTAAAATTTTATTCATTTAATGGAATGTTTGTTAATCTGTATATTAAACTCTTAAATATTGCATGTTTATGTAAAAATATTTCTCTGATTCAATTTCTAAATTTAAATCATTTTCCTGAAAAATGTTAAAAAAGTCGGAACTTTATGATTCTAACCTAATGAATTGAGAAGTATTTAAAACATATTTAAGCTTTTAATATGTTAATATTGAGTGGAGAACATATTTTTAATAACTCACCTCATACAATTTCAAAAAGATATTTGATTTAAGACCATTGGTTTTGAATGAATTTTTCATTCATCTTCAGTTTATTTTCATGACTCAAATATGTTTTTGTTTTGACAGTGACAGTAGCAAGAGCCATTGAATTGAATCACAATCCAGGTCTCATCTCAGCATTAGCAAATGAAACAAACAAATTGTTTCTTGACGCGGCAAGAGTGATAGAACCTCTTGGAGCTGTCAGCAGCCAGTGGACCAAATATCTCCAGTTGAAGGCTTTAGTCTATCAAGCTTATGTTAGTATTACAATTCCTTCATTATCATCATATATTTCCACTTATACATGTCGCTCATAGTGGCACAACTCAAAAATTGCACTTTTCATTATCTTAAAATAGTCTTCTTTCCTTCAGCAACAGTGGCACATCATTTGGTTCAATATTTCACCATCAAATGGCAGATGTATTAGTCACACGATATCTGCCTTCAGTGTTAAGAAAACTTTGACCTTATTTCTCTCAAAATTTGTTTTTTTTTAGTTGTGCCACTATTACAGCCCATGACCGATGTGTTCAATTCAGTCACACTTCCTTTTCCAATTATAACTCTTCTAGCCACATTTTACTCATTCATGTTAACCTATATTGAAAAAAAAAATCCCTCACTGTTTTGAGCTAAGTTTCAGTTGTAATGTAAACAAATCAGATGTATAACTGCATTTTTATTGGACAAATAATGGTTTTACCTTTAAGCGTGTAAGAAAATGTAGTTCACTCTCTAACTCTAGACCAGTGTTGACCAATGGTAGTGAAGCATGGACAGTAAAAAGACAACATGAAAGCAGAATAACAGCTTGTGAAATGAGATTCATGCGCAGAACAGCAGGTTACACCAGATGGGATCAGAAAAGGAACACCGATATCTTAAAAGAATTGAAGACTACGCCAATTTTGGAATATATTAAACAGTACCAACTAAATTGGAAACACCATCTTGAAAGAATGAGTTCAAATCGGATCCCCAAAGCTGTTTATAATTATATACCAAGAGGACAAAGATCTCTGGGCCGTCCTATGAAACATTGGAGGGAAAAATTTTTATAGGATCGTAACAGGCCTTGGCCTAATACTTGGAAGGAAGAATACACTCAAAATAAAGGAAATAAAAATAATAAAAATATGTATTTTCTAGCACATGTCTCTATAAATTATATGGCAGAATCTTAAAATATATAATTACAATATATATAATCAAGTACTCAACCAGCAAAATGTTCTGATGTGCAAGGGACTGGACAGGAGAAAACAACTCAACCAAGAAATTACAGGTTTCTGTTGGGAAGCGAGAGAAAGAATGGTGCAACTCAAGTAACACTCATCACATATTTATTTAACTTTCACAGGGAAAAAACACTATGAGGTTTAATTTAAGCACTAAATTAATGTTTTTATTGTTAATTTAATTCTTAACACTCATCGCCATTGAACAACAACAATTTCAATACATTGAATAAGCATTGTTTTATTATGCATGCACAATGTAGAATACATTGGAATTTCAATTGTTTCAAAATGGCAACATTTCTGTAGAATGTCTTAAACATAGGAAAGCAAAGCTTTTGAAAAGCAGAAAGAAACAAATTATTTTGAATATTTTTAAACTGTTTAGTGAAAAATATTCCACATTAATCATTGAGGATGTGGTGAAAATAAGAGCAGAATTTACAGGTGAGTCAGCATAGAACACAAATTCTGTTAATAAGAATCAAATGAATTGTAAATTCTTCTTACCTCATACATCTATGTTTTTTTAACACAGAACTGCAGTATCAGAAAAAATATCTTTTCCATCTTCAGCTGTTTTCACAACTGTCAATTTTTTCTTTTGCCGGTAATTTTCTAGATTTCCATCTGGTGTACTTTTGAAGAAGTAATTTTCTAAACTACCATCTGGTGTACTTTTGAAGAAGTAATTTTCTAAACTACCATCTGGTGTACTTTTGAATAACTTTGTAATCAAACTTGGTTCGTTTGGAACCTCAAAGTTCATGCTTCTAGAATAGTTTTCTGATTGTATATATTTACCCAAATTGTTAATTCCAAAGGTTTAGATAGGTGTTTCAAAAGTTTTGCTTCTTTTTCAATTCCATGGTTCTCTAATAAACTATGTGCTGCTATAGCTGATTTTTCAATTTCACCATTTTTCATGTTTCTAAAGTGTTCTTTTTTGCGAGTGTCTAAGTTCCTTTTTGTTTTTCCTATATATACTTTATTGCAATCTTTTCAATTAATTTGTTAAATTCCAGATATTTTATTGTCTGGGGTAAATAAAGGTTATGTACTGACATCATGAGAAAAGTGTAGGTGTCCAATTGGGTAGGCTCATAAATAATTTTTTGCCATAAATAAATTAATAATAAATGGAAATCATATTTGAAAAGAAAAATTATAAACTCAGATATATGATTTATCCATCATTTAGATGTATAAAATTAATAATAAAAACATCAAATAAATGGAAGTACCATCTTATGTTGTATTCAGTCTTATTTTCCACAAAATACAATGTTGCCTAAGAACAATGGTTGTATCATACACAGTTCAGTCATATCATGGGTAAAACTAGCACCACGATTCTCCCAATAGATGGAGTCAGTGGAGTAATATCTTATGCAAGTTTGTTTACAGTACAACTGGAACTTAGCTCGGAATTAGTACAGGTTTGAAACTGGAAATTTAACCACCCCAGAAATTAAAGCTGGACCTGCTGCTTGAGAAGCTGTGATATTACTCCTAAACCATAACAATGGTTGTAACTTAATTTTACTTATGGTTATTCTTGCTTTCATTTAAGGAGAAATAACATAATACCTTTTTTAATTTTGTTGAGTTGTTTCTTGACTCATCTCATACTTCTTAACTCCCTCACAGATCCAGATTCCGTCGCTGTATTTGTGACATTCTCAATGCTGTTCACGTTCTCAACTGATGTCCAATGGTCTCCTCTCCTGCAGACTGACCTCCGCGCCATCTGATGGCTAATTTGGAAGTTTGTTGGTCAGCCATCAGATGGCACAGAGGTCAGTCTGCAGGGAGGAGACCATTGGACGTCAGTTGTGAACGTGAACAGCATTGAGAATGTCACAAATACAGTGCCGAAATCTGGATGTGCGAGGGAGTTAAGAAGTATGAGGTGAGTCAAGAAACAACTAAACAAAATTAAAATAAACCTCATAGTGTTATTTCCTGCCTACATAACTTAACATAATACCTCCTTCTCCATGGCATAACAGGTCTAGAAGGCCCTTGGTCTACCTACCAGCCAGCTTCTGGCTTGCTTCCACATGTGTTAATCACAGAGGTATATCATTCAGCCAGTTTAGGGGTGACATGTGGTCAGCACATTGTGTCCTCTAGCCATATTACCTGGTTTTCTCAACCTGATTTACATAATACAGTATAAAATTATGTTAAAATGTTGAAATGTTATTCTTTTAATATTTTAGGCATATTGTTATTGTGGAGAAAATGTACTGACACAAGACAAGTGTGGTGAGGCTATTCGAGCTCTGCAGGAAAGTCAAGCATGTGAGTAACATTACTTCATAATATTCACCTCATATTTTGTCTTCTTTTTAGACCAGTTTCAGAGCAATTACTCCATCTTCAGTAATTTTACAACTGTTGTTCTGTCGTGCTGATGCACAGCTTCTGATGAACTTCCAAATCAAATTACATTCCCCAGAAATTTCAGAATTTGTTAATTGCTCATTATTTTTTTAATGTAGATTTTTTTTTCCCCAAACCTTGAGTATAGGTATTTCTCAAATAAATGTAGGAAATAACACTATGAGGTTTATTTTAATTATATTTGAGTTGTATATTTTGACTCACCTCATATTTCTTGTTTTCTGATGATAAATTATTTACATTCTTCTCTATTCCCCCCTCCCCCCCCGAAATTAGTGATTTTATTTTGCGGGTTTTTACTGTTCGTTCTTCACTTTATTTGATTTTGGTTTTAAATTATTTTCTTCTTTTGTATATCTATTTTTCTTTTCATGGTTGAGTCAGATATACAACTCAAATATAACTATAGATATATTAAATTAATGTTGCAAATCTATGAGGTGAGTTTTCAAAAGAAAATGTTCTCCAATGAATTTCAATAATTATAGGTTTTTCTATTTGTTTTATTAATTTAGCTTTTCTTTCAATTTTATATTTTTCTGACCAAGCATCAGCACTACTACAGATTTGTTTACTTCCCCATTTTTAACATTCTTAAGTTTTTTCTTCACTTTACTTTTAAAATATTTTAATTTATACATTAATTTATACTATCTCCCATTCCAATATTTTACAGTCTTATAAAATGATTGACTAATTGAATGGTTGCCCCGAAAAGAGATCCAACTCACACAAATTTGAAAGTTGAGTTTTCAGTCGATTAGTGTTATATGTGAAGAATATCATGGCGTGGTGCATGTAAAACTATCCCTGCTGTCTTCCAGACCTGTTTTATTAACTTTTAAAAGTTGGCATTTAAGCAAATAGTGATCTATATGTAACAAAATGGTGGAAGAAGTTAGTCAAGTCATGAATAGCAGTTAATGAATTAGATCTGTTTTTGGGGCAACCATTCAATTAAATATTATTATTATTATGTCCACCGCTGTAGTCTCGAGGTAGCATGCTGCCTTCTCATGCAGCAGGCCCAGGTTCGATTCCCAGTCAGAACAGGCTTCTGGGTGAGGTTTTTTCAGGGTTTTCCTTACCTGTAAGACAAATGTCAGGAAGCTTAGGGCCCAACAGTCCCCAAAATTCATCTGGCCAATATCATCATTATCATCATCATCATCCTTCACCGGTGTGGAAAGCAATGGGAAGCTACCACAGCTACAATTCCCTAGTAAAGCTGCAAGCCATAGCATGAAAATTGTATGCTTGCAGTGAAAGATCTGCCCCGGGCAGAATTACAGTGGATGGATTATTATTATAAACCTCACTTTATATTTTGGTCTCTTCCCTGCAATATGTTTTGATGGACATTTCATCCAAAAACAGACTGTTTTACTTGTCCTATGGAAGTGTTGTATTATTCTCTGCCTTGAGTGGTGGATATTCAAACCTCAGAATTAAATTATTTACCTTGGATACTTCTAAATTAATTATTTTTAGTCAGTTTTAGGCTGAAAATGGGGGAAATTTTCTTTGAAACATGTTCCAAGTGATGGAGCAAAATCCAATGTAATAACCAATTCATACTCCATAGTGTTTCATCCTATCAATTTTGAGAATAAAATAGTAACTATTGTTATCTTATAAACTAATAGTTTTATGAGTAGATAGTAATTTATAAATGCATGTTGTGTGTTTAGGTTATAACAAAGCTATGGAACTGTGCAAAGAGTATGCAAAAACTAAAGGACCAGCTCGAAAAATACATCCTGAAAATCATAGTTTCTTTAAGAGACTAGCTCCTAAAGTAAAAATCACATTAGATAAGTGTGAACGGGAAAATGGCTTTATGTAAGTTATCAAAAAATATATTACAGTAATAATTATTATGTGTTAGGTTTTTTTCTGATTCACTTCTTATTTCTGATTTTCTTGCAGATCGCAGTTTCAGCACTCTTGTGCCATTTTCAATTAATGGTGGTTTTTTAAAATATTAAGCTGAGCAAAACATTTCTTCCACTTACTTGTGTTTTGCACTCTTTTAACTTTGCTATCTAACCTCTCTTCGTTACTCCTGTTTTCTTCGACTCCGATGCTATTAGGGCAGCCGAGGGCTAGGGAATCTTTCCTTTCTTCCATTTCTTCTTTCCTTTATTTTCTTTTCTTCTCCAGAAAAGCCTGACCAGAGGCTATAAGATGGCAGCCCCATCACTGGTCTTGCCTTCCTTTGGCCAGCAACCAATCGAAGGGACTATTATTATGCTTTCAAGTCTTATACGAGAATTTCCCGGAAGGATCGGAAAATTTTCTATAGGATCGTAACAGGCCTTGGCCTAATGCTTGGAAGGAAGAAGAAGAATAAATATGTATTATTGAAACAACTTTTTTTAAAAATAAGATCTTATAATGTGCAGAGAATTTTTCTAAATGGTGCATTCATTATGTAATAATGGTACATCATGTTTTGATGCATGTTTCAAATCATTATAAAAAAGTAACATTTTATTTTTTGCAGATACCATCAGAAAGTACCAGCAGATCCACCTGAATTAGAACTGAAAGCAACATATGGACTTGTTAGTCCAAATGATATTTCCCTTTCAAATATCAGTCCTTTATGGACTCCTGTGTCTTATGCAGCGTTTAGTGGACCAAAAGTTAATCCAAAGGATCCAGCAAATTCGGTATGAAATTTGTTAAAAAATAAATTTTTTCACTTTATGTGGATTATTGTAAATATTCTAAACTACAACTGTTGTCGATCTTACATATTAAATTTATCACTTCAACCCGAGACATCAGGTTCAAATCTCGATTCAGGTATATTTTTTTCTTTATATTTGAGTTGTATATTTTCACTCACCTCATATTTCTTGATTTTTATTGTTGATTTCTGCTCTCTCTGTTGGCTGACCGATGAACTCCCAAGTCAAATTTTTTTCTCATTCACCAGGAATTTCAAAATTCTTGGTTTTCTTTTTTATTCTTGCAGATGTAAATTTTCTCTCAAATTGTGAGTCCCTTAGATTTTTCTAACTGTTTTAGTAATTTGGCCTTAGTTTCAATTCTGTGTTTTTATGACCATACATGTGCAGCTATTGCAGATTTTTCTATTTCTCCATTTTTAACATTTCTAAGGTGTTCTTTCAATCTTGTATTTAAGTTCCTTTTTTGTGTTTCCTATGTACATTTTATCACAATCTTTACAATCAATTTGATAAATCCCTGATTTGTTGCTGGCTTCAATCTTTCATTTTTTTTTTTTTTTTGTTTTGATTAATTTATTTAAACTCTAATACATATTCTACATATATTTAATATAGTTTTCTCTTCAAATAAAATCCAACTGTTGCGTGGAACATTGGAAATATTTTTTTTTTTAGTGCATTAATTTAAATTTTAACATTTGCAATGATGGACAATTATTATTTTGAAAAGAAACATTAATGCCTGAATTGGGATTTGAACCCAAAACCAGGTTTCGCGTTCAAATCCCAAGAAAACATAAAATAGTGTAATGGTTAGTGCACTAGTGTACACAGCTAGAGGTTTCAGGTTCAAATCCTGATTCAAGCGTTAATTTTTTTCTTTTAGGAACAATAATTGGAAGCCTGTATATTCTTTTCTCCCTTTAGTTGTGAAATTCATCTGCTCATCCCCAAAGGGGGAAAATATACAATTTTTCCAAGGTCAACACAACAGTTATTTTCTAGTTGAAAATGACAAAGATGTTGTTGAAACATGTTCCAGGTGAGAAAACAAATTTTCTGGTGAGGTCAGGTGTCTATTACTAATTCAATCTTCTGCAGATCTTAATTCAAATTCCAGCTCAGGTGCAAATTTTTCTGAAGAGAAACTTTTTTTAAATAAAAATTATATGGGAAGTAACACTATGAGGCAAATTATTAATATTACGTAATTGAATGAGACATTTTTACACTTCACCTCAAAAAATATGCATTTCTCATCAACTAGTTTCGGACGCATCCCCTCCATCATCACAATAGACTCTGAGTCATTGAAAAATACATATTTTTTTGAGATAAGTTGAATTGTGTAATACAAAATATTTTCTTAAGTTATGTAGGTAGGAAATAACACTATGAGGTTTATTTTAATTTTGTTGAGTTGTTTCTTGACTCGCCTCATACTTCTTAACTCCCTCACAGATCCGGATTTCTTCACTGTATTTCTGACATTCTCAATGTTGTATCAATGACTCAGTTGAGAATGTCACAAATACAGTGAAGAAATCCGGATCTGCGAGGGAGTTAAGAAGTACGAGGTGAGTCAAGAAACAACTCAACAAAATTAGAATATTTTCTGCCTGAACCAGGATTTGAAACTAACACCTCCAGCTTTATGTACTAGTGCTCTAACTACTTGAGGTACACAGGCAACCCCTCCTGTAGCAGTAAAATTTCATTCACAATGCAATTAGGTTGCATCTAATCAAAAATATATTATATTGGGACTTTTTTGACACTAATTAAAACTATAAAAACTCCATGGCATGACAGGCCTAGAAGACCCTCGACCTACCAGTCGACTGCTGGCCTCATGTTCACATGTGTCAATCACAGAGGTGGATGATCATACAACCATACAGGTGACATGTGGTGAGCATGTCGCATCCTCAGCTATTGCAGTTTGTTTTCTCAACCTGGAGCTGCTACTTACAATGGAACCATTCCGTGCTGAAACCTAATTTAAAATTTCTCCCAGGGAAGTGTTATGATGTACCAAGGCCATGTCGAAAAAATTATGTGCCGTTTTAACTGTAAGGCTCAGAAATTGAAGCCAGAATCCAGCAATGGCACCCACTGTATAGAACAGATGGACTCCCTGCCTGAGTAAGAGCAGTGTGGAGTGAGGCAGGACATGGTGCAGACAGCAGATAGTGAGAGTTATCCAATCTATCATTTGAGGAGTTATATTACTTCTCCATAATTTAAATGAGAGATTTGGCTCTGGATTTTGGTGCCTTGCAGTTAAAAACAGCAAATATTGGACATGGCCTTGGTACATCATAACACTTCACTGGAATAAATTTTAAGTTAGGTTTGGAATGCAGTGGTTGATAAATTCCTTATTAGACCATTTTCTGCACTTTTGATATCACAGTCAATTGTCCATCCGATCCTTGCAACAGTTTATATATGTGAGGATAGGAATATTCTCAACCTCTAGTCGAGACTTTTATAGAGTAGTTTCAGGAATTGAATCTTCTGGACATGGAAGGATAGATATGTGAAGAACTTTCTCTCTGGGCCTTCCAACTTGTGAGTTGAAAGCTCACAAAACTTCCTCTACCATAAAAGGCAAGATTCTGGTTCTTGTTGCCGCCTGCAAAATTCAAAAGCTAGTCCAACAATGCATACAATATTAATTTACACTTTAACATCAATTTATTGTGTCTAATTGTATTGAATTTGTATTTTTTGTAGAATGCTGCAGCAAAAGTTGAAGGAGATCTACCACCAGTGCCTGAAGTTAAAATTCCAGAGTCATCAAAAGAACCCAAGACTAGCAGTGGATGTGTGTTACAATAAGGTAACAAAAGAAAATGTTTTAAAATACAATAGGAAGTAACATTAAGAGGTTTGTTTAATAATTAAAACATTTTGTCTGTTCATTCTTACCTTTTACAGTTGTTTTTGTCAAACATATGTTTCAGAGCTTCTTAGCCCCATCGTCAGCGATTACAGACTGAATTTTCTCATGTTGTCGGCCCTGATTCTTGATTCTTGCTCTCTGTGTCTCTGGTCCAATGAATTTACTAATGAGGTTCCTTTCTGCGGAAATTTCAAAGTTCATAATTCTTTCCTTGTTCTTCTGTATATGAAATTCCTGCAGAAAGGAACCTCATTAGTAAATTCATTGGACAAGAGGTAAAGAGAGCAGGAATCAAGAATCAGGGCCGACAACATGAGAAAATTCATTCTGCAATCGCTGACGATGGGGCTAAGAAGCTCTGAAACGTATGTTCGACAAAAACAACTCTAAGAGGTAAGAATGAACAGACCAAATGTCTTAATTATTTAAAAGAAAATGTTATTAATTTCCTTACATTGTTGTTTTTATCAAATAGCACCAAGGATTGATCTGCATCTTATTCCATCTTGCTTTCTAATTTCATTGTCTCACTTCCCCATTATTAAAATTCACTACAAGTTGATATCACAAACTGCTGGTTAATGGCCTCTTTCAAGCAAAAATTAACATTATTTCAGAAAGCTTTTGTGTAGTGATACTTTTAATTGTATTGTGATTTATTTGTTAAATTACTTTAAATACAATTAGGAAGTAACATTAAGGGTCGTATCTATGAACGCATTAGACCGTAAAAGTCATTCTCTGCTGAGAAAGTTGTATCCAAAGACGTTTTTGTGTACTCAAAAATCTGTTCATGCGATAATAATTGTCGAAATTCCTAAGCTACCTAGCGACGTGACTTTGCAGAGAACAAATCATGAACAACCCGATGGTAACCGATGTAGTTTGAAACCTTGCCGCGTACCTTGCTGCTTTATCCAAGATGTCGGACCTTGAAGACTTCGATCATGTTTTCGGTATATGCGGAGAAGAGGAATTTGATAGAGTCTACCAAAGAATTCAACTGGAAGAACAGGAGAATCGGCGTATTATCTTGTGATGCAGACATCGTCGTATATTGTATTATTTGAGGGACGCAAGCGTGAATGCGTTCCTCTAGGAGACGAAAATAATGGAAGTGGTTTTATCGCTGAGAATTCTGGGTAATTTCTTGCCAATATTATGAAAAAAAACTACTTTCAAGCATGACACGTCAGTGACTCGCTAATTAAAACTTTGAATGTTCTCACGGAAAACTCAACTCACCAGAGACTAATGTATTTGCATGCAGCCCTTAGTTTTTCTATTTGTTTTAATAATTTAGCCTTCATTTGAATAAGATGTTTTTCGGACCATGCATGGGCAGCCACTGCAGATTTTTCTACTTCCCCTTTCTTGATGTTCCAAAGATGTTCTTTCACTCTGGTTTTTAAATTTCTCTTAGTTTTTCCTAGGTAGACTTTCTCACATTCTTCACATTTAATCTCGTAAATCCCTAATTTGATTTCTTCTTCTATTTTCTCATTTTTGTTAGATCTAATTATTTACTTAAATAAAATTGCATTACCTCATATTCTTCTTATTAGATTCCATCATCGGTATTCTCACGACCGTTATTACGTTGCCATGAAGAACTGCCTCCTGCTGAGCAGGAAAAAAAAATAATAATCTTATCCATTCACAGAACATATCCCAGCTGTTCCAATCTTATAAGTTTGATATTATTAACATCTTTGTACAACAGTTGTAATTCTGCATTTTTTCTGATTTGCTATGTCCCCTGGTCACAAATGGGACCATATATTTTTCTTAATTTTTTTTCTTTCCCAAGCATTTATTATTTCAATAACTCGTTGAGATAGAGTCCAGGCCTCACAACAAGAAACTCTTGATTTTTATTTTCTGGAGATATATCTGGCCTTCATTAGTTTATCTGATGCTCTGATTGCCTGCTGCTATTTTTTCATAGTTAAATATGGGAAATAACATTATGAGGTTCTTAATTCGTAAATTAATGAGTCATTTTTTTAACATCTTACCTCATATTTTATGTTTCTTCAAACACGGGAACTAGTTTTTGAGAGAAGGATCTCTCTCATTTTCAACCAACATTATGACTACTGGATTTTTGTTGGAATCTCCATCAATAACGTAGCCATCTGGTGTTGATTTGATGAACTTTGAGATGAGGTCACGTTCGTCAGGAATCTCGAAATTCATGGATCTAAATTTGTTCTTCTGAATATATATCTTCTCCCAAATTGTCAATTCTAAAGGTTTTTCCAAATGTTTTAAAAGTAGGGCTTCTTTTTCAATTTTATGATTCTCCAATAAACTATCAGCTGTTGCAGCGCATAGTTTATTGGAGAATCATAAAATTGAAAAAGAAGCCCTATGCGCTGCAATAGCTGATAGTTTATTGGAGAATCATAAAATTGAAAAAGAAGCCGTACTTTTAAAACATTTGGAAAAACCTTTAGAATTGACAATTTGGGAGAAGATATATATTCAGAAGAACAAATTTAGATCCATGAATTTTGAGATTCCTGACGAACGTGACCTCATCTGAAAGTTCATCAAATCAACACCACATGGCAACGTTATTGATGGAGATTCCAACGATTCCAATGAAAATCCGGTAGTCATAATGTTGGTTGAAAATTGGAGAGATCCTTCTCTCAAAAACTAGTTCCCATGTTTGAAGAAACATAAAATATGAGGTAAGATTTAAAAAAATGACTCATTAATTTACTTTTTTTCATTAATCTCCACAACAATGTTATTATTTTTATATTTGAAGAGAATGGGATTTTAACCCAGGACCTCTAATTTTATGCAATAGCACTCTGCCACTCTCGGGAATTGTATAGGATAGCTAAGTTGCAGAGCGCTAGTGTATAAAACTAGAGGTCCTGGGTTCGAAACCCACTCTAGAATAAAATTTTTCTCTTCAAATATAATTTATCTTTCAGTGAGAAATTTTAAATTTATAATAAAACATCAAATGTTATTATTGTTTGTAATTATCGAACCTAAATATTTAAAATAGACACATGTTCATATGGTACATTATTTAAAACAATGGCATTTGAGACACAATTATATTATACATACATTACTTTATTATGGTGTGTGTATATGTTTTTTTAATAAATGTAATTTTTTAATTTCAGATTTGCATCCATTTTTTACAATATTTTATTCTTGGAAACACGAACTGGAATTAAAATTGAATATGATACACATTTTACAGAGGTTGGTACCCGTGTGAGTGAGAAATGCTTCTGCTTCTTGAAATTGGCTCAAAGTATAAAATGAAGCTTTTATATGTATATAATTTTTAACAAGATGATATTTATTACGTGAATTAAAAAAATATATACATTGTATATTAATATAAATTAACAATAAGTAAAGTTTAAATAGAAATATACACCTCACTTCATCAGAGAAAAGAAAATCCTTTGGAGGGGAGGTAAAGCTGTGGATCCCATGTTGTAGATTTAAAACAAATAAAAGAATGTGAAGCCTGAATTAAGAAACTTCTGAACAAAATTTGGACCGCTTAATATTAATTTAATTGATCAAATATGTAACAAGTGTGTATTTACTTATTTTAGGAACTCTCACTATGAGGTATATTCATTAAGGTAGAATTTTTTATCACTCACCTCATATTGTTCTTCTTATTTGACTATAAACTAGTTTCGGAATATAGTTTCTGTTCGATCCTCAGTATTGTCACGACCGTTGTTCTGTCGTCTTGAAGAGCTGTCCTTCGCTCCTTCCATTGGCTGACTGAAAAACCTCGAAACCAGATCATTCTCACCGGGAATTTCAAAGTTTATCAATTTCTTCTTTTCACTCAGGAAAAGATCTACATTCAAAAGAAATAGGAATAGAAAAATCTGCAGTTGCTGCTCATGTTTGGTCTGAAAAACATAATATAAATTCAGACACTAAATTATTAAAACAGTTAGAAAATTCAAAAGAGCTGACTATTTGGGAAAAATCTATACTCAGAAGAAACAGAGTTATGAATTTTGAAATATCGATGGAGCATGACCTTGTTTGGAGGTTCTTTGGCCAACCACAGGATGGAGCTGACATCAACATCCAAGGTGTGCAACATAATGCAACATAAATCAAATTAGTCTGGACAAGCTGACGGTAAAACAGAATTGTTTTGAAACATGTCCAAGAACAAATCAACATTAATATTGAGGTAAGATGATCAGACTAAATATAATATAATTATATGAATCCTATGAGGTGAGTTGTTTAAACAAAATGTTCTCCGATGAATTTTAATATAATTAGATTATATTATTTTTGGTCTGGACATCTTACCTCAATATTAATGTTGATTTGTTCTTGGACATGTTTCAAAACAATTCTCTGTTTTATCTTCAGCTTTCCCAGACTGGTTTTATTTATGTTGCATTATGTTGCACCACCTGGATGTCGATGTCAGCTCCATCCTGTGGTTGGCCAAAGAACCTCCAAACAAGGTCACCCTCCATCGGAATATCAAAATTCATAACTCTGTTTCTGTTCTTCTGAATATAAATTTTTTCCCAAATAGTCAGCTCGTTTGTATTTTCTAACTGTTTTAATAATTTAGTGTCTGAATTAATATTATGTTTTTCAGACCAAACATGAGCAGCAACTGCAGATTTTTCAATTTCTCCATTTTTAATATTTCTTATGTGTTCTTTGGTTCTAATTTTTAGGTTTCTTTTTGTTTTCCCTATATATATCTTTTCACAACCCATGCATTCAATTTGATATATTCCTGACTTTTTATTTTTATCAGTTTTTTCATTTTTGTTGGTTTTTATTAGTTTATTTAAACTGTAGTTATTTTTTGGTGCTAATTTAATATTAAACTTCTCAAATATATTTTGAAATTTATTATGTACCCAGGGGTGATATGTGAATTTCCTATATTTTTTCATAGGTGGTTCTTCTTTTTCAAGATTACTTCTGTTTATCATTTTTTGTTTTTTATACTTTTCTATCCTTTTATGTACCATTTTTTCATCAAACCCATTTTCTCTTGCTACAAAGTAGCAAGAGAAAATGGGTTTGATGAAAAAATGGTACATAAAAGGATAGAAAAGTATAAAAAACAAAAAATGATAAACAGAAGTAATCTTGAAAAAGAAGAACCACCTATGAAAAAATATAGGAAATTCACATATCACCCCTGGGTACATAATAAATTTCAAAATATATTTGAGAAGTTTAATATTAAATTAGCACCAAAAAATAACTACAGTTTAAATAAACTAATAAAAACCAACAAAAATGAAAAAACTGATAAAAATAAAAAGTCAGGAATATATCAAATTGAATGCATGGGTTGTGAAAAGATATATATAGGGAAAACAAAAAGAAACCTAAAAATTAGAACCAAAGAACACATAAGAAATATTAAAAATGGAGAAATTGAAAAATCTGCAGTTGCTGCTCATGTTTGGTCTGAAAAACATAATATTAATTCAGACACTAAATTATTAAAACAGTTAGAAAATACAAACGAGCTGACTATTTGGGAAAAAATTTATATTCAGAAGAACAGAAACAGAGTTATGAATTTTGATATTCCGATGGAGGGTGACCTTGTTTGGAGGTTCTTTGGCCAACCACAGGATGGAGCTGACATCGACATCCAGGTGGTGCAACATAATGCAACATAAATAAAACCAGTCTGGGAAAGCTGAAGATAAAACAGAGAATTGTTTTGAAACATGTCCAAGAACAAATCAACATTAATATTGAGGTAAGATGTCCAGACCAAAAATAATATAATTAAAATAACCTCAAAATATAACTTCCTAAAATTAAATAATAATTAGATTGCTTACATTAATATCCTACAATGAGCTGGTATTCTTGCCAGTTCTATTTCTCACTCAGGAAACATATTGGATTCAAATAATGGCTTCAATAATTTTTTGAAGTAATTATTGTCATGATCCTAACAAATGTTATTAAATTCTCACTCTTCCTTTAGTAAAATAATTATAAGTTCTGTTTATTTCTTTCTTTAAACAACACAAGTGAATTATAGAACCAAGAAATTAGAAGAGATTAATGAATTTTCAAATGTGTAAAGTATTATAGCAAAAAAGTAGTATCAGATAAGGATGTCAAAATTAGAATTAGGAAAGTAAATTTTGCCATTGCACAGTTATTATCCTCCATATGGATAACTGACCACGAAGAAGATCACGGGAAACGTGGATTGACCTAATGAAGATAAATTTACAATTGGGAAAAATTGAAAATCTGTCATATAGGAATTGCATAAACTAAATAAATTCCTCAGCAAGTTATGGTTGGAGAAACTCATTTCTGTCGCAAACAAATTATGCATAACCATAAGTTATTACCTAATTGCATATTGTATAATTTAACACCAATTTAAATAATATTTGCAGATTCATTTTCCCATTACTTTATTAAAAATATAAAATAAATTAAACTAATGTATCTGATAAAATACATTTCCAATTTAAGGGTTAATTAAATTATATAGTATACATTGCGATAAACCAACATGACAGTTGCTAGAGTCAATTTTTAATTTTAGGTTTCAGGTAATCCACCATTTCTAATGATCAGATTTTGCTGATTTTATGAGAATACCTTCCTTGGTGTGTTTTAAAAGTAGATACTGAGTTTTGTTTTGAAAGATTGAAAATTGCGAACACTAGAGTGATTTAAAATTTTTATTTCAGGTGAACTCCTACATCTAAGGGTATGGTTTTGTTGGTTAACGAACTCAACCCTACTTTATTTAATCAATTATTGCTATATTCCAAACTTAGTTTAGATGAAATAAAATTGTGGCCGCTAGAGCATAAATATCTTTATATTTATACAATTCTTCTGTACATGTGTACATCACTGAACTCATCCTAAATGACTGCACCGATTTGCATGAAATTTTTTGTGTGTATTTGAGTGAGTCCATGAATGGTTTAGATTCACAATTGGATCCATAAATCCATTAAGGGCCGCATGCAAATACATTAGTGTCTACTCAAATTACTTCCAATCACCGGTGAGCTGACTTTCCGTGAGCAAGTGCAAAGATCGAATTAGCTACCCACTAACTGGTCATGCATGAAAGTCGTCATTTTCGTAATATTGGCAAGAAATTACCCAGAATTCTCAGCGATTAAACCACTTCTGTTATTTTCGTCTGATAGAGGAACGCATTTATGCTTGCACCCGCAAATAATACCATATATGACGACGTCTGCATCGTGCAATATTACGCTGATTCTCCTGTTCTTCCAGTTGTATTCTTTGGTAGACTCTATCAAATTCCTCTTCACCGCGTATATCGAAAACATGATCGAAGTCTTCAAGGTCCGACATCTTGGATAAAGCAGCAAGGTACGCGGCAAGGTTTCAAACTACATCGGTTTCCATCGGGTTGCTCACGATTCATTTCTCTGCTAAGTCACCTCACCAGGTGGCTTAGGAATTTCAACAATTATTATCGCATGAACAGATTTTTGAGTATGCAAAAACGTATTTGGATGCAACTTTCTCAGCAGAGTACAGGCAGAGAACTACTTTTACAGTCTAATGCATTCATAGATTCGAGCCTAAGTGTAGGAGTTCATCTGAAACAAATATTTAAAAATCACTCCAGCAGTTGCAATTTTCAATATTTAACAATGAAATTCAGTATATAATATTAAAATAAACCAAGGTAGTTATTGGCCAAAAATCATCAAAATCCAGCTGTTAGAAGTGTGGGTTTCTGGAAATTCGAAATTAAAAATTGATTCAGAACTTCCATGTTCGGTTTGTCACAGTGTATACTATATAATTAATCCTTAATATTTCATTTATTTAGTTGTAGCAGCACATGCCAGTTATTAGCTAGCATATATATATGAAGGGCTTAGAGCAATAACATGATAAGCCACATATTGTTTTTTCTGAGATATAAGGATTTTAATGTTTAAAAATTATAAATATTAATTCTGCAGAATTGTTAATACATTTGTGTGTCTATATGTTTTAACTCATAACTGGTACTTACTTACTCACTGGCACTATCGAACCCGTAGGTTCATGGCCGCACGGACATAAGCTCTCCATACATCCCTATCCTGAGCTAATGCTTTCCAATCATTCCCTGTATAATCTACTTCCCTCAAATCATAGTTAATGTTGTTCTCCCACCTCATTCTTGGTCTACCAACTGGGCATTTTCCTTCTGGCTTTCCTACAAGAAGTTTCCATGCAAGTCTTTCATTCCCCATACGCGCAACATGTCCTGCCCATCGCAGTCTACGGGACTTAACTGTTCTTATTATATCTGGCTTCCTATAAAGACCATGTAGTTCATTGTTATGTAGTCTTCTCCATTCACCTGTCTGTTCATCTCTCTTTAGTCCAAAAATTTTCCTAAGAACTTTATTCTCAAATACTCGTAATCTCCTTTCCTCCCTTAAAGTAAGAGTCCATGTTTCGCACCCATATAATATAACTGGTGCACTTGCAAATTATTTTATGGATAATTCATTGCTATCATTGTAATAAATGACATTTCTTAACTGAATGTGACTTATCATATTACTGCTCTAAGCCCTTCATATATATATGTATATATATATATTTTTTTTTTTTGGTCATGGTAATTTGTTGTATCTACTAGATAGAATTGGTGAAGATCTGTAAAATATTTTCATGAGAAGAGCCTTTGGAATTCACTAAAAAGAAGAAAAACATGGTTCTTTTATAGGATAATAAATTAGGTGTGAAAAGAGATAACATCAGATTATTGTGATAGATCCACTGCTGTGAGGTGGCATATTACATTTATGTCTGTGATTTGTAATTCCTAAGAAAAAGCAAGCATAAAAATAAAATTATTAATTGTGCCTTTGAATGTATATGTTGTCATAGTTGAGTTGATGTGTATTTTTAGTTAGTTTTACTAAAACAAAAAAATATAATGTACACTATATAGTAAAATAGGCAATATATAGGCTTCATAGTTAAATATGGGAAATAACATAATGTTGGTTGGAAATGAGAGAGATCCTTCTCTTGAAAACTAGTTCACGTGTTTGAAGAAACATAAAATATGAGGTAAAATGTTAAAAATGACTCATTAATTTACGAATATATAGGCTACAGAATGGGACATAAGTCAGTTAATTACTGCACATGGTCACAAGAAAAAATCAGATTGGTTGAAACTGGGGTTTGAATACCGGACCTTCAGAATATACTGCTTAATTATTAATGAGTTGGTTATTTTGACTCGCCTCATATTTCTTGATTTTTATGCAGACCAGATTTTGTCGCTTTTGCACGACATTTTCGATGCATTCCAACTTGGAATGTTGGAATGCATCAATAATGTAGTGCAAAAGCGACGAAACCTGGTCTGCATAAAAATCAAGAAATATGAGGCGAGTCAAAATAACCAACTCATTAATAATTAAAATAAACCTCATAGTTACTTATTTTAGCAATTCTCACTGTGACGTATATCCATTAAGGTAGAATTTTTTATCACTCACCTCATATTGTTCTTCTTATTTGACTATAAACTAGTAAGAAAATAAATCAGGGATTTATCAAATTAAATGTGAAGAATGTGAGAAATTCTACATAGGAAAAACTAAGAGAAATTTGAAAACTAGAGTGAAAGAACATCTCAGGAATGTCAAGAAAGGGGAAGTAGAAAAATCTGCAGTGGCTGCCCATGCATAGTCTGAAAAACATCTTATCGAGAAAGAAGCTAAATTATTAAAACAAATATAAAAACCAAAAGAACGTATTGTTAGGGAAAATATCTACATTCAAAAGAGCGAAAAGAAGAAATTGATGAACTTTGAAATTACCGGTGAGAATGACCTGGTTTTGAGGTTTTTCAGTCAGCCAATGGAAGGAGCGAAGGACAGCTCTTCAAGACGACAGAACAAAGGTCGTGATGATACTGAGGATGGAACAGAAACTATGTTCCGAAACTAGTTTATAGTCAAATAAGAAGAACAATATGAGGTGTGTGATAAAAAATTCTACCTTAACCTCATAGTGTTATTTCCTATATATATTCAATAACTACAGCTTAAACAATATTGGAGGTCACTTTGAACAATTTTGATAGTTTTTTTACATAGATGTTGTGAGCTACAGAAAATAATATATTTGCTTTTTCAGTTAAATGACTTACGCTGTACCCTGTATATTTAAAAGTGTAAAAGTATGTAATATTTGACGATTTTATTATTAATTTAACACTTCTCATTGAAGGATAAATTATATTTGTAAATATGTAATATTTGTTGATAAATTCAAGAAAGCATTAACTATGTGATTATCATTCAAAATTGTGTTTTTATTAATATTGGAGGAGGCACGCCGTAGCATAGTTGGTTAAGGCAATACACTACAACCTGAAAGGTAGGAGCATTGAGTCCCGGTGGGGTCAGGATTTTTAAACTGCCCTAAATCTTCTGGCAGCATCTAATTGAAATGAGTACAGACAATTGTTGTGGGGGTAAAGGCAGACGTCATGCAGGGCTGGCAAACCGGCTGACATCTCATGCAAATAATGTAAAAAGGTGGGAGCTTTAACCTCCTACTACCCCTTGTGCCTCCAGAAGCCTGTAGTGGGATCACTACCTTTTTTATTAATTAAATAAAAATAAAACATAGTTTTATTTGATTTTCATATTTATTACATAAATCAGTGACAGCTGTTTCGGTACACTGTACCTTCTTCAGACATGTTAACAAATTATGAATTGTGTTCCAACTGATCTAAGCAACAATACAACAATATTTATTTAAATTTTTAAATTTAACAAAGGGGATTCATTCAAATCAAGTTGAGAATTTAACATTTTTTTACTACTTTTAAATTTATTAATTTCTACAGCCTCCAAAAGATCTAACTTCTTACCCTTATCACAAATATGTAAAATTTCAAAATTTGGATCGAAACAATGATTAAATTGGAATAGGTGGTTAGCATATTTTGAATTTTCTAAATTTCTGTTATATGCTCTCATGTGTTCCTTTATCCGAGAGATAAAAGGTCTACCAGTTTGTCCCACCTTTTTTGCCTTAATATTGTAAGTCCTGCACTGTAGAGGAGCAGTTTTAATACATCCTATCTTGATGCAAAGCTATAGGACATGTGCACTGTCTCATTTTCCCACGAGGGAAGATATTTTGGCCAATGTATGAGATTGCCGCATATTTAGCAACAGTGAGCAGTTTTATCTGAATCTGATCTTTTTTTTTTTTCAGAAATGAAACTTTGATTATATTTCGGTAGATTGAGTAGCTATGATAAATAGCAAGTCAGGATTGAGGAACCATTACAATTAAAATTTCATTCATAATTATGTAAGGCATTTACTGTCGATTTATATAATTAAATTTAATTAAAAGCTCCATGCCACGTTAAACTTAAAGGCCTGTGGGTACCAGCATTCTGATGCCTTAAATCCACACATGCCATTTCTCCAGATGGATATGTGGCCCCCCAGCCGTTAGAGCTGATTTTCTCAATCTCGAGTTACTACTGGTTTCTGCTACCCAAATTTCGCACACTGCTGAGTGGGTACCAGTTCTATACTGACTGAAATTCCATGAAAGAATTAATTTCCCCACGAGGAGTTGAACTAACAAGTATAGTTTTATATTGAAATTATGTTGGGAAGTAAACATTATGAGGTAATAAGCACGAAATTTATGAGATGAGTTTTAAAAAAAAATAATTTCTTCAATGAATTTTAAATAACACGTATAGATTTGCACCAAGGCATGATGCATTAGACTGCTCAGCATTATATGTATTCTCATTAAGAAGTTAATTTTATAAAAATATTGATTGTGATTTTGCATTTTAAGATATTGAGTTTAAAAAGAGACCTATTTATTAAAATTGAATAAAAAAGTGTGTTCATCAATTGGATTTTCAAAAAGTTAAACTATGAATTGTTATTATCTAATTTATAAATCACATAGAAGCAGATTTACTTAACAACTCATTTGTTAAATATTTCTGTTCTTAATTGATACAAAATATTGTACAGATATTGTCTCATAAGTAATGTTTTTAACAAATTTTATTTGGAATGTTTTCTGATAAGAAATTAAACTACTCTTCAAACTAGATACCATCAGATTCTATGGTCTTGAGCATCTTTCAGTGAGTTTATTATCCTGCAATGCTACCATTCGCTGGTTTTATTCCAAGGATTTTATGAGATCCACTTCCACAGCTTTATTATTGTCTGTGTTTTGAAAAAGTAATAAAAAAATTAGTCATGGATTGAAACAGATGGTAATCTGAAGGTGCAAAATCAGGGCTATATATTGGGTGTGCTAACAGTTTGATTCCTCCCAATTCCTGAATATTTGTCATGGTTTTATTTTAGAAAAGAAAAATTAACGCTCGGACCGGGATTCGAACCCTGGATCTCTGACTCTGCACGTCAGTATGATACCAATTACACCATCCAATCTCTGATACGAATGTCAACAATTCTTTCCACTTATTTAATTCTCTTTCATCATCTTTGGTTCGAATCCTGGTCTGAGCATTAATTTTTCTTTATAAAATAAAACTATGTCCAATTCTGGAAAATGTTAATTTAAAATATAACATGAAATTTTGTCATGGTTGTTCATGCAGAATGAGATCTCAGATTGTCCTGCAAGAGAACTCTATTTTGGTTAAGTAATCTTGGGATTAATGTTTACTTCCCAACATTAATTAAATATAATCTTGGGATTCTCCATCTCAAAATTTCATGAAGTTGTTCCAGTTGTTGAGAATAAAGATGCACATCAACTACATGTCCATGTGGGAACAAACACCTGTCACACAACATTACGTTAATAACCGATATTACTTATGAGATAGCCTAGTATTTATAAATTATCATTTAAAATGTTTCTAGTCATTGTTCATTAAAGAAAAAAAATTTAAGTATTATTATCTGTATTAAAATACACTCCTATAATTTATTTAATGACTGATATATTTGAGGTTATATAAACATTGTATTAATTTTTTGTCATAATCAGAGCGAGGACATATATAAAATTAAATGCAGTGCACCTAATTTACTTTGTCGTCATCACTTCAGTCAGACACAGGGTGCACTGTGCCACTGGTTCAGTTTAGTATGCATAAGTGAATGCTGTTTACTGTTAGCTCCATGTTTAGACAAAATCAACCATGTGTAAGATCATGAGGCTGGTCAGCAGAAAAATACTGTGTAACAAAATGTTATCTCACAGACCTGTGGGTGAAAATAAAATTTGAATTTCCATACATGAAACCCGAGATTCTGTCAGCAGTGTGGGAGTACTTTTACCAGTCCATAGTAATTCTGCTATGCTTTGCAGCTTTACTAGGGTATTATAGGTGTGTTAGCTTTCCATTGCTTTCCACACTGGTGAAGGATGGTGATGATAATGATAAGGATGATGATGATGGCCAGATGATTTTCAGAAACGGTTGGGCCCTAAGCTTTCTGACATTTGTCTTACAGATGAGGAAAAACCCCGAAAAAATCTCACCCAAGAGTCTCTACCGACTCGAATTCAACCCTGGGCCTGCTTGTGTGACAAGGCAGCACGCTGCCTCGACACCACAGCAGTGGACACTTTTACCAGGTAGACCTAATAAATAATTTCTAGTAACTTCTGAAGTTAGTAAAATGTTAACCATGGAAGTGCGGTATAAATAACTAGATAGTGAGTCATGAAATCTCACTGCAGTTCTGTGCTTGAAGATTACAGAGTTTATGAGGTGAGATTTCATCACTCACTATCTAGTTATGTAATAGAATTGCACACAAATCTGCATTGAGTGACTATATATGGCCTTTCTTGCTGTAAGTGTTTAAGTTTTTTGTGCAAAGTTCTAAGTGGTATTGGCTGCATAAGGAGCACACACAGTTTTTGTCTGCTACTGGTAATCTGGTTTTTCTCTATCTGGTTATTAACTTGAAAACGTCACAATTTTATTTCCCAAAATTAATTTTGAAATACGTGAAAATATTGTCAATTTTTTCCAAAATGATGTAAATTGTCACTTTCATTAGCTTCTTGCACGCCCCTGTCGCTTTGTTTACATTTTCAGGTACCTGAGTTACAGCATCTGAATTAGACACCGCACATACATTGTGGGCAAAGGGATATTTGTACTCGCTCTAATTATAATGCATACTGATTTCTTATTATTATGTTTATATTAAGAAAGGTTTTCCCAGTGGGCAGGCCAAGAATGAGGTAGGAGAATAACATTAACAATGATTTAAGGGAGGTGAATTTTTATGAGGATTGATTAGAAAATATTACCTCAAAATAGGGATGTATGTAAAGCTTATGACTGCACAACCATTGACCTTCTGGTTCAGAAGTGCAGTGAGTTAGATATTAAGAAAGCTTGTGATTTATGTATTGTGTAATGCACGCTATGGTCAAAGGTATAACATATATATATATATATATATTTAATAAAACAACTTAATTAATTTTATTTTCTTAGAAATTATAAAATCATCATCACCATCATTACCCGTAAATATTTACACTTATGTGTAAGAAGAGACCCACTTCTTCTTTCCTTTTATAACCCTTCTTATAACTTGATCCAGTCGTCTGTTCATAGTTTTTTGCCTTTCATTTTCATCTCCATAGTTTTCCTTGGTATTGTTTCCTCCTCAACTTTGCCTGTTGGAGAGGGTTGGGTGCTTCTTATTGGAGCTCTCAGTTCTCTTTACCTGCTGGTCCCAAGGATGAAGAGTAAATGGCTGGTTTTTGGGAGTTGTATTGATCCAAATAAGTACAATCACAAAATCCAAAGTAATGCTACAATTGCAATTTATGAGGTGGTTAGAAGCAAAGAGGTGTAAACTAGTTATGGTGCATAATTACATTCTTGAAGCATAATTCTATTTAGTGACAAATGAATATAAGTATATGCATTAGGAGTAGATAAAGAATGATTATCATTTTCAGTTACCTATGATTTTCTTGTCCATCGCTGTGGTCTCGAGGTAGCGTGCTGCCTTGTCATTAAGCTGACCCGAGTTCGATTCCCAGTCAGGACAGGCTCCTGGGTGAGGTCTTTTTCGGGGTTTTTCCTCACCTGTAAGACAAATGTCAGGAAGCTTTAAGGCTTAACAGTCCCTGAAAATCATCTGATCATCATCATCATCATCCTTCTCATCATTATCCTTCACCATTGTGGAAAGCAATGGGAAGCTACCACACCTATAAATCCCTAGTAAAGCTGTAAAGCATAGCATGAAAAATGCTATGATTGCAGTGAAAGACCTGCCCTTGGGATGGATGATTTTCTTATACAACCTAAATTATAAATCTGTTTTTCTCAAGGCTCTGAAAAACTTGTATTAATTTATTTCTAACCTCCTCATATGTTACACAGTCAACAGATCTTATCCCCATTAAGGTGAAGGGCAAGGGTGAGTGTATGGCGCCAAAAAAAAAAGAGACTTTCAGCTAAGGTATGGTAACCTTAACAGAAGTGTCCCTGGTCCTCCAGGCTGGGGATTGAAACCTGGGGCTGAATACTCCACTTTGTATAAATCTTGGATGTTGAGAAGGATATTTGGCACCAAGGTTTGAACACGGGACCTCCCGAATATAAATATCAAGCTATACTACTTCAGACAACTCACTTGGTAGTATGAGTTAATAGTTGATGGTGTTTTGGAGCTGTATTACAAGGTCCCTGATTCAGACTCCAGCATCCAACAACCTGATTTTCCTTAGTCAAAGCAAATGATGGGTTAACATTTTATTGGGTCCCATTTCATATTTAAGGAAGTAGACTCGATTAATCTTAAAATCCAAGGCGTTTATATAAAATAAATAATTATAAGGAAGGTATCGTTTTGTAAAGGTTGGCAGTCATGAAAGATAATTAGCAGTACTATAATAATATGGTCTGGATTTTGCTATATATATTTTTAATGTATTAGCAGGGATTACAATAATTATAATAATAATCCCTGGTATTAGGTTGACTTTTTAAAAAGATTGTAAAAATATTTTAACCAATTAGAGAATACCTATTAAGAAAGAAGTTTTATAATGTTCTTTCTGATTGGAGGCTTTGTTGTGTTCGTTTGTTTTACGCCAGGTTTGCCTACATAACGTTGTGTCTTTATTAAATGTTATTTGGAGGAATAGAATTACTGATTTAAATATACGATCCTGTTATTTTTTAGAATATTATCTAATATCAAATAATACTATTATTTTGAGAACTATATACTGCATTTTTAGATTAGTTAACTGTTGATGGTAAATTAATATTTGTTGGTAAATTTAATAACAATTTTAACTGTTGGTAAGAATGAATTGAAATCGTGAACCAGTCGGTTCTCTATGGTCGTGAAGTAGTCGTGAACAAGATAACAAGATGTCGTTGACAAGGTATGTTATTTGTTGAATTGAAAATAAACTTCGTTTTTTAGGACAAATTAAAATATAATTTTAAATTTTATGGAAATATAGAAAATCAGCAGTCTTTATATGATACTCAAGTTTGTGCAGTGCATATTTAATTTGGCAATGCCAATTAAAATATACATAGTGATGTTAAGACTTGTATGGTCTTACGACAATAATAAAATCATACATGAAAGAATTAAAATATTTATACAATTTAACATTATATTACACAATTATTACCAAGGAGTCGCTGAATCGCAGATATGATGAACGATTCCAATAGAGCGTACCACTATTTGCTTTCTCAAATTTACTATCGTAAGTCTATCCTTTAAGGGTAAATGGGAGTTATTTTTGATAACTTTATATATATATATATATATATATATATATGTATTTATACATATATATATCAAACTAAACTATCTTAAATTATGTAGAATGACAAAAGAGATAGCCAATTTAAATATATACATTTTGATATATAGTATCTGTAGGCCGTCCAATGAAATGCTGGATACAAAATTCATCAGTGAGATCGTAACAGGCCTATAGGCCTAACACTTGGTTGGATGAAAAAGAAGACATAGGAATAGTCCGCGCCTACTGAAAGTGGATGTAATTAACTAATAGCGATGGAATTCAGATCCTTTTGTTCCATCTTAATATTATCTTCCCAGTTATGTCTAAGTCTACCTTCTTTTCTTTCTCCCAAGGTTTTTACAATAAAAATTTTGAGCTATTTGTACTGACAACCGTCTCAGTCTACTAGGCTTAATAACCTTCACAATATTAGGAAGACACTATAAATTATGGAGTTTATTGCAAAGTTTCCAGCATTATCATTCCATATTCATCTTACAATCATATGTTTTTAAACATTTTATTAATTATAAATTTGGTTTTTTCATAGCTTGCTTCCTGCACCAACGCAGCCAGTTTGGGATAGAGATGAAGAAAGAGCCAAAATACGTATACCTTCATCATCATTGGTTGTTGCCAGCCCAACTGCACCTCCTTATGGACAGAGAAGAGGGTGGGTTCCTCGGACACTTGAGGTACAGTATCACTTTTTTTTGGAAAAACTGCACTTAAACTAGCGTGAAATATTTTCAAAGCCCTATAGAACAACAGTGCGCATGTGCCAGAGTTTATAGAGCCAGCGATAACTCACAATCGAACCACATATCGATTATCATCCTCGATTACTATCCGTTGCTATAAAATTTAAATGACCAATATTTGCAATAAATCCCCAAATCTATGTTAAAAAAATATTAACAATATTAAAATCACCAAATGTTTATTAAAAATAGGTGTACACTTACTTATGACTCCCTAACGCTGATCCAACCAGTGATAACTCAAAACAGCGATAGAAAATTCATAGGCTAAGTAATATAATCTGTGGAGAAAATAGCAGTTAGCATCACAATATTGTCTAACAGTGTCATAATATTGTGATTTGCATATTTAAATAAATACTTGAAAATTGTCTAATAATGTTATAAAAATTGTTCGAAAAGTTTAAAATATTAAATAATGTTAGTAAATACAGAACAAGAGCTATATTTTACAACAATATAACTGAAAATCAAGCGCTAGTAGAAGTGCAGTTGAGCCCTTTTGTTAATTAAAATTTATGGAGATTATATACAAGGTTATTCTAAATCCCATTTTACATTTCTGGGGTTGTAGATAGGACATGCATAGTATATAAAGTTAAAAATAATATCATTCTTGCAAAAACACATGCAACTATAGTGAAATAGGGACAGATATATAATAAATGTTCAGTCCACTGCTGTGGTCTCGGGGAAGCATGCTGCCTTGTCACGCAGTGGGCCCGGGTTCGATCCCGGGGTCGGGACAGTTTTTATCGGGGTTTTTCGTCACTTGTAAGACAAATGTCAGGAAAACTTTAAGGCCCAAACGGTCTCCAAAATCATATGGCCATCACAATCATCATGATTCATATTCACCTTGGGTTAAACTTAGGATTACGGACTCTCCTGGCGCACCATTATCATATCATCGGGGCAACGTAACCCGCCTTCCAGACACCCAAACCTCAGAAGTGCGTTACAAGTACGCCATGCCAGGAGAGAAACCAGGAATGTCGAAAGACCACCTGGGGAATTTGAAAAAACATAATAAATAAATAAAATAAAATTTAAAATAAATAAATGTTCAAAACGATCACATGAGGCACACACACACACACACATACACCCAAACTAAAACTAAATAAAATTAAACAACATAGCCCTTAACTGTCCGCCATGCTGACTCAGCGGTAGCGTGCGTGATTCCTGAGTAATGGGCCCGTTTTGAATACCCGGCATGGTTGAAAATTTTATTTGTTAAATTAATTAAATTGACAGCGTATATAAGTGAAAAATTTGCATTTGGATTGAAATTCGCCCAAATAGCTCAGTCGGTAGAGCATTGGCCTAGAAAGCTAAAGGTCCTGGGTTTGAGTCCCAGTCTGAACATATAATTTTTCTCTTCAAATATGATTTATCCATAATTAAATTAAGCTGAGGTCCATTATTGTGAGTGGAGAACATATTTTTGATGTCATTTCAAATAATTTCAAATTTCTTTGATACCGGCAGTTTCAGACAATATCTTGTCCCTCTTCAGTCATGGCTTCCACTCATGAGTCGTTAAAAATATGTTCTCCACTCACTATTAATGATATAACCTCATAATGTTTACTTCCCAATTTTAATTTAAATATGAGGTCCATTATTTGGCGGACATAATTCTACACTTACGTTCTCATGCCGCTGATGCACTAAACACATGTAAACACGTTTCGTACTATTTTAAACATTTTGGAACCTTTTATAAACATTTCTTACGATTTTTAAATATTTATAAATAATGCAAAATTTGTGCATCAGGTTCTAGAGATGTGGAAATGCTTCATGTAACATCCGATAGGTGGCTCTCAAGTCAGAGTTACCAACATTTGAAAATAATTTCAAACCATATTTAGTGTTAGTGTACGTAAAATTAGTTTATAGTTTATTAAATAATACCCATGTAAATTGTTTTGTTAGGTTAGGAAATGGGAAGTTGGTTTACGTCCATTTTTTTTTAAATTTGGGAATAAATAATATGCATGTAAATTGTTTTCTTTGGTTAGGAAATGGCAAATTAGTCTATGTCCATTTTTTTTAGCATTTGGGAATTTATTCTCAAAGTTGGTAATGCCGACTGCAGAGCCATATACCGGAGGCCACATTAACCATTACAGCAACTTGCGCATGCGCACTGTGATTCTGTGGAACTTAGAAGAATTTGTGTTCGCCAAATACTGGACTTTTTCCTTAAATTATATTGAACTTTTATAGAAAATCACTATGAGGTTTAATTTAAGATTTAAATTAAAATTGTTTATACCTCACCTCATATCCAGTCTTCTAATTAACTGGATAGTGGATATAGGTGAGGAATAAACAATTATATTTTTTTCTTTAATTAAATTACATTAATTTAATTGCAAAAATTTTCAACCTCGGGGTCAGGAGAGATAGTGGTGTACAATTCTTAACAGCTAGATTGTGCACCAGGTTCCTGCATTAAATTGCAAACCTTTCCACAATACATATGTTGAGAAGACATGTGGAGCTGTTGATAGTGGTTTGTCTGTCGAACGAGGATGTTAAGTCTGGCTCCTTGGTGCTTTTTGATAGTAGTAGGTTACGTGCTGGCTAACTAACTAACTCACTGGCACTATCGAACCCGTAGGTTCATGGCCATGCAGACATAAGCTCGCCATACATCCCTATCCTGAGCCAATGTTTTCCAATCATCCCCTGTATAATCTACTTCCCTCAAATCATAGTTAATGTTATTCTCCCACCTCATTCTTGATCTACCAACTGGGCATTTTCCCTCTGGTTTTCCTACAAGAAGCTTCCATGCACACCTTTCATTCCCCATTCGTGCCACATGTCCTGCCCATCGAAGTCTACGAGACTTAATTGTTCTCATTATATCTGGCTTCCTATAAAAACCATGTAATTCATTGTTATGCAGTCTTCTCCATTCACCTGTCTGTTCATCTCTCTTTGGTCCAAAAATTTTCCTAAGAACTTTATTCTCAAATACTAGTAATCTCATATTTGAAAAGAAAAATATACGCCTAGACTGGGGTTTGAACCCAGGACTTTTGACTTTCTATGTCAATGCTCTTCCATCTGAGTCACCTAGGCCTCCAATCTAAACGCGTATTTTTCTCTTACACATAGTTAATTCCCTAACCCCAAATGCTACGAGCCGTTGCTACGATTTTTTGCAAATGGCGGCTTCTTTATTAAGAAGACTTTTTATTGGGAATTTAAACATTACTTATAAAGCCAGTAGTGCTTCTTTCAATGTTAATATTATTCGTTTTTAAACATCTTAATGATGGACAAATTATATTTGAAAAGAAAAATATACGCCTAGACTGGGATTTGAACCCAGGACCTTTGACTTTCTATGTCAATGCTCTTCCATCTGAGCCACCTAGGCCTCCAATCTAAACACGTATTTTTCTCTTACACATGTAGCATTTCGAGTTAGGGAATTAACTATGTATAAGAGAAAAATACGCATTTAGATTGGAGGCCTAGGTGGCTCAGATGGAAGAGCATTGACATAGAGAGTCAAAGGTCCTGGGTTCAAACCCCGGACTAGGCGTATATTTTTCTTTTCAAATATAATTTGTCCATCATTAAGGTGTTTAAAAACGAATAATATTAACATTGAAAGAAGCACTACTGGCTTTATAAGTAATGTTTAAATTCCCAATAAAAAGTCTTCTTAATAAAGAAGCCGCCATTTGCAAAAATCATAGCAACGGCTCGTAGCATTTGGGGTTAGGGAATTAACTATGTGTAAGAGAAAAATACGCGTTTAGATTGGAGGCCTAGGTGGCTCAGATGAAAGAGCGTTGACATAGAAAGTCAAAGGTCCTGGGTTCAAACCCCAGTCTAGGCGTATATTTTTCTTTTCAAATATAATTTGTCCATCATTAAGGTGTTTAAAAATGAATAATATTAACTAGTAATCTCCTTTCTCTTTATCACCATCATCATCCCTCATACAACACACTTGACACTACATAAACATAGACTCATCCTAAACTCCTCTGTACACAATACAAGAATACATCAACTATGTAGTGATCTGGTGAAAATAGACTATATTAACACCACGTATCTGCATAGTGCAGAACCTGAAGCACTTAAATCCAGTGGGTGTCATTAGAACGCACCTCGTCTTGTAAATTAAGATACTCTCAACTGAACTCTGATTCAGAATATAAAGTTTCCAATTAATATTTTCACTATATCTGTGCTTGTCTCGAAGTTTAACTTCCCATTAATTTTTAAAAGAATCAGATATTATAAAATTTAAAGAAACGAAAGTTATAAATCTTAAATAATTTAATGTAGAGTGAAGTTGATTAAAAATGTAACATTTATTTACAGGATTTTGGAGATGGAGGTGCATTTCCAGAGATTCCAGTTGCACAGCATCCTCTGAATATGGGAAGAGAAGGCAAAGAAAGCACTTCAAATTCATTAGCAGTGCAGTTAGATGCTCAGGGGAAGATAAAGTATGATGTTTTGGCTCGTCAAGGACATTCTAAAGACAAGGTAATATTTAATTTTAGGAAGTGATATTTTGAGGTTATTTTAATTATATTATTTTTAGTCTGATCATCTTACCTCAATATTAATGTTGATTTGTTCTTGGACATGTTTCAAAACAATTCAGTTTTATCGTCTCATGCATTCAATTTGATATATTCCTGACTTTTTATTTTTATCAGTTTTTTTTCATTTTTGTTGGTTTTTATTAGTTTATTTAAACTGTAGTTTTTTTTCGGTGCTAATTTAATATTAAACTTCTCAAATATCTTTTGGAATTTATTGTGTACCCAAGGGTGATATGTGAATTTCCTATATTTTTTCATAGATGGTTCTTCTTTTTCAAGAGTACTTCTTTTTATTATTTTTTGTTTTTTATACTTTTCTATCATTTTTATGTACCATTTTTTTCATCAAACCCATTTTCTCATGCTACTTTGATTATGTGTTTTTTCTCCTGTTTGAAATCTTCTTCGTTTAAGGGTAAGTTTACCAATATATGAGTTAAACTATTAAAGGCTACTGATTTATGTCCAATTGGATTGAACCCTGTTGATTTTATAAAAAAAATGATTTATCCTTAATAAATTCAACATAATTACTTCCATCTGCATTAATTTTTGTCCCCAAATATACATTCATCTCATGTTTTTATTTTTCCATGTGCATCTTCTGAAACTGGATATTTTGATTTATATCTTAGGTATTTGAATTCAACCACTACTTGAAAACCTTTTAATAAAGTAAAATTTTATCAGGATCCAGCACGTAGCCAAGGTCTTTCTAGGCTTGTCAAGACATGGAACCTTCTTTAGGATTTACCAGTTAAGTAGTAATTTTAGAATGTAAGGGAATTGCTGATGGTTCTCTTTTTTTTTTACAGATTATTTACTCAAAACTGTCGGACTTACTACCAGCAGAAGTTGTGGCAGAGGACGATCCAAGTCTAGAACGACCAACAGAAGATGAAGTTCAAGAAACAACAGAGAAGACTCGTTTAGCTTTGGAACGACTCACTCATACAAAAATTGCAGCTGCGATGCCAGTGAGATGTGCTGAGAAAGCAGTAAGTTTTACTATGATATCCGAGATATTTGGCTCTTGTTTAGTTTTTTTTGTAATAATATAGCATGTGGTTATTAACCTTTTGACCACCAAGTTTCCCTTTTGCCAGCTGGGCTGTGGGTGCCAGGTTTTTTAAATGTAAAGTACTACGCCATACTATATAATATAAACTATATAAAGTATGATTTACTGTCTACATACCATGCTAAATTGAATTTAAATGCACTATTATACATTTATTTGTAGGTTAGACGGTGTTGCTTCCACTTGTAAAGATCCCAGGTTCGAATTCAGCACAGTGTCTTCATTGAAATTTGTTATCACTATCACTAAAATATTTATCCTATTGAATAATTTTGATGGCATTATCACTAAACACTTATAATATTAAATATTTTTTAACATTTTTAGGGTCCTGTGTTTGAATCAATTCCAATCAAACTAAGCCACGTGTTTCATCTGGTACACCACACCCACCACTGTCACTGACACCCTGTTCATTTAGGTCTACATCACTTGCTTTACTATTTACAGGCTTGGATTGTAATAATATTCTCTTAGAAACAGGAGTACTATCAAATTCATAAAACGAGTAACCATTTGATGAACTGTTACTGTTACTTTCATCTTCTGATAATACTGACACAATAAACTCACATATTGTATTTTCGTCATCTTCGAGACATGAATCAGTGTGTTTCACCGCACAACCTACCCCATGGTCAGGTATCTTTTCAACTAAAAATAAAATAAATAAAGAGAAAATCCTAAAATCGCAACATTCCATAGCCAAAAAAAGACCTTGAAAGATGAATAAACACCCTCCTTTAGAATACCCTTTTACCAATAGCCTGTACTGTTATTCTGTAAGGGATGTGCAAAGTATTGCTAAGAAAGGATGTACAAACACAGAACGAAAAATAATTTTAGCAAATTGAAGTAAAAGTTCAGGGAAAAAAATATTTAAAATAATAAGATTGAAAACCAGAGGTTGCTGGGTGTGGCATACTGCTGTATACACACTTTCACCGGTGCACGCCGGACATGGTGTACAAAGGGTTAATAGTGGCTTTTATACATTACGCATCCCGCTCAGTCAGTGATGATAAATTTAAAAATATAAATAGTAATAAACAAAATTGCATGATGGATTGAGTAGAGCCAGTGATTTAGTTATCAGTAATTATGTATTTGTCAATTGGATGTGATTACAGGGACCAGCACAGTATATTCGCTATACACCATCACAACAAGGTGCGGCTTTTAATTCCGGTGCAAAACAAAGAGTTATTCGTATGGTGGAAGCGCAGAAGGATCCTATCGAACCACCAAAATTTAAGTGAGTATTAGAATTGTAGAGTAAGTTGAACTATATTCACAATAGAAAATCTACAAATTGATGACATACAAATTAACACAGTAGAATCATTTAAATACTTAGGTACCAAAGTAAATGGACATAATACATTAGAAGAGGAAATTAAAGAAAGATTGGTAAATGGGAATAAGGCTTATTTTGCAAATAGAACCTTATTTAAAAGCAAATTAATATAAAAAACTGCAAAAATAAGGTTATACAAAACACTCATTAGACCAGTAGTTACATATGCTTGTGAAACTTGGGTCCTAAAAGAAACAATAAAACAGAATTAATATTTAATTTTAGGAAGTTATATTTTGAGGTTATTTTAATTATATTATTTTTGGTCTGGATTAATATTGAGGTAAGATGTCCAGACCAAAAATAATATAATAAAACAGAAATTACTAATTTTTTAAAGAAATTATATTTGAAGAGAAAAATATAATTTATCCAGTTTCAATGTTTATTTTCTTTGTAACACTACATTTTTAGCTAGTAAAACTTAAGTTTTTCGATTTTTTTAATAATTTGTCACTTGCATTAAAGGACAAATTAATATTTTAAAAGAGAAATTGTCACCTAAACTGGGATTTTAACCCAAGATCTCTTATTTTCCATACCAGCGCTTTGACCATTAAGCTATCTAAGCCGCCAAGTTAAGACAGAATTTTTTCTCTAACTTATATAATACCTTGTGCTTGAAGTCGAGAAATTTATTTCTGCACACTTTCTAGCAGCTACTTGTTCAAGAAGACACTTTTTGTGGGATTTTTAACCTACTTTATAGCTAGTGTGGCTTCATTTTATGTTTACTTACTTTTAGTCTGATCATCTTACCTCAATATTAATGTTAATTTGTTCTTGGACATGTTTCAAAACAATTCTGTTTTATCGTCAGCTTGTTCAAACTGGTTTGATTTATGTTGCACACCCTGGATGTCAATGTCAGCTTCATCCTGTGGTTGGCCAAAGAACCTCCAAACAAGGTTACGCTCCGTCGGTATTTTAAAATTCATAACTCTGTTTTTGTTCTTCTGAATATAGATTTTTTCCCAAATAGTCAGCTCTTTTGTATTTTCTAACTGTTTTAATAATTTAGTGTCTGAATTTATATAATGTTTTTCAGACCAAACATGAGCAGCAACAGCAGATTTTTCTATTTCCCCATTTTTAATATTTCTTATGTGTTCTTTGGTTCTAATTTTTAGGTTTCTTTTTGTTTTTCCTATATATATCTTTTCACAACCCATGCATTCAATTTGATACATTTCTGACTTTTTATCAAAATAACCTCAAAATATCACTTCCTAAAATTAAATATTATGTTTATTTGTTGTTTGCAGAATAAACAAGAAGATACCACGTGGTCCACCTTCACCACCTGCTCCAGTTATGCATTCACCAACTAGAAAGGTAAATGGTAAACTTAATTTTAATGAGTTATGTAGATAGGAAATAACACTATGAGGTTTTTTAATATTGTTTATTTTTTATTATTTCACTCACTTCATACTTCATAATTCATAGCAGACCCAGGGTTTCTTCACATCTTTTGTGACATTCTCAATGCTGTGTCACATTCACAACTGACGTCCAACGGCCTTCTATCCTGCAGACTGACCTCCGCACCATCTGGTGGCCGGCCTAAGAATTTCCAAATCAGTCCTCTCTCCTTATAACCGGGTATATAGGAGAGAGGACTGATTTGGAAATTCTTAGGCCGGCCACCAGATGGTGCGGAGGTCAGTCTGCAGGATAGAAGGCCGTTGGACGTCAGTTGTGAATGTGACACAGCATTGAGAATGTCACAAAAGATGTGAAGAAACCCTGGGTCTGCTATGAATTATGAAGTATGAGGTGAGTGAAATAATAAAAAATAAACAATATTAATTTTAATGTTTCAGAGTTTATGTAGGAAGTGGTTGGTATCTAATGGCAATAATGCCTTTCATACTTTTGCAAACATCTGGTCCCTAAATATCATCCGGTTATCATTAACATATTCATTAAATTTAGGATTAAGACCTGTCCTGCCATATCATTACCATCATCACCTATCATATATCATCAGGGCAGCATAACTCCGCCTTCCAGGTGCCCCAACCTCAGAAGTGGGTTCAATAATACCATGCCAGGAGAGAATACCTGAATATTGAAATGACAACATGTTGGTATTGAATAAAAAAATAATTTAGAAGCAAGAAGGTGGCAGTGTGAATGTGAAATTGGGATTTGGATAGGAGAGGTGACAGATGGAATGCACTTCACTTCCCTTATGCAAGCATTTAGTCTAAACATAATTGGCATAAACAGAACAGCCTCATGGGCTAGTGGTCAATGTTTTTGACTACTGTTCATGAGATCCCGGGTTCAATTCCCGGTCAAACCATAGGAATTTTTACTTAAAGAGAATTATTTGTGTGGTTGCCCATGATCTGGAATTTAGGTTAAGAACTCTCCTGGTGCTTCATTATCATTTATCATCAGGCTAACGTAACTCCACGTTCCAGGCGCCCCAACTTCAGAAGTGAGTTATAATTAAGCCAATGCCAGGAGAGAACACCAGAAATATCGAAATGACAACCCGGGGCATTGAATAATTATTTTTTTAAATTGACATAAACATGTGGATCCTATTTAACTTTTTAATTTCACCATGTGGATCCTATGTCTAGATCAGAGGTTCCAAACTTTTTTGTCTTATAGACCATATGCCAATTTTTTTTCTATTTTAGATAAACACAGTGCTGACCTCTGGAAGTCGATATAGACCACGTTGGGAATTACTGCCAGCCTGATGGCATTGGAGAAAAAAAAAGATATATATATATATTTGAAAAGAAAAATATATGCCTATACTGGGGTTTGTACCCAGGACCTTTGACTCTCTAAACGCGTATTTTTCTCTTATACATAGTTAATTCCCTAACCCCAAATGCTACGAGCCGTTGCTACGATTTTTGCAAATGGCGGCTTCTTTGTTAAGAAGACTTTTTATTGGGAATTTTAAACATTACTTATAAAGCCAGTAGTGCTTCTTTCAATATATATATATTGTTGATGTTTTCCAATTTAATGTTGTTTTAGGAAGTTTTATTTTGAACTGTGCTTCTGAAGTTGTAGTTGAAAATATGTGCCATTGATATCTAACACAGCATTTTGTTTTGGTTTATAGGTAACTGTGAAAGAACAGAAGGAATGGAAGATACCACCATGTATATCAAACTGGAAAAACGCTAAAGTAAGTATAGGTATATGAACTGTAAGACATTTATTTGTAGTTCGTTTTAGTGTTACAGTCAACAATATTTTACTATGTAGTGTGTCCTGAGTTGGACACAAGTTGATATTGTTGTAAATTTTGTTCACTCCTGTACTAATAATGGCCTAATTATCATTCTGTTTTTAGGGAAGTAAGTTGAATTTACCAGAGGCCTTGGTATCCATTGACAACAGCATGTAATTGCTCAACTTATTTCCCTAGGGAAGAAAAGTAATTGACTTAATTAATAATGTAAAAATGGTACCTACTTAAAATTTTATTGAGTAATACAATACAATTTTATTGCATCACACTTATTTCTCACTTTGATAATTTAAAACTTTATGAACCGCAACATTTGCCATTTCCTCTATATCACAATCATATCTGTAATTAATATGTAGTCTGAAACTGTTATATTATTTTTAGTCTGATCATCTTACCTCAATATTAATGTTGATTTGTTCTTGGGCATGTTTCAAAACAATTCTGTTTTATCATCAGCTTGTCCAGACTGGTTTGATTTATGTTGCACACCCTGGATGTCGATGTCAGCTCCATCCTGTGGTTGGCCAAAGAACCTCCAAACAAGGTCACGCTCCGTCGGTATTTCAAAATTCATAACTCTGTTTTTGTTCTTCTGAATATAGATTTTTTCCCAAATAGTCAGCTCTTTTGTATTTTCTAACTGTTTTAATAATTTAGTGTCTGAATTTATATTATTTTTTCAGACCAAACATGAGCAACTGCACATTTTTCTATTTGCCCATTTTTATTATTTCTTATGTTCTTTAGTTCTAATTTTTAGGTGTTTTTTTTTTTTCTCCTCTATATATATCTTTTCACAACCCATGCATTCAATTTGATATATTCCTGACTTTTTATTTTTATCAGTTTTTTTCATTTTTGTTGGTTTTTATTAGTTTATTTAAACTGTAGTTTATTTTTCGGTGCTAATTTAATATTAAACTCAAAGTTCTTCTTCTTCTTCTTCCTTCCAAGTATTAGGCCAAGGCCTGGGAAACACATTATGAGGTTCTTAATTAATAAATTAATGAGTCATTTTAACATGATGATGAACGTGACCTCATCTCGAAGTTCATCGAATCAACACCAGATGGCAATGATATCTCAAAGTTCGTCAAATCAACACCAGATGGCAACGTTATAGAGGGAGATTCCAACGAATATCCGGTAGTCATAATGGCGGTTGAAAATGAATGACAAGATCATTTGAAAACTATAGTTACCGTGTTTGAAAAACATGAAATATGAGGTAAGATGTTAAAATGACTCATTAATTTATTAATATTAAACTTCTCAAATATCTTTTGGAATTTATTGTGTAACTGTTATTTAAAATATGTCACTAATTCGGACATCAATAAAAAATTGCAGTTGTTTTATCAACATTTCCTTGCTATCAAACAATTGAACTCTTCAAACCAAGATATAAATTCACATGGAATATAAAAATTAAACATAATTACATATTGGTATAGAAGTGAACAAAATTATATACTCAATTCGGGAAGTAAGTACATTGCTATTTCCCTTGTTGCGTACATAACTATTAATTCGTCTTGTTTCCTTACATCTTCTTCATTAAAGGGGTTGAGACCTGGTCAAAAGCGGATCCATCTTGGTCATTCCATAATTTCTTCCCAGTGTATTCGTCTTCTTTTATCATGCTTCCTGACTTACTCCTCCAGATGTACCTCTGGGTCTCAGTCTATTGTCTCCCATTGTCCATCCTTTTAACATGGTTATACCATTTGTAATAAAAAGATTTATAATTGGAATTAATACTATGATGCGATTTACAATTTATATAAAATGGTTATACCATTTTAATCTACTATCTTTTGTTCTCTGACAATTTTAACTTATTTGATATTTTTAGGGTTATACAATTCCATTGGACAAACGGTTGGCTGCAGATGGACGAGGCCTACAACAAGTACACATTAATGAAAATTTTGCCAAATTAGCCGAGGCTCTGTATATAGCTGACAGGAAGGTAAGATTTTTTGTATAATAATTTAATTACAGTAAACTCTCAATAATTTGGGTGCAGATTATTCAGTTTTGTACATTGATTTCCAAACACAACAAGCTTTTTTTTTTTCTTCCAAACTCACAAAACTATATTTAAAGAGAAAAATTATACGCTCAGACCGGGACTAGAAAACCAAGGGTCCCTGATTCAAGTCCCGGTCTGAGCGTATAATTTTTCTCTTTAAATATGATTTATCCATCATTGAGATGTATGAAATTAATAATAAAAACATCACAAAACTATTTTGAAAGTGTTTACTTGTGAATTAGGATCTCTACACCTCTTGCTTCACTGCGAATGTCACTAGTGAATACAAATACAGACTGTTAAGTTTACTGTACGGTTATATTTGAAAAGAAAAATATACGCCTAGACTGGGGTTTGAACCCAGGACCTTTGACTCTCTATGTCAATGCTCTTCCATCTGAGCTACCTAGGCCTCCAATCTAAACGCATATTTTTCTCTTATACATAGTTAATTCCCTAACCCCAAATGCTACGAGCCGTTACTACGATTTTTGCAAATGGCGGCTTCTTTATTAAGATTTTTTATTGGGAATTTAAACATTACTTATAAAGTCAGTAGTGCTTCTTTCAATGTTAATATTCGTTTTTAAACATCTTAATGATGGATAAATTATATTCGAAAAGAAAAATATACATTATATTTTTGCAAAAATATATATTTCTCTTTTCGAATATAATTTGTCCATCATTAAGATGTTTAAAAACAAATAATATTAACACTATGAGGTTTATTTTAATTTTTTAAGTTTTTGTTGTTAGCTTCTGACTACAGTTCATGAAGTCCCAGGTTCAATTCCTAGACAAAACACAGAGTCAAACAACAGGAATTTTTTCTCAAAAGGAATTATTCTCATGATTGCCCAAAGTCTGAAATTTATGTTAAATTTAGGTTTAAGAAGTTTCATAGTATTCTTTATCATTTATCATCCATCATATCATCAGGATAATGTAACTCTCCCTTCTCAGTGCCCCAGCCTCAGAAATGGTTACAGTTCCACCAATACCAGGAAGGATATAAGACAATCTGATGGCACAGGAGATATAAATAAATGAACTGTTATTAATTTCAGGCTCGTGAAGCTGTAGAGATGAGAGCACAATTGGAGAAGAAATTGGCTCAGAAAGAAAAAGAAAAGAAGGAAGAGCACTTACGACAACTTGCGCAGAAAGCTCGTGAGGAGAGAGCAGGCATAAGAACTCAGGCGGCTGCAGGTTTGTTTCAAAATAAATCTAGACATCAGTATCAATATTTAATTTTAGGAAGTTATATTTTGAGGTTATTTTAATTATATTATTTTTGGTCTGGACATCTTACCTCAATATTATGTCCAAGAACAAATCAACATTAATATTGAGGTAAGATGTCCAGACCAAAAATAATATAATCAGTATCAATATTTAAATGTTCCCATTAAAGTTCTAGACATATTTAATAAATTCATACATCGGGGGTTCGAATCCTGGACCAAGTGTTAATTTTTCTTTCTAAAATAAAATTAGGTCCAATTCTGGAACGTATTAATTAAAAATATAACATCAAAATATTTAACAAAGATATTTTTTTGTTTTAACTGACAGAGTCGAAACCATAACATGTTGTGTTCTATTCAACCAGTGGAAAAATATTACATACAGAAAATTATATCATAACATTACATTAAAAAAATAATTATAAGTAAATAGTGTAATTTTAAAAATATATCACCTCATATTTTGTCTTATTTTTAGATGGTTTCAGAATAATTATTCCATTGTCAGTATTATCACTACCATTTTCAGTCATTGTGATGCATATATATATATATATATATATAAATTAATGAGTCATTTTAACATCTTACCTCATATTTCATGTTTTTCAAACACGGTAACTATAGTTTTCAAATGATCTTGTCATTCATTCGGTAGTCATAATGGCGGTTGAAAATGAATGACAAGATCATTTGAAAACTATAGTTACCGTGTTTGAAAAACATGAAATATGAGGTAAGATGTTAAAATGACTCATTAATTTATTAATTAAGAACCTCATAATGTGTTTCCCAATTTTAACTTTGAATATATATATATGCCTGAACAACATGTACCATGAACCCAAGGAGGACTGCATCTGTAAATTATTCAACAATCCATGTCCCAAATATCATCTAGCGAAGTGTAGAAACAGGACTCTACCACTAAACACAGTAATTAAAGACTGGTAAAAAAGCTAACTTAAAATTAATGTACACATTGTGTTTAATAAAGTCAAAAATATATATATATATATATATATATGTGTGTGTGTGTGTGTATAGATTTAAACAAATTAAATAAAAAAAAATTAATCAAATTAATATTATTAGAAAAATGAGACAAACAGAAACCATCAATTCTTTGACCAGCAAGAAAAAGCACACGTCAAATTAAAGAACTTCTGAGAATAAATGAAGTGAATCCATAATCTCATAAATTGTTGTGTTCTATTTGAACATTTTCGATATACCATGCTTACCATCACCAACTTTTCCATATTGTTGAATTTCTTTCGGCCCCTGGCTCTCGACTCCCACTCTTCACAATTCTTTTGGTTGATCAAAGAACATAATAAATTGAATCTTTTTTCTTCCCTGGAATTTCAAAATTTCGTAATCTTAATTTTTGTTTCTTCTGTATATCCCTTGCCAACCTATTCTATAATATACATTTGTTTAAAATCTTTAATACAACAATGAAAAAAAGGATTGGTAGAATTTTATTGAAATTTGCTTCAATTGGTACAGTATGATAGTGCAGTAGGGTAATAAATTATGGTTATGCATGGTTTGTTTTCACTGCAAACTGACAATTTTAAATAAGCTGGCAATAAAAAATTAGGTTTTCCTTCTTTCTTCTTTCTCCCCTTCTCCAATTAACACAAGAAAGATATGCCGAGTTAAAACAGAGTAATTGAACCGAAATTTTGATTTGCTGAGAAATTCACTTAGTTTATGCAGTTCCTGCATGAAGGACTTATGCTCTTATAAAAGTTAGTAAATCTGTGATAATTTTTTTTTTACCTTAAACAGATAAAGATGAGGAAGCCAGGGAAAGAGACCAGATGAGATATGAACGACATAAGGATCGTCAGCGGGAACGTAATATTGCTAGAGCTGCTCCAGATAAGAGGTATGTATTTCTGGAAATCTCTTTATTCATAGTTAAATATGGGATCACCCATCATTTTATATAACACTTTGGCTAGACCAGTGTTGACCTATGATAGTGAAGCATGGACACTAAAAAGACAACAGGAACTCATAATAACAAACGCTTGTGTAAATGAGATTCATGCTCAGAACAGCATGTTTACACCAGATGGAATCAAAAAGGAACACTGATATCTTAAAGAAGGAACACTGATATCTTAAAAGAATTGAAGACTACGCCAATTTTGGAATATATTAAACAGTACCAACTAAATTGGAAACACCGTCTTGAAAGAATGAGTTCAAATCGGATCCCCAAAGCTGTTTATAATTATATACCAAGAGGACGAAGATCTCTGGGCCGTCCTATGAAATGCTGGAGGGAAAATTTTCTATAGGATCCTAACAGGCCTTGGCCTAATACTTGGAAGGAAGAAGAAGAATCACCCATCATATCATCAGGGTAACGTAACTCTGCCTTCTAGGCGCACCAACTTCAGAAGTGGGTTACAGTTACACCAGTGCCAGGAGAGAAACCAGGAATGTCGAAATGATAACCTGGGGCACTGATTGAAAAAAGAAAAAAACATTATGAGGTTCTTAATTCAATGAATGAATGAGTCAATTCTTATCTTACGTCATATTTCATGTTTTTAAACGCGGAAACTGCAGTTTTCAAGAGAAGATCCCTCTCATCCTCAGTCAATATCACTACCAGATTTTAACATTGAGAAGCTAAAGCTATTACTATGATAGAAATAAGTAAATTAATGAACACAATTAAATTATTGTAAATCAATGGTAAAGAGAAAATTGTTGCCTGAACTGGGAATCGAACCCCGAACCTTTAGCTTTCTGTGCTAATGCTCTGTCCACTGAGCTAATTCAGGCTTCCTTCCCATCCAAGCAGAAATCCTTCCTTTATCTTACTCTACTGGTCCCACATGATGATTCATTGTAATTGAATGTGGGACCAGTAGAGTAAGATAAAGGAAGGATTTCTGCTTGGATGGGAAGGAAGCCTGAATTAGCTCAGTGGACAGAGCATTAGCACAGAAAGCTAAAGGTTCGGGGTTCGATTCCCAGTTCAGACAAACATTTTTCTCTTTACCATTGATTTACAATAATTTAAAAGGGAAAATTACTCAGTCTTCTTGAATAAGAACCTCATAATGTTATTTCCCATATTTAATTATGAACAAGGGAAAAGTTGAAATTAAGTAAGGAATTTGGCAAAAAAAACAGAGTCCAATGGCGTGCTTTGAGAAAGATCCTATGCTTCCTAGAGGAGTGACAGGAACTACTTCTACTACTAGGGATCCTTTCCCTTTCTACTTTTCTCTTACAAGATTTAAATTTTTGTAAATATAACAATATCTGGTTCTTGTTTAATTAAATTTAGAGTGGGAGGAAACACTATGAGGTATTTATATTAATAAATGAGTTGGAGAAAAAGTTTTAACATCTCACCTCACAAAGTTGCATGTCTTCACGATACCGGTTTCAAAATTATAGTATTACTTCCATCTTCAGTCAAATTTCAACAGTTGGAATTTGACTGAAGATGGAAGTAATACTATAATTTTGAAACCGGTATCGTGAAGACATGCAACTTTGTGAGGTGAGATGTTAAAACATTTTCTCCAACTCATTTATTAATATCTGGTTCATTATACAATGTGTTATGCCTCTTTCTTCATAAGATTTTACTTTATTGATGTAATTTCAGGTCAAAGCTGCAACGTGATCGCGAGCGAGACATAAGTGAGCAGATAGCGCTAGGGATGCCGGCCAAGAACATATCTGGTGGAGAAGTACAGTTTGATCAGCGCCTGTTCAACACTACAAAAGGCATGGATTCTGGCTTTGGAGATGAAGAGTCTTACAATGTTTATGACAAACCGTGGCGTGAAAGTGGTACTCTCGGAGCACATATCTACCGTCCCAGTAGGAATTTAGATAAGGATGCGTATGGTGATGACCTAGACAAGCTGATAAAAACAAACAGGTATATATATTTTTTATTCCAATACAATGTATATTTAGTATTATTTTTCTCAATTTTTAAGTATAATTTTGTTGAACCATGCTGTAGCTGAGTAGTCTTGGTATAGAGCTATAGGACTTGTGCTGGTCTGAATCTCCTTCAGGGGAGAAATTTTCTCGTGAACTTTTATTAAATTAATAATGTGTTTTTTCATTATTTAATAAAAATAGATTTAAGATTCGTTAATATATTTACCTAATGCCTTATATAAAAAGCATAGATTAATTCATTGTAGTTCATAACTTTCTTTGTATTTTTTCTTTCTTTTCTTTTTATGTATAGTAGATTCGAGTTGTTATTCCTTTCTGTATTCATTCTATCATTAATATAATTTTTAATTGTATTTAATTTTATTGTATTATTAGACATTATTTTCATCATCATCACTCCAGGGATTAGGCAATTGCCCGTTCTGACTTCATAATGCATCAGCCCAACGTCTTCTAGGTCTTCCAACATCACGCCTTCCTCTTGCTTGATAATTTCTTGCTAACAATGGATATCTCTCCTTACTCATTCCATCCATGTGATCAATCCATTTCTGTCTGTAATTCGTGACTTTATCCAATAAAGGCTGTACTTTCAATTCTTCTCTTATATCCTCATGTCTTATTCTATCAAGTCTTGTACATCCTTTTACTTGTCTTAGGAACCACATCTCTGCCGTCTGTATTCTATCCTTCTGTCTTTTCACTGGAGCTCAAGTTTCACATCCATACAATATTGTGGGAACCGCCATAACATTATACATTTTTATCTTGGTTTCTTTTCTAATTTTATTTTTTAATGTTCTCTGTATTGTTCCACACCACATTATTATTCAATTTGACAGATAATGAATTGTTTAGTATGACTATTATTGTAATTTTTTGTATTTATATGTAACATATGTTTGTCCTGGTGAGTGGAAGAGAAGGCCACATGGCCTTAACTCTACCAGGCTAAATAAATCTATTCTAATCTATTCTAAATCTATTTAACATTGATCAGAATATATTTTAATAACTCACCTCACAAATTTTGTAGAACAGGTTTTGTTATGAATAGTTTTGTGTCCTTTAAATCCCATCACTTTTGTTTTATTTGTAGAAATTATGCTAAGCAAATGTTATTTTGTTACAGATTTGTACCTGACAAAGAATTTAGTGGTACGGATCGCTCTGCTGCAAGGAGTGGCCCTGTTCAGTTTGAAAAGGATGAGGAAGATCCTTTTGGATTGGATCAGTTCTTGACTCAGGCTAAACGTGCAAGTAAGCGTCCCAAAGATGATCGAGATCGAAGAGGTGGAGAAGATCGTGACAAACGTAAAAGGAGAGAACACTTAATATAAACAGATGTATTTAATCCATAAAATTAGAATGTACAAGTGATTGTGTAATCATATTTCTAAAAAAAAATGTTTTGTATAAAAACAAAATAATTGTTTAGACAATCAATTACAAAAGAAGTGCTTTCAAGAGAGTTATGTTAGAACATGGTCGGAGAAAGTGATCTGTGACCACAAGTTAATCATCATCATCAAAATCAAATATTCCCTCGTATGTGGGCCTTCTTAGATCATTGCCTTCTTCACAAAGTTCTATTCAGCATATTTTCTCTTTTTTGGATGTATTTCCAATTATAATCCTTCTTTAGAAACAGCATAATTAAACAAAAGATGAATGTTGTGGATTTCATAAAAAATAAACAGTCAAGACCATGCCATCTCTGTCTTCCGTATGCTGAGGCTCTCATTTTTCAATTACTCCCAGAAACTTTTTTTAATAAATATTTTTTAGCACCGAGGCTTGGTTTGAGACTTGAAAACAAATGTAATTTTTTTTTTTTTGCCCAATGGGTTGCTGGCCCAGAGGGCAATTTATGCGCCGTACAGCAGGCTACAGAAAATGAGACCATAAAAGAAATGAGGAAATTATGGAAGAGTTGGATGTAGAACCCATTCTTCACCATATACAAAACTACCAGAACAACTGGAAACCCATCTTCAACTAATGCCATCTCATAGAATTCCAAAAGCCATACTTCGCTACTGCCCCCAGGGCAAAAGATCACTGGGATGTCCAAAAAAGCACTGGATGGAAAATTCCTCTTTGAGACCGTAACAGGCCACATGGCCTAATACTTGCATGGATGATGATGATGATTTTTTAGAATGAGCCAGTTGGAGTAGGTTCTGCATGATCCACGGAGAGACGAGCTGACAATCGGAAAGGTTGGTTCATGAATACAGGCCTAAAATGGTATGGTCATATAAAAAGAACAACAGAAGACAGATTCCCAAGAAGAATACTAGAATGGGCGCCACTTGGTAGAAGAAGAGATGGATGGCCAAAAATAATGTGGATTGATGGTGTTTTGAGCAGCATGAAGGAAAAAGTATTGGGCGATGGAGATTGGAATGGCAGAGAGATATGGAGGAGAATGACAGTAGATTAATTGGGCACAGGAAGATGTTGTGAAACTTGCTAAATAATAATTTAATATAATAAATATAATGATTCATTTGATTCTTATTAAGAGAACCTCATAATGTTAAAATTCTCAAATTTATTATATTAAATTAAGACGAGTCTTAATGGGAATAAATTATGATTGCTCAAAGACGACAGTTGTGAAAACAGCTGATGATGGAGAAGATGTTTCTCCGATACTGTGGTGCTGTGTTTAAAAAAACTTAGATATATGAGGTAAGAGAATTCACGATTCATTTGATTCTTAATAATAATAATCCTTCATTCCTAGATCCATTTTAACTGATTCCAGCCATCATACCCCAGTTCTTCCTTGGTTTCTTCTGCCTTCATTTGAATTTACATAACTTCCTCATTCATAAGAATTAAATGAATCGTGATTTGTTCTTTCCTCATACTTCTATGTTTTTTTTTTAAATACAGCACTGCAGTATCAGCGACCATTGTCACCATCCTCAGCTGTTTTCACGACTGTCAATTTTTTCTTTTGCTGGTAATTATCCAAACTGCCATCTGGTGTTCTTTTGAAGGAATTATTTTCTAAACTGCCATCGGCAAAAGAAAAAATTGACAGTCGTGAAAACAGCTGAGGATGGTGACGATGGTCGCTGATACTGCAGTGCTGTGTTTAAAAATACATAGAAGTATGAGGTAAGAAGAAATCACGATTAATTTAATTCTTATGAATTAAACCTCATAATGTTATAAATTCCTCATTCATCCTCATACGAGGGCGGATCGGAAAGTAACGCACAATAATTTTTTTTAAAAAAGTTTAATAGTAAAAAAAAGGGAAAAAATCACAAATGAACTTACATCTTTTACCTACTTTTCGACATAGTCACCAACTTTCTCAACACATTTTTCCCATCGTGTTACCAGTTTCAATATGCCCTGTTCGTAGAAGTCCGTTTGGTTGGAGTGTAGCCATCTGCGCACTGCTGATTTCACTTCCACATCTGTCTCAAAGCGTTTGCCGGCCAGGAATTTCTTCATGGGACCAAACAGATGAAAGTCCGATGGTGCAAGATCCGGACTGTATGGTGGATGCTGGAGCACCTCCCAACCAAATTCGGCGATTTTCTGACGAACGACAGCAGCAACATGGGGGCGAGCATTGTCATGAAGAAGTTTAACGTTAATGTTGTGACGTTTGTCACGAATGGCACGACGCAACTGAACCAAAGTTTTAATGTAGGCCGCAGCATTCACAGTGGTCCCGTGTTCAGCAAAGTCCACCAATAAAACACCATGCATATCCCAGAACACTGTCACAAGCACTTTCCTGGCAGATTGAGTCACTTTGAATTTTTTCTTTATTGGGGAACCAACATGTTTCCACTCCATTGATGCCTGCTTTGTTTCGGGCGTGTAGTGGTACGCCCACGACTCATCACCTGTGACGATTCCTTCCAGAAAGTCATGTCCTTGTGCGGTGTACCGCGTTAAGTGGTCCAAGCTTGCCATCATTTGCTGGCCCTTGTGGTCGTCTGTCAGGTTCTTAGGCACCCAGCGAGCACTAACTTTACGGAATTTCAAATTTTCATGAACAATATCGTACACCGCACCTTAGGAAATGTTGAACTTCTGCGATAAGGCTCGCAGTTGCACACGCCGGTCGTTCAGAATTGCCGCCTCAATGCCTCTGACATTCTGCGGGATTGCTGCTGTTGTCAGCCGGCCGGAGCGTGGCAAATCACTAAGGTTCACGCGTCCCTCTTGGAAGAATGTGCACCACCTGGAGACATTGCTACGGTCCATACACACCACGCATGTCCCTGTGAATTTCACTGGGTTTATGCCCTTTGGCCCACAAAAATCGAACAACACTTCTCTGTTCCTCACAGGTGGACGACTGTAGCATGCGCGCCATCTTTGTTGCATAGTTCAAGCTTCTCTCGCAAGAGGTGCACCTGAGAAAAAAATACCATCTGTAGTGAAAACTTAAAACTATATCTCTGTGAAATTTCAACATTCTAGCTGCAATACCAAGGCAGAAAAAAATTATTGTGCGTTACTTTCCGATCCGCCCTCGTACATTGGGACAAGTCTTAAGATACTTTCTTCCAAGCTGTCATAAATCTATCTATGCAAGCTGCCCCTAATGGAAAGATCATTGAACAAAGGCAACATGCCAGTAAACCCTCATTAGTGTCAGTCTTTGAAATTTTGTGAGGTTATCAGTGTTTCTCTTCTAAGTATATTTTCTCGGTGTCTGTCAGTATTTGTTTGTATATTGGGAAAGACTGCAACTCTGTCAACTATTTTTTTCACCACATGCTTAGGAGGGTGTGAGTTGGGATATTTGCTAGTGGAAAGGGAGCACTTGGAAGAAAATATTTTAGGACTTGTCTTTTATTATATCCAAAACATTTTAATCTATTTTTCTCTATTACTTCTATCAGTTATCACTGAATCCATAGTAAGTAGATCACAGATTTTTCTGTACTAAAAGTTAAGATTGCAACATATTATAATGAGAAGTAAGACTGACCATTTTCAACCAACGTTATGACTACCGGATTTTCTGTTGAAAATGGGAGGAATGTTTCCTCTTGAAAAAACTGCAGTCCCCGTGTTTAAGAAAGCATAAACTATGAGGTCATCATCATCATCATCCCTTCAGGTATTAGTCCTAGAAGAACTGTTACGGCCTAAGAAAGTGGTTTTCGTGCCATCTTTTCATAGGTCGACCAAGTGACCGTTTCCCATTTGGACAATAGTTCATAATTGCCTTGGGGATCCTGGATCTAGCCATTCTTGAGACATGTTCCTTCCAGTTTAGCTGATATCTGGAGATGTAGTCCAGTATTGGTAAACTATGAGGTAAGATATAAAAAATGACTCATTCATTCATGAATTAAGAACGTCATAATGTTATTTCCCATATTTAACTTATAAACATTCTGAGGTTTATTTTAATTATTATCAGTTTAGGTTTTTCTGACTAACCTCATATTTATGATTTTCTTGCAGACCATAGTTTCAGCAATTTCTTGAATTTCAAAGTTAAAATTGGGAAACACATTATGAGGTTCTTAATTAATAAATTAATGAGTCATTTTAACATCTTACCTCATATTTCATGTTTTTTCAAACACGGTAACTATAGTTTTCAAATGATCTTGTCATTCATTTTCAACCGCCATTATGACTACCGGATATTCGTTGGAATCTCCCTCTATAACGTTGCCATCTGGTGTTCGAAGTTCGTCAAATCAACACCAGATGGCAACGTTATAGAGGGAGATTCCAACGAATATCCGGTAGTCATAATGGCGGTTGAAAAATGAATGACAAGATCATTTGAAAACTATAGTTACCGTGTTTGAAAAAACATGAAATATGAGGTAAGATGTTAAAATGACTCATTAATTTATTAATTTCTTGAATGTTCGATGCTACCCAAGATCGCCAAATGCTAATTCAACATTCGTAAATTAATGAGTCATTTTTTTAACATCTTACCTCATATTTTATGTTTCTTCAAACACGGGAACTAGTTTTCGAGAGGAGGACTCATAATGTTGTTTGAAAATGAGAGAGATCCTTCTCTTGAAAACTAGTTCCCGTATTTGAAGAAACATAAAATATGAGGTAAGATGTTAAAAAATGACTCATTAATTTATGAATTAAGAACCTCGTAATGTTATTTCCCATATTTAACTATGAAGCTAATTCAACAGTTGGGTAGCATTGAAAATGGCAAGAGATAGCTGAAATCATAAATATTAGGTGAGTCAGAAAAAACCTAACTCATAATAATTGGTCTGTATTATTCTTCCTCATATAGTTGTTTCTATTAGACATATGTTTCAAGACATGTTTGCACCATCTTCAGTTGTTACAGATTGCTTTTTCCCAAGTTGTCGGCCCTGGATCTTGACTATTGCTCCCTCTTTCTGTAGTCCGAAGAACTTGCTAATTAGGTTCCTCTCCATGGAAATTTCCGACAACTTGGGAAAAATCAGTCTGTACCAACTGAAGATGGGACAACGAACATGCCTTGAAACATGTGTCTAATAGAAACAACCATATGCGGTAAGAAGAATACAGACCAATTAAGGTAGAATTTTTTATCACTCACCTCATATTGTTCTTCTTATTTGACTATAAACTAGTTTCAGAACATAGTTTCTGTTCCATCCTCAGTATCGTCACAACCGTTTATAGTCAAATAAGAACAACAATATGAGGTGAGTGATAAAAAATTCTACCTTAATGAATATACCTCATAGTGAGAATTCCTAAAATAAGTGAATACAGACCAAAGTAAAACCCTCATAATGTTACTTCTATTGTATTTTCAAATTGAAATTATAAATCATATTTAAAGAGAAAAATTATACGCTCAGACCGGGATTTGTACCTGGGACCCTTGGTTCTCTAAACCAAGTGCTCTACCAACTGAGCTACCGGAGCAAGTACCGATCTAAATGCAAATCTTTCTCTATATACGTTGTAATTCCCGCCCACCAAATGCTATGAAGCCTTTGTTTCTATCTGTGCAAATGGCGGCTTCTTTATTAAGAAGACATATATTTGGGAATTATACATTACATTATAAATGCCAATACGGCTTTTTTCAATATTTTTAGTATTAATTTCATACATCATTGAGATGAGAAATTAATAATAAAAACATTGAAATTATAAATTTAAAATAAAATTCTTTTTACCTCACCTCATGTCCTGTCTTCTAATTAGATTGGTTTTGTAACCTTGGTGGTTACATTTTCAATATTAAGGGCCAGTTTCACCAAGAGAGGTAACTGTATTACGCCAGTTTAAGCTATGCATTATACATGGGGAAAACTGGCCCTTACACTACAATGTTTTTTCGTCCAGGAGCACTGCTTCTTACTCCATCTGTTGGGGGAACTCATGAACCTCCCAATCAAATCAACTGGTAAGGTGAGGTAAAAAGAATTTTATTTTAAATTGAATCTCATAGTGGTATTTCCTGTTCAATTCATTTGATTTGCTTGCATAAAGCAGAATGAATTTATATCGTATACAAGTGAGAATTGTAGGTTATTTTTATGATAATAAATTAATACACTCGGGCAAATAATCTGAATCAGTTTTTAAAGTGAGGTCCACCACTATGATCTCGAGATACCAGGTTCGATCCCCGGCTAGAATAAGTTTCCTGGATGAGGTTTCTTTGGGGTTTTCCTCTCCTGTAAGACAAATATCATGAAACTTTAAGGCGCTAACAATCCCCGAAGATCATCTGACCATCATCATCATATTGACCTCATTAGGTTAAGTTTAGGATTAAGGCCTTTCCTGATGCATCATTACTATCATAACCTCTGTCTTTCATAAGCCCCAAACTCAGAAGTGGGTAACAATATGCCATTGCCAGGAGAGAATACCAGAATGTCAAAATGATAAACTGGTGGCATTGGATAAAAAGAATACAGATTTAGAGAGATTTCTGCTGAACCAGGACTTCAACTTATGATGTCTTTTTGATTAAGAAGATCAGCCGTGGTGGACTAGTGGTTATGCTCCTTGCCTCTGGTCCTGAGGGTCACAGGTTCAAACCCGGCCGGGGTTGATGGATTTTTTTAGGATGGAATATCTAAGGAGCAAGTCCTCCGGGAGGGACTTTAAGTCATGGGTCCAGAGTCTGAAGATTTTCAGGCTTGTAAAAGATCCTTAAGCCTGAATGAAAAGGCCTCTAAGCAAAATTTACCGAATTTTCCTGTCCTAGTACTACCTTGGTTTCCTAGATGTCAGTATGAGGCGGAACGCTGACCATGGACCACTCAAATGACATTAAACGAAAACAAGTGTAACTAAATTAGTATGGTTCAAATTCTTCCCTATAGGGGAGAGCGCCTAAATCTCTGTTAAGGGAAACATGGGCTTACAAGAAGAAGATTTAGAAGAAACTCAACTGCATTGAAGTTTCACTGCTAAGGGAACATACGATTATAAGAGAGAAAATTTTGTGTTAGGACAGGAACTTACCTGGGATTCAAGTAGAAAGAATACTAATGCATAAACCTGGAGGTCTTGGGTTCAAGTCACATTTCGGACACACATTTTTTCCTTTGAGAATTGTACAAATTAATAAATACTCATAATTATATTATCTCTGAAATTGCTCAATTATTCATTTATCCAATGATGTTAGTTGGCTTCCCGGTACAGACTTAGCACTGGACAGTGGAGTTACAGAGTATTCATCAGGTGTCCTGTCATCAACCTGAATTTTCTGCTGTTTCTTTTATTGCTAGTTTGTCTATTTTTATCCGTGTTTAGTCTTTGACTGCAAAAATTTTCTTAGATACGTGTTTTGCTTGGAATATTTTAAAAATATCCTTCTTTTTGGCTGTTTGGGAAGTTGGCTTAAATATATAAAATTAATGTTGGGAAGTAAACGTTATGAGGTATAATCATTGAAATTCATCAGAGAACATATTTTGACAACTCACCTCATAGATTTCATATTTTTCACAATACTGCAGTTTAAAACGTGATTATGTTATGGCTGAGGCTGAACGTGATTACGTTTGAAACTGCAGTATCGTGAAAAACATTAAATCTATGAGGTGAGTTGTAAAAAATATTATCTGATGAATTTCAATGGCTTAAATATGTTTTTCATTTAGCACCACAAAACACTCATTAGACCAGTAGTTACATATACTTGTGAAACTTGGGTCCTAAAAGAAACAATAAAACAGAAATTACTAATTTTTGAAAGAAAAATTTTAAGAAGAATTTTTGGACCAAATAGAGGAACTGATAACTGTTGGAGAATCAAAACAAATAACAAACTAAACAATTAATAAAAAATCAGAACATAGTAAACCATATAAGATCTCTCAGAATTGGTTGGCTTGGACGTTTGATGAGAATGGATGATCAGAGACTGGTCAAAAAACTCTACAAATGGAAACCTATAGGAGGCAGAGCTGTAGGAAGACCGAAGATCAGATGGGAGGTTGACACAATGAATGATCTAAAGAAAATGAAAGTGACTAATTTGAATATGGCAAGAGATAGATTGGCATGGAGGAGGATTGTTGAGAAGGCCAAAACTTTCATTTTTGAAGTTGTCATGCCTTAAGATGATGATGATTTGGCACCACCTGGGGGACACATGATTTAAGGAGTATTCTTGATATCTTGTAACAATAGTACATAATTTTGGTTAAAAAGTGCTTTTCTGAAAAAAAAAAAATGTATAGTTAACTTATTCCCATTGATCACAGGTTTGAGCTTGGGATTATTATATATGATCCAGAAGGAAATCTGGAATCCTCAAGATAGTGTAGAATTGGCAGATCCATAATATCTTGTAAATACACAATCCTAGCAGTGCCAAATCATGGGGATAGATTAAAGAGTTTGGAAAGAACAAGAAAGTAAAACCCAAGCAGCCAAGATGAAATTCTTAAGAGTAAAAGGATGCACTAGAATGGACCAGATAAACTAGGATATCCGTGAAAAACTGCAGATCTACTCCATAAAAGAAAATATATTTAATAACAAGACTCAGTGGAAAGAACATGTAGAAAGAATAGAAGAAAGTAGATTACCAAATAAATCTTAATTATGTAGAAGAGAAAAATACACGTTTAGATTGGAGGCCTAGGTTGCTCACTTGGATAGAGCATTGACATAGACAGTCAAAGGTCCTGGGTTCAAACCCCAGTCTAGGCATATATTTTTCTTTTCAAATATAAAATCTTACATTATTTTCCAAGAGGAAGAAGAGATGTCGGACGTCCTCATAAGAGATGGTTTTAGATATTATTATTATTATATACAACTTTCCTCATTAGAGGATTGCCTCAAGGACAAAGTGATACAATTTTTTAAAATTGATAAATACATTAAAAAATGTTAGTGAAGACGGAACAGGCAAGTAATGCCTAAATCAGGAAACAAAGAAGAAGGAAATAAGACAGGCGGAGGAGTTTTCTGAGGATCCTATGGATACTGCTGAAGGCAGAATAGGAAGAATGCGGGACATTGGATGGATAGAATCAGGAGGAGCATTAAGAGAAAAGGTATAGTAGAAGATGTGGAAGGCAAAACTTTGTGAACTAAATTTACTATGAGAATAGAAATATCCTTAATAAGAGGATTGTATAGATTTACTGCCCTTTGGAAGGAAACTATAGTCTGAATTTTTACATCCTAAAAAACCCATCGACTATGGTCGAGTTTGAATCTTTTATTCGGAGATTTGCCATGCATACTTTTAATTCAACAAGACCGACTCATTTATTTGAATTGGGAGCGTTGAGAGAGGTTATTGATCGTGAACAATTCCGGAGAAATCTGATTGGTCCGTCGAGTAATTTCAAAAGGTGGTGAAGGTTTCCTAAAATGGGAATCTCGGAACAGTTTTGATAACAGTTCCAACTATTTGTCTGACAGTTAAACGTTATTCTAAATCACTATTGATAACGCTTTGTGATATTATTGGGAACAATAAATTGGAATTTTGAAAAGTTATATGTATTTATTATTAATATATATTGAATGTGAACATTTATTGTATAGAAATAATAAATATCATACTTGGTTTCCTACGTTGGATGTAGATAGTAGTTCGTATAGTTAAAATACCTGATCAACTGTTATTTCTACGAACTGTTCCATTTCATTTTTTCTAGGTGCGATCATATAGCTATCGGAAAGTCGCTTTCAGCAGAAGAGTTTCTATATTCACGTTTTGTTGTCATCGATTTTAGCCCTTGCCCGTGCATTTGTTCCATTGAAGCGTCAGTTCTGTAAAAGTAATATTTGTGATGGTTTAGTGAAGTGAATACAAGTATATTGTTAATTGTTTACAAACATGGCTGTTTGTGCAATGCAAGTTAGCAACGCGTCAGTGTTGAATAAAATAGAAAGGTGAGTTAATTTTGTACTCAATATACTTAACATTATTCTAAGATGTCGGTACAAGAGCCACTTTGGGGTGTAAACTAACATTGACATAATCACTGTTAATTTGTTATATTACGCGACTACTCTTCTTTTTGTAACATGTCTTAGCTACTAGTCGGAAGATACGGGGTTCGAGTGCCGGTGTATTTTTAAACGACTTCAACCTTTTGACGGCACAATGGCCTTGGGGTCGACTCAGCCTCTAAATCAAATGAGTACCGGACTTTTGTCCTGGGGATAAGTGCGACAGTCACGCAAGGCCGATTACCCGACTAAGCTATTCGGAAAAAAACTTTAGTATAAACTGCACTTAAACTAGCGTGAAATATTCTCAAAGTCCCATAGAACAACAGTGTGCATGCATCACAGTTTATAGAGCTAGCGATAACCCACATCGATTATCATCCTTGATTACTATCCATCGCTATGAAATTTAAATGACCAATATTTGCAATAAATCCCCAAATCTATGTTAAAAATATATTAATGATATTTAAATTACCAAAAGTTTATTAAAAATGGGTGTACACTTACTTATGACTCCCTAATGCTGATCCAACCAGCAATAACACAAAACATTGATAGGAAAATCATACAAACCAGTCTTACTAATAAAAATCTCTTATACAGGCTTTCATCAGTTGTTTAGTTATACATTGTATAAGCCTTATGTACATCATGTATAATTTCCTTACAAATAAACTCTGTGCCGGAGCTATATAACAATACAACCGTTATACACAATACGTCACATATTCGTCGTCATTATGACGGCAGAACATATTACGCGCAGTTTGTAACAGAAAGAAAACGACATCAACTAGTGATTAATTGTGTAAGTAATGAGTATGGATAAGAATAAATAGAGATTCCCTAATTCGGGAGGTACGGAAAAAAATAAGTGTGTTTTAATTTATTTATATTTTTATTTAGGCTATGTCAAATATATCGTAGAATTAGTTTCACAGATAATGTGTTGCCATCTAACGTCAAGAACTTCGAACAATTCTTAGAAAGTAACAAAAGTTTTTCCCGTTATTTATGAATTGTATGCAGTGTTTTAAGATGCGTTAGAAAACGTTCAAAATGGTAGGAAATGTTAGCGACAACAGAATAACGTTTTAAGCAAAAAAAAAAAATCATCAGCAGTTTGATCGGGAACCGAACCTAGGACCTCACGGACTGCAGTCAGAAGCTCTAACCATAGGGCTATCAAGCAAACATGTGGTTTTCTGCAAAAAAAAGTACCTTTACATTTAAATACATGTTTATATCGGAATGTATATTATTTATTAATGACGCAAGAAACTTTTCTTAAAATAATATTATGAAGCATTTAAACTACATTCAGGTTAAATCTTGTCTCACAGTAACTATTGTAGAATATATTCTTTTGTGAACCATTGTACAATTTAAAAATATTATTAGGCCTAATCGAGAATGAGTGTAACAAAAAAAGCATTTTATGATGCTTCATTTTCCTACCTAGAGCTTTGTTAATATTATTTATGTCCTATCCATCCATCAAATAGTCGCTAAAGTGTTGCATTTTGCGTTAAAGTTAAGGAAACGTCCATGAATGTCATAAGGAAACAATCAGTTGATCTAAAAGTCCTACATTATGTCTCGTTATACAATCCTTAAACAAGGCTGGAGGCATGTATAACGATTCCCATGTAAAGTTGTACACCTCTCATACACTGAACAGCTAATACAGTGTTTATTAGTAGGAATTTTCAACTGAGATCTGTATAAACATTGTATAAAAGGTGTATATAGAATATTAGTAATAGGGTAAGTAATGTACTCTGTGGAGAAAATAGCACTTAGCATCACAATATTGTCTAACAGTGTCATAATATTGTGATTTGCATATTTAAATAAATACTTCAGAATTGTCTAATAATGTTATAAAAATTGTTTGAAAAAGTTAAAAATATTAAATAATGTTAATAAATACAGAAGAAGAGCTATAGTTTACAACAATATAACTGAAAATCAAGCTGTAGCCTGTGAGAATATTCTGTGACAAGATGGTATATTTAAAAGAGTGATGTAATCTATGATGCGATGTGTAAACTCTTGCATTGAATCTTATGATGGTTGTATGGGACATTTTTTGTATCATGGTAGTAAAGTGTACCAGTACTAATAGGATTTTCATCCTGTTTATTTCCAAAATCACTCCTCGGAGGAAGATGTATTGGATGTGCATCCAGTTTATCCATCTGTTGGCTGGTCTTCCTCTTGCTCTTCTCCCATCCATTGGTCTATCTTCTCTAGCCCTTTTTGCAAGTTGGTTGTCTTCCATTCTTTCTATATGACCTTTCCAATAACTAGATTTGGTAGTAGATTTAAGTATATTTAAATTAAATAATCAATTGAGTTGGTGTTTACTTGATGAAAATCCATATTTATTAATTAAATAAAAATAAAACTTAGTTTTATTTGATTTTCATATTTATTAAGATATAATTCAGTGACAGCTGTTTCGGTACACTGTACCTTCTTCAGACATGTTAACAAATTATGAATTGTGTTCCAACTGATCTAAGCAACAATACAACAATATTTATTTAAATTTTTTAATTTAAGAAAGGGGATTCATTCAATCAAGTTGAGAATTTAACAGTTTAAAAGTAGTAAAAAACTGTTTTTAATTAATATTTAAATTAATATTGGGAAGTAAACATGAAGTTATATCATTATATTCTACACTCACTATTAAGTAGATTTAAGACTTGAGACGGAAAAATTATAGAACAAGTGTCAGATTTCTCTTACTTAGGAAGTGTATTTGCAGAGTATAAGAGTGACATTGATTCAAAATTAAAAAAATATAATAAAATGAATGGGGTAATACGAAGACATTTTGGTAAACAGATGAGGACAGAGACAAAACTAAGATTACATAACTTCACATCAAAAGCTGCTCTAAAATACGGAAGTGAAATTTGGATTTTAAATAAAAGAAACTCTCATAAACTTCAAGTAAGCCAAATGCGCTTCTTACGATCATTGTTAGGAGTTAATAGACTGGATCACCAAAGGAACACTATTATCAGAGGAAAACTTGGAGTAACAAGTTTAAATGAAGATATACAAAGATACCAACAAGAATGGAAAAATCATCAGAGGAGAATGGCAAGAAATAGACTTCCAAAATTGGCATTCCAATATACCCCAACTGGACATAGGGATCAAGAAAGACCAAAACATCGGTGGAAAGATCAAGACCATCTTCGCTAGGTTTACCGTACAGGCCACATGGCCTAAAACGAATTTGTTCATGTTGATGATGAAGACTTAAGACTTAGGTTAAGGATTAATGTGTGAACATGACTGTATATAAGTAGTATTAAGAACAAACACCCGAAACTTGTATCCAGAAAATAAACAAAATAAAAACAGCAGAGAGTAATTAGGGACAAGAGCAGACCTGAGAGTAATTAGGGACAAGAGCAGACCTGGCGATATGGGCATTAAGCCCGAGGAAACCCAGGGGCTCTTAATAAAAAAATAATAATAATAAAAATGACCTTTCCAATATTTTTGTCTTTCTATAATAACTTTGGTTTTGTCTTGAATTTGACATTTGTCCCTGTATCTTGTCAAATAATGTTTTCCCCTGAATAGTTCTTAAGATCTTCATTTCACATGTGCTTATTATTCGTTTAGTTTCAGCTCATAGCCTATACGATAACTGGTCAAACTATTGTTTTGTATATGTAAAGTAAAGTGATCCCACAACAGGCCTCGAGAGGCCTTTGAGGTAGCGGGAGGTTAAGGCTCCCACTTTTTTTTTGGACAATCGGCACTTGATGTCAGCCCTTTACCCCCAGAACAAGCATCTGGTACTCATTTCCATTATAGACTGAGTCGACCCCAGCGCCATGGTGCCGCCAGAGGGTTTGGGTCTGTTTCAAAATCCTGACCCCACTGGGACTCGAACCCTCGACCTTCCGGCTTGTAGTGCAGTGCCTTAATCACTATGCTATGGCGTGCCCCTTTGTATATGTGGATTTTGCTTTCTATTAACATATGTTTGTTGTGCCAAATTAAATCTTTCATATATCCTGATATTTGTGTTGTTTTATCAGCTTGTTTCTTTACTTCTTTTATTAAATGTTTAGTGTTTGTTATTAATACACCTAAATAATTAAATTTGCCTTGTCATGGTGGAGGGGCCCAGTACCCAATGATCCAGATGATAGAGCCAGGAAGCATAACCTGCTGGCATATAACAGGAGAGGGGAAGCAAAGAATAATTCACAACGGGCGGATGGGGTTTGTTAGTCCCATCTAGGAGAGAGAACTCCGAAATAAAATTGGACAGACTGAGATCTGGAGCTGAGTGAAGGCAATCGGCCTAGGGAGGAAACCCCGAATAATAAACCTGCCATGAAAACGGCTATGAATCCACTTCAAGGTGTATCTTACACATTGCTCGCAGTCCCAAGGATCATACGAATTTGTTTGTCAGAAATCACCTCCTGAAGTTTGTCACCATATTTTTTTATTACTTAACTATACAACATAGCCTAGGTTAGATATAATGTTTATTTTTATTTTAGAGGATATATTATATCTCTATTTGGAATGAAAAGGATATCCCGACAAAATTACTAGTTGTAATAAAAGATTGGGAATTATTAAGTTATGAAACCATCCCTTGTACAAAAAACACTAGATTATGTTTATATAACACTTTGGCTAGACCAGTATTGACCTATAGTAGTAAAGCATGGACACTAAAAAAGACAACATGAAAGCAGAATAATGGCTTGTGAAATGAGATTCATGCGCAGAACAGCGGGTTACACCAGATGGGATCAGAAAAGGAACACCGATATCTTAAAAGAATTGAAGACCACGCCAATTTTGGAATATATTAAACAGTACCAACTAAATTGGAAACACCATCTAGAAAGAATGAGTTCAAATCGGATCCCAAAAGCTGTTTATAATTATATACCAAGAGGACGAAGATCACTGGGCTGTCCTATGAAATGCTGGAGGGAAAATTTTCTATAGGATCATAACAGGCCTCGGCCTAATACTTGGAAGGAAGAAGAAGATTTTAGAGGATCCCATTGTTGTGTGGGCACTGGCAGGCAGAGGATGGAGAGGCATCAGTGCAAGCTGTTTGGCAGAGAAGCATTGTGATGTACTAAGGCTGCATCCAAAAAAATATCTACCACTTTTAACTGCAAGGCATAAAATCCAGTGCCAAATTTCTGATTTAAACTACAGAGTAGAAGAAGAAGAAGAACTACAGAGAAATAATACAACTCCTCACTTGATAGATTGGATAACCGTCCCTACTTGCCATCCGTGCTGCATTGTTGCATCCACCTCACTTCACTCCTCTCTAATTCAAGCAGGGGCGTCAATCTTCTGCACACCATGGGTTGCCATTTTTGCATTCTGACTTCAATATTTGACCTTGCAGTTAAAAGTGGCACATAATTTTTTGGACACAGTCTTGCTACATCACAATGCTTGTCTGGAAGAAATTTAAAGTTAGATTTCAGGCATGCAATGGTTGACAGTTCTCTTATTAGATGACAAATAACATTTTCGTTTTGCTTATCTTTGTTTGTTTCAGTTTCCTCAATGATCCGTCATATCGAGAAGCTATAGAAAATTCTGCTAATTACAATACAAGATTATGTATCGAGAGGAGACTAAGAATGCCATTTTTGGATTCACAGACTGGTAAGTATGTGATAAATAAGATTATTTTTCCATGTATTAATTTAAATTTTAACATTTGCAATGATGGATAATTATTATTTTGAAAAGATAAATTAATGCCTGAATCGGGATTTGAACCTCAAACCTTTAGCTCTGTATACTAGTGTGCTACTCATTATATTATTTCAGGCTCCCAATGCAAATATTAATTTTTCATCATCATATGTATTGTATTGTAAGCCCATGTTTTCCCTTTACAGAGATTTAGGCGCTTTCCCCCCTACAGGGAAGAATTTTAACCATACTAATTTAGTTACACTTGTTTTTGTATAGATGTCATTTTTGAGTGGTCCATGGTCAGCGTTCCACCTCATACTGACATCAAGGAAACCAAGGTAGTACTAGGACGGGAAAATTCGGTAAATTTTGCTTAGAGGCTTTTTTATTCAGGCTTAGGGATTTTTTACGAGCCTGAAAATCTTCAGGCTCGGGACCCACGGCTTAAAGTCCCCCCCGGAGGACTTGCTCCTTGAATTTTTCCATCCTAAAAAATCCATCGACCCCGGCCGGGTTTGAACCCGGGACCAGAGGCAAGGAGAATAACCACTAGTCCACCGCAGCCGACTTCATGATCATATACAATTCTCTTTATCATCAGAAGCAGATAGCCATTGCTACCAGTGCTATCTGGTGGTTTCTATTTCAAGACATTTTTAATGAGAATTTACATAACTTTTATAGCAGTTAAGCTTTATATTTTAATGTATCAATTTAAATTTTAACATTCACAATGATTATTATGTTTCTCTTTCTAGGTGTAGCACAGAATCATTCCAACTTATTCATGACCCCTCGTCAACGTATTCCTGGTTTGATAGAAGGTCAAATATATACTTATCCTTCAAAGCGATGGCGTAAGAAACGTCGTCAATATTTAATGAATTTTATGCAACCACGTCGCAAAGAATTGGATACAGAAAATGATTTGCATACCATAAGCACTGTAGAAAATCCAGCAGCAAGCAATGAAGATAGTAAAGAGAGTGTAGGACTCAAAGATGAAACAGCAAAGGTAATTATATTTTTAGTCTGTTCATCTTACCTCAATATTAATGTTGATTTGTTCTTGGACATGTTTCAAAACAATTCTGTTTTATCGTCAGCTTGTCCATTATAATTAAAATAACCTCAAAATATCACTTCCTAAAATTAAATAGCAAAGGTAATAATAAATATATTCAGACTGCTAACAGGACATGACTGCCTGAATAAACACCTACACAGACTTGGCATAACAGATTCACCTAAATGCCCTTTTTGCAATTTAAATGAAGATATGGAAAGAAACCATCTCCTCCGTTGTGCAGCTTTTTTAGAAGAGATCAGCCTTTCTGCTAAATATTGGAGTGCAAGAGAGCGAATGATTTCATTATCAAGTGCTCGACATTAGATACCAACCAACCATAATAAATATATTATTTATTTTAGGAATTCTCATTATGAGGTATATTCATTAAGGTAGAATTTTTTATCACTCGTCTCATATTGTTCTTCTTATTTAAGTATAAACTAATTTCAGAACATAGTTTCTGTTCCATCCACAGTATCGTCACGACCGTTGTTCTGTCGTCTTGAAAAGCTGTCCTCAGCCAATGGAAGGAGCAAAGGACAACTCTTCAAGACGACAGAACAATGGTCATGACGATACAGAAACTATGTTCCGAAACTAGTTTATAGTCAAATAAGAAAAACAACATGAGGCGAGTGATAAAAAATTCTACCTGAAGAAGTATTTTAGTCAGTTCTTCATTATTTTCCACGTTGTGGGCGCAATTTTGAAGAAGTAATTCTTTTCCCATGTTATGACGATGTTTTGAAGCAGCTAACTCTCTTCATTGCCCGATGTTGTAGTAACATTTTGAAGGATTAGTGTCCAAAAATAATAAATAAGAATTACTGGTTTAGGTTGGGTTTGATTTTCGGTAGAACTGGATTCTCTTCTCAAGGTCGAAGTTGGTACAGAAGATAGGAAAACACTTTAAAAATCACTAATAACTGATTCTTGTAGAAATAGTTGTAAATTTATTTACTATTTAATTTCCCAGCAGATCAAGTAAATATAGGTGGTATTATTCTTCACCGTCAATTAAAATTAAATTATTTTCTGTTCTTGAATCAAATATCACATTTTATCAGGAGAGCTGTTATAGCTTCTATCCTTGATGAAAGTTATGTGCAGACTGACTAGTGTAATTCTGTTATAATTTTAAAGAACATTATTACATCACATGATTTTATATTTAAATTCTATTGGTTAATGGTCCATTAAATACCAGGTTTAAATTTGATTGGTTAAATCAAAAAGTTAATTGTTTTTAACATCCAGTCAGAATTTAGTATACTTTTATTTAAAAATATTAAGTTAAGCAGGTGTTCCTATTACAGTTATAACAGAAAGCTTTATATTTCAGACAACAATGACTTAACACACAATTTTAAAAGCATTATTTAGAAAGACTGTTATATAATACAATTTCGTTAATTGTTACTGAGACATTTTTATTCAACAATGAACAACAATTAATTATTTAGATAATAAATTAATGAGTCATTTTAACATCTTACCTCATATTTCATGTTTTTCAAACACGGTAACTATAGTTTTCAAATGATCTTGTCATTCATTTTCAACCGCCATTATGACTACCGGATATTCGTTGGAATCTCCCTCTATAACGTTGCCATCTGGTGTTGATTTGACGAACTTTGAGATATCGTTGCCATCTGGTGTTGATTCGATGAACTTCGAGATGAGGTCACGTTCATCCGGAATGTCGAAATTCATAGATTTAAATTTGTTCTTCTGTATAAATATTTTCTCCCAAACTGTCAAATTCAAAGGTTTTTCCAAATGTTTTAGAAGTTTAGCTTCTTTTTCAATTCTATGACCTTCCAACAAACTATGTGCTGCAATAGCTGATTTTTCAATTTCACCATTTTTAATATTTCTAAAGTGTTCCTTTGTGCGAGTGTCCAAATTTCTTTTTGTTTTTCCTACTTTGAATGAGGTAAGATGTTAAAATGACTCATTAATTTATTAATTAAGAACCTCATAATGTGTCCCAATTTTAACTTTGAATTATTTAGATGTTTTTCTTTATTTAAGTTATATTTAAATATTAAAAGAATTTTAAAATATAAAATTATTAACTTAAACTTTCATATTTATCATGATATTAAAATCCTGATATATACCTTAATAAATATATTGTTAAACCAATAGCCAAATGGCAGTTGACAGTAAGAAAAAGTCCCTTGGAACAACAGTAGTTGTCTGTTAAGTATAAAATCTTGTTCATTTTGTCTTGCAAGTCCATAATGCAATTTACACAGTAAGTAAAACTTTTTTTTTTTGCAGGATGCGTGGTATTACGATGAATTAGAGCTACAGGAAATGGAAGGATTTGATGATCAAGACCCGGATTCAGATTATGATTATGAAGAATCCTACACCAAGCGGAAAGGAAAGAAACGGACGTCTAAAGTTGCTAGAAACACTGATTCTCCTGCAGCAAAGAAACCAAAGGTAAGTTCAAAATTCTATGTATTATTTTGTTTCCCTCGTCATCATTTACTTACTGCTATAATATTTGTAGCTTTATTACTGTTTTTGTTTGAATTACTGTAGACTCTCATATGCACTAGAATCCTCTGTTTAATTGCCTTAAATAATAAAGCTTTAAGAATTATCAACCAAGTTTTTAAACCATCAAAAGTGCAGAGACACACAAGAATGAAAATCTATAAAATTCTCGCTAGACCCATAATCTGTTATGGCAGTGAAGCTTGGACCATCAGAACTCAGGATGATCGTCATATTACAGCCACGGAGATGAAATTTCTGCGACGAACTGCAGGTTATAGCCTTCTAGACCACCAAAGAAATTCAACAATAGCCAGAGAGTTAAACATCGTACCTATAATTGAATACCTCCAAGAATATAGAAACAATTGGCTAGCCCATATTCAGCGCATGGATCGTCACAGAATACTAAAACAAATTCTTCACTTCATTCCTCGAGACAGAAGATCTGTGGGTCGACCTTTTCGGAGATGGCGGGAGACCGTAACGGGCCACTGGGCCTAATACTTCAAAGGACGATGATGATGATGAATTGCCTTAATTTGAAGATCAGATTTTTATTATTGTTTATTTACAGAATTTTTATGTAATCTGTACAATTTTGTTGAGTTGTTTCTTGACTCACCTCATACTTATTAACTCCCTTGCAGATCTAGATTTCATCACTGTATTTGTGACATTCTCAATGCTCTTCATGTTCACAAATGACATCCAATGGTCTCCTCTCCTGCAGACTGACCTCTGCGCGATAAAAACCAACAAAAATGAAAAGATTGAAGACTGCAAAATTGGGAATTTATCAAATTAAGTGTAAAGATTGTGAAAGGATGTACATAGGAAAAACAAAAAGGAATCTAAATACAAGATTAAAGGAACGCCTCAGAAATGTTAAAAATGGAGAAACAGAAAAATCTGCAATAGCTGCACATGCCTGGTCAGAAAAACATAGAATAGAAACCAAAACAAAATTACTTAAACAATTGGAAAAACAGAAGAAACTCACAATTTGGGAAAAAATTTACGTATGCAAGGATAAAAACGCAACTATGAATTTTGTAATACCCGATGATAAGGAGAGGGAATTGATTTGGAAGTTCGTCGGTCAGCCATCAGATGGCACGGAGGTCAGTCTGCAGGAGAGGAGATCATTGGACGTCAGTTGTGAACGTGAACGGCATTGAGAAAGTCACAAATACAGTGACGAAATCTAGATCTGTGAGGGAGTTAAGAAGTATGAGGTGAGTCAAGAAACAACTCAACAAAATTAAAATAAACCTCATGGTGTTATTTCCTACCTACATAACTTAATCTGTACAATGTTTTGTCTTTTGGCAACTTTGAATATGAGGAAAGCAAGAAATTTGAATTATTTTTACGATGTGATTACAGGGTCCGGGAAGAGGACGAAAGAAGACTAATTATGATGCATTAACAGATGCAGAAAAGCCTTTCTCCTGTGAACGTAAGTTATTGTTTGCCAACTTGGATTATGGGATCGGGATCTCTGTTAGCTTTGTTTATGAGCAGAACAAGTCGAAATGGAACTGTTATATATTTTCATGCTTGAAAGTGAAGCAGTACTTTCGTATGTGTATTTATAATTCTAAATTAACTTGCCAACATTCATGCATGAAAATGGTCACAGTGTAGATGTAAGAGCTTTCCAGATTTGGATGAGGTATATGTAAACAGGTTTGAACCAATTTGTCTTGTCCCCAGTTTCTCTTGCTCTCTCACTTTCTCTTCGTTTGAACTGCTTCATGTACCAACAGCTTCATCTTGCTGCTCTTGCATCTCGGCTTGTGCTACAGATTCTGGATGTTTTCTGCTGCTCATGTGTACAAATTGAAGAAAAAGTGAGTGTTAGAATGAATTCTTCTAACACTTGGGCTTTAGACATTATCTTGAAAATTAACACATTACATTTTTTCTTCAATCATGGTTTGGGTGGTGGAGCTTTTGCTTTTGTGCCTTCTGGGTATATTCTCCATGTATTAGTTTCTTCACTTTCGTATACGACTTTATATGAATAAAAATGTCAGGCTTTCTTCTTCCATTGCACGTGAAATATCTGATTGAAGACACAACCTTCTTAGCATGATAATTTAATTACTATTGAAAGATTAAATATTTAATTTTTTGTGTGGCTAATTCTAGTCAACACATGTAGCGCCCAGAGGAATTTGACTGATCTGCAACATGGTGATTAATATTAACATGGTTTGTATTGGGCCAGCGATGGCCTTGAACTGTAGGCTGAGTTTGTTGCAGTATGTGGAGCTCGCTACAAGACGCGACCAGGGCTAACCTACCACTATACACATTCACATAAGGACCGCGATGACGAGGACTGTAGCAGCAGTGGTATGGGAGGCCCTGAGGGGGGTTCATTGGGTTCAGTAGACCATGGGGCCTCCCCGAACAGCAAACAGCAGCAGCAGCAACAACAGCAGCCACAACAACAACCGCCTCCGCAGCCGCAGCAGCAACAACCCTCCGTGCAGCAGCCTCAGGCAGCGACGGCATCACAGGCACAGGTCACAGCAGATCCAGGAGCAGCGGCAGGTTGGAGCAAGTTCCAGGACAGTTACCTCACCTTCCTAAAGACCCCCGGTACGCTCACATGCTGCCTTTCAGAACCACTTGCCCACCCACCTAACCTCTCACATACACCTGGGTTTATTGGAAATACTTTTTTCGTGGGTTTCTTCAGTTTGAACACCATCTTTCCCTTTATTTATTTTTTTGGGTTTGAATAATATTAATACAATTTCTTGTTGTTTTGTTGTGTTTGGGCAGTGCTATTTTTAACTCACTTCTTGCTAGCATTAATTTAAAACCTTTACTTCCTCAAGCTCTTCGCTAGGAACAATCCTCATCCCGAGCTTCTCCTTCCTCAGTATAGGATATGTGTATATTGTCATTGCACAGGTTTTCCTCTTTTTTATTAACGTTCATTTTGATATAACAACAATTGGAAAACTGAGAGAAATGTTTGTATTATTGCAACTGTGCACATATCTCTTACAGAAGTTATTTTAATTTGAATCTTGTTTTAGTGCCATGCATGTGTTCTGTGGGATGGTGGGTCCTTGTCAAAATAGAAAATATAAAGGAGGGAAATGTATTCAGAGGTACCTGAAACAGATCACTAAATTTTATTTTGTTTAAAATTTATGTCTTAAATTATCCAGTGGAGCTGGCCTGTTCTTACGGTGTGGCTAGGAGTTCTTGAATTTGGTGGAAACATGGCAGAGTGCAGTTTACTGGGGGCTCCACCCCACTCTTACCTCACATTTTCATTATCCTAGTGAAAATCAGCAACATCCATTAAAACACATTTGAAAAAGTCTAGAACGTAGCGTACCTATATTTGATATCACTGGGCTGATAATTTGGCCTATTGATTTTAAATACTGTGGTAATTATTGAAATGTGGCACTTGTTTACTAGTAGGTTCAACTGAATATTTTCATCCTTGAATATTCTATTTGAATCCTTTCACTTAAATCACATTTCAGATTCAGTGTGTATATCGTTTTACTGTTTTGTATGTTTATTTAAGTTTTTTTAGCATTTGGTTTTCTGGTTGCTTGCTTGATGGACTAAGAAGTTTGTGGCATTTTAAATATTAAGTATCTAAATAATTTTAAAAGTTTTATAATTTTCTTCTATTTTTGAAATTGTGCAATATTTTACTTTGTTCTTGGATATTAACGGTACCAAGATATATAATTACAATTTTGTTTAGTTGTTTCTTGACTCACCTTATACTTCTTAACTCCCTAGCATATCTAGATTTCGTCACTGTATTTGTGACATTCTCAATGCTGCAACAGCCCCCAGTAAACTGCAGTTGCTGAACAGCATTGAGAATGTCACAAATACAGTGACAAAATCTAGATATGCAAGGGAGTTAAGAAGTATGAGGTGAGTCAAGAAACAACTAAACAAAATTAAAATAAACTTCATAGTGTTATTTTCTACCTACATAACTTAATATAATTACAAAACTGAGGTTTCAAGTTAATGAATGATTAGTGAATGTTCTTCAAGCACAGAGCTTCTGTTTCAAGACTGTCCTGAAGATGGGAGGAATGCTGGTTCTGTGCTTGAAGAACACAGAGTTTATGAGGTGAGATTTTGACAACTCTGTAATTATTTATTAACTTGAAAACCTCATAATATTATTTCTCATAATTAATTTAAGAAACACAGTTATAATGAGATTAGAACTACATCATATTCTGGTGGCTCGATGGAGAAAATGTCGACCCTGGTGGTCTAGTAGCTATGTTCTTTGCCTCTAGTCCCAATGGTTGCACAGGCTTAAACCCGGCTGGGGTCGATGAAGAACACGAGGGACATGTGCTCGGGGGGGGGGGGGACTTTAAGCCATGGGTCCTGTGTCTGAAGATTTTCAGGCTTGTAAAAGAACATAAAGTCTGAATAAAAAGTTTCTGTGCAAAATTTACTGACCTCAATGTCCTAGTAATACCTTAGTTATCTGTTGGGTGTCTCATTGACTCGGTATGTTGATTGCATGCAATTCATGACGTCTACGAGCAAATGAGCTAACTAAAAATTAAGTTAGTTTAGTAACTCCTTACAAAGGAGAGGCTATGGCTCAACAATCGGCTACACCATTATAGATAGATAGATTATATAATCCGTAGTGTTAATATTGTTTAATATTAATAAAAAAAATAAAAACACTTCTGAAAATTTAAGATATGCAAGTTGTAATTTAAATCTTAGATTAATTTTTACGTGTACATATACAAAGTTCTTAAATTTGTTAGCATTTTCATTATGAAGACCTTAAAATATCATTCAATTTAGTTTTAAATAATGTGAACGTGAACAGCATTGAGAATTTATATATTAAATTTGGGAATTTTTAACATTATGAGGTTCAATTAATAATAATTAAATGAATCGTGATTTTTTCTTACCTTACTAAGAAAAAATCATGATTCATTTAATTATTAGCATTGAGAATGTCACAAATATCGTGACAAAATGTAGATATGCGAGGGAGTTAAGAAGTATGAGGTGAGTGAAGAAACAACTAAACAAAATTAAAATGGTAACCACTATCCAACCAAGACTGACATTCTGGTATATATATAGGGTCTTTCATATATTATGCAATTTTTAAAAATACAATAATTAAGTCAAAAATGTATCGAAATATAATTTTTTATTTTATTTTTATCTACATACACTTCATTTAAGTGTGAAAAATTATATCAGGCATATGTCCACCTCCACTGTCTCGGCAGGCAGTTACGTGGTCAATGAAGTTTGTGATGACCCTTTCACAGATATCTCTGTTGATATCATTGATGACACGTTGAATTTCTTCCTTAAATTGGAGAACTGTTTGTAGTTTGTTTACGTAGACTTTGAACCGGTCAGACCTGCCACACATCTCGCGAGACAATAACCGTACTCCGTGATAAATTCCCTTAGTCTGTCATCTCAATTCATGGCGACTTGGAACGGCCTCCCACATCTTGTGACCTTACTCCATGTATGGGGTTATTTGAAGTCCAAAGTCTATGTGAACAAACCACAAACTGTTCTCCAACTTTGGAACAAATTCAACGTGTCATCAACAGAGACTGAACTTTTATAGGAAAAAATCACTATGAGGTTTAATTTAAGATTAAATTAAAACACTTGATATCTCACCTCATATCCAGTCTTCTAATTACTCCGACGGTTTCAAAGCCTTGGCAGCTTCATCTTCAGTAATTTCTCGTCTGCCAATGTTAAGTTGATCAGAAGAATTACTTCTTCTTCCCTCTGTTGGTGGACCGATAAACCTCTGGATCCAATCAGAATCTGAAGGAATTTCTAACTTCTTAAGTTACTTTTATAATCATTAGGAAGTAACATGAGGTTTAATTTAATAATTGAGTTTGTATTTTTAAACATTCTTAACTCATATGATATTTTTGTCGGACATATGTTTCAAGGCTGTTGATCCATCTTCAGCTTTTCACAAATTTGAAAATTTCAATAATTTGAAAACAAGGTTGAAAGATCATCTTAGGGCCACATGCAAATACATTACTCTCTGGTGAGTTGAGTTTTCCGTCAGAACGTGCAAAGTTTGATTTAGCAAGTCGCTGACTGGTCATGCATGAAAGTAGTTTTTTTGTAATATTGGCAAGAAATTACCCAGAATTCTGAGCGAAAAACCACTTACGTTGTTTTTGTGTTTGATGTAACTGTTGTAAAACCAAATATCCTGTGTACACTTTTTAATCTTATTTTCGTCTGCTGGAGGAATGCATTTTACGCTTGTGTCCCGCAAATAATACCGTATACGACGATGTCTGCATCGCGCGATATTATGCCGATTATCCTGTTCTTCCAGTTGAATTCTTTGGTAGATTCTATCAAATTCCTCTTCTCCGCGTATACCGAAAACATGATCGAAGTCTTCAAGGTCCGACATCCTGGATAAAGCAGCAAGGTTTCAAAGTACATCAGGTTGCTCACGATTTGCTCTCTGCAAAGTCACCTCGCCAGGTAGCTTAGGAATTTTAACAATTATTATCGCATGAACAGATTTTTGAGTATGCAAAAAGTCTTTGGATACAACTTTCTCAGCAGAGAATGACTTTTACGGTCTAATGCGTTCATAGATACGACCCTTAGAAATGTCAAAAATGGTGAAGTGGAAAAGTCAGCAGTAGCTGCTCATGCTTGGTCCAAAAAGCATCTAATTGAATCAAAGCCAGTCTAATTAAACAAATAGAAAAACAAAAAGAACTCACGGTTTGGGAAAAAATTCACATTAAAAAAAACAAGATAGATAAACTTATGAAGTTTGAAATTTCCGTGGATTCTGGTTGAATCCGGAGGTCTATCGGTCCACCAACAGAGGGAAGAAGAAGTAGTTCTTCTGATCGACATAACATCAGTCGATGAGATATTACTGACGATGAAGATGCCAAGGCTTTGAAACAGCGGTATAATTAGAAGACTGGATATGAGGTGAGGTATGAAGTATTTTAATTTAATCAACAGATATCTGTGAAAGGATCATCATGAACTTCATAGACTGAATAACTGCCTGTTGAGACAGTGGAGGTGGAAATATGCATGATATAATTTTCCACACTTATATGGGAGTGTATGTAGATGAAAATAAAAGATAGAATTTTCTGTTTTGTTGCATTTTTGACTTAATTGTTACATTTTTAAAAATTGCATAATATATGGAAGACATAAGAATTAAATGAATCGTGAATTCTTCTTACCTCATACTTGTATGTTTTTATAAACACAGCACTGCAGTATAAGCGACCATCATCACAGCTGAGGATGGTGACGATGGTCGCTGATACTGCAGTGCTGTGTTTAAAAAAACATAGAAGTAAGAGGTAAGAAGAATTCGCAGTTCATTTAATTCTTATTAATAAAATCTTATAATGTTAAAAATTCCCAAATTTATTATATAATTATGGAAGACACTTTGGTTATTAATTCTGTGGGTTCAGTGCTGCTCTCTTTTGGTCCCTAGCCTCAACCAACTGAATCTAATTTGTATCTCCAATATCAAATTTCTCAAGATCCAATCGGATTCATAGTTAAATATGGGTTGAAAATGAGAGAGATCCTGCTCTTGAAAACTAGTTCCCATGATTAAAGAAACATAAAATATGAGGTAAGAATTAAAATATAACTCATTAATTTGCGAATCCAATCGGATATTTTCTTCATATCTTTGCCTTTATAATGCCTTTTCCCTCAATGTTTGCCAATATAAATTTTGAGACCATTTGTAGTGTCTGACCTGTTCATCGATTTTCTCGACTTAATATCGGCATGCCGTAGCGTAGTGGTTAAGGCACTGAGCTACAAGCCGGAGGGAGGGTTCAAGTCCCTTTGGGGTCAGGATTTTTAAACTGACCCAAACCCTCTGGCGGCACTATGGCCCTGGAGTCATCTCAGCCTCTAACGGAAATGAGTACCAGACGCTTATTCTGGGGGTAAAGGCAGCCATCATGCAGGGCTGACAACCCGGCTGACATAAAGTGCCGATTGTCTAGAAAAAGTGGGAGCCTTAACCTCCTACTACCCCAAGGGCCTCTGGGCCTGTTGTGGGATCACTTTACTTTACTTTACTTAATATCTATGACTGTTTAACTCATGCCCGAAATGGTAGTCAATGACCAATCATGTTATTATGAATTTTGTTTTACAACCAATGACATTTGTTTCACCTTGCTCTTTATCAGCTCCTGCTTTTGTGATGAAGAAAGCTCTTCCTTTTTAATATTCTGAACAGGTCAGAGCATTATTTTTCTCCAACAAATGCATTCAATATAGCAAATAATGAACAGATTCCGTGATTTTTATCGAGTTGTTTACTAAAAACATAAATGAATGAACTATAATATTGGTTATAATATACAGTTTGATGCGTTTCATTATTTCTCCACTAGGGTGCATTCTTACATTATTGCAATCATATTGGCAATAAATAATATGATCAAGTTGCAGTGAATATACATAACCTCAAATTTCTGATTTGTTTTCAAACATCGCCGTTTACATTAAACATATAAATATTTTAAAATACCAGTAACTATATTTAAATAATGATTTTTGAGTAAACAGTTTAATTTTGTTTATTTTTTATTTCACTCACCTCATACTTCATAACTCCTAGCATACCCAGGGTTTCGTCACATCCTTTGTGACATTCTCAATGCTGTGTCACGTTCACAACTGGCATCCGGCTGCCTTCTATCCTGCAGACTGACCTCCACGCCATCTGATGGCTGACCGATGAACTTCCAAATCAGTCCTCTCTCATTATAACCGGGTATTTCAAAATTCATAGTTATATTTTCATTCTTGCATATGTAAATTTTTTCCCAAATTGTGAGTTCCTTCGGTTTTTCCAATTGTTTAAGTAATTACTTAAACAATTGAAAAAACCAAATGAACTCACAATTTGGGGGGGGGGGAAATTACATATGCAAGAATAAAAATACAACTATGAATTTTGAAATACCCGGTTATAAGGAGAGAGGACTGATTTGGAAGTTCATCGGTCAGCCATCAGATGGCGCGGAGGTCAGTCTGCAGGATAGAAGGCAGCCGGACGCCAGTTGTGAACGTGACACAGCATTGAGAATGGCACAAAGGATGTGACGAAACCCTGGGTATGCTAGGAGTTATGAAGTATGAGGTGAGTGAAATAAAAAATAAACAATATTAAAAAACCTCATAGTGTTATTTCCTATCTACATAGTTTAATTTTATTTGTTAAATAGTTCTAACAAATGCCACTCGTCATTTCCAAATCCTCTAGATAAATTCACTCGTGACATTACTTATGATAACTTAATATTTAAAGAAACTGACACTGTGATGTTTATTTTAAATAATGAGAGTTAGATATGCACGGTACAATATGTAGGTATATACCCCATCCACTGGTGTTCCCTAAGCAGGAGTTTTCTTAACCAGAGTCATTTAGTTACAGATGTCAATGAGTGACATGTGGTTAGCACATCACCTCAATGAGACATCTAGTATGCAACTAGAAAAAAACTCCAAGTGCAACAAGCTTAGAAGGCTCTTGGCTGACCATTCGGCTGCTGGCCTCACTTCCACATGTGTTAATCACAGAGGTAGACGATCATCTATCCAGTGTAGGGGTGACATGTGGTCAGCATGTCGGATCCCCCAGCCGTTATAGCTGGGCTTCTCAACCTGGAGTCGCTACTTATTGTAGCTACCAAAATGCCTCACGATGCTGGGTGACAATCGGTCCCATCATGGCTGAAATTCCGTGAGAAAAATTTCTTCTCCCCATGGAGACTCAAACTAGTGCATGTCCCATAGCTCTGCGCCAAGGCTTCTTGCCTTAACCACTCGGCTACGGCGCGGGACAGTAGGCAACTAATGTATTATATTTGAAGAGAAAAATTATATGCTCAGACTGGGGTTTGAACCCAGGATCTTTGGCTTTCTAGGCCAATGTTCTACCCTAGAAACTCCAATCTAAATCCAAATTTTTCTCTTATATGCTCTTAATTCATGTTTAGATTGAAGTTTCTCAGGTAGAGCATTGGCCTAGAAAGCCAAAGTTTTGGGTTCAGATCCCAGTCTGAGTGTATAATTTTTCTCTTCAAATATAATTTATTCTTCAGTGAGAAGTGTTAAATTAATAATAAAAACTTCAACTAATGTATTACTTGGATGGATGGATGTCAGTTACATTTTGTACAGAGGCTTTTTTATTCAGGCTTGCAGTTCTTTTATGAGCCTAAAATCTTCAGGCTTAGGACTCATGGCTTAAAGTCCCTCCCAGAAGACTTGTCCCTTGGATTTTTTATCCTAAAAATCCATTGCCCCTGCTGGGTTTGATACCAAAACCCTCGTGACTAGTGGCAGGTGATAATATTAGAATTATATAAATTATGAAGATCTTGAAGAAGATTTTCGGGCTGTAGGCTGTGGTCGTGAGGCTTGTAGTTCCCCGATGTTTCGCCAGAGACTGCGTCTGGCATCCTCAAGGGTTGTCTTGAGACTGGCACTTCTGTCCTATTTATACGTTCACCGCGATGTGTTCATAAGTTATATCTGCCTTCGGATTGGTCAGTGGTAGGGACTTCCATTACTCCAATGAGATTGCTGTTTGATGGTCTAGTCGACTGTACTTGTAGAGGTTTACATTCTGCGTTTTTTAGAACCGGTATCCATACTTTGTTGACTTTTAATGATTCTTCTTTTCTATTGAAACTGTTTTTATGTTTGAATATTTCGATGGCTTCTTATTGTGGACAGAATTGCCAGTCTTAAGACAACCTTTGAGGATGCCAGACGCAGTCTCTGGCAAAATGTCGGGGAACTACAAGCCTGATTACCATGGCTTACAGCCCAAAAATCTTCTTCAAGATCATCATGGCAACTCCGGCCGTGAAAGCCTACGTGAATACATAAATTATGAAACTTATCATTTTTAAGTTTCCTCCATTCTCATCACTTATGGAACCAAATATTCACTTTAGGAATGCTTGCTTGAATGTTTTTAGCTTATTTCCTTCCCTTAATGTAAGAGTTCGTAAAGTACCATAGTACTTACTGCTTTATATGACTAAATTCTGAACTTCAACATTTTTTTTATGAATCTACTATATGGCAAACTCCCAGTTATCCATGTTAATTGGGACCGAGATATGCACAGAAAATTGAAAAACATGGATAATCCAATTAAGTTATTCGGTGCCGTGGAAGTTTACCAGAAATTTATTTACCCACTTTAACATTACTTAAATATGACAAATATTATACAATGTTACATTAATCAATTGAGTTGGTGTTTACTTGATGAAAATCCTTCTTCGAAGAAGGTACAGTGTACCGAAACAGCTGTCACTGAATTATATAATAAATATGAAAACCAAATAAAACTACGTTTTATTTTTATTTAATTAATAAATGTTACATTACATGTATTTAGGTGCGAGTCGTAATTATCATTAATTTATTTTACTCATAAATATGAAAAAAAAAAGTGGGACTATTTCCTGTCATGACCACTCTGGTTACAACAGTTATTCAAAATGGCCATCGTAACCAGCGATAACGTGACCAAATAGAGGAACTGATAACTGTTGGAGAATCTAAACAAATTAATCAAAAATCAGAACATAATAAACCATATAAGATCTCAGGATTGGTTGGCTTGGACATTTGATAAGAAGGATGATCAGAGACTGGTCAAAAAACTCTACAAATGAAAACATATAGGAGGCAGAGCTGTAGGAAGACCGAATATCAGATGGGAGGATGACACAATGAATGATCTAAGGAAAATGAAAGTGACTAATTTGAATATGGCAAGAGACAGATTGGCTTGGAGGAGGATTGCTGAGAAGGCCAAAACTTTCACTTTTGAAGTTGTCGTGCCTTAAGATGATGATACTTATAACCAGCAATAACGACACAAATAATCAGTGATAACCACAATAGTAACCACCGATAACCACACTACTAACCAGCGATAAACCCACTGCCACAGCATATCTGTGGTTTCAGAAACAAAGCTCTGCCGATAACAGTTCTGTAACAACAAACTTTAAGTGACTCACACAACGGAAATTTCCAAAATTGTATTGTATTCTCAGAATGTTGGTTGGTCTTGTTAAAACACGTCAGGGGAGGGGGTTGTGAGTGAAGGTTACTCTATTGTGCTAGTTTCTAAGTGCAGTTCACGGTAGCACATTTAAAGCTAAAGAATTTTTCATAACAATAGAAAATACAATAATTTTTAAAAGAAATACAGTAAAAAGAGTAATTTTATTTAACTTTCAAAGGGAAAAAACACTATGAGGTTTAATTAAATATTAATTTAATTCTTAAAAAGAGTGATGCCCAGATAATTACCCACACAGATAATCGGGAGTTTGCTGCATCTCTTCCGAGCTAAGTTCCAGTTGTTATGTAAACAAACCAGATGTATGACTGCATTTTCATTGGTCGAATAATGGTTTTACCTTTAAGCTTGTATGAAAATGTAGTTTGCTTTCTAACAATCAAAATAAAGGAAATAAAAATATATAAATATATATTATCTAGCATATGTCTAAATAAGTTATATGGAAGAATCTTAAAATATATAATTACAGTTTTAATAGATTAAATAAGCATGTGCAATGCAGAATATGTTGGGAACTCTATTGTTTTAAAAATGGCTAATTTTTGTATAATTTCTTAAAACATTGGAAAGAGAAGTATTTTAAAACCGGAGAGAAACAAATTATTTTGAATGTTTTTCAAACAGTTTAGTGAAAAATATTCAACAGTGGTCATTGAGGGTGTGGTGAAAATAAGAGCAGAATTTATAGATGAGTCATATATTATGCTCATAATGAAATTCAAAATGAAGGATGTCTATTGACATAATGGAGAAAGTGTAAACATTTGATTAGATAGGCCCATACACAATTTTTTTTGTCATAAATAAGAAATGGAGGAAGTTTTGTTTAGTTGTTTCTTGACTCACCTCATACTTCTTAACTCCCTTGCATATCTAGATTTCGTCGTGACGAAATCTAGATATGCAAGGGAGTTAAGAAGTATGAGGTGAGTCAAGAAACAACTAAACAAAATTAAAATAAACCTCATAGTGTTATTTCCTACCTACATAACTTAATAGAGGAAGTTCCTAATTATTGATACCATGTTAGCTTGTATTCAGTCTTATTTCCCGTAAAATACAATGTTTCTGTCGGTGACAGTTCCATACACAATTCAGTCATATGGCAGTAAAAATAGCACCAATATTCCCCCAATAGAGAGAGTCGGAGTAATATCTTATGCAAGTTTGTTTACAGAATAACTGGAACTTAGTTCAGAATTAGTATAAACCAGTTGCTTTTTTATAAATTTTACATGTTGCATCTTCCTTGTGATGCCTGGGGTTCAACTTGGGCTTAAATGTCATTGGGGCTGTCAGCAATTGGCTTAATGATTGAAAACTGTGTTTTATATTGGACTCACAATTTTTTTACATGTCACCATCCCCTCCCCAAGGGTTGCTAGGGGTCACTTACTCCCAACAGTATGTTTTTCATATTTCAATCGATCTGCATACCAAGATTGATTATAATTTCTCCCATTTGGATTTTCTGCATCTTGGATTCAAGTTCGGCCTCTGGCCACTGATTCCGATGTTTTGGCATGATCCCACATGCCATTATCAAGGAATGATAAATTCGAGTCACAGGTGTAGGTCTTATATAATAAAATACATAAAGTTTTCAGTGTGGTCCGTTTCCGAAGACGTACACCCATCCGAGGTTTAGTTCTTATGTTGTTAAATACCTTCAGTTTTCAGTGTGGTCCGTTTCCGAAGCCGTACACTTATCCAAGGTTTAGTTCTTATGTAGTTAAACATCTTCAGTTTTCAGTGTGGTCCGTTTCGGAAGCCGTACATGGAGTGTGGTTGATGCTTGGATGGGTGTACGTCTTCGGAAACGGACTACAGCGAAAACTCTATGTATTTTATTATATAAGAGCTAAACCTGTGACTCGGACTTATCATTCCTTGATAATGACATGTGGGATCATGCCGAAACGTCGGAATCAGTGGCCAGAGGCCAAACTTGAATCCAAGACGCGGAAAACCCAAGAAAACTTTCATATTCATACTTATATCCACGAAAATCTGCAATATAACACATATATATATATATTAAGCTTGCATTGCTCAATGTCAAAAATTTAATTATAACATCAATAAAGTGTCACTGTTATAAAGTAAAAATATTCTATTTAATTTGCTTACTTGTGATAGGAGCTACCAGGTGGCAGTGGAGACCGAATTCCCATTACATCTAGTAACAATGAGAATATATATAAGAAAAATTAATGTTTGTACTAGACTTGCTCGGTAGCGTAATTGGTAGCGCACTGGGATATAAATCCAGAGGTCCGGGTTCAAGTCCCGTCCGAGCATTTATTTTTCTTATGTCATATATATATATATATATATATATACATACAGGGTGTTGCAAAAAAACACCAACGATGGAGGTAAGGTGGTATATTGAGATATGTTGATCGTTTTTAATAAGGTACCAATGTCCAGAAATCATGCCTTTTCACAATATGAGTAGTTAACGTCTCGAGAGTTCTGTTAGTTGGATTTCAAGACTCAATACATGACAATACTGTCACAGTCACATCAAGTTCTCAAAATATCCACCTCCCACCTCATTGCATTGCGTTCAACGGCAGTGTAGTGATTGGCGCACACATTCGAATACACCTGGCCTCGTTTGAATCATTTCTGTAGCAGCTTGGATTCGGGCTATACGATCCATATGTGTCTCTACTGGAGTCTGACAAACAGACTGTTTCATGTCGCCCCACAAAAAGTCGAGAGAGTTAAGATCAGGTGATCTCAGAGGCCATGGGACTAGCCTCTTGATACATGGTATCCAACTGTCTCCTCACATTGACATCGAAGTGAGCTGGAGCTCCGTCATGTTGCAGCCACATTCTGTTGTGAAGCCATGTATCACAGGTTCTGTACTTGTGAGGTGTTGTCAAATAACGAGTCTTTAAAGCCTTTGAACTAACTCTGATCTTGAGACATAATTAACTAGTTGTAGTGTGAAAACACATAATTCCGGACATTGGTACCTTATTAAAAAATGATCAACATATCTCAATATACTACCTCACCTCCATTGTTGGTGTTTTTTTTGCAACACCCTGTGTGTATATATATGCATACCTACATACGTATATATTAGTTTATTTATCCAATATTCTGCCACGTTTGTCTAGTAGGTATGTTCCTTACCAGTAGTCCCAGGGTCAAATCTGTCTGGGGTCGATGGATTTTTAGGGTGGAAAAATCCAAGGAAAAAGTCCTCTGGGAGGGACTTTAAGTCGTTGTAAGATTATATGTTTACCAATAGTCTGAATCATCATATTTGAAGAGAAAATTTATATGCTCAGACTGGGGCTTGAACCCAGGCCTTTGGCTTTTTAGGCCAATTCTCTATCAACTGAGCAAGTTCCAATCTATATGCAAATTTTTCTCTTATATAAGCTGTTAATTCCCGCGCACCAAATGCTATGAAACTTTTGCTTCTATCTTGCAATTGGCAGCTTCTTTATTAAGAAGACATTTATTTGCGAATTTTACATTACATTATAAAGCCAGTATGACTTCTTTCGGTGTTTTCATTATTCATTTCATACATCTTAATGATGGATAAATCATATTTGAAGAGAAAAATTATACGCTCTGAGTCATGTTTTGTATTCCTAATATTTTCCCCATTTTTGGATACATGGTTAATGTTATGGCCTGAATTGCTGCTTTGGAATCTGATAGAATGACTATTTTTGCAAAGTACAAGTCTAGCAAATGTATTGTAAAGGCAAATTCTGTTATAATGAAATTATACAAGACAATGACAGTGCCTATTATTACTAATGGATCCGAAACATGACAGTGACAACACGGGATACAAGCTGCTGAAATTAGATTCCTCAGACCAATAACAGGATATCAAAGGACAGACAAAAAACATAACACAGAAATAAGACACCAACTAAAAATAGAGGAATTAAACTCAACAATAGAGAAATACAGAACAAACTGGAAAGAACACTTGGCAAGGATGACTGAAATAGAATACCAAAAGCAGCATACAACTATTCACCACGAGGAAAGAAGAAGCTTGGGAAGACCAAGGAAAAGATGGAAAGAGCAACAATTTGGAGCCGGAACAGGCGAGTAAATAAGCCTAAACTGTCAAAAAGAAGAAATTCTGTTATCTGTAATTCATGAGAAGTAACACATTCAAAAGATTTAACTGGAAATGTTTACCTCACCTCATATTAAATTTTCACACCTGGACATGTTTGTAAGACAATTGTCTTACAGGATAATCAGATGACAAACAGCTTCCGGAATGTAGTTAACAATGGAAAGAATGGTCCCTAAAACATATCCAGGTAAGAAAACAAAATATCATGGGCTATATTTTTAAATACCTCATGTAACTATTCATAGTTAAATATGGAAAATAACATTATGAGGTCATTAATTCAATGAATGAATGAGTCATTTATCTTACCTCATAGTTTATGTTTTCTTAAACACGGGAACTGCAGTTTTCAAGAGGAACATCCCTTCCATTTTCAACCGGTAGTCATAATGTCGGTTGAATATGGGAGGGATGTTCCTCAACTGCAGTTCCCGTGTGTAAGAAAATACGAACTATGAGATAAAATTAGAAATGACTTATTCATTCATTGAGTCTCGTAACTAGTATTATTTTTTATTTCATTCTTATTTTAACATCTAAGACCATATCACTTAAATTTTAATTTAATGAAATTCTAACCTTACATTGTGTTGAAAAGTGAATTAAACCAGGAAAATAATCCAGGTTGGTCAGTACTGAGATTTAAACCCAGAAAATGAGTCTCAAATGCTACTGTTGGAGCAACTCGCTTAGTGTTGGTCTGTGATCTATCACTAGATCCCAGATTTGTATGCAAAATAAACTACTAAATATGCATGAAAAATGTAGAAAATATGCAAAAATAGATTGTAATAAAATCAAATAAATTATTTGCTTTGTGGGTAATCTTAGCTTATTACTGGCTATTACAGTATATAAGGAAGGTTTTCATGAGGTTTTGTTTAGTGAAGCTCATTCGTCAGTCAGTGAAGAACGGTTTATACACATAGTTTACTAGAACATCATAAAATTGAAAAAGAAGCGAAACTTTTAAAACAGTTGGATAAACCGTTGGAATTGACAATTTGGGAAATGATATTCATTCAGAAGAATAAATATTGATCTATGAATTTTGATATTCCGGTGGATAAAAATTTAATTACAAAGTTTATAATCCCAACGAAAGATGGCAGCACAAGAGGTGATGTCACTAAAGAAATCAACAATCACGGAATTTCATCAGTGGAAGCCATGACTGAAGAGGGACATGATATTGTCTGAAACTGTCGGTATCAAAGAAATTTGAAATGATATGAGGTGAGTTTTTCTGACCATGCATGTGCAGCTATTGCAGACTTTTCTATTTCTCCATTTTTAACATTTTTAAGGTATTCTTTCAATCTTATATTAAAGTTCCTTTTTGTTTTTTGTATGTATACTTTTTCACAATCTTTACAATCAATTTAATAAATCCTTGATTTGTTGCCTTTATCAATCTTTTCATTTTTGTTGGTTTCAATTAACTTATCCAAACTGTAATCATTTTTCGGTGCTAATTTAATATTAAATTTGCTAATTTTTTTTTTTTTGGAAAATAACTAACTCATAATAATAAAAGGAACCTCATAGTGTTATTTCCTACAAATATTAAAAAAAAACCTTGTATATAAGTAAACGAATATAGTTGTAGGAAAAATTAATGATGTTAATATTGCTTTGTTTTCCATTCTTTACTGTAAATATGGATCACCTGATGGACTGGTAACATTCCTCCTAGGTGGGTGGGGAGCATTTTCCTTCAACTCCAAAATTTCCTCAATCTCTGAGCACCTTCCTCTGGAATTGCGAGGTTTGTAGATCATCTAATTTTGCGATGACTGGGTACAGTTTCATATTGATGAGATGAAAAAAGTAAAGAATATTTTGTTTTAGTTGTTTCTTGACTCACCTCATACTTCTTAACTACCACACAGACTCGAGTTTCTTCACTGCATTTGTGACATTCTCAATGCTGTATTACGTTCATAACTGATGTTCAACAGCCTCCTCTCCTGCAGCCTGAGTCAGTTGTGAACGTAATACAGCATTGAGAATGTCACAAATGCAGTGAAGAAACTCAAGTCTGTGTGGGAGTTAAGAAGTATGAGGTGAGTCAAGAAACAACTAAACAAAATTAAAATAAACCTCATAGTGTTATTTCCTACCTACATAACTTAATAAAGAATATTTATTTGTTCTAATAGATTCTTAGGAGCTCATTAAATGTCCTGCCGGAGAATTGTTTTATAAATTAATTACATATTAAAAATAATAATGGTGACATTTTAAAAATCTTAAGTCGTGATAGGTACGGGACTGGTTATCATAGTAAAGTGCAACTGTCAGTTAATTAATTGAGTTGGTGTTTACTTGATGAAAATCCATATCTATTAATTAAATAAAAATAAAACTTAGTTTTATTTGATTTTCATATTTATTTAAGATATAATTCAGTGACAACTGTTTCAGTACACTGTACCTTCTTCTGACATATTAACAAATATGAATTGTGATATTGTAGTACATATCAACTGATCTAAGCAACAATACAATATTTATTTAAATGTTTTAATTTAACAAAGGGGATGCATTCAAATCAAGTTGAGAATTTAACAGTTTATTACTACTTTTCAATTTACTTATTTCTACAGCCTCCAAAAGGTCTAACTGTTTGTGATAAGGGTAAGAAGTTAGACCTTTTGGAGGCTGTAGAAATAAATAAATTGAAAAGTAGTAATAAACTGTTAAATTCTCAACTTCATTTGTTGAATCCCCTTTGTTAAATTTAAATAAATTATTGTTGTATTGTTGCTTAGATCAGTTGATATGTACTATAATAACACAATTCATAATTTAACATGTCCGAAGAAGATACAATGTACCGAAACAGCTGTCACTGAATTATATCTTAAATAAATATGAAAATCAAATAAAACTAAGTTTTTTTTTATTTAATTAATTATTAATTGTAATTAAATCTCAAACTAAGAAGAATGAATGTCTCCTCTAGAGTTCACTGGGGACTCTCCAATAAATTAGAAAATCTAGACTATGCAGATGATATGTCTTTTGCCTCATTCTTTTAAAGACATGACAGCCAAAATCCAACAATTGGAAAAGGAAACATAGAAGGCTGGTCTCCAAATCAGTATCAGTAAGACCAAGAAATTGCACGTAAGAGCCATTCAACCTAATCCACTAACTTTATGCAGCGGCATAATTTAAAGTACAAACGAATTCACATACCTGGGCAGCGGATGTACAAATAGCGATGTGAAAGTAAGAATAAAGAAGTCAAGGTATGCTTTGGGCTGCTAAAACCTTTATGGAAGAGCTCGCTTACCAATAAAAAAAAAAATTTTTAACACAAATTTGAAATCTGCACTCTTATATGGCTGTGAAACTTGGAAAATAACTAAAACCATTATTGATCAACTAGAATCAATACTAGTAAAATTCATATCAAATTCCGTTGAGGTGAAATCATATGATGGAAGTTAAAAATTAAATTGTACCTGTTGGTAGGTGCCGTCGTCCTCAACTTTGTTAAAATATTGTATATAAAATTAACTGGAGCACTTTCGGAAGTTATCTTCCATCTTCTGCGGGTTGTTGTTGTGTACGGTGATGTATACTCCAACTGCTGCTACAAACTGTTGGATATACAAGACAAATCCCATTTTTAGATCTCACTTTAAGAAGAAATGAAGAAAACAAGATAGAATTTGAAATTTATAGAAAGAACACACATATTGACAACTATATTAAAGCTTCAGGATTCAACCATTTTGCTCACAAAGAGGCAGTATTCAATACTTTGACACATAGATTGGTAAATACACCTATGAGCAAAGGAAACTATGAGAAAGAAAAAGAACACAAATTAATGTTTCAATAGATAACGATTATGAAGAAAATATGGTACACAAGAAAGTAAATAAATTTAAAAGACAAAAATTAATTAATAAAAGAAACAGAAAAAATAAAATTCAAGAAATTCGCTTACCATCCATTGAAACACGATAAATTTAAAAAAAATTTCAAAAAGTTTAATATAAAATTATCACTGAAGAATGAATACAGCCTTAATAGGATAATTAAAACCAATAAAAATGAGAGAATTGAAAATGAAAACAAATCAGGAATTTATCAGATCAAATGCAGAGATTGTGACATTTATATTGGAAAAATGAAAAGAAATTTGAAAACAAGGGTGAAAGAACATCTTAGAAATGTCAAAAATGGAGAAGTGAAAAAGTCAGCAGTAGCTGCTCATGCTTGGTCCGAAAAACATTTAATTGAATCAAAAGCCAGTCTAATTAAACAAATAGACAAACAAAAGGAACTCACGGTTTGGGAAAAAATCCACATTCAGAAAAATAAAGGAAAACTTATGAACTTCGAAATTCCTGCAAATTTTGACCTGATCGAGAGGTTCATCGGTCCACCAACAGAGGGAAGAAGAAGAGTTTCTTCCGATCAAACATCAGTCACCAAGAATGTACTGAAGATGAGACCGTTATGGTCTCGAAATCGCAATCTACTTAGAATTATATGAGGAGAGGTAAGAAACATTTAATTTCACCATAAATAAACCTCACAGTGATTAATTCCTATAAAAGTTAAATATTAAGAGGTTTGTGTAAAATTGTAGACTTTCACGGCAGGTATTTTATGTCTTTTGGGCTAAATGGCCGTGGTCTGGTTTTATTAAAACTCGACGTTTTGTCTACTACTGTGGTAGACATCCTCAGGAGATTCTGCGTGTTCTTTGACTTGTTGACTCTTCAAATGTTGGCTGCAGACTGGCTGTGTGTTGGAAATCATGTCCTTATTTATAGTTGAGTATTGTGCGGAGATGTTTTCTACACGGTCCGTTACTTTGGAGCTACTTTTCTGATTGGTTATCACTGGCGTAAGTCATGGGTTTTATTCTCGTGTTATATATTGCCAGAATCCAAATTTTATTAATCTTTATGAAGATTAGAAAACATCTCCGCACAATACTAAACTATAAATAAGGACATGATTTCCAACACATAGCCAGTCTGCAGCCGACATTTGAAGAGTCAAGTCAAAGAACACGCAGAATCTCCTGACGATGTCTACCGCAGTAGTAGATGAAACGTCGAGTTTTAATAAAACCAGACCATGGCCATTTAGCCCGAAAGACATAAAATACATGAATTAAGAGGTTTGTTTAATAATTAAGACATTTAGTCTGTACATTCTTACCTCTTATAGTTGTTTTTGTCGAACATATGTTTCAAGGCTTCTGAGCCCCATCATCAGCGATTACAGACTGAATTTTCTCAAGTTGTCGGCTCTGATTCTTATTCCTACTCTCTCTGCCTCTGGTCCAATGAATTTGCTAATGAGGTTCTTTTCTCTGGGAATTTCAAAATTTATAATTTTTTTTTTTTTGTATGTACAGATTTTCTCATATGGTGAGTTCATTCTTGTTTTCTAACTGTTTTAATAATTTTGTGTTTACATCTATTTTGTGTTTTTCTGACAAAACGTGAACAGCCACTGCAGATTTTTTTACTTCCTTTTTTTTTTTTTTTTTTTTTACATATCTTATGTGTTCTTTAGTTCTAATGGTTCAATTTCTTTTTGTTTTCCCTATCTATATCTTATCATACTCTGCACATTTTATTTGATATATTCCTCATTTTTTACCATCGTCAATATTTTAATTTTTATTAGTTTATTTAAACTATAATCATTTTTTGGTACTACATTAATATTAATTTTTTAAAAAACCTTTTGAAATTTGTTGTGTGCCCAAGGGTGATAAGAACACATAAGAAATGTAAAAAAAGGGGAAGTAGAAAAATCTGCAGTGGCTGCTCATGTTTGGTCAGAAAAACACAAAATAGATGTAAACACAAAATTATTAAAACAGTTAGAAAACAAAAATGAACTCACCATATGGGAAAAAATCTACATACAAAAAAAAACAAGGAAAGAATTATGAATTTTGAAATTCCCGCAGAAAGGAACCTCATTAGCAAGTTCATTGGAACACAAGCAGAGGGAGCAGGAGTCAAGAATCAGGGCTGACAACTTGAGAAAAATCAGTCTATAATTGTTGAAGATGGGGCTCAGAAGCCTTGAAACATGTGTTCGACAAAAACAACCATAAGAGGTAAGAATGTACAGACAAAAGTCTTAGGGTCGCATGCAAATACATTAGTCTCTATTCAAATTACTTCCAATCAGTGGCGTGATCAAGTGCAAAGATCAAATTAGCTACCCACTAACTGGTCATGCATGAAAGTTGTCGTTTTTGTAATATTGGCAAGAAACTACCCAGAATTCTCAGTGATAAAACCACTTCCGTTATTTTTGTCTGCTAGAGGAACGCATTTTTACGCTTGCGTCCCGCAAATAATACCGTATACAACGACGTCTGCATCGCGCAATATTATGCCGATTCTCCTGTTCTTCCAGTTGAATTCTTTGGTAGACTCTATCAAATCCCTCTTCCGCGTATATCGAAAACATGATCGAAGTCTTCAAGGTCCGACATCTTGGATAAAGCAGCAAGGTACGCGGCAAGGTTTCAAATTACATCGGTTCCCTTTGGGATTCTCACAATAAGTTTCTATCTTAAGTTATCTCGTCAGGTAGCTTATGAATTTCAACAACTATTTTCGCATGAATAGATTTCTGAGTAAGCAAAATCGTATTAGGATACAACTTTCTCAGCAGAGAACGCCTTTTACGGTCTAATGTGTTCATAGATTCGACCCTTAATTATTATAAATACATCTAATGGAAGCGTTAAGAACTAGTTTGTTTCAACATTCAGATCAATAATTGATAAAAAAATTATTTCAAAAAGCATACTTACTTTTTTAACCGAAATTACAGTGGGAGGTAATACTATGAGGTAATTTACAATTTGAGTCGGATAAAATGTTTTTTCATCTCAATTCAAAGTTACGTGTTTTCATGATATTGGTTTCAGGGGCTTTTGCATTCATCATCAATCAAACTCTGGTATTGAGGAAACACAAAACTTTATGAGATGAGATGAAAAAAAAATCAATTTATAAAATGCGTACTTACATTTGTATTTCTTGAAAATTGTGCCCATGGCATTTGCTCAACTTGTCCAGTTATAAACAAAACATTAATCGTAATTTAATTGAATAATTACATTGTATTATTCATTGTGTTGTAGGGCTGCATGCAAATACATTAGTCTCTACTCAAATTACTTCCAATCACAGGTGAGCTGACTTTCCGTGAGCAAGTGCAAAGATCGAATTAGCTACCCACTAACTGGTCATGCATGAAAGTCGTCATTTTCGTAATATTGGCAAGAAATTACCCAGAATTCTCAGCGATAAAACCACTTCTGTTATTTTCGTCTGCTAGAGGAACGCATTTTTACGCTTGCATCCCGCAAATAATACCGTATACGATGACGTCTGCATCGTGCGATATTATGTCGTTTCTCCTGTTCTTCCAGTTGAATTCTTTGGTAGACTCTATCAAATTCTTCTTCTCCGCGTATACCGAAAAAATTATCGAAGTCTTCAAGGCCGACATCTTGGATAAAGCAGCAAGGTTTCAAACTACATCGGTTCCCATCGGGTTGCTCACGATTCGTTCTCTGCAAAGTCACCTCGCCAGGTAGCTTAGGAATTTCGACAATTATTATTGCATCAACAGATTTTTGAGTATGCAAAAACGTCTTTGGATGCAACTTTCTCAGCAGAGAATGACTTTTATGGTCTAATGCGGTCATAGATACGACCCATAGTGTAGAGACATGCTTTACTTGTTCCGGCCTGAAGAAGAAGCCAATTAGAGTTCAGAAACATTGAGAGGATTGCACAACCAAAGTTTAAATCATGACCCTGGTTTTCCCAGTTTTTTTAATGATTCCATAGCAACCATATATATGGGAAATGTACAGCTGTTAATTGCAGAAATAAATATCTGAATCATGACCACGGTTTCATAAGAATTTCTGTGAATTTTCAGGTTTTTTATATTTGTTATGGAAACATTATTTGACAATGATAGATTTAGAGAAAACTTATGACTCAATTCCGAGAAACAAATTATGGGAAGTATTGGAGAAATACAATATTGACAGAAACCTAATTAGAAATTATTAAACAAATCTATAAAGATAACTCCGCTTATGTTAAAATGGGAAATAGAATGTCTAATCCTATAAAAACCTCAAAGGGATTGAAACAAGGGTGCAGTCTATCACCAATTTTATTTAATATTTATGTAGAATTTATATTAACGAAATGGAAACAAAGCTGCAAAGGTATGGGGATCCCAATAGGCAACAGATTTTTGCTGACATTACAATTTGTCGATGATCAACTGGTTTTAGCACAAGACAAATTTGATATGGAATTCATGATAAAAAGGTTGAAAAACACATATGAATCATGGGGTCTCACAGTAAATTTACAAAAAACAGAATATCTGGCAATAAATAGCAATGAAAGAGAAAATTTAATATTGGAAGAAGGAATCTAAATAAAGCAAGTGAAACAAACTAAATATTTGGGAATGATTATGGATAACATCGAACGTATAGGAAAAGAGAACATAAAACATAGAATTGAGTTGAGTAGCAACATAATATCATTGTTAAATTCCATATGGTGGGATAAGCATATTTGGAAAGACACAAAAAAATATATTGGTAAAACATTGGTGGAATCTGTTGCAATGTACGGAAGTGAGGTATGGACAGTCAATAAGTACTACAAGAATAGACTAATAGCTCTAGAAATGGATTATTTACTCAGAAGTGCCAGAAAGTCTAAATTAGAACGTGTCACAAATAAGGAAATTAGAAACATAATGGAAGCAGAAGAAAGCATAATTGAAAGAATTGAGGAGAAGGAATTAAAGTGGTTAGGACATGTTTTAAGAATGGAAGATGAGCGATGGCCGAAGCAACTATATCAATGGCATCTGAACAGAAAGAAGAAAAGAGGAAGACCAAGGTTAACATGGAAGGAAAACAGTAATGCAAGCTAGAGGGCTAAGCATCGAAGATGCCCAAGCCCGTAGGGTTTGGAGGTTTGGCACGGGAAGACGGCAGCAGCTGTAAAAACCCGAAGATAGATAGATATGGAAACATTAAGAAATTGGAAAACTGGGGTTGTGGTTTAGACATCAGTTGTGTCACTCTTTGGCACACGGTCCAATAACTGAACTCTTCTTCCCGTCAAATCTTTAGATCAAGATATCCATCCAGAGTAATTCTGCCCAAATGCAGATCCTTCACAGCAAGCATAGCATTTTTCATGCTATGCTTGCAGCTTTACTAGGGAATTGTAGGTGTGATAGCTTCCCGTTGCTTTCCACACCGGTGAAGGATGATGATGATGATGGCCATATGATTTTGGGGACCGTTTGGGCCTTAGTTTTCCTGACATTTGTCTTACAGATGAGGAAAAAGCCCGATAAAAACCTCACCCAGAAAAACTGCCCCGACTGGATCGAACCCAGGCCCGCTGCGTGACAAGGCAGCACGCTACGTCGAGACCACAGCGGTGGACTAATCAAGATATAATAATTGGGAAATTTAAAAACAATGAAGCTATTGAGATTTTTTAAAAAGTTGATTTTTTTTTTTTGCAATGTCACCAGGTTGTCTTTTATGATATTTTGAACTTTCTCCCCTGGCATGGGCAGAATTGTAATCCATTTTTTTACATTGGGGCACCTGTTAGGCGGAGTTACATTATGCCAATGATATGATAATTCATAAATGATAATGAAAAGCCAGGAGAGTCCTTAATCTAAATTCCAGACCATGGGCAACCATAGTAATAATTCCCTTTAAGGATTAATTTCTATGGTCTGACTGGGAATCGAACCTGGGACCTCATGAACTGTAGTCAGAAATGCTAACCACTAGCCTATGAGGCTGGTCTGAAAAATATTTATAGATCTTCACCAATGCTATCTAGTAGACATCAAAAATGATAATGACCAAAATTTATATGTATGTGTGTGCCTTAATGCTCTAGCAGCTGCAAATTTGTCATATACCAATCAATTACCTTAAAAGAAGTAAGGTTTAGCTGTGTAAGTGTTCACCTGAAACAAAAATTTAAAAATCACTCCAGCTATCACTATTTTAGGTGTATCACAACAAAACTCAGTAGTATTGCATTTAGGGTCAGTAGATACAAACCTATTTTAATAAATGAGTTGGAGAAAATGTTTTAACATCTCACCTCACAAAGTTGCATGTCTTCACGATACCGGTTTCGAAAGTATAGTATTACTTACATCTTCAGTCAAATTCCAACTCTTGAAATTTCGTCATTAACATCATCTACTGAACTGCCATCTGGTGTAGATTTTATGAACTTGGAGATCAAATTATTCTCATCAGGAATATCGAAATTCATTGCTTTATATATATTCTTCTGAATGTATATCTTTTCCCAAATTGTTAATTCTAAAGATTTCTCCAAATGTTTCAAAAGTTTAGTGTCTTTTCCGATTTTATGATTTTCTAGCAAACTATAGTTATACATTCAGAAGAACAAATATAAAGCAATGAATTTCGATATTCCTGATGAGAATAATTTAATCTCCAAGTTCATAAAATCTACACCAGATGGCAGTTGAGAAGATGATGTTAACGACAAAATTTCAACAGTTGGAATTTGACTGAAGATGGAAGTAATACTATTCTTTTGAAGCCGATATCGTGAAGACATGTAACTTTGTGAGGTGAGATGTTAAAACATTTTCTCCAACCCATTTATTAACATAAATACCTCATAGTGATTCCTCCCACTGTAAATTTAATTAAATACATACCTATTTCCTTCTGCTGAAGATGGAACTAGTCCCGAAAGGCCTACAGAAAATAAATATTTTATGAAGTTGTGGAGACGGGCCTGTAAGGTAACAATTTTATAATTGTAATTCTGTTACTAATACCTCAACAGACTTTATTATGAATTTTATTAATGTTAGTTACTTCTCATGACATTTGTACTAATTTACTAAATATGTAGTATTTTATGTGACTTAGTAATTGGAGAGGTTCGGTATTTAAATCACTTGGTTTGTAATTCATTACACCATAGCAGAAAAATTCTTCATTGCAAAACTTCATCTGTACGCTTCTGACAATTTTCTTTTTTCAGTTTGTGGAAGCATTATTAATAGTATATGTGTTTGGTAAATATCTGAAAAGATTACCACAGTAATAATTGCATAGTACAAAATTATATTGTTAACATTTCACTACTTTCTAAAATATTACTTTGACAACATTTCAAAATATGAACTATATTATATAATTCCATGTTTTGATTTTAAATTTAACGTTCCTCACTCAATGACAAATTAGATTAGAAGAGAAAAATTTTGCTTTTAGATTGGAGGTCTAAGTAGCTTAGTTGGTAAGAGCATTGGTATATACAACTACAAACCTTGGGTTTGAACACTAGTCGGCATAAATTTTTCTCTTCAGATATAATATTTCTATTCTATTATATAGTGTTCTGCAATAGGGCAGGTTGTTCACTGCAATCATAGCATTTTCATGCTATGCTTTGTAGCTTTACAAGAGAATTGTAGGTGTGGTAGCTTCCTGTTGTTTTCCACAGTGGTGATTGGTGGTGATGATAATGTTGATGGCTGGGTGATTTTCAGGTACAATTCTGCCCTAAGCTTCCTGACATTTGTCTTACAGGTGAGGAAAACCCCCAAAAAAAACTTCACCCAGGAGCCTGTTCCAACCGGGAATCGAACTTGGACATGCTGTGTGGCAAGGCAGCACGCTACCTCGAGACCACAGTCATGGACAAATATATCAATCGTTATTATTGAGAAAGTTAATTAATTGAGTTAGAATTAGTTGTTATCCATTTTATAAACAAATTCCAATAAAATCGGAAAACTCATGTACAATGTATGTCCAAAAGCCATGCTTCACTACTGCCCACATGTGAAGAGATCTTTGGGCCATTCAAGGAAGAGATGGATTGAAAATCCAGCCATGAGATTGTAACAGGTCATTAGGCCTTATACTTGTATGGGAACTAGGAAAATATTATTAAACGTTATGGACTCTTTCTTCCGGTGAAAATACCTTTGTTGTTTTATTTTAAATTTATCGCACTGAAGGACAAATTAATATTTCAATAGAGAATGGCATTGGGAACTAATGTTCTCTGTCTCAGGCTATTTGGGAACGTATGATAAAGAGAAAAATTTCTATTGAAATTAATGTTGGGAAGTAAACATTATGAGGTTTCAATTCATCAGAAATTTTTTTTTTTTGGAAAACTAACCTCATAAATGTCATGCTTTTCATGAAATTTATGCATTTAAAAGAATTTTTTTTTTTTGAGTTTCTTGACTCACCTCATACTTCTTAACTCCCTTGCAGATCTAGATTTCGTCACTGTATTTGTGACATTCTCAACTGGTCAGTTGTGAATGTGAACAGCATTGAGAATGTCACAAATCTAGATCTGCAAGGGAGTTAAGCAGTATGAGGTGAGTCAAGAAACAACTCAACAAAATCAAAATAAACCTCATAGTGTTATTTCCTACCTACATAACTTAAGAAAAATTTCTGTTTGAATTGAGATGCCTGGACAGCACAAAGGGAGTGCATAAAATCAGAGGTCTTGGGTTCAAAATCCCAGTTCAGTTGTAAATTTTTCTCTTCAAATAATACTAGTTTTGATAAACACACAAATCTCAGGTGGCTGCATAAAGATATCTCCATCCCAATTTTATATTTTTTACATAACAGAAATCCAAAATTACCTGAAGACAAGTGACTTAAAAATCTGGGAAATTGTCAAGCCTTCTTTCTAAAGAAAATTCTAGCAGTCTCTACATTCCCTCGAGACTGTTCTATGTACTAACAAGAGAATAGTTCTTCCTGGAAGACCTCAGAATGCACAACTACCTGCCATCCACTAAAGCAAGAGAGAAGACAGAAGTGGGACGACATTCCTGAAGAATTCTATGGTACATCTGCCATGATAGATAGGAGCTGGTGTGGACCAAACAAGGAACTAAGGCACCAGATGCAGTCCTTGGTTTCCATTATAAAGTGTGTGTGAATGTCACTTACCAACAAATCGAAGACAGTTGCAGATGTAAAGTGTACAAGATATCATTTGGAATCGTGTTCTAAAGTGACAATGTCTTCAGCATATGTTCATTAACTAATTTTGCATGATTGTGCATAGTTATTAAAATCCAAAATTATGTGTTAACATGAAATGTACTACTTAAATTAATATTGGGAAGTAAACATTATGAGGTTATATCATTAATAGTGAGTGGAGAACATATTTTTAACGACTCACCTCATATAATTTCAAATTTTTTTTATACCGGTGGTTTCAGACAATATCTTGTCCCTCTTCAGTCATGGCTTCCAGTGGAAGAGGGACAAGATATTGTCTGAAACCACTGGTATCAAAGAAATTTGAAATTATATGAGGCGAGTCGTTAAAAATATGTTCTCCACTCACTATTAATGAAATGTACTGATTGCCATTGTCACTATAAGGTATTGCTCTCACCTAAAATATCAATATTTTCTTATTTACGACGCAGAAAAAAAGATTGTCACTCTTTGTAGCTAGATAACTTTCACAATTTTGGAGATATATCTCTTTACACACCCACCTGAGAAATAATTTCTGTGGTGAAATGTTATTTGTTAGTGTGGATTAGTTTAATGAAATAAAGTAAAGTGTTTGGAATGGATGTTGTTGACACGGCACTCTGTCATTGTAAAGGTGGACTTGCCTGTAGTATTGTCCCAAAGTTGCAGAAAGTAGACAAATTTAAAATTTGCTTTATTACTGGGATTGTATACATTTGTCTGCCATTTTTTTAAATTATTTTGATCAAATTGACTGAGTGCTTATTATTTTCCTCTCCATTATTTTAGTTTCCTTGCTTTATTTCCTGTTTTTTGAAACAAAGTAGTATTTGATCATAACCTCTCGTTAATGTTTGATAATTCTGCATTAATTTATTATGTTTTAATTACAGATTGGTTTCAGTTTCTTATTTATAGTGTTGTTTTCCCTTTAGATGGGCCCAGATAAATGGTCTTTAATTTTGTGCCTTTTTTTTTTTTAATTTGCTATATGGAAGCTATTGGCTGCACTATAAAGCATGTAACACAATGGTCAGTGGGCTGTTGCAACTAGGGTTGGCTCAGCTCTGGGAATCTGCTCTGGATGAGAGGAAATTAAAATAACACTAAAAAAACTGAATTAACAATGGATGAATGGATGAGTGGATTGATTTAAAAACACATCACTACCTGACATGTGCTTTATAATGAATTGTGTATTTGAACTTTGAATTCCGTAGTTATTATCTGATAAAAAAAATTCAGAGATAATTAAAATGGTCATGAAGAGTGATATTTTTGTCAGTTATTATGTTAGTTTGTTCTGCACCACAAGCAAACATTTTAAAATTAATAATCAATTGATTTGGCGTTTACTTGATGAAAATCCATATTCTTTATTTACTAAATAAAACTATTATTTTCATAAATACTTATTTTAATCAGTATCCATGACAGCTGTTCCGATACACTATCTTAAAATTATATTTGAGTTGGAAATTTTGACTCACCTTGATTTTTATGCAGACCTAGGTTTCGTCGCTTCTGTGCAACATTGTCGATGCCTCCAACTGTCGTTTTACGGCTGTCCATCCTGTAAGTTCATTTCTGCTCCCTCTGCCGAATTTCAAGAGAGAGAGTCGGCAGAGGGTGCAGAAATTAACTTACAGGATGGACAGCCGTAAAACGGCAATTGGAGGTATCGGCAATGTAGCACAGAAGTAACGAAACCTAGGTCTGCATAAAAATCAAGAAATATGAGGTGAGTCAAAATTTCCAACTCAAATATAATTAAAAGAAACCTCGTAGTGTTATTTCCTATGTATATTAAATAAACACTGTATCTTCTTCACATGTTTTCTCATTTATAAGAACAAAGTAAGTAGACAACACTTTCAAAATTAAACAAGAGCAATATATATAGATATATATATATATATAATTTTTTTATAAATTTAAAAGAAGAGGTTCAATTGGACTTCAAATGAATATATATATATATATATATATATTTATATTTACACATTGCTCTTGTTTAATTTTTAATTAAAATGTTGCCTAGTTACATTTGTTTATATAAATAAGAAAATTTATTTGTAATTTTGGCATACAATATGAAGAAGATACAGTGTTTATATATTAAATTTGGGAATTTTTAACATTATGAGGTTCAATTAATAATAATTAAATGAATCGTGATGTTTTCTTACCTCATACATCTATGTTTCTTTTAACACAGCACTGCAGTATCGGCGACACTTTGTCGTCATCGTCAGCTGTTTTCACGACTGTAAATTTTTTCTCCTTTTTGCCAGTAATTATCTAGACTGCCATCTGGTGTTCTTTTGAAGGAATTCCTCTTCAAACTGCCATCTGGTGTTATTTTGAATGAATCATTTCCTAAACTGCTATCTGTTGTATTTTTGAAGAACTTTGTAATCAAGCTTGGTTCTTCCGGAATCTGAAAGTTCATAGTTCTAGTATGGTTTTTTTGAATATATATTTTTTCCCAAACTGTTAAATCCAAAGGTTTAGATAGATGTTTTAAAAGTTTTGCTTCTTTTTCAATCCTATGATGCTCTAATAAACTATGTGCTGCTATAGCTGATTGGAGAAATTGAAAAAGGAGAAAAAAATTGACAGTCGTGAAAACAGCTGACGATGACGACAAAGTGTCGCCGATACTGCAGTGCTATGTTAAAAGAAACATAGATGTATGAGGTAAGAAAACATCACGATTCATTTAATTATTAAGATACAGTGTATCAAAACAGCTGTCATGAATATTGATTAAAATAAATGTTTATGAAAAATCAATAAAACTTTAATAGTTAATTTTGTTGAGTTGATTTTTGACTCGCCTCATACTTCTTAACTCCTTGCAAATCCAGATTTTGTCACTATTTGTGACATTCTCAATGCTGTTCACATTCACAACTGAAAGTGAACAGCATTGAGAATGTCACAAATACAGTGACGAAATCTGGATTTGCAAGGGAGTTAAGAAGTACGAGGTGAGTCAAAAATCAACTCAATAAAATTAAAATAAACCTCATAGTGTTATTTGCTACCTACATAACTTAATAAAACTTTAATAGTTTTATTTAGTAAATTAAAATTATTAAATTGAGTCATATATGCACAACTCGCCTCATATTTGTAGCTTTTGAAGACCATGGGTTTCGATGTCTTGGGCATCATTGCCAAAATCAGTTAGAAAGATAATATTAAAAGATTCTGGGCTATGTGGCTGTGGTCTATAACTGGTGTTTCTTCCAGACGTTTCTCCCTCAACTGTGGAGGGCATCTTCAGTCGCGAGTGCTTCTAGGTGATGTTCCCTTGTTGTAGACTCAACTATGAAAACAATCGAGTCTACGACAAGGGAACACTGTCTAGAAGCACTTGCCACTGAAGATGCCCTTCGCAGTTGAGGGAGAAACGTCTGAAAGAAACACCAGTTATAGACCACGGCCACATAGCCCATAATCTTTTAATATTATGATTACCGGCCGTGAAAGATTGCATTCTTTAGTTAGAAAGAATTGACAATGATGTCTCAGGCATCGAAACCCAGGGTCTTCTAAAAAGCTACAAATATGAGGTGAGTAGTGCATAACTAACTCATATTATCTTAAAATAAACCTCATAGTGTTACTTCCTTGAAATATTAAATTTAATTAGATTTAACAACTTGCCTCATAATTGTAGATTTCTTGAAGATTAGTTTCGATACATCTCCGTATCATTTTCAATTCCATCTAACTGAAAATTATATGGAGATGTATCAAAACAAATCTTCAAGAAATCTACAGTTATGAGGCGAGGTGTTAAATCTAATGCAATTTATTAATTAAAATGAATCTCATAGTATCATTTCCTTTACAAATTAATGAAAACGTTTTACAGTTTCAAGCCTTGGTGCAGAGCTACGGGACCTAGATTGGTTTGTATCCCCGAGCAAAAAGAAATTTTTTCATTGAATTTCAGCTAGTATGCGACAGTGCGCACCCAGCATCGTGAATAATTTTAGTACTACAATAAACAGTGGCTCCAGGTTGAGAAAAGGAGCTATAATGTCTGAGGAACCCAATATGTGGATGTGAGGCTGCTAGAACTGTTATGCCATGCAGTTTTAGATGTTTGATTATCATGTCATTCAGTTGTGATTTTGCCATCAGATATTGAGACTGAAATTCTGTGGATGTTTGCAAGAACCTGTTATGTGACTTATTAAAAATTGTAACAACCTGACATGTGGTTCTCTATTAACTTGCAACATATTTACAAGTGGGTTACAAATACACCAATAGATGGATCTTATATAATATCTGAATGAATGGTTATGAATTTTGTCATCTGAACATGCAAGAACTAATTTTGTTGAGTTGTTTCTTGACTCACCTCATACTTCTTAACTCCCTCGCAATGCAGATTTCGTCACTGTATTTGTGACATTCTCAATGCTGTTCATGTTCACAACTGACGTCCAATGGTCTCCTCTCCTGCAGACTGACCTCCGCGCCATCTGATGTCTGGCCGACAAACTTCCAAATCAATCCCCTCTCCTTATGACCAGGTATTTCAAAATTCATAGTTGTGTTTTTATTCTTGCATGTGTAAATTTTTTCCCAAATTGTAAGTTCCTTCGGTTTTTCCAATTGTTTAAGTAATGGAAAAACCGAAGGAACTCACAATTTGGGACAAAACTGGACCACAGCCTGGAAGACCAACTAAATAAGAATCTATCCTCCATCATTAGGTACTCGAGTTAGGGTTGAATGCCAACTGATAATGGAGGATTATTAGTTTCTCTGAAACCGAACTTCAAAATAACACATTATGAGATTGGTGTAATTTTAATGTCATGAGGGTGATTTGGAAAGTTAAGTTCCAGTCTCGTCCGTCACGCAAATCAACTGGCATTAGAATTGCAATCTTTGTTCTACTCTGTAGCTGGGTTCAGTATAATTACATGGTTGCATTTAATAATACAGGTGTTTAAAATATCTGCAAATATATAAGCTCCTGTCAAGTGCAAGGTACATGGAGTATTATAGTTTCTGTAAAAAATTGACAGCAGCAGCAATTGTTGAGATTATTGCAATGTATGGAGACATTATGAATGCCAGTATTGTTTAATGTTGGTGTCATGCTGTAATGTCCATGATTATTGACCATCTGTTGCGAATGATGAACTTATTGCAACAGTGCATGAAGTGGTCACAGAGAAATGCTGTTTCACAATTTTTTAATTCTCTAAGAAATTTCTACAAATCAATCGGGCCACATATACTGCAATATTCTTTTGGTGAATTGCTGCTGCATCAATTTTTTTACCCAAAGAAACCATATTACTCCATACTCCTTACACTTGGTGGAGCTTCTGTTGTTGTAGGTATTTTAAGCACGTGTCTTAATGGGAAAAACAGTTGAATGCAACCATATAATTATACTGCTTAGAGCAGCTATACAGTGACAAGGTGGCGATTCTACCGCCACTCATTTGCATGACAGATGAAACTGGAATTTACTTTTCAAATCACCCACATTTAGATTATTAAAACATACAAATTTTGAGTACTAGAATTATTTAATATGTTTTTATAAATATAATTCCCTGGGAGTAGTTAATAATAATCATAATTAATCATTATCTCAGTCAAAAAATTAATTTATTCAAGTCGATGTTTCAATCTCCTTGTGTTAGATCATCATTAGATTAAATAAATAAATTGAAAAGTAGTAATAAACTGTTAAATTCTTAACTTGATTTGAATGAATCCCCTTTGTTAAATTTAAATAAATATTGTTTCTTAGATCAGTTGATATGTACTATAATAACACAATTCATAATTTAACATGTCTGAGGAAGATACAGTGTACCGAAACAGCTGTCACTGAATTATATCTTAATAAATATGAAAATCAAATAAAACTAAATTTTATGGTTGGTTGGTTGGTATCTAATGTCGAGCACTTGATAATGAAATCATTCGCTCTCTTGCACTCCAATATTTAGCAGAAAGGCTGGTCTCTTCCACAAAAGCTGGACAACGGAGGAGATGGTTTATTTCCATATCTTCATTTAAATTGCAAAAAGGGCATTTAAACTAAATTTTATTTTTATTTAATTAATGGATTAATTATTACTGTTATTATTACAAGAATTATATTAGTTTCAATATTGCTTACTTGTAATATATCATGTTCTTGCATACATCCACGGAATTCAATCCGTTACAAAGGTTAAGTTTTGTTTTAAAATGTCAGGTAGTGATACATGGAATTAAAATATTTTAATGTATAGAGCAGTCTATGACATTCTCTACAGCAAGTGGCCCCAGCATCAGCAGAAGTCATTACAAGGTGTTCACGAGTAATGACAAACGCCGATGCCAGGCCTGCTCTAGAGTATGTCACTTAGGTGCAACATAATGAAGTCATTCGATCTAACATTAAAGTTTAATGCACATGTGCTATATGTTTTGTTTTGCTGCAGTGTGATTTGAGTTGGCCTAAGCATGCTATGCTTATTGTGTGTGTTCTATGCTCACTATCTGTTTGTCAAGGAAGAGCATGATATGTTTTTTCACAAAAGAAAACAGTTTTTTGTTAATAAAATTTCCGCTAATTCTGTTGACTTCTTATTGTGCACAGTTGAATAAGATATTATCACTCAGACATGATTGTAAGAAATTTCCAATATGTTAAATTTGTTTGAAGAGCGATTGGGTGAAATATAATTTAGCCTGTTCCTGGAAAGTTCTTACTTCATCTGAAAGTTCTGTGTGTGATAGTTCTCACTGGACTGCACCACACAGGATGGTAGCGGCTCTTGTATTGATGTTGTTAATGCTAATTGACAGGTGGCACCACACGTCGTGGACGACAAAGTGCTGCTGCCGCCGCCGCCGCTGCTGCTGCTGCAGCTGCAGCAGCACAGCATGCAACACCCTCAGTACCGATGCCACCACCGGTTTCTGTATCTCAGAATTCAGATGATTTACCACCTTCAAGTATATCCACTGTCACCGTCGAGAAGAAACCAGAGGTCAGTATATTACTTAACTATACCTTTTCCAGTTGTAATGTAACCATTGGTTGAATAATGGTTTTATCTTTAACCGTGTAAGAAAATATAGTTTGCTCTCTAACATTCAAAATAAAGGAAATAAAAATAATGAAAATATATATTCTAACAAATGTCTATATAAGTTATATGGGAGAATCTTAAAATATATAATTACAATTTTAATAGATTAAAATAAGCATGTGCAATGCAGAGTATGTTGGGAACTCTATTGTTTCAAAATGGCCACTTTCTGAATATTACTTAAAACATTGGAAATTAAAGCATTTAAAAAGTGAGATAAACAAATTATTTTGAATGTCTTCAAACAGTTTAGTGAAAAATATCCTCATAATGAAATTGCAAATAAAGGATATCTACATTTTTTTTATTCAGTTATCCTTAACCAAAATATAAAATTTTTTTCTTCCACACTTCCTGAACATTGTGTGTCTGCTTCCGTCATATTTCTCTGCTTCATGTTGTCTTGAATTCCCTATATCCATGTTGGCTTTGGTCTACCACATTCCCCTTTTCCAGGAGGTGTCCATTTTAATACTTGTTTGTTTCTGTCTCTCCTCCTCTTATTATATGTCCATACCATCCAGATGGTGTGGATATCTATCTAAATCATGGAAAAAGCATAAACATTTGATTAGATATGCCACATATAATTTTTCGTTGTAAGAAATGGAGGTTCCTAATTCTATGGTGTGCGGTATATGGGCTTAAGTCAAAAAAACAAATTTTTTTGTGGATTCTGCTGAGGATGAGAGGGAGGCCTCTTGAAAATTGCAGTTTCCATGTTAGAAAAACATGAAATGTGAGTTAAGATAAGAATTGAATTAAATTTACAGTGGGAGGAAACACTATGACGTATTTATATTAATAAATGAGTTGGAGAAAATGTTTTAGCATCTCACCTCACAAAGTTGTGTGTCTTCACGATACCGGTTTCAAAAGTATAGTATTACTTCCATCTTCAGTCCAACTGTTGAAATTTCGTCATTAAAATCTACACCAGATGGCAGTTCAGAAGATGATGTTAACGACGAAATTTCAACAGTTGGAATTTGACTGAAGATGGAAGTAATACTATACTTTTAATAAAATAAGAAATGCGCACAACGTGCAAGGAAGATTGTTCTCAGTCACTGCAGAGTTTCAACAACGATTCTGATCTCATCCTGCAGTTTAACACATGATATTTCTCGCACTGTTCGCCACATCTTGCACACATGCAGTCTGGGCTGGGCTCGTGGAATCTCTGGTTGCTGCACAGCTTATGGTGAAATCCATGCACAGCGAGTCTGGTCACTGTGTGGCGCAATTCATATCCTCCCTGAGTCCATTCACGGTTTGTCATGGCGTCAGTAATATAGAATTCTTCCCATATTTTGCATTTCTTTTTGTAGAGCTCTTGCAGGAGGTCCTGCTAAGCTGGTGTCACTGGTAGTAGGAACTTTAGCCTCAGCTCTTCTATGTAGAATGGTTCTCTGGAGAGTTCATAAACAAGTCGTTAGTGCCCGTATTTGGAGAGACAGAGCACCCTTTAAACTTTTGAAACCGGTATCGTGAAGACACGCAACTATGTGAGGTGAGATGTTAAAACGTTTTCTCCAACTCATTTATTAATATAAGAATTGACTCATTCATTAGTTTGCCGTTGTCGCCTGGCTACCTAGAAGATGTAATATAAACTCCATCTAAGTCAGCATTATTTGTTTTAGGTACTAATCCCTATAATGCCTGGCAGCGAAGAGAAAGAACGTGCCGCACCTTCTCCTTACTGTGACTTCTGTCTCGGTGACGCCCAAGAAAACAAGAAGACTGGTCAGTCAGAGGAACTGGTATCATGCTCAGATTGTGGACGATCAGGTAGGGCTGCCACCCAGCCCAACAGAGGGCGAGGGAGAGGGCGGAAGAAGGCTAGTCCAATTCAATAGATATTATTTTTTAAATTAGGAATGACGGATGACTGGTAGCATTGATATTCTGCTTTTACAGTGGTGTAACCATATCACAGATAGCAATATATCTCATCCTTATTATTTAGTAGTGTTATTCTGAGCTTCCACCCTTTTATCAGATTCATGTGCTAAGAGGTAACAATTTGTATATTTTGAACATTAATGTAACTGGAGATAGTAGAGTTTTTATTTGTAGTAAACTGGCTGCTGTCTTCACTATCTGACTGTCATGTGCTGTCTCAGAGTGTTGTAGTTTTACAATATTATTTCCCTAACAATTTGTATTAAATGTTTTGAAGATTGATTTAGTAATGAAGAAGATAAAAAAATATCAAATTATAACTTTATTATATGATTTAGCTGATTTTTTATGAAGCTAATGATAGTGTTACATTTTCTGGTTAAATTCTTTCTACAGTTTTTTGCTAGCTTTTCAATAAAATTGAACAATATTTCACTGATAGCCGGAGGTTGAACCCTATAGGAATTAACACTATGAGTTATTTAATAAATAGAGTTGGATTTAACACCTTGCCTCATAATTTTATATTTCTCCAAGGCTAATTTTTATTCTTAACTTTTATAGGAATGAATCACTATGAGGTTTAATTTATGGTGAAATTAAATGTTTCTTACCTCTCCTCATATAAATCTTCTAAGTAGATCGCGATTTCGAGACCACAACAGTCTCATCGTCAGCACTTTCTTGGCGACGGATGTTATGTCGATAGGAAGAAACATAACATCCGTCGCCAAGAAAGTGCTGACGATGAGACCGTTGTGGTCTCGAAATCGCAATCTACTTAGAAAATTTATATGAGGAGAGGTAAGAAACATTTAATTTCACCACTAATTTTGATACTTCTATATCTAACTGTTGAATTGGTGGTTGGTGATCAACAGTCGGAAAATGATACAAAGAAATATTGAAACTTGCCTTTGAGAAATCTACAATTACGAGGTGAGGTGTTAAATCTAACTCTATTTATTAATTAAAATAAACCTCATAGTATAAATTGTAGACTTTCACAGCAGATGTTTTGATTAATGTATTTTATGTCTTTCGGGCTAAATGGCCATGGTTTGGTTTTATTATCACTCAACGTTTCGTCTACTACTGCGGTAGACATCCTCAGGAGGTTCTGCATGCTCTTTGACCTCCTAACTCTTCAAATGTCGGCTGCAGGCTGGCTGTGCATTGGAAATCGTGTCCTTATTTATAGTTGAGTATTGTGTGGTGATGTTTTCTATACAGTCCGTTACTTTGGAGCTATTTTTTGATTGATTGGTTGTCACTGGCGTAAGTCATAGGTTTTATTTTCGTGTTATATAATGCCGGGATCCAAATTTTATTAATTATATAACACGAAAATAAAACCTATGACTTACGCCAGTGACAACCAATCAATAAAAATAAATAGCTCCAAAGTAACGGACCGTATAGAAAACATCACACAATATTCAAAATAAGGACATGATTTCCAATGCACAGCCAGTCTGCAGCCGACATTTGAAGAGTTAGGAGGTCAAAGAGCATGCAGAATCTCCTGAGGATGTCTACCGCAGTAGTAGACGGAATGTTGAGTGATAATAAAACCAAACCATGGCCATTTAGCCCAAAATACATAAAATACATTAATTGAAACCTCATAGTGCCACATCCTTTATATATTAATGATTGACTTATATATTAAATTTAAGAAAAAAATGTATCACCTTATCTCATAGTCCATCTTCTATATAAACTGATTTTGGAACCTTGTTTGTTCCATCTTCAGTAATTTCACAACAGAGCAACAGTCATGAAATTACTGAAGATGGAACCAACAAGGGTCTGAAACCAGTCTAGTTAGGAGTAGTATGAGGTGACATGATAAAATTTTTCTTAAATTTAATGATGGAGGTATTGACGACTATCCTTGGTGTTGCAGAGTAAATAGTGTTCTGTCATCTGCTGCATCTAGTACAGTTATTGTAAAAATAAAAAATAATATAATTTTTTTTATTCTGTTAGAATTCCATTATTCTTCCTTAAAGAAAATTATTTTAAATTATTATTTTTATTCCAATATTTTAATTTTTTATACCTGTCGTCAATTGGAAAATTTGTTACATATTAGCAAGGTCTGTATGTAATACAGAAACTGTTTTTTATTTTCCTTCGCAAATTTATTTTTTCTAAACTAATATCCTAGATGATATTAATTTTAATATATTTGTACTTTTGGGAATTCCAGTTTCTCTTAAAAATTGAATAATTTATATATTAAATTTGGGAATTTTTAACATTATGAGGTTCAATTAATAATAATTAAATGAATCGTGATTTTTTCTTACCTCATACATCTATTATAGATGTACGAGGTAAGAAAAAATCACGATTCATTTAATTATTATTGAATAATTTGTTTGTATTGATCAGATTTACATTAGATATGTTCTACTCACCTCATATGGTTGGTATCTAATGTCGAGCACTTGATAATGAAATCATTCGCTCTCTTGCACTCCAATATTTAGCAGAAAGGCTGGTCTCTTCTATAAAAGCTGGACAACGGAGGAGATGGTTTCTTTCCATATCTTCATTTAAATTGCAAAAAGGGCATTTAGGTGAATCTGTTATGCCAATGCTGACTCACCTCATATTTATAGCTTTTTGGAAGACTTAAATTTTGATGCCTTAGGCATCATTGTCAATTCTTTCTAACTTACTAAGAACCAAGGGTCCCGGGTTCAAGTCCCGGTCTGAGCGTATAATTTTTCTCTTCAAATATGATTTATCCATCATTGATATGTACGAAATCAATTATAAAAAAAGATTTACATTATTTTCAATCTTGGACCCAGAAGGGGGTGGTATACAATTTCTAATATCGCTAGATTCCTGCATTATATTGCAAATCCCTCCCTAGTACATATGTTGTACTGTTGATGGCAATTGAACCTGTCCGTCCCCCTTGGTGTTTTTTGACTGCAGTAGGCTACTTGCTGGTACCAGGTTTCACCTTCTCCCTTCTCTTCATTCATCATCCCTCATAAAACACACTTTACACAAACATACACTTCTATATTTTTTTTTAAGTAATACACTTCTATGATATTTGGTTTGTACTTTTTTAATATTCTTAACTCATATGGTTGTTTTGTCAGACATATGTTTCAAAGCTGTTGCTCCGTCAGCGGTTACACAAACTGATTTCTTCTTTTCTTCAAGTTTATCAAATTAAACCTCATAATGTTACATCCTAATGATTTTAAAATACACTTCTATGCTCCTTAAGTTATGTAGGTAGGAAATAACACTATGAGGTTTATTTTAATTTTGTTTAGTTGTTTCTTGACTCACCTCATACTTCTTAACTCCCAAGCAGACTCGAGTTTCTTCACTTCATTTGTGACATTCTCAGTGCTGTATTACGTTCACAACTGATGTCCAACGGCCTCCTCTCCTGCAGACTGACCTCTGCGCCATCTGATGGCACGGAGGTCGTTGGACATCAGTTGTGAACGTAATACAGCACTGAGAATGTCACAAATGAAGTGAAGAAACTCAAGTCTGCGTGGGAGTTAAGAAGTATGAGGTGAGTCAAGAAACAATTAAACAATGTCAGGAATTTATTAAATCAGTGCAATACAGCATCATCATCATCATCCTGCCAGGTATTAGTCCTAGAAGAACTGTTACGGCCTGAGAAAGCGGTTTTCATGCCATCTTTTCATAGGTCGACCAAGTGACTGTTTCCCATTTGGACAGTAGTTCAATATTGCCTTGGGGATCCTGGATCTAGCCATTCTTGACACATGTTCCTTCCAGTTTAGCTGATATCTGGAGATGTAGTCCAGTATTGGTGACACATTAAGTTCTTGAAGGATTTCTACATTTTTCTTTTGATCCCATTTGGTGTAGCCAGCTGTTCGGCGCATAAATTTCATCTCACAAGCTGTTGGTCTGCTTTCATCTCTTGTCCTTGTAGTCCACGCTTCACTCCCATAACATAGGACTGGTCAAGCCATTATTTGATAAAGACGAGTACGAGTTGATTTTTGCACTAATGAAGGTTTTAACTCTATTAATGATTCTCATTGATTTGTTGAATTTCACAATTTTCTCTGCTAAATCCAAATTTTCAACAAAAGAGAGTTTATATCCTAAATAAGTAAACTCATTAATCTCTCTAAAATGTTATTTAAACAAATTTTGCTTGGTATTGGGGATTTTCCACAAAAGACCATTATTTTAGTTTTATTGGTAGATATTTCCATTGAATATTTCTGGGCTATCAAATTTAAATTATGTATTGACCATTGTAAATCATCTTCAGATGTTGCTAGTAAAACAAGATCATCTGCAAACATTATTATATCTAATTTTAAATTTCTATTGATAGTGATACTTCCATGTTTTGTTTCTCTAAAGTCTTTTACATAATACAGCAATAAAATATACTAAAGAAAACTAAAAAAAAAAACTTGAACACAAGATCTAAAGAACATTTCAGAAACATTAAGAAATATTAAGTTATGTAGATAGGAAATAACACTATGAGGTTTTTTAATATTGTTTATTTCTTATTATTTCACTCACCTCATACTTCATAATTCATAGCAAACCCAGGGTTTCTTCACATCATTTGTGACATTCTCAATGCTGTGTCATGTTCACAACTGACGTCCAACGGCCTTCTATCCTGCAGACTGACCTCCGCGCCATCTGGTGGCCGACCGAATAATTTCCAAATCAGTTCTCTCTCTTATAACCGGGTATTTCAAAATTCATAGTTGTATTTTCATTCTTGCATATGTAAATTTTTCCCAAATTGGGACAACTATGAATTTTGAAATACCCGGTTATAAGGAGAGAGGACTGATTTGGAAATTCTTCGGTCGGCCAGCAGATGGCGCGGAGGTCAGTCTGCAGGATAGAAGGCCGTTGGACGTCAGTTGTGAATGTGACACAGCATTGAGAATGTCACAAATGATGTGAAGAAACCCTGAGTCTGCTATGAATTATGAAGTATGAGGTGAGTGAAATAATAAAAAATAAACAACATTAAGAAATATATTCTCTAGTAATGTTTTACATTACTTAAAAGTAAAAGTTTTTTTTTTATCTTCTTCCTTACTTGTTGTAGAACAGTGTTAATACCTGGAAGTTGGTGCTCACTCCTGGTGTAATATAATTTCCAAAACACATTAAACTGGTTGATGTATTTATAAATCTGTGTTCTGTGTTAATTGCTATTTGATAACACCTAATTCAAAGTACAAATTCCAAAAAAAAAAATGAAAATGCCTTACAAAGTTTAGCACAGATTTTTAGTGAGAGTTGGCCTCCGTTTTCAGTTATACGTAACAAATCATTCTCATGAAATTATACCATTCAGGGGTGCCCACAAGGGGAGGCAACCTTATAAAAATACAATATCGTATTCAGGGGTGTATATTTTAATGAATATTCCCAAGCATTTGGCTATAATGACTTGCATCGTAGCTGTCAACTGTCAAGTCCTACCTTGTTGACAAGCTAAGTAAGGGATTCTTCCCCATGGAATTTTGGCCTGTTGCCAACCTAACACCATGCGAGTAGCTAGAATAAGTAGAGCTCTGATTGAGATAACCGGCTTGAGGATCTGACATGCTGACCATATGGTAGTCCAAGAGGTTTCTAGGTCTGTTGCACTACGGGCAAATAAATGGCTATCATGCATACATATTATATTGTATTAGAAAAATTAATCTTGGTTATCATTGGGGCAGGGTCTCCACTATGCCCCTGCAGGTACCCCTGACTCCTTTACCGAGGATATCTTGTAAGGATCATATTGTTACTTTACAACATTTTTATCCCTCTTTGTTTTCCTTTGTGTATAATCTTTGTGTTTCTGACAATATTCCTTCATGGGTATATGAGAATGGTTTTTCTTCTCATTCAATATTGAGACATAACGAGGGACATTCTGACATTTATCGATGAGGCTTATTAAAAATTATGAGATTCTTTTCACTTCATATTGTCATGGAAAATAATTGAAGTGCAAATTTCAAATTGCATAAAAGTCCAAAAAATTAAAATTTTTACAAACTAAAAAATGAAAAGAAAAAAACATGAATCTTCCTTTATGTTTCATGTTAATTAAATTTTTTTTTTAATTTTAGAAAGAAAAATTATATTTGAACCAGGAGTCGAATCCTGGATCTCTGTCTCTGTAAGTTTTCTAAAATAAAAGCTATATCCAATTCTGGAAAGTGTTAATTTAAAAAAATAACATAAAAATATTAATGTTTTTATTATTAACTTAACACTACTCACTGAAGGATAAATTTTTATTTGAAAAGTCTCGGTTTTGGCAAGAATTTTTCTCTTCAAATAAAAAAATTAATTTAATACACCTGATAAAATATGCTTTTCTCACCTGACATGTTTCAAAAGCCTTCATTTCATCTTCAGATAAAGTCCGACTGTATGAATTGAGTTGTTAAAGTCAGCTTTCCTTTTGCCACCTGGTGTTGAATGAATTTTGAGATCAATTACAGTAGGATGTAGAACTTGTAAATCAATTCTTTTTCCCTGGGAATTTCAAAGTTCATAATCCTATTTTTTTTAACACATTGGTCGGAGTAAATTTAAAAAAACTTGCCTCATAAATTTTGTGTTTTTCACGATGCCATGGTTTCAAACAGAATCCCGTCTTATCTTCAGTCACAACTCCGACTTCATAATCCTGTTTTTGTTCTTCTCAATCTATTATGAATTAGAAAATTAACACCTCACCTCATAATTTGTAGAATTTTTTAGAACAATGTTTTAGAAGACTTCCTTAAAATATTAATTTCCCATTCATATTTATATATTATTGACTATTTAACTCATGCCCCAAATGAGAGTCAGTGACCAATCACATTTCAATGATTTTTTATTTAAACCAATCACAGTCGTGTTTTGCCTAAAATTTACCAACTAAAGTTTATCATAATAAAGAAAGCACCTCCTTTTTAACACTCTGAATAAGGTCATAGCATTATTTTGCAGTGACTGACCCACTAAGAAATACGGCTACCGGATTGTATATATAGTGCATGAATGTCAGCAGAAAGCGCATGCGATAGATAATATAAAAACATTTGTAACAATTGATTATACCACAAAAAAAAAAGAAACCACTGTTTGCACTTTCTTAAACAAATTATTTTCTAGAGTGTATTCTTACAATATTGCATTCCTTTGACAATAAATAATATGATCTGATTGCAGTGATGAACAAAAGAAGCAAATGAAGTGTACCAATCGTTTCTCATTTGTTTTCAAACATCGTTGTTTACATTAATATATAAATATTTTAAAATAACCATATTTAAATAATAATTTGTGAGTAAACAGCTTAATTTTATTGGTTAAATGGTCCTAACAAATGCCACTCTTGATTTCCAAATTCTCTAGATAAATTCACTCCTCACTTTGTGAGTCGTGAATTTGTCAATAATTTGGAAATCACTCGTGGCATTACTAATGATAATTTATCTCATTGTGTCATTCCCATTAGAAGTTTTTTATTAAATTGTTTTATCTTTTTTTTTTATTTCGCTAATGTGAATTTAGTCAGAATGTTCCTAAATTGTCCAATTTGTATATTATTTTGTGTTATAAATAATTGCTGGAGGTATTTGATTGAGCACAGGAATTAGTGTTGATTTGCAGTTGTTGGGGACGAACAAATAACATTTAAACACCAAAGGGCACATGATTTTGAGGAGGCTGTGATCCAGCATTAACATTAGTGCTATTCCTCACTCATAGTCGCTGTTTGAAATGCAAACTAGTAGCTTTTTGGTTTGTTTAGAGTAAGCGTCAAAAATTTGTACAATTTTTCATAATGTAAAAAAAATTGAATATTCTTATTTAGTTATTATTGTAAATTTTTACAATGAATCTAGGTGTAAATGTGTTTTATTATTCTAAAAGTTTATTAGATGCATAACAGAGTATTACAGTGTTCACATGGAACTACTGTAAATTGAAGATCAGATTCATTGACACAAGTACGTTCATTAGATGCCACCTAAATCTGGTGTTCATGATCTGCCAGAACAGATAAATAATATAAATTTGTAGACTTCCAAAGTTCTTTCTTCATTAAGGTTTTTTTGTGGTCCGGTTGTTGTTACATGCGAGAGTTTTTAACTAACATTTCTGCCATCACGTTAGAGCTAGTCTGGAATTGGTGTTGATAAATCCATTTATTGTATATCTGTTACCTTAAATGCTATATATGGGATAGCTGATAAGAGGTTAGTAATGACTGTCACTCCCCAGAAAGATATTTGTCCTCATGGTTATTGATAACTGCAAATTAGATATATTCCAACTTACCCTTAAAAATAAAACTTTACAAGGATTATAAAACCAACTGGAGCTTTACAATCCTATCATCTATACTATGGGAACATTTTAGCATTCCCTCTGCCCCGTTCAGCAACATTTTTTGGGGTTTGTTGGCCAATGGGAATTCATCTAGTTGTCAGTTATGGATTATATAGAACTGCAAATTGATAGTAACGGGCTTCCAAATAAACCCGGACCGGCCTCACGGGGTTTCACCCGTCAGGCAGTGCTCTCTCCTCGTCTGCATTTCACTCTGCCAGCCGCTCGTCCTTGAACTAGTCAGTTTACTATCATATTTGAAAAGAAAAATATACGCCCAGACTGGGGTTTGAACCCAGGACCTTTGACTTTCTATGTCAATTTTCTTCCATCTGAGCCACCTAGGCCTCCAATCTAAACGTGTATTTTTCTCTTACACATAGTTAATTCCCTATATTTTTCTTTTCAAATATAATTTGTCCATCATTAAGATGTTTGAAAACGAATAATATTAACAGTTTACTATCGTTCGACAAGATGAGACGTCAGCTGACATTAGAGCAGCGCATTTATGTGTGTAAATGTTATTATAAATACGAATCAGCTTGTCGCGTTCGCGAGGAATTTATTCGGAACTTCCCTGGACAATTACCTCCTTCCAGATCGACAATCCACGATCTTGTGACTAAATTTGAGACCACTGATTCAGTACAAAATAAGAAACACACGCGAAGGCATACGGTTCTCACCGAAGAAAAATTAGACGAAATTGGCGAAAATTTGTGGGGTAGCCTGAAAGACAAAGTGTACAAAACAAATCCACACACATTGGAAGAACTGAAGAACAACATAAGAAATGAAATCAGAAACTTGACAGTGCCCGAACTACAGCGTGTCAATCTAAATGTGTTTACTCGGTATAATGCCTGTTTAACTGCAGGAGGACAACATTTCCAGCATTTTCTATAAGGTAAGAAACAGTTCAAGGACGGGTGGCAGGCAGGGTGAATTGCGGGAGGAAGAGACAGCACTGCGTGCCGGGTGAAACTCCGTGAGGCCGGTCCGGTTTTATATTGGAAGCCCTGTATTTCCAAATATCGTTGCTTAAGAAACAATACCGCATAACTAACAAAATACAAATTTTACACAAGAAACAAAAAACTGTTCATTTTTCTCCTTAGTACCTATGGATTGAAACCATTGAATCTATAAGTTTAGCGAGATCATGGTACAAAATGGCATCCTAATCTACGTTTGAACTGAGCGCACTTCTTCAGTAAAAATGGTCAATTTCCCCAAAAGTGTCAGTTACGCGGTATTGTTTCTTAAGCGACGATATTTTCTATAATATAGCATTCATCTCTATTGAAATTATATTTGAAGAGAAAAATGTAGATAAATTAAAATGTTTCATACCTCTCATCATAATCAATCTTCTAAGTAGATTGCAATTTCAGGGTCTTGGCAACCCCATCTTCAGAACATTCTTGATGACTGAAATTATGTCGATCGGAAGCTTCAGTCATCAAGAGTGTACTGAGGTGGGGTCTCCAAGACCCTGAAATCGCAATCTACTTAGAAGATTAATTATGTGAAAAGATATATATAGGAAAAACAAAAAGAAACCTAAAAATTAGAACCAAAGAACACATAAGAAATATTAAAAATGGAGAAATTGAAAAATCTGCAGTTGCTGCTCATGTTTGGTCTGAAAAACATAATATAAATTCAGACACTAAATTATTAAAACAGTTAGAAAATACAAAATAGCTGACTATTTGGGAAAAAATTTATATTCAGAAGAACAGAAACAGACTTACGAATTTTGATATTCCGATGGAGCGTGACCTTGTTTGGAGGTTCTTTGGCCAACCACAGGATGGAGCTGACATCGACATCCAGGTTGTGCAACATAATGCAACATAAATAAAACCAGTCTGGGAAAGCTGACGATAAAACAGAATTGTTTTGAAACATGTCCAAGAACAAATCAACATTAATATTGAGGTAAGATGTCCAGACTAAAAATAATATAATGAGGAGAGATATGAAACATTTTAATTTATCTTAAATTAAACCTCATAGTGATTTATTCCTATAAAAGTTTAAGAAAAATGTATGCCTAGTCTGGGGTTTGAATCCAGGACCTTTAGCTTTATATGCTAATGCTCTGCCACTGAGCTAGCTATCCAAGGCCTCCAATCTAAACTCAATTCTTTTTTTTTTTGCCATTTGTGTCACTTCTCTATACCAGGAATATCTTCTTTTTTTTTTTTTTCTGCTTTATCAAGAACTGTTTTTTGTCAAGTAAAATCTTATGGTTATTTTCCTCAAGTTCTAAAACTGCCAGCAAGATAGAGATTTGCTATGAACGTTGCCTATAATGTAAAGTCATTTGAGACAAGACATATATTACTGAGCTTACTTACAGTTTCATAAGAATTAAATTAATCTTGATTATTTCATACCTCATACTTCTATATTTCTATAAATACAACACTGCAGTATCGGCAATTTCTTATCACCATCATCAGCTGTTTTCACGATTGTCAATTTTTACTTTTGTTGATAATTATCCAAACTGCCATCTGATGTTCTTTTAAAGAATTATTTTCTAAACTGCCATCTGGTGTTCATTTTAATGAATCATTTTCTAAACCGCCATCTGTTGTATTTTTGAAGAACTTTGTAATCAAGCTAGGTTCATCTGGAATTTCGAAGTTCATAGTTCTAGTATGGTTTTTTTGAATATATATTTTTTCCCAAACTGTTAAATCTAAAGATATATATATATATATATTCAAAAAAACCATACTAGAACTATGAACTTCGAAATTCCAGATGAACCTAGCTTGATTACAAAGTTCTTCAAAAATACAACAGATGGTGGTTTAGAAAATGATTCATTAAAATGAACACCAGATGGCAGTTTGGATAATTATCAACAAAAGTAAAAATTGACAATCGTGAAAACAGCTGATGATGGTGATAAGAAATTGCCGATACTGCAGTGCTGTATTTAAAGAAATTCAGAAGTATGAGGTATGAAATAATCACGATTAATTTAATTCTTATAAATTTGAACCTCATAATGTTAAAAATTACTTACAGTTTACATAAAAAGTCACTGAATACACATAACGAAGAATGAATAGATTTACCAACACCAATCCCATTGCAGCTCTGAAGAAGGCCACAACATAACAGAAATGTTAGTTGAAAGCTCTTACAAATGGCAATGCTGAGGCGACAAAAACTGTAATGGAGATAAATATGTTTGTTAGCAGTATTGAGAGAGGAAGGTGAATTTTTGTAAATATTGTGTAATTTAAAGTCGGAGGAAAATTGTGTAATATTCTAATGTGCTGAAAACCAACTGTTGGTAGCCAATATATTATAAATTTTTTTAATTGTCTGGCTGTAGCTTGCAGTGAATGTCATACAAACATTTTAAAGTTTATATCATAATCATAAGAAAGGCTTATTAACTGAAATGTAGTTATCTTTATGGCATATATCCTTTATAGTAGTTGGAGAACAGTTTCCTTTCCGTAATTAGTTCTTTTCAATTTTGTACTGTGATTGTTATTATCAAGTAGCCATACTCCCTCTTGGTCTTCCATTTGTAAACTTAGCATTAAGAATATTATTTTATTTATTTGTTAAGTAGGAGAAAGTTTCAAATTCTGTAATCGGACGTTCAATCAATAATGTGGTGTCTTAGGTCAGAAACATTCTATAAATTAAGTTCATAGTTAATTGAAACTAATTTTATATACACATAAAGTTAATTCTAGAGTTGAGATGTTTATGACCTAAAAATTGATAAATACGCAGCAAATTTGACCTTCAAAATAGTTAAATATGGCTAAAAAACTAACTTTCTGGTACTATTGATCCCAGAAATTCATGGGCACACAGACATATGCTCTCCATACATCCCTATCCTGACCTAATTTCTTCTTCTTCCTTCCAAGTATTAGGCTAAGGCCTGTTACGATCCTATAGAAAATTTTTCCCTCCAGCATTTCATAGGACGGCCCAGTGATCTTCGTCCTCTTGGTATATAATTATAAACAGCTTTGGGGATCCGATTTGAACTCATTCTTTCAAGATGGTGTTTCCAATTTAGTTGGTACTGTTTAATATATTCCAAAATTGGCGTAGTCTTCAATTCTTTTAAGATATCGGTGTTCCTTTTCCGATCCCATCTGGTGTAACCTGCTGTTCTGCGCATGAATCTCATTTCACAAGCCGTTATTCTGCTTTCATGTTGTCTTTTTAGTGTCCATGCTTCACTACCATAGGTCAACACTGGTCTAGCCAAAGTGTTATATAAACGTAATCTGGTGTTTTTTTGTACAAGGGATGGTTTCATAACTTGATTAATAATTCCCAAACTTTTATTATAACTAGTAATTTTTTCAGGGATATCCTTTTCATCCCAGATAGAGAGATAATATCCAAGATTTTTAAATTGATTAGATCTCTCTAAAATTTTATTCTTGAGACAGATTTCACTTTGTATGGGGTCCTTCCCATGAAATGCCATAATTTTAGTTTTGTGAATTGATATTTCCATATTAAATTTGGCAGCTATTTTTTGTTAATTATAAATTGATTGTTGCAAATAATTTTCGGAAAGTGCCAGAAGAGCTAAATCGTCTGCAAAAAGAATAGCATCGAGTTTGAGGTTCCTATTGATTGGTATATATCCTCGTTGTGTTTTCCTCCATTCGTTTATTAATTTATTCATATAATTAAATTTATTTATTTTGTTTACAATGTCTTCACTTTTTCTATATGCACATTGTATTCCAGATAATTAAAATTGCTCATCTGTTTTATTAATCAATAAATATCAATTAAATGAAACAACCACAGCCAGTATGTTACAATCACAGCATCATACAATACACCACAGTATGACGAAATAGAGTCATCATCCTCTTATCGTGTCCTCCTTTCGGAAGATTGATTCCAAATACACCTCCAGCCAGCTCTATGACCCATGCTTTACTTCTTTTTAGTTCTTCCCAGTCGTATCCTCTCTCTTGTAGACTTTTCATTTGGTTAATCCATCTTTCTCATGGTTGTTTCCCTCGTATCTTGAGATTTAACAGTCTTTGTGGTAGTCTTTCCTTTTCATTCTTTTTAAATGTCCAAACCATTTTAGTTTACTTTTATCTGTGTCTGTTGTTAATTTTTCTGTACTTAATGTCTCCCTGCATCCATGTCATGGGAGGTGGTAAGTGCGTTTCAGGTTTCTTGTTTGACCTGTACATCAGCTCGATGTGCATCATCCTGGCAAATATACCTGAAACGAGCGAGCTAATGGGGCTCCAGTGAAGCCCTGTCAGGCCTAGCATGTCGGTGATGGATGATGAAATGCTTTCAAGAAACGAAATAGTGTAAATTATCTAAATATCCATTATATGACGTATAAAGCATCTGTAAAAGTAATCAGAAACGCTAAATCCATGCTTCATTTAACACAAATGAGTCAAATAAAAGCCACAAAATAGAATGATGTGTCATAAACATCTGAACCCTATTAATTATTGTTAACCAGAAACACACCCAATAAAAACTACTGTATTATGTTAACGAAACGAAGTTTATTGCTTGAGGTAAAGGACCATTGCAAATGTAAACAGAGTAATTCTGTACGATTGATACAGACAGAAAAAGTTGCTGTGGCTGGTGAAAAGTATTAATTTCACAAATATAAATATCTTACGCTGATGATGTAGTATTGTTAGGCGATAGCAAAGAGCTGCTAAGAACCAACTTGCAAACTCTATTGGTAATGGAAGTAAATATCAATAAAACTAAATATATGGTCACACACAGAAATATATATGATGGAAAAGGACAGTTAATGACAAATGAGGGAGATTTTGAAGAAATGACTGAATTCAAATATCTATTAGCAATAATTACAAACAGGAATGAGGCACACAAATAAATGAAACATAGGCTCAATGCTGAAAATGCATGATATTATGCATTACAGGGACTCTTGTTGTCCCTACTTCCAGTCCCAGTTTCTTAGTGTTATTCAATAGTGTGTGCGTATTGGCCCTTGGTATCTTCTCACTATCACCTTACAATACTAATCATGAGCTTAAACTAACAACTTCTTAACAGCTTTGAGTTGTAGGCCCTCTTCAGCCTCTGAAGATTTGATAGCATGCTCTAGTGCAAAATGGAATTGTAGAGGAGATAGTGCATCTCCTTGCTTTAACCCATTATGAATTTTAAAAGTATCTGAAAAAGTAATCAGAAACACTAAATCCATGCTTCATTTAACACAAATGAGTCAAATAAAAGCCACAAAATAGAATGATGTGTCAAACATCTGAACCAATATTAATTAAAATATATCTGAAAATTGTTTGCCTACTCTTTGTGTCATTTAGACACATTTGAATAAGTCTAACTTTTTAGAAATTCTGGATTCCAGCAAGATACTATATAACTTCTCCCTTTTTAATTGAGATGTATGCCTTTTTATAAAATCTACATAGAGTTGATGCACAGTGTCACTGTATTACCATTACTTTTCTAAAATCTTAATTATACTAAAAATCTGATCTATTGTAGACCTGTTTCTTCTAAATCCACATTGATGATCAGCTATTGTGCCATCAAATGCATCCACCTTTTAGATCACAAAAATGCTGTAAAAGGTGCATGAAATACACAAGAAAATGCAGTACTTATAGAACTTAGAGCGGAATTCATGAAACTACCTTTATGCAAAGAGCGACTCTTTCCTCCTCTCTATGACGTAGAGAGGGGGAAAGAGTCGCTCTTTGCATAAACATGGTTTCATGAATTCCACCCTTAGTACTGACTGAATGACCCCATGTCGACCTCTTACACAAACTTTTATTTTTGGTGATTACTATGGAAATGGAAATAATCAGATGGATTTTAATATAACTGGAATATTTTAATTTAAAATAATTTAAATGATGTATCTCTGAAATTAATGTTTTTCACCTAGGTCCCAGTGTCCCATAATGCATTAATTAGTATTTATTAAGATATATACATACATATCAACATAAGTAAGAATGTGTGACAGGTATTTAGTTTTAATTGCAAATAATTTTAAAATTGTTATATTCTCATAAGTGATCATGCCAGGAAATAGACTTCATAAAATTGTAAAAAATCAAATATTTGTTTTTTATAGTGTTTTTTAATTCTGCATAAAATTCTGCTCATTAAAAAAGAAAGAATGAATGAGCTCTCATAAGTTTAAAAATAATTTTTATAAGTAGTTGAAGCTCATCATCACCATCATAGATGGCACTACAGCCCGTTTTGAGCCCTGGCTGCTAACAAGATCTTCCTCCATTCATTCCTGTCCAATGCCTACCTTCTTCATCCTGTAACATCAAGTTTCTTAAGATTCAATTAATACTGTAACTGAGTTAGAATTTAACACCTCACCTCATAATTGTAGATTTCTCAAGGACATGTTTCAGTATTTCTGAGTATTAATTTCAGTTGTATGTAACTTCATCTGAAGATAATACGCAGAAGTATTGAAACGTGTCCTCGAGAAATCTACAATTATGAGGTGAGGTGTTAAATTGTAACTCATTTATTAATTAAAATGAACCTCACAGTGTCACTTCCTTAAAATATTAATGAAAATTCTTAAAATTTCTTTTATTCCATCTAACCAACTCATCTTTGATCTGTCTATTCTTGTACTTGCAATTGAAGCTCACTATTTGAAAATTGGTAATTATGGAAAATTGGCTTTTAAAATTGATAAGAGAAGATTTACAGTTCTGCAATACATGTGCAGGTTATGTAATTCACTTAACACACCGTTGAAGATTTATTCTAAATGACTTTTCCAACCCACATCACTTCTTTTCTATACAAAATTGCTGTTTTTTTTACTTAACTGGTGATTTCCTTGGCATGGTCACAAATTGTTAAACATTGAAGATGAAAAAATTGAAAGATTAAAATTTCAATTAAACATTGTAAGGGAGCAGATTTTTATGAGCTAAAAGTTAAGATTGAACATAGTATAATGAGTACGAAGACTTTTTTTCAGACAATTGAAGGAAGTAACTCTGTTAGGTAATATTATCAAGTGATTGAATCATGTAAACATGCTTCAAAGACCATTGTTTCCATTCTCATCTAGATTCTGACCAAATTTGAATAAAAAAGTGACACTTTAGAAGTAAAATTAAAACATTTTGTTGAGTTGTTTCTTGACTCACCTCATACTTCTTAACTCCCTCGCAGATCTAGATTTTGTCACTGTATTTGTGACATTCTCAATGTTGTTCACGTTCACAACGTGAAAACAGCTGATGATGGTGACGATGGTAGCCGATACTGCGGTGCTGTGTTTAAAAAAACATAGAAGTATGAGGTAAGAAGAATTCACGATTCATTTGATTCTTATCAGTTAAGAGAATATTGAAAAGAAACAAAACTAAAATTTTATAAAGCACTGGCAGTTCCCTTAGTATTGTATGGTAGTGAGATTTGTGAGAAATGAGTTATATATTTTTAAACTTTTAGATAAAATAAAACATTCTAGAAAAAACTGGAATGAACTGTCCAAAGAATTAAAGATGAATGCATATAAAAATTACATTTAATTACAAACCAAAAAGAGACAGGAATGTTGGTAGATCAAAAAAGAGATGGATTGAACTTTAGAATGAGAATTTATGAGACTGGAACAAGCCCTGATGAAGCATGTACAAATTTAATATTATTGTATTTTATAAATATTATGCAATCATTGGCCCTGTGGCTAGAGACTGGCAGCTGTACTTGGCTCTCCATGCACAGAAAACAAAATGACATATTACGGGAATGTACATGATGTGACAGGCCCGAAAGGCTCTTGGCTTACTAGCTGGCCTCACATCCACAAATGCCAATTATTGAGGCTAATGATCATCCAGCCAGTGTAGGGGTGATGTGTGGTTCCGCAGCCGTTATAGTTGGAAATGCTGATTGCTCTATATTGAGCACATGTTAAAATTTATTCACCAAACTAATGCATTGGTTGGGCATAAGCTGGTGTATGTTGGGTTCAAATAAAACAATCTGTGCTGTACTCTAGGCGATTATTAAAAGTTTACGTTATTGGGGCGTTGTGATCCTATGAGGACCACCATTGGGTCGGAATCTTTAGTTTGAGAATTGCTGCCTTAAACCACTTAGACATTGTCAATGGATTAAGTTATGTAGGTAGGAAATAACACTATGAGGTTTATTTTAATTTAGTTGAGTTGTCTCTTGACTCACCTCATACTTCCTAACTCCTTTGCGATCCGGATTTCATCATTTCATTTGTGATTCATTTGTGACATTCTCAATGCTGTTCACAACTGACGTCCAATGGTCTCCTCTCCTGCAGACTGACCTCCTCGCCGCAGAGGTCAGTCTGCAGGAGAGGATACCATTGCACGTCAGTTGTGAACGTGAACAGCATTGAGAATGTCACAAATGAAGTGACGAAATCCGGATCGCGAGGGAGTTAAGAAGTATGAGGTGAGTCAAGAAACAACTCAACTAAATTGTCAATGGAATCTGCCCTCTAATGATTTGTTTATTAAACCCAGAGCAAGTGTTTGAAAGTGACAATCGTTCAGTTGAATGTTGATGTAAATAATGCTTTCCTAGAAACTTAGATTTTTAAAATATAAAGTACAAATACTTAATTGTGTGACTGTATGTGTGTGTTATCATGGGACACTGTGATCCAACTGTAAACAGAATGTGCTTCTCATTTCAGTTCTTTACAGTCATATAAAATGCCATGTACTGTAATATTCAAATTTGATTTAAACAATGTGGAAGTTTAAGTTATGTAGGTAGGAAATAACACTATGAGGTTTATTTTAATTTTGTTTAGTTGTTTCTTGACTCACCTCATACTTCTTAACTCCCACACAGACTCGAGTTTCTTCACTGCATTTGTGACATTCTCAATGCAGTGAAGAAACTCGAGTCTGCGTGGGAGTTAAGAAGTATGAGGTGAGTCAAGAAACAACTATACAAAATATGGAAGTTTACTGATAAGAATACATAAGAATTTCAAATAAAGAAAGGTTTCTGTCTCTTCCTTCATTGCCTAAGTTGCACAATTGTTTAGTGTGCTGGTGCATAAAGCTGGAGATTATTGGTGCAAATCCCAATTAAGGCAGGATTTTTTCTCTTTACTTGTATTAACCATTGCAAGCCCGAGTACATTAATTTCAATATTGTGTTTGTGATTAGCTGATATCTATCCATCCACAATAGTGTAATAGCCCAATGTTGGGCCATAGCCTCTCCTTTGTTAGGAATTACTTGACGTAGTTGTGCTTATTTCTCTGATACTTTTAAGAAATATTTTGCACCTTTGAGGATATTGTTAAATATTTAAAACAATAAAATTTGTATTTGAAGAGAAAAATTATACGCCCAGACTGAGACTCAAACCCAGGACCTTTGGCTTTCCGGGCCAATGCTCTACTGACTGAGCTACCGGTGTGAGTTCCAATCTAAACGCAAATTTTTCTCTTATATACGTTGTAAATTCCTGTGCACCAAATGCTATGAAACCTTTGTTTCTATCTTTGCAAATGACGGCTTGTTTATTAAGAATCATCGAGATGTGTGAAATGAATAATAAAAACATCAAATAAAATTTGTACCTGTTGTGGCGGTCGTCCTCAAAAAATTAGATTTAAAATTGTATTAAAAATATTCATCTAGGGGGAACCTATTCATTTTCAAAGCTGTTCATTGGGTATTGGTTGTTTAATGAATGTATTGTATAGTGAGTTGATCTGGTAGGGCGTGTTCTCGTTCAACAAGTTATTGTTTCTTAAGTTATGTAGGTAGGAAATAATACTATGAGGTTTATTTTAATTTTGTTGAGTTGTTTCTTGACTCAGCTCATACTTCTTAACTCCCATGCAGATCTAGATTTCGTCACTGTATTTGTGACATTCTCAATGCTGTTCACAAGTCTCGGTCTAGGCGAAAATTTTTCTCTTCAAATATAAAAATAAAATTATTGTTATGATGATCTTGATGAAGATTTTCGGGCTGTAGGCCGTGGTCATGAGGCTTGTAGTTCCCCAACGTTTCACCAGAGACTGCGTCTGGCATCCTCAAGGGTTGTCTTGAGACTGGCAATTCTGTCCGCTGTCTGTCTTATTTATATGTTCACCGTGATGTGTTCGTAAGTTGTATCTGCCTTCTGATTGGTCAGCGTTAGGGACTTCCATTGCTCCAATGAGATTGCTGTTTGATGGTCTACTCGACTGTACGTTATATCTGTCTTCTGATTGGTCAGCGTTAGGGACTTCCATTGTTCCACTGAGATTGCTGTTTGATAGTCTAGTCGACTGTGCTTGTAGAGGTTTACATTTTGTGTTTTTTAGAACCGGTGTCCATACTTTGTTGACTTTTAATGATTCTTCTTTTCTGTTGAGACTGTTTTTATGTTTGAATATTTTGATGGCTTTTCGTTGTAGACGGGTAAAATAGTGTGTGCAGTTAGATAATATGTCTGTATTCTGGTATTGTACCCTGTGGCCATCAAGTAAAGAGTGTTTGTGTTGAATTGATGACCTGTGTTTGTAAAACGCTTAGCAAAACTTGATTTGTTTATGAAGTCAGTGAAATACTCGTTATATTTTAAAACTTCAATAAGAAGTAGATACAACCAGAAGTTTTAAAATAAGATATAATGAGCATCAATTCAACACAAACGCCCTCTCAATAATGCATAGAGAAAATGATAATTGGAAAATAAAACATGTTAGAAGAAATAGAAATCATGAAGCAAACAAGAAACGATAACCTGTTAAACAAGAACACGCTTTACCAGATCAACCCACTATACAATATATTTGTTAAACACAACCAGTACCCAATGAACAGCTTTCAAAATGGAACCAGTTCCGAAAGTCCTAGCTGAATATTTATACAAATGTGGTTTGTTGAGGGCGACTGCCACAACGGGTACAAATTTTATTTAATTAAATTTACAAGGGGAGGAAACACTATGAGGTATTTATATTAATAAATGAGTTGGAGAAAATGTTTAAACATCTCACCTCTGTCTTCGCGATACCGGTTTCAAAAGTATAGTATTACTTCCATCTTTAGTCAAATTCCAACTGTTGAAATTTCAGTTCAGAAGATGATGTTAATGACGAAATTTCAACAGTTGGAATTTGACTGAAGATGGAAGTAATACTATACTTTTGAAACCGGTATCGTGAAGACATGCAACTTTATGAGGTGAGATGTTTAAACATTTTCTTCAACTCATTTATTAACAAATTTTATTGTTTTAAATACTTCTCTGATTCATGATATAAATTCCTTATTTAATCTAATTCTCCAGTCACCATTTACATACTGAACCATATTTCCTTTTGAAGATGCAAAGATAATTTTCGTCTACTGTTTTGATTGTCCATGTTTCTGCACCACATGTAACCACTGTGTGTATAAGGATCTTAAGTAATCTAAGTTTTGTTCTTTTAGATAAAATTTGCAATTTAACAGATAAAAATGAGAAGTAATTTTCCTTATTACATCTGTCAGTTGGACAGATAAGTTGATTTGAGTGGTGTTTATAATACTCATTGCTGATTGAGATAACATCATGAAGTGAAGTTCAGGATGGCGTTACCTCATTTTGAATACGTAAATCAATCTTTTACCTTGCATGTTGGTGCTTGTACTGTTTGATATCTCCCAGTACCTGATATCTGTACTTGTTTTCATTACATGTTCTATATACAGGGTGGACAAAGTTTCACAGGTTGTTGATGGATGTTGGCTGAGTGTTTTGATTTCTAGTGACCTAGTGATGTTTTGGACATGTGATGTTTCTGATAGATTACAAAGAAAATTAAAAATTGATATACTAATCAACATCTGAAGAAGGTGCTGTAAAAATTATAAACTGCAATAAAAGCAATGAAACTGAAACCATTCTTATATTAAATTAATGTTGGGAAGTAAACATTATGAGGTATAGTCATTAAAATTCATCAGAGAACATTTTGTTTAAACAACTCACCTCATAGGATTCATGCTTCCATGATACCGCGGTTTCAAACACAGTTGTGTTCATCCTCAGCCATAACTCCGACCTAGTCAGGAATGTGTTTGAATATCATGGAAGCATGAATCCTATGAGGTGAGTTGTTTAAACAAAATGTTCTCCAATGAATTTTGAGATCATTCTTGTTTGTTAAGGGACATTATATAGTTGTCACGCCAGCCAGAGATACATTTTTATAAATCTTATACCACTTGATGGATAATTTTGAAAATGTATATACTAAAACTTGGGTTTTCACTTGATATTAATATAAAGTGTATAAGTAATTTTTTTGAAAATTAAAATACTTGGAATTACAACAACAAAAACATATGAAAATCTCTTAAATTTAATTGCATATTTATTTTTTTAATTTGTTAATAATACATTATTGTAGAGCATAACAGTGTGATTACATTCATATCAATTTTACAAAATTTTTAAAATATAAAAGAAAAATATTATTCATGAAATTCTGCAGAAATGTTTCTTCCAAATTCATTCATTTTAGGTCATCCACTTTAATATACCAAGTTTATGCAAAATTTCTAGCAAATCAGTCAAATAGTTTTTGATAAATTGTGTCTTCTGTATTAAAAAAATAGTTTTGAGAAAAATGGCTTTAAAGTTGATATTGACATGCCCTTTTATACTAACGAGGTTTTAATGTCTCCAAAAAGTAATAGACCAAACATTTACAGAAATACCTTACCTTTTAAGACAAAAAAAAATATTTTTTTCATATTCTAATGTATATATATCTCCTCAACTCATATCCAACTGAGGGTTGGGTCGAGGGATGAGATGAGATGGTGCACCTATATAGAGGTCTGTGGCCGACCACACCTGACACACCATCACGGGGGCAGATGAACGAAATGGATGAGATGAGTATGGAGAAATGGTGGAATGAAATTGTGGCAGGAGAAAATTGGAGAAACCCAAAAAAAACTGCCCAATATCCATTTTCTTCCATCACAAAACCCATATGGAGTGACCGAGACTTGATCTCAGGACCCCAGCTCATATGTGCTTAATTACTTTTGTGTATGTACTGTTACTAGTCATGGTGACATTAGAACAAGAGGAATTTCTTTAATCTAAGTTCACACTGGTTTACACAAAAATTCCAAACCTTCATTTCATTCACAATAATTAATATGAATATTCTGTTCATATCTGTACAGTTTCTCTTGTAGTTTATATACTCGCTATCGCAGAAACTCTATCTTGAGCACTTTCTTTGCTACAGTCAAAATGCCTTTCAGATCACAACTGATTGCCAACCGACTCACATTCTTTTTTATATGTGAGGATCTAACTCTCTGGAAATGTAGTCTTGATCTCTTGAGAGGCTGATCCTTCTAGAAAGTAAGTATAGATGCATCTGAAAAGCAATCTTTCGAGAAAACACGTCTGCGGGTTGTACAATTGACTCATCTACAAATCTAAATAAAATTTTTCTCTTCAAATCTAAATATTATCTAAATTCCTTATTCCTTATAAAGGCAACATTTGAGTCTTGCTGCTGCCCATGAAATTCAAAGGCAGTCTTTTAGCTACAGTTCAACAATGTGTCACATTGCTGAGTTTAAAGCAGTTGTTCGAAGTATCGATCACCATGATCAAGACAAATGTGCTTATTAAGTTATGTAGGTAGGAAATAACACTATGAGGTTTATTTTAATTTAGTTGAGTTGTTTCTTGACTCACCTCATACTTCTTAACTCCCTCACTATCCGGATTTCGTCACTCCATTTTTGACATTCTCAATGCTGTGACTCAGTTGTGAGCGTGAACAGCATTGAGAATGTCACAAATGGAGTGACGAAATCCGGATCGTGAGGGAGTTAAGAAGTATGAGGTGAGTCGAGAAACAACTCAACTAAAACAAAATGTGCTGTTTGTATTGCAGTTTTTTTTTTACGCTACTCAGTTCAGTTGATGATTAGTTGATTTATTTATCTTTTAATCTATCAGAACCTCTTCATTTCAAAGGACATGCTACATGTCACTGGGTTACTTACATAAAATCATCGTGGTGAAATTTGAACTATTATAGGAAATATCATTATGAGATAAAATTAAAAATACAATTACTTTTACCCCGTGTCATATCCCATCTTCTAATTAGACCGGCTTCATAACCTTAGCGGTTGCATTTTCAGTAATTACACAATTGATGTTCTGTCAGTCGTGTAATTACTGAAGATGTAACCACTAAGGACGAAACCGGTCTAATTAGAAGACGTATGAGGTGAGGTGAAAATAATTTTATTTTAAATTTTAAATCCCTGTGAAAGTCTGTCAGTGGAGTTGTACTCCACACTCTGTATGGATGTATATGTATTCATTTTACATTTGATAAGCTTGAAAGTTAAACAGATGTTTGTAATTTGTGCAATATTGTTGTGAGAAGAGGATTACAGCAGGAAAAGTAATGGAAAGTGTTTGTTATAAAACATTATGAATGTAGAGAGTTTGACATTGAAAATAGTTCTGGATTTCAAATCAAAATCATTTATTGCTAGAAAATTATTAAAATACAATTATTGAAACATATTTATTAAATATATGTAAGAAATAACACTATTAGCTTTCTTTTAATTATTATTAATGAGTTGGATATTTTGACTCGCCTCATATTTCTTGATTTTTATGCCGACCGGTTTTGTCGCTTTTCTGCGGCATTTTCGATGCATTTCAACTGTTTGTTGGCAGCTGCCCATCCTGTAAGTTGACTTCTACTCTCCCTGCTGGCTGACCGATGAACTTCCAAATCAATTTTTTTCTTTTTCTGCAGGAATTTCAAAATTCATGGTTTTCTTTTTATTCTTGCAGATGTAAATTGTCTCCCAAATTGTGAGTTCCTTAGATTTTTCTAACTGTTTAGTAATTTGGCCTTGGTTTCAATTCTGTGTTTTTCTGACCATGCATGTGCAGCTATTGCAGATTTTTCTTTTTCTCCATTTTTAACATTTCTAAGGTGTTCTTTGAATCTTGTATAGGAAAAACAAAAAGGAACTTAAATACAAGATTGAAAGAACATCTTAGAAATATTAAAAATGGATAAATGTAAAAATCTTCAATATGTATGATATGACCGAATTTTCCCGTCCTAGTACTGCCTTGGTTTCCTAGATGTCAGTATGAGGTGGAACGCTGACCATGGACCACTCAAGTGAAATCTACATGAAAACAAGTGTAACTAAATTAGTATGGTTCAAATTCTTCCCTGTAGCGGGAGAGCACCTAAATCTCTGTTGAGGGAAACATGGGCTTACAAGTACAAAGGAAAAAATCACTATGAGGTTTAATTTAAGATTGAATTAAAATACTTCATACCTCACCTCATATCCAGTCTTCTAAGTATACTGCAGTTTCAGTAGTTCTTCTGATCAACGTAACATCAGTCGATGAGATATTACTGAAGATGAAGCTGCCAAGGCTTTGAAACTGCAGTATAATTAGAAGACTGGATATGAGATGAGGTATGAAGATGTTTTAATTTTGTTTGGTTGTTTCTTGACTCACCTCATACTTCTTAACTCCCAAGCAGACTCGACTTTCTTCACTTCATTTGTGACTTTCTCAATGCTGTAGTGAGTTGTGAAAGTAATACAGCATTGAGAATGTCACAAATGAAGTGAACAAACTAGACTTTGCTTGAGAGTTAAGAAGTATGAGGTGAGTCAAGAAACAACTAAACAATATATTAAAATAAACCTTGTAGTGTTATTTCCTACCTACGTAACTTAATGTTTTAATTGTCTGGTAACATTTTGCATATTTCCAAATTATTTAGTTTGTTTTTCAACTTTGTAAAAAAAACATTTTTCTTTACTTTCCTTGCTGTCCATACATCTTCAGGTTTACTAAGTGATGTTTGTTTGTTTCTTCTGACTCTTTTTATCATAATTTAATATAATATTACGTTATTTTTAAATTTCACTTTAAATTTAAAGAAAAATATTTTATGGAGAAATGTATAATTTTATGATATATTCTTTAGGAAGTTTAAAAGTCAATTTGTGATTCTATTGCCCTGTTTAGTGATTAAGTTATATTTTAAGCTTCAATAAACACTGTAAATAAATTATTGTGAAGCAACTTTGACCCAAAATTGAAAAGTAATATTTGTAACTCTCAAAATTGATTTGAGTTAATTTATCAAGAGATTGTATCACCACATTGTTTGTGGTTGTAAATTATCACTTGAATATTAGTGGAGTAACTGATGAATGTAAACACTATTATAATTTCTGTTTTGAAATGTGAACTGAACGAATGTTATCCTGATTTGGGACAAAGTTGCCCCCGCGTCATGTTACTGAAGCAATGATACCTCATATTTGCATACATGTTAACAAATCTATACAAACCGTGCATTGCATTTTATGTCTGCACATTACATTGTCCCTCCTAGCTGGTTTATCTTTGGTGCTACAAGTTTCATTTCTAAATTGTCCATCGAAATACTTTTATAAAATGAATATAAGCTTTGTATCATGGGTCACGCCATAGCCTGCCTAGTTGAAGGTAGTTGAACTATTATAAGAAATATAGCTATGTGGTTTAATTTAAAATAAAATTCTTTACACCTCATCTCATATCGTATTTTCTAACTAGGCTGGTCATTAAAATATCAACGATTTTATTATTAATTTAACACTTCTCATTGAAGGATAAATTATATATGAAGAGAAAAATGTTCGCCCAGACCGGGACTTGAACCCGGGACACTTGGCTTTCCGGGCCAAGTGCTCTACCAACTGAACTACCGAGGCGAGTTGTGATCTAGACGCAAATTTTTCTCTTATGTTCGTTGTAATTCCCTCGCGCCAAATGCTTGAAACCATAGCTTCTATCTTTGCAAATGGTGGCTTCTTAGTTAAGAAGACATTTATGGGAAATTTAACACTACTTTATAAAGCCAGTAGGGCTTCTATTGACGATTTTATTATTAATTTAACATTCTCATTGAAGGATATTCAAATATAATTTATCCTTCAATGAGAAGTGTTAAATTAATAATAAAATCGTCAATAGAAGCCCTACTGGCTTTATAAAGTAGTGTTAAATTTCCCATAAATGTCTTCTTAACTAAGAAGCCACCATTTGCAAAGATAGAAGCTATGGTTTAAAGCATTTGGCGCAAGGGAATTACAACGTACATAAGAGAAAAATTTGCGTCTAGAGCTCAGTTGGTAGAGCACTTGGCCCGGAAAGCCAAGGGTCCCGGTCTCGACGAAAATTTCTCTTCAAATATAATTAAAATATCAGTTGTCAAAACACTGATGATGAAACCACCTAGGTTTTGAAACCAGTTTAATTAGAAGACAGGATATGAGGTGAGGTGTAAAAAATTTTATTTTAAATTTTAATATGTTACAATCCGGAAGGTCAAGAGTTTGTGTTCTGGTGAGATCAGGCATAAACTCTCTAGACAATAGATTCCTAAAATGGTCTATATTGACCTCCAGGGATCGACTCTGATCTGCAAGGGTTCAAAAACTCATTTGATAATGATGAATTTGTAAACATATTAGAAAGGCTGGAGGTCTACTCATCGACACATGGTCTATGAGACAAAAAAGTTTGGGGAGCTCTGTTGTAGAGGCACCATGGTCCAGGGATTGACTCAGCCTCTAATGGAAATGGTATCGGTCATTTGTTGTGGGATGAAGGCAAGCAGAACTGACAACCGGCTGACATCTCATACCGATTGTCTATAAAGATGGGAGCCTTAACCTCCCACCACCCCAAGGGCTTAGACCCTGTAGTGGGATCACTTTGCCTTTGTGCATCCTGTGTTGTAGATTTACAGCATATAAAAGAATCTGTCCTTCCTGTTGTATTAGGGCCAAACTTGTTCCCTCCAGAAATTTTAAGAGTCCAGGTGATTTCTTCCTATCTGCACACATATAATTCTGTCTGATGTCATGCGAGATACATGTTAGTTCTATTCCATGTTGGTGGAATTTCGGTCAGTATGGTACCTGCATCATGAAGAATTTGGGTAGCTATAATAAGTAGCCGCTCCAGGTAGATAAAACCAGCTATAACAGTGGGGGACCCTACATGCTGACCATATGTCCCTCTGTGATTATCACATGTGGATGTGAGGTCAAGAGCTGGCTAGTAGGCTAAGGATCTTCTAGACATGCAGTGCCTTTGATATTTAATCAAGGACTATTTACTGCACGGTAAACATCATAGTTAGAAAGGAAATATGTGATGCGGTTGAAAGTCACGTAGGTTTTGCTAAATAGAAGAAAAAGATGCACCATAAAAGGAATGATAGCTCTTAAGATAATTTTTAAAAAATGTTTTAATGGCAAAATAACGTTAAATCACATTACAGTAAGTCAGAACTTTGCAAGCCATTTGAAATACATTAGAGGGCTGCATGATGCTCGCAGATCTCCTTTGGACAGCCTTGGTATATGTTTTCCAAATGTTGGAATACTAAAAAAATTATAAGAAATAGGAAAATAGTTAATTTGATAGCATCTTGATGAGGTGTCATTCTTCAAGAAGTTGTAAGAAAGTAGTTCTGTTGCGGCCAGTGTCCAGTGATAAGAAAATTGTTATAAATAGTTGTTAACAACATTCCTGTAAAGTGTAAATACTGTAAGGGGCACAAGAACAGTTTCAAGTCTTGTATTGTATCTTCTCTGGCTGTCAAACATTTCTATGTATGTGTATCATGTTTTGTAAGCAAATGAACAGTACATTTGTCCTCCATCCATTGGTGGGGTGAAAATCAGGACATAATAAACACACTATTTAAAAATGAAAGAATATTTTGTTAAATTTACAGTTCTTCTCAATGTGCCGAGGACCCGTGAAGTGGCACGTGTGCTGTTCTTCAACAAGTTTCACTATTTTTTAATGTATTCTGACAGTCAGAGAAAGTTGGAACAAGCTTGAAAATTCACTGTTCTTCGGCACAATGTAACAGAGTGTGATCTCAACATACACATGTAGTTGGTAATGTTACTGCTTTTTATAAACTATGGCTCTTTGCTTTTGATAGACTTTTGGAAATTATCACATTAGAACCAATTTTGCTCATAACATTATCTTTCCAGTCTAATTAGTCATCAATCTGAAGTTTCATACTGCTTGTAAATAGATTTCACTTCATTTTATAATATTAATCTTTATTAATAGTGAGTGGAGAACATATTTTTATCGACTCACCTCATATATTTTCAAATTTCTTTGATACCGACGGTTTCAGACAATATCATGTCCCTCTTCAATCATGGCTTCCACTGATGAAATTCTGTGATTGTTGATTTCTCTAATGACATCACAGAATTTCATCGGTGGAAGCCATGACTGAAGAGGGACATGATATTGTCTGAAACCGTCGGTATCAAAGAAATTTGAAAATATATGAGGTGAGTCGATAAAAATATGTTCTCCACTCACTATTAATGAATAACCTCATAATGTTTACTTCCCAATTTTAATTTAAATATATTAACCTTTAATAAGTTATGTAGATAGGAAATAACACTATGAGGTTCTTTAATATTGTTTATTTTTATTTCACTCACCTCATACTTCATAATTCATAGCAGACCCTGGGTTTCTTCACATAATTTGTGACATTGTCAATGCTGTGTCACGTTCACAACTGACGTCCAACGGCCTTCTATCCTGCAGACTGACCTCTGCGCCATCTGGTGGCCGACCGAAGAATTTCCAAATCAGTCCTCTTTCTTTATAACTGGGTATTTCAAAATTCATAGTTGTATTTTCATTCTTGCATATGTAAATTTTTTCCCAAATTGTGAGTTCCTTCGGTTTTTCCAATTTTGTTTAAGTAATATTAACCTTTATCTTCTTTTTCTGGGTTGGTCTGTGTTTCTCTTTCCAATTGGAAATTTATCTCTTATATTTTCACTATTTAACACCACATTGGTTGAGTATTCTAAGACATCCTATCTTGGCACGTGTGCTAACTCACTCACTGGCATTATCAACTCTCAAGGTTTATGGTCGCTCTCCACACATCCATATCCTGAGCTGACATTTTCCATTCATTCCCTGTATAATTCACTCCCTCAAATTATGGTTAATGTTATTCCCCATCTCATTTTTGGCCTGCCTACTGGCTGCTTTTTCCTTCGATTTTCCAACAAGTTTCCATGTCTCTCTTTGATTTCCTATTCATGCCATATATCCAAGTTTCTGAAGGAGAAACATTTTTCTCGTGCAGTTTTGGCCAGTATATGGGACTGTTGCCCATCCAGCATCAAGAGGAATTTGGGTAGCTTTGATAAGTAACAACTCCAGACTAGGGGACCATGTCACCCCAATAATATGGCTGAGATGATTTGAAAAGAGCAGCTGCTTGCCTTTTAGGCCTGACGTATCATAGAGTACTTTCACTGTTCTGTAATTATCATTTGACTTGAATTCTCCTGTATTTTTATCTCCAATTGGATATTTCATCTATTTCATTTTATGAAACAGTATCTTTAATTTCTTTGCTATTGTCCTCAAAAAATTTTATTTCATACGTTCATAATATACATTCAGTTTTCTAATATTGTTTAGTTGTTTATTGACTCACCTCATACTTCTTAACTCCCACGCAGACTCGAGTTTCGTCACTTCATTTGTGACATTCTCAATGCTGTATTACGTTCACAACGTTCAGTTTTCTGTTTCTATTTTATGTGAACTGGTCTTACCATGGGTTGTATATAAAATTCCTTAGATCTTTGTTTCTCCTACAGCTATCTTCATTTATTGGATCAAATGCTACTATTACTTAAAATATGGTGTTGCGTATCTTAGCTGGTTAACCAATCAACCTAAGGATTTAGTAACTGTCTTAAGATTTGAAGTGTAGAAAATCTAAGCCTTGAGTCTTATGTTGTACATTTATTGGATGTAAAAAGAAAAGTCAAGCCTGAAATAAGATACCTCTAAGCAAAATTTGTTGACACTTTCACTCCCAGATTTTTAACCCAGTCTGTTAAAAGAGCATTGTCAAATAAAAACATTAAATGAAAAATCTAAGATATAAAACGTGTGTTGCAGTAAATATCAAATATTTGATTCAATTAAACATATTTCATTATAATGCAGCTTAACTTTTGGTTTATAGTTACTGAAATCTCATATTGTTATCCGTAATGCTTCAAAATTTAATTCATATATTTTTTTTATGTTGAATCAATATATTGAATAAAATATTTGACATTTACTGGAACACACAAGTATCAGTTCTTTAAAAATATATTTTCTAGGTAATATTTTATTTAATGCTGCTCTTTAACATCTGATCAATATCTCAAATCTTGGAGTAAAAGAGCCAATGAATTTTGTTCAGAGGCATCTCATATCTACAACAATGGAAGTCACAATCTTGAAAACTAAGATGGTTTTAAATTCATATGTTAAGAAGTGTGGCAGTAGCTGTATAAAGTTCTAACTTGAACTATATAAATTGTATATTGTTTCTTAAAATCAGTTGAGCCAACTGTTGTATGTTGAGATTTAGCTCTATTTACCTCAGCCCCATCCCTCATCAACCAAAGCATAGGCCATAACTGCTTTATACTAAATTTTCTCTTTCAATACTGCAAAGTTTTCAAACTCATAAATAATGTTATGGCCAATGCTTAAATTATTTGTTTTTATTGCAATTTATAATTTTTCAGTTATGCTTAAACATGGAATTATAACTTGCGAGGGAACTGTCAACCATTGAATGCCAAACCTACCTTTAAATTTCTCTCAGAGAAGTATTGTGATGTACCAAGGCCATGTCCTAAAAATTGTGTGTTACTTTTAACTGCAAGGAGCAGATGGACATCCCTGCTTTTGAGTAAAAGTGGAGTGGAGTGACATGGTGAATACAGCAGGAAATGAGGGTTATATTTCAGGAGTTGTATTATTTCCCTGTAGTATAAATGAGAGTGAGAGATCGGCCGCGGTGGACTAGTGGTTATGCTCCTTGCCTCTGGTTCCAAGGGTCGCAGGTTCAAACCCGGCCAGGGTCGGTGGATTTTTAGGACAGAAAAATCCAAGGAGCAGGTCCTCCAGGAGGGACTTTAAGCCGTGGGTCCTGAGTGAAGATTTTCAGGCTCGTAAAAAATCTTGAAGCCTGAATGAAAAGGCCTCTAAGCAAAATTTACCAAATTTTCTTGTCCTAGTACTACCTTGTTTTCCTAGATGTCAGTATGAGGCGGAACGCTGACCACGGACCTCTCAAAATGACATCTATATGAAAACAAGTGTAACTAAATTAGTATGGTTCAAATTCTTCCCTGTAGGGGGAGAGCGTCTAAATCTCTGTAAAGGGAAAACATGGGCTTATTAAATAAGTGAGAGATTTGGCGCTGGATTTTAGTGCCTTGCTGTTAAAAGTTTTTTTTTTTATAACTTGATTGCTAATTTACAATCTATCTTGAAAAGACAATAAGTAAATTTGTTAGGAGACATAACTTGTTAGGAGAATACTGCCCATTGACCGCACTCGCTCCATTATACAACATTTTATGTGAAAATGAAACGAAGTTCTAATATTCTATTTCTTTTTAGTCTTCTTATTTCTTCGCTGTTGTCTAGTGACATATAATATTTTTTTGGGCACAGCCTTCGTACATCACAATGCTTACCTGGAAGAAATTCCAAGATAGATTTTGGCATGCAGTAGTTGTTAGTAAGTAATGTCCTTCGCCACATTAATAAATACCAGGTCTTTCCTAATTGAAGTGGTCATTTAAAATTTGTTGTATATGTTTTCTCCTGGTGCTGTAGTCACCAGAGGATGCTACTTTCTTGCAATCAAACAAGTGTTAAATCATCTATTGAGAATCCTCGTCAAACCCATTATACTAAAGAGTTGTAGCCAAGCTGTTTAAGGCATCATGTCTTGGTGCAGAGCTTCACGAGTTACACTAATTTGAGTCCCCATAGAGGAAGACATTATCTCATGGGATTTTGGCCAATATGGAACCAATGCCCATCCAGCATCGTGGGAAATTTGGTAGCTATAATAAGTGGAGGGGTGAGTGGTGTACTTTAGTCAGGAGCACATCTCATTTTGGATAAAGAATACCAAAGATATACAACATATAAAAATAATTAAAAGCCAATTCATTGTTCATTACGTGTATCCAGTTGTAGCTGATGAACGAATCCATTACATTTTTTTTTCTTGACTCGCCTCATATTTCTTAACTCCCTCGCAGATCTAGATTCCGTCACTGTATTTGTGACATTCTCAATGCTGTTCATGTTCATAACAGTTGTGAACGTGAACAGCATTGAGAATGTCACAAATACAGTGACGGAATCTAGATCTGTGAGGGAGTTAAGAAATATGAGGTGAGTCAAGAAACAACTCAACAAAATTAAAATAAACCTCATAGTGTTATTTCCTACCTACATAACTTAATTAAAGAATCCATTACATACTTATACCATGTATAAGTTGCAATGGGACTGCATTTATGTACATGCAGCTTATGTGGGCATTTCAAGGTGAGTGCCATGAGGTTAAAATAAAGATTTATAGGAAAGACAGAAATAAACCTTTCAGCCTCGAATACAAGAGGTCAGTAAAGAAAGGCTGGATAGGAAAATATAAAGAGGGATCTATTCTATAACCCACCAAGCTGACCTGTCCTAATTGATGGGTAGCCCATCCCTTTGGTTCTTATTGCAAAAACAATATGTTAACAGCTGCACCACGAGAAGGTAGGGATTGTCCAGGTTGGTTCATATAAACTTTCAATCTAGAAAGAATTAAAGGGCCTCCTCCCTATTAAAAATAATTACCCATTGCAGCCAATTAAAAACCAATAAAAATTATAAATGATTACTTAAATATGAAAGACCTTGTATTGCTAAATGGAAATCTTAATATTTGAAAAATTCACGTACCAATTTATTTATCTTTAAAGAGAGCATAGTGTAAGTTGTTAAATTGACATGTTTATTAATCATTAGGGACCAGATATATATGCTCTGATTTGTGAAATATGGCTGCTATTAAGCTTTGAAAAAGTTTGAAAGTATGCACCTAGTATTTCTACCTTGATAAATACAGAGATATGGTAAGTAGGTGCTCGACTTGAGACGCTCAGTGGGCAGGGAGTGAACTTTCTTCCAGATTCATTGAAGGATTTTGCAGAAGGAACTAAATCAAAATATGACCCTTTGACCTGCATTTTTTTTTTTTTTTTTACTATCAAGTAGCTATTTAATTCTTCTTAAAAGCCTGAATTTAAATTCCATTGTAGTTCGTGGTGGACAAATCAGAGGCAGGGCATGTTTTATTGAAGTTTCTCCCATTTCCCCTGCCAAAAACTTAATTCCTTCACTTCTCCATGTTATCCATTTAATTTGATCTGCTCCTGTGATGGTGCTACAGGCTTGATTCTTGTATATCACATATCTTCAATAATAGGGGCTTCATCTCATCTCATTCCTTGACCTGGCATTATGTTGGACATGAGTAGAAGGTTTACTTTGTGCTGCCAACCATCAGTTTAATCTTTTCCACTGAAGACCATAGAATGGTGGTGTTTGTTAAGAAGATGAAATTTGGAAGTCCTGCAACACACATTCACTAGACGTAACACCCTTTGTTTTTGAGAATGAAAGAATCCTTGCAACCCAATTACTTTCGATCCACATTGAATCGGAAGAGTTTTAAATCAATGAATGAGAGAGATGTCTAGATGTGGTGCTGTAGATGAAGTGCGGTATCTTCCAAAAATTTGGCATCTATTTACTGAAATGGTAGGAGACTATATTTGAAGTATGCTTGGAGTGCTGCAGACGAGGGTCTTGCGTAGGTGCCTTAGATACCAACCATATTTGAAGTATGTAATGGAAAAGTTACTAAATTTAATGTGAAACAGCAATTACTTACTGAATCCCCTAGTTATTAAAATTCAGAGCTTTTATTTTTTGCACTTTATGCATGATTGATGATTGATTGATCGCTGTTCGTCCTGCTTAGGACATGGGTCCTTCCCTAGTGGGAAGTTCTTTTTAACCAGACTGATTTAGGGCTGCATGCAAATACATTAGTCTCTGCTGAGTTGAGTTTTCCGTGAGCACGTGTAAAGTTTGAATTAGTGAGTCGCTGACTGGTCGTGCATGAAAGTGAGTTTTTTCGTAATATTGTCAAGAAATTACCCAGAATTCTCAGCGATAAAACCACTTCTGTTATTTTTGTCTGCTAGAGGAACACATTTACGCTTGCGTCCCGCAAATAAAACTGTATACGATGACGTCTGCATCGTACGATATTACGTCGATTCTCCTGTTCTTCCAGTTGAATTCTTTGGTAGACTCTATCAAATTCCTCTTCTTTGCGTATACCAAAAACATGATCGAAGTCTTCAAGGTCCAACATCTTGCATAAAGCAGCAAGGTTTCAAAGTACATCGGGTTGCTCACGATTCGTTCTCTGCAAAGTCACCTCGCCAGGCAGCTTAGGAATTTCGACAATTATTATCGTATGAACAGGTTTTTGAGTACGTAAAAGCGTCTTTGGATGCAACTTTCTCTGCAGAGAACGACTTTTACGGGCTAATGTGTTCATAGATACGACCCTTAGTTATGCATATCTCCCTACAGATGTCAGTGAGTAACATATGGTTAGTACATGATCTCTAGAAGACATCTAGTGGGAAACTAAGCTATTACTAAGATGGAGAAAGATTGGTTAAATCTTACTCAGAGGCTTTTTTATTCAGGCTTGAGGTTCTTTTACAAGCCCGAAAATCTTCACACTTGAGACCCGCTGCTTAAAGTCCTGCTCAGAGAACTTGTCCCTTGGATTTTTCCATCCTAAAAATCTATCTACCCCAGCTGGGTTTGAACCTGTGACCCTTGGGTCTAGAGACAAGGAACATAATCTTTAGACCACCACAGCCAATACACTTTTAGCATACATATTATAAGATTTATTTTTCATTTTTGAAATTGTTGCAGATAACAGCACAGTGCATAAAATTATGGGTAACAATGCCATTCAAACAGCTTGTGAAAATACACTATTGTTTACCTCAACATCTGTAGACTGTAATTATTGGATATTTTGACTCACCTCATATTTCTTAATTAAGAATTAAAAGAAACCTCATAGTGTTATTTCCTACATATATTAAATAAAGTTGACTATTCAAGTCGTAAGGAAAACAAATAAAATACAAACTGCTAACAAGATGGCAGTATAAAAAATTCAAGAATTTAATGTACATTTTTTGGAAACTAAAACAGAAATTAAGAGATATTTAAAATTAAAAGAAATAAGTAAAAGAGCTGTCGATATACAATTCGTCAATAGATGTTTGGAATTGGAAATTAGACCAAAATTTGTTATGAAAATGAACGAAAAAGAAATATGAGGTGAGTCAAACTGTCCAACTCATAATAATTTAAAAAAACCTAATATAATTTCAAATTTCTTTGATACCGGCGGTTTCGGACAATATCTTGTCCCTCTTCAGTCATGGCTTCCACTGATGAAATTCTCTGGTTGTTGATTTCTCTAATGACATCACCTCTTGTGCTGCCATCTTTGGTTGGGATTATAAACTTTGTAATTAAATTTTTATCCACTGGAATATCGAAGTTCATAGATCGATATTTATAATTCTGAATGAATATCTTTTCCCAAATTGTCAATTCCAACGGTTTATCAAATTGTTTCAAAAGTTTTGCCTCTTTTTCAATTTTATGATGTTCTAGCAAACTATGTGAGAATTGCTGATTTTTCAATTTCACAATTGGATAAACCGTTGGAATTGACAATTAGGGAAACGATATTCATTCAGAAGAATAAAAAATATCGATCTATGAACTTCGATATTCCGGTGGATAAAAATTTAATTACAAAGTTTATAATCCCAACCAAAGATGGCAGCACAAGAGGTGATGTCCTTAGAGAAATCAACAGCCAGAGAATTTCATCAGTGGAAGCCATGACTGAAGAGGGACAAGATATTTTCTGAAACCGGTGGTATCAAAGAAATTTGAAATTATATGAGGTGAGTCATTAAAAATATGTTCTCCACTCACTATTAATGATATAACATAATGTTTACTTCCCAATATTAATTTAAATAAAACCACATAGTTCTATTTCCTACATATATTAAATCTATAGACTGTATTTAATTTCAGTAAAAACTACGATTGGAAATAACACTATGACGTAATTTACAATTTATAAATTGAATTAGAGAAATCTTATTTTAGGAATTCACACTATGAGGTATATTCATTTAGGTAAAAATTGTTATCACTCACCTCATATTATAATATGAATAATATGAGGTGAGTGATAAAAAATTTTACCTAAATAATAGAGAAAATTTTTTACATCTCACCTCATAAAACTTTATGATTTTCAACAGGACCTTATTTCTGGAGCTATTGCTCTTATCCTCAGTCAAAACTCCAATTGTTGAAATTCTGCCGTTGCCATCAACTTTCGAACTGCTAGTTTTATGAACTTTAAAATTAAATTTTGCTCGCTGGGAACTTTAAAATTCTCAGATCCTAAACTCTTACTTTAAAATTATTTTTTTAAATGTTTCAATGAGGATAGGAGCAATGGCTCCTGAAACTGGTCCTGAAAATCACGGAGTCTTATGAGGTGAGATGTAAAAAGTTTTCTCTGATTCAATATATGAACTGTATTTAATTGTTGGAAAAAAATGTTTGTGGTTAATAATTAAACAATAGTTAATATTGTTTAGTTGTTTCTTGACTCACCTCATACTTCTTAATTCCCACGCAGACTCGAGTTTCTTCACTTCATTTGTGACATTCTGAATGCTGTATTACATTCACAACTCAAGTCTGCATGGGAGTTAAGAAGTATGAGGTGAGTCAAGAAACAACTAAACAATATTAAATAAACCTCATAGTGTTATTTCCTACCTACATAACTTAATTAGTTAATATTTATATTTGTTTCAGGTCATCCAACTTGTCTTCAGTTTACCCCAAACATGATCATCTCTGTGCGGAAATATAGATGGCAGTGTATTGAATGCAAGTGTTGTTCTATTTGTGGTACCTCAGATAATGATGTAAGTATTTGTGAATCATAAATTTAAGAAAAATTGTTATCATGTCATCTCATACTCCATCTTTTATCTAGACCAGTTTCAGAACCTAATTGGTTCCATCTCTCATATTTTCATGACTGTTGTTCTGTCGTATAGATGCACAGCTTCTTTCTCCATTTGTCGTTAGACCAATGAACTCTCAGATCAAATCACATTGCCCGGGAATTTAAAAAATTTCAATTTCTCCTCTTTTTTTTATGTTTATTTTATCCCAAACAGTGAGGTCTTTAGGATTTTCTACTTGTTTTAATTTAACAATATTGGAAAATGTTAAATAACATTGTTTACTACTTATAAAAGTGGTGGTGTAAAATTCTCAAATATAGATACTTCTAAACGATGCCGGCCATTGGCGATGGCAGTGTCACCTACCTGACTGCGGACGAAACGAGAATTCTAGATTTGTATATGTGGAAAGAATTGTTAATGTGCGTGCCAGGTCTGGAATGGTGTAGTGGGCTGCACACTAGTCTGGAGAACTAGAGGTCAATGGTTCAATTCCTGGTTCGGACATTAATTTTTATTTTCACAATATGATTATAATACTTGTTTTAAACTAATTCAGCCTTTCTCTCAATTTGATGTTTTTCTGACCAAGCATGAGCTGCTATTGCAGATTTTTCTACTTCCCCACTTTTGAATTCCTGATATGTTCCTTCACTCTTACTAACTCACTTGGTGCCCACCCAACATCATGAGGAATTTGGGTAGCTACAATAAGTAGCAGCTCCAGGTTGAGAAAACAGCTATAACTACTGGGGGACCTGTGGATGTGAGACCAGCAGCCTGATGGTAGGCCAAGGGCCTTCTGGGGCTGTCGTGCCATGGAGCCATTAATGGTATGCAGTCAACATACCAACCCAATGAGACATCTAGTATTACTAGGATGATGGTCAGTAAGTTTTCTTAGAGACCTCTTTATTCAGGCTTAAGATTCTTTTACAGGCCTGAAAATCTTCAGAATCAGGACCCATGTATTAAAGTCACTACCGGAGTACTTACTTACTTATTCACTGGCACTATTGAACCCATAGGTTCATGGCCACGCAGACATAAGCTCTCCATACATCCCTATCCTGAGCTAATGCTTTCCAATCATTCCCTGTATAATCTACTTCCCTCAAATCATAGTTAATGTTATTCTCCCACCTCATTCTTGGTATACCAACCCGGTGTTTTCTCTCTGGTTGTCCTACAAGAAGCTTCCATGCACTTCTTTCATTCCCCATTCGTGCCACATGTCCTGCCCATCACAGTCTACGAGACTTAACTGTTATTATATCTGACTTCCTATAAAGACCATGTAGTTCACTGTTATGTAGTCTTCTCCATTCACCTGTCTGTTCATCTCTCTTTGGTCCAAAAAATTTTCTAAGAACTTCATACAAATACATTAGTCTCTGGTGAGTTGAGTTTTCCGTGAGCACGTGCAAAGTTTGAATTAGCGAGTCGCTGACTGGTCATGCATGAAAGTAGTTTTTTTTTTCGTAATATTGGCAAGAAATTACCCAGAATTCTCAGCGATAAAACCACTTCTGTTATTTTTGTCTGCTAGAGGAACGCATTTACACTTGCTTCCTGCAAATAAAACCGTATACGACGACGTCTGCAAGCGCGATATTATGCCGATTCTCCTGTTCTTCCAGTTGAATTCTTTGGTAGACTCTATCAAATTCCTCTTCTCCGTGTATACCGAAAACATGATCGAAGTCTTCAAGGTCTACATCTTGGATAAAGCAGCAAGGTTTCAAAGTACATCGGGTTGTTCACGATTCATTCTCTGCAAAGTCACCTCGCCAGGTAGCTTAGGAATTTTGACAATTATTATCGCATGAACAGATTTTTGAGTATGCAAAAACGTCTTTGGATGCAACTTTCTCAGCTGAGAACGACTTTTATGGTCTAATGTGTTCATAGATATGACCCGTAATCTCCTTTCCTCCCTTAAAGTAAGAGTCCATGATTCGCATCCATATAATATAATTGACACTACCAGAGTACTTGCTCCTTAAATTTTTCCATCCTAAAAAATCCATCAACCCTATAAATTTGAGAATAAAACCTAAATCATTATAATGATTATATTATTTTTAGTCTGGACATCTTACCTCAATATTAATGTTGATTTGTTCTTGAACATATTTCAAAACAGACTGGGAAAGCTGACGATAAAACAGAATTGTTTTGAAACATGTTCAAGAACAAATCAACATTAATATTGAGGTAAGATGTCCAGACTAAAAATAATATAATTAAAATAACCTCAAAATATAACTTCCTAAAATTAAATACATTATAATGATGATGATGATGTTGCAGGATCAGTTACTGTTTTGTGATGACTGTGATCGCGGGTACCACATGTACTGCTTAGCGCCGCCCTTATCTACACCTCCGGAAGGGTCATGGAGCTGCAGCCTTTGTCTGGTGGAATTTCACAAGAAGTGAGAGAAAAGACTCCTTTACGAGATGATGAATGGTATTGTACTTAAAGTTTGATAGCTTTGGTATATATGGAGCTGACCACACAGTAATAGTGCTTCCAGTGATAGCGTAGCTATTAATGGAAACAGATAACTGGCAGTATTTGCTCACCAAAATAGTAATACCAAACCTAGAATCATTCACTGTTTACTTCACAAGTGCTTCAGTTACTGTCATTTTGGTGGTGTTTTACTCTTAACTAAATATGTTACCACAAAATACAAGATTTTTTTTCTTTAGACTTTATAGAAATAGAAAATAATTTCTTGTGTCATTGTATCATTGTGACTTGAATAAATTCTTTTTTATTTAAATAAAAGATAAAATATTAGTTTATCTATCCTTGTACCATAAATTCTTGATTATCCGTGTGGTATATTATAAGTTCTGTTTCTTGCATAGTTGATTTTTCTTCCAATATATGTGACCGTGCCACTGGTTACCAAGAAGAACCAATATTAACCCTCTGGCCGATTTTTTAATTAATATAAAATTATGGAATATTCACCTGAAAGGTCCGTCTCCTCAACTTAATTAATCATTTAACTGTAGCGCTTTCGGGACTTGTCCCATCATCGGCAGGATTCAAAACTGGTGTTTTCTTAATTGGTAATATCCTTACAGTCTTAACTAAATCAGGTAAAATATACCATTATTATTATTATTATTATTATTATTATTATTATTATTATTAAATTAAATTTACAGTTGGAGGAAATACTATGAGGTATTTATATTAATAAATGAGTTGGAAGAAATGTTTTAACATCTCACCTGACAAAGTTGCGTGTCTTCACGATACCGGTTTCAAAAGTATAGTATTACTTCCATCTTCAGTCAAATTTCAACTGTTGAAATTTTGTCGTTAACATCATCTTCTGAACTGCCATCTGGTGTAGATTTTATGAACTTGGAGATTAAATTATTCTCGTCGGGGATATCGAAATTCATTGCTTTATATTTATTCTTCTGAATGTATATCTTTTCCCAAATTGTTAATTCTAAAGGTTTCTCCAAATGTTTCAAAAGTTTAGTGTCTTTTCCTTTAGAATTAACAATTTGGGAAAAGATATACATTCAGAAGAATAGATATAAAGCAATGAATCTCGATATCCCCGACGAGAATAATTTAATCTCCAAGTTCATAAAATCTACACCAGATGGCAGTTCAGAAGACGATGTTAACAACAAAATCTCAACAGTTTGAATTTGACTGAAGATGGAAGTAATACTATACTTTTGAAACCGGTATCGTGAAGACATGCAACTTTGTGAGGTGAGATGTTAAAACATTTTCTCCAACTCATTTACTACTACTACTACTACTACTACTACTATTATTATTATTATCATTATCATTATTATTATTATTATCTGATCCACGGATCTGTGCCTCTTTAATGCTGCAGTCGTTCTTAGAAAAGTTAACACTTGCACTCACTCCATTGCACGCACTTCCCTCCCACCACATCAAACAGCAGCCAGGATAACTTTCCGAGTAAGGATGTTGCCAAACTTCACCCAGAGAGTGTTATGGATCTTGAATGCTGAATAATGTAAGGTTAATTATTACTAAGAATTAAATGAATCGTGATTTCTTCTTACCTCATACTTCTATGTTTTTATAAACACAGCACTGCAGTATCAGTGACCATTGTCAGCACCTCAGCTGTTTTCACGACTGTCAATTTTTTCTTTTGCCAGTAATTATCCAAACTGCCGTCTGGTGTTCTTTTGAAGGAATCATTTTCTAAACTGCCATCTGTTGTATTTTTGAAGAACTTTGTAATCAAGCTCGGTTCGTCTGGAATCTCGAAGTTCATGGTTCTAGTATGGTTCTTCTTAATATATATTTTTTCCCAAACTGTTAATTCCAAAGGTTTGGATAGATATTTCAAAAGTTTTGTCTTCTTTTTCACTGCCAGAATGCTCTAAATAAACTATGTGCTGGCTATAGCTGATTTTTCAATTTCTCCATTCTTATGTTTTCTTTCTGAATGTGTTCTTTTTAACGAGTTTTCCAAGTTCCTTTTTGTTCATTCCTATATATATCCCTGTTGCAAGCTTTGCAATCAATTTGATAAATTCCAGTTTCTTCAAAAATCCAACAGACGGTGCCATTTTTAGAAAATGAGTCCTTCAAAAGAAACACCAGAATGCCAGTTTGGATTATTTCCGGCAAAAGAAAAAATTGACAGTCGTGAAAACATCTGAGAATGGTGAAAGGGGTCGCTGATGACTGCAATGCTGTGTGTAATAAAAAACCTAGAAGTATAAGGTAAGAATAAATCATGAATTCCATTTAATTCTTATGAATTAAACCTTCATAATGTTAACTATTCCCAAATGTAAGTATTAGACTTAAGTTTTACGTCTTCATATTTAAGTAGGGGAGGCCTAATGACGCTGATTGACTTTTATTATTTGCTTAATAATATTTCTTTCACCACTCCATGCTACAGAGTTCATGTTGAGTTGACAACACTGGACTACTTGTGCTAACAACCTGTCCCCCAAGAAGGCTCAAAATTGTGAGTAGTGGGAGGGGAGAAAGAAAAGAGAGAGATAGGAATGCAGGGAGGGAAATGATTTACCAAGGCAGAAATGGAAAATTAGTGTTTAGTTCACATATCTTACAGAGGCACATCCATTGGTCAGACTATATTATTTTTATTTTTTTTTTTCATTGAGATGTATGAAATTAATAATAAAAACATTATTATTATTATTATTATTATTATTTTTAGTTGGATAATTTTATATGAATAATTTTCAAGTTGCATTGTTTATAAAATTTTAGAAATGTTTTAACTTGTTTGACTACAATTTGCTGCTGGTGAAAATCTGCACTTTGTTATAAACTGCTCTTGTACAATCCTTCAAAATATCTTGATTGTCTGTTACTACGGTATGTACTAGAATATTCTGTGCATTACATATATTTCAAGGCCGTTGAAAATACCGGTTCTCGTCTGATCGCCGTGGCAGTCAAGTAACATTGGGCATGGTTAGTACTTGGATGGGTGACAGGTTGGAAACACATGACTACAGTTCATGAGGTTCTGGGTTCAATTCCCGGTCAGACCATAGGAATTTTTCCTTAAAGAGAATTATTCCTGTGGTTGCCCATGGTCTGGAATGTAGGTTAAGGACTCTCCTGGCGCTTCATTATCATTTGTCATCCCTCATATCATCAGGGTAACGTAACTCCGCCTTCCAAGTGCCCCAACATAAGAAATGGATTACAATTCCGCCAATGCCAGGGAATAACATCAGAAATGTCATAAAAGACAACCTGGTGGCATTGGACATATATATACATAAGAAGAAGAAGAAATTAATGGTATTAGAAGATTCTGGAAATAAGGCCATGGTCGATAACTAGTGTTCCTTCCAGTTTCTCCCTCGGCTATTCAGTGACGAGTTCTTCTGGTCGGAGCTCGGCTGTGTATGAGCAGCAGAATTTTTGATAAATAAGGTAAGTCTGTAGGATTTACCTCATAAAAGTTGAGTTCTTTTAGGACATGTTACAAAAAATCTGTTTTATCGTCAGCTGGTCCAGACTGGACAAGCTGACAATGAAACAGAAGTCTTGAGAGAGTAAATGGGGTGAGTGAACTCATGCATTTTTCTCCTTATATTGCTACGGATATGCCCCAAACACTACCTAAAGTTGAAACATTCTACCTTGTGAACACTGTCCTTATATGGGAGATTCTAGTTACAAAGATTATGTGCCCAAAATAACATGATTCATATTTAAAGAGAAAAATTTTTGCCTAGACCAAGACTCAAACCCAGGACCCTTGGCTTTCCGGGCCAAGTGCTCTATGAACTGAGCTACCGAGGCAAGTTGCGATCTAGATGCAAATTTTTCTCTTATATACGTTGTAATTCCCTCACGCCAAATGCTTGAAACTGTAGCTTCTATCTTTGCAAATGGCAGCTTCTTAGTTAAGAAGACATTTATTGGGAATTTAACACTACTTTATAAAGCCAGTAGGGCTTCTATTGACGATTTTATTATTAATTTAACACTTCTCATTGAAGGATAAATTATATTTGAAGAGAAAAATTTTCGCTCGAACCCGGGACCCTTGGCTTTCCGGGCCAAGTGCTCTACCAACTGAGCTACTGAGGCGATTCATGATTCATAGTGAACTTCATATTCACTAAGATTTAAATTTAAATGTTTTATACCTCACCTCATATTCAGTCTTCTAATTATACCAGTTTTGAATCTTGGGCAGCTTCATCTTCAATCATTTCTTGTCAACTGATGTTATGTTAACAAGAAATGACTGAAGATGAAGCTACCCAAGCTTCGAAACTGGTATAATTAGAAGACTGAATATGAGGTGAGGTATAAAAGTTTTTAATTTAAATCTTAACATGATTCATATTTCTCTTTGTTCTTAACACTATGAAAATAAATTACCTTTATCCAAATTGATAAATGTAGATTATAAACACTAGAGCATTTTAAATTATATCAGTAAATAAATTATAAATACGAGGTCAAAGATTTGTGCCCTTAAGGACTGGCTGATTGGCTGATAAGTCAAAAGTTGGTTGGTTGGTATCTAATGTTGAGAACTTGATAATGAAATCATTCGCTCTCTTGCACTCCAATATTTAGCAGAAAGGCTGGTCTCTTCTACAAAAGCTGGACAATGGAGGAGATGGTTTCTTTCCCATATCTTCATTTAAATTGCAAAAAGGGCATTTAGGTGAATCTGTTATGCCAAGTCTGTGTGGGTGTTTATTCAGGCAGTCATGTCCCGTTAGCAGTCTGAATATTGCTGCTGCAGATTTTCTTTGTAATGTAGTAATGTCATAAGCTTGTAGATTTTCCCATTCCTTTCCGGATATTTTGGTGGTGTATTCTTCTCTAAGTTTATTGATATATTTATTTGAGATAATTCTTTTGATAGAGTGAAAGGAAACTGGAGTAGAAGTTGGGTTCGAAACAATTTTGCTACCCTTCTTGGCCAGAAAATCGGCTATTTCATTGCCTGTCACTCCACAATGGGCCGGAATCCATTGAAGTACAACTTTTTTATGTAGATGGGATAACTGTTTTATTATTTTGTGACATTCGATAAGTCAAAAGTCTTTTTCTTCTTTCTTGTAGTTTAGGTGGCATCTCTTTAATGACGTTTGCCATTCTGCTTCCTCTATCAACTAATTCCTAAACTATTTACTTATTTTTTCCGCACACTGCAGCATCTCAGTCTATTCTTTCACCTCCTGGTTTTCCTTCAGAAATTCTTTTCATAGATATACTATCATCCTGATTAAAGGTTTAAGAGTTCAACAATGTACTAAGATGTATTCTATTGCCATCCACTGCACTTTGTGCTTCAGTTTAGCCAACATAATTTATCTTTAATTTAAGGAAAGTACTTGGGGAAGTTTTCTTCTACCAGTGAAGCAAACTTGAGAGGAAAGGAAGAAGTTACATAACATCAAACAAAGAATTGTGATGTCACCAAATTGTACTGGGATGCCCGATTCTTAAACGAGCTGGAAGCATTGGACGAATAAGAGGAGGATTGGTAGTAATCTTTTATTGGAGAAAAGATAACTATTGGATCTCCAAACAGAATCTCCTCTTCAGCAGACAATGAATGTCACTCCTGTGCAAACTGATCCTGGTAAAACAATGTATGTTGGTTCCAAAGGGTACCAAGCCATGTTGAGAAAACCAGCTATAATGGCTGGGGACCACATGTCACCCCTATACGGGAAAAAGGATCATCTGCCTCTGTGATTAACATGTGTAGATGTGAGGCTAGCAGCCAGCTGGTAGGCCGAAGGCCTGTCATGCCATGGAGTAAGTAAGTAGTTACCAAGGTTTCAGATTAAAATCTGGCCAGGGTTGATGGATTCCAGGGCATTAAAATCATGAGTAAATTACTTCCTTTGGAAGAGAAGTGAAGCCATGGATTGTAAAAGAACTTGGGGTCTCAGAACAAAGTTTGTCGGCCCTTTCATGCTAAGATGCTTCATGTTAGAACAATGCCCAGGGATCTCTGAACACTTTAATGAAAATTCAAACAAGAAGTAAAATATAATTAGTTTTAAAATAGTTTTTTTTATTTATTGTAAACAATTTGTATTCCATATCATAGAAAATTGAAACTTATACATTATTTAAATTGTTCACAATATTTAACTTTAAATAATCATAGCAAGTCAATAAGGAACCACTATAGGAGAGCTCCTTTTTTTTTGACTGATTGCTTATTTACTAGTAGTATGATGATAAAATAGGGAGGACAATTTTTATTATAGGTCGACACCCACTAAAGTAGTTATACAAAGTAGGGAATTTTAGCACTTCCACATGGCTTATAAATCATCTACGGAAAAAGAAGTTAGGTTGGCTACACTGAATTCATTGTCCTGTAACAACCAAAATTCAACAAATATAAAGCATTAAAAATATTTTGTATTAATCTAAAGCTTAAAAATTATTATTTTATTATGTCTTTTTTAATGTTTTGCTATTCGTATTTTAAAATACTTTTTATTGATTTTCTAAAATAAATTGGGACGTCGGCGGCCAATGCCCCAGTACGTTTCAACACAGATGATCCTCTGACGTCACTTGAAAACACAAAGCACGTGTTTCCGTAGTGAAATAGAAGAGAGTTACTGATTGGTCGCAAGTATAGGAGATACGCAGTTAGTTCGTCATTTGTTTCGTCTTTCACGTTGCAATAGCTGGTTTGTTGGTTGTGCGATATAAGAAAGGTGAGTTTTTAGCTTAGAAAATGTTTGTTGTTCAATATGTTGATTTAAAGCATTATAGTTCAGTTTTTGTTTAATTACATGTAATGATAGTTGCATTTCCACATAATCCCAAGAGTTGATGAAAATATGTCCATTTACTTAAATGAGTTGGCACTGAACGTGATTTAGAAAGTTCTTTGTAGTATCCGTGATGTGAATAATGAATTTTGGTAAGGAAGTATTTAAATCAGTGCTATTATTTTTTTATTTTCAGATTTACGAACGTTCTTAGCGATACACTAAACATTGTTGAAGTCTGGGCAAGAATTATAAGAAGAAAGGCGATATAATACATTAGCTATAACTGATCTCAAATTAGTGGTATAGGGTAGTGATTAACATCGAAAACATAGAGGATATTGTCCTCTAATTAATTTCCTTAGCTGGGCTGAGTACTAAGTACGTAGCCTTGCACTGAGTTTCGTTGCAACACATATGTGTGTCACGTTGCAAGTTTTCGTCCTTATTCCCCAAATCAATTGTAATAAATATGCTAGACGAGATTTCGGCGGCAGTGATCTTTTTAGTCCGCCTGATCGAGAAAAGCGAAAACTTTAACCAAGATCAGTTGGAACACTTCAAAGCACGTCTCTCAGAGCTTTTAATAGAACGTTTCGAAAACCATTGGTTCCCAGACCAGCCATGTAAAGGACAAGGATATCGTTGTATTCGTTTAAATGAACGTGATCCCCGAGATGCTACTTTGGAGGCAGCAGCAACAGCTTGTGGATTCAAATACGAGGACCTTAAGCTTCCTGTGGAATTGACGATTTGGGTAGATCCTAATGAAGTGTGCTGTAGGTAAGTTAAAAAAACACATTCTATGTCAGCTAGAAACAAGCCAATAGTTGAGTTGGATGGTTTCTGTACATATGGTACTTGCATGTATTTTATGTAGCTCAACTTTAGAATACTTTGTTCTATGATTTTTCATAGTATATTCTTGTAATACTGTAGCTCCAAGTACTTTTTTGGACATTACTAACGTTTTGTACTGTTTTAAACATTTTGCAACAATAGTGTGCATGCATAAACACTTATGAAATTGGTGGCAGAACATCTGTGAAATTGGAATGACCAACATTTGCAATTAATTCTAAAACATTTAAAAAATGGGGGGGGGAAAAAGTCCAGAAATGGGTGTGCACGAATTCTTCTAAGTTCCACAGAATCGCAGTGTGCATGCGGGAGTTGCTGTAATGGTTAATGTAGCTTCCGGTAGATGGCTCTGAAGTCGGCGTTACCAACTTTGGGAACAAATTCCCAAATGCTAAAAAAATGGGCGTAAACTAACTTGCCATGTCCTAACCTAAGAAAACAATTTACATGCATATTATTTATTCCCAAATGCTAAAAAAATGGACGTAAACCAACTTCCCACTTCCTAACCTAACAAAACAATTTATATAGATATTATTTAATAAACTATAACCTTATTTTACGTACACTAACACTAAATATGGTTTAAAATTATTTTCAAATGTTGGTAACTCCGATTTGAGAGCCACCTAGTGGATGTTACATGAAGCATTTCTGCATCTCTAGAACCCGATGCATAATATTCGCATAATTTATAAATATTTTAAAGTCGTAAGAAATGGTTCCAAAATGGGGTATGGTATACAAACAGTCGCACAAAATTTTCAATCTTATTTCTTATGCCACAGATGCACTAAACACTTTTAAAACATTTTGCAACACTTTTAAACATTCCAATGTTGCAACAATCTTTTTTTTATATTTATATATTTACGTAAAACATGATCGTGCTACATTGCTTACTTGCTACTTTCTGCTATTTTCCCTCCTCTTCCTATGTTGTTCCAACATTGCCACCATCAACAACCCAAAATACTCCAGATGTTGACAACATCACTTCCACGTTCTCTGGATTTCACCTACGTTAGAGTAATTTATTTGTGTTACAGTAATTTTATTTAGGTTTGGTTAGCTTTTAGGTTCCTTGCTTTTTAAATGTAATTTGATATGTAAAATAAATTACCTCTTCATATCTGTTATTCTATGAAAAATTCAAAATGTCGGACGGTTACCACGTAAAATCCACTAGTTCATTTCGTGTTAATTATACATATTTAGACCAAGTTCTGGGAATTTTGTGTCAATGTTGGTCATACTGATTTCACATACATATACTGCCAACTGCTGGAGGTTGCATTTATCTTTCTGGGATTACATGAAGCACTAGCGCATGCGCACTGGGATTCTATTTATGTGCGACGGTAAGTACACCTTATCCCCAAAATGTTTAAAATAGCATGAAACGTTATTATAAATGGTTGAAAAGTGTTGTGCATCAGTGGCATAAGAATGTAAGTGTAAAATTGTGTGCACCCATTTCTGGACCTCAGCCAAAAAATGGTTCATTAGGTTCCGATAGAATGAATAAGTTTCCATTAAACGCAGTGAGAAATTTTTCTAAATCCCAAGGTAGACACCATGCGCATGCGCTGACAAACGCGAAGCGATTTACACTATGGAATTAGATGATGCAGCCAACATATACACGATATTTAACGAACCTAAAAGCTAACTTAATGCAATTTAATTACTCTAACCTGTTAAAGACCAACCTAATGCAATTTAAGCACCTGTAAAAGTAAAAATAAATAGTAAGTTCTGAAGTACATACTCTATGGTAAAATCAAATGTTTCCTACCTCTCCTCATATGAATCTTCTAAGTAGATCGCAATTTTGAGACCATAATGGTCTCATCTTCAGTACTATCTTGGTGACTGATGTTATGTCGATCGGAAGAAACTCTTCTTCTTCCCTCTGTTGGTGGACTGATAAACCTCTGATCAGGTCAGAATTTACAGGAATTACGAAGTTCATAAGTTTTCCTTTGCTTTTCTGAATGTGGATTTTTTCTCAATCCATGCGTTCCTTTTGTATATCTATTTGTTTAATTAGACTGGCTTTTGATTCAATTAAATGTTTTTCGGGCCAAGCATGAGCAGCTACTGCTGACTTCCACTTCTCCATTTTTTATGTTTCTAAGATGTTCTTTCACCCATGTTTTCAATTTTCTTTTTGTCACAATCCCTGCATTTGATCTCATAAATTCCTGATTTGTCTTCTTCTTCAATTCTTTCATTTTTATTGGTTTTAATTATCCTATTAAGGCTGTATTCGTTCTTCGGTGCCACTCTTATATTAAACTTTTTGAAACTTATGGTAAGTGAATTTCTTGAATTTTATTTTTTTTTCGTTTCTTTTATAAGTGTGCTTTCATTAATTAATTTTTGTCTTTTAAATTTATTTATTTTCTTGTGTACCATATTTTCTTCATAACCATTAACTATTGCAACATTAATTATGTTTTCTTTTTCATAATTTTCTTTGCTCATAGGTATATTTACCAATCTATTGAATATTGCCTCTTTGTGAGTAAAATAGTTGAATCTTGAAGCTTTAATATATTACACGATCACATTAACTTTTTAGCCAGTGAGGGGAAGCAATGGCACTAGTGGTGAAGACGGGAAAGTGTCTACTTCCTCCGTTAGTACAAGCGAATGACTGGACAAATGGTATAATCAGTGACAAAATATAATGGTAGACCTACTTGCAACAGGAGATGCAAGATAATTTTTCTATATTCTATGGAATAGTAATGTGGAAGGGTTATGAACTTATTCCATAGATGGCAAGACAATCAGTGGAATTGGTATTACCAATTACGGCACAAAAAGTGGACATCTGAATTTTGATTCAATTTTGGTTTTAAAATGGAGCTTAGGAACACCAATGATGACAACCCAGAAAAAAGTCTTCAGCATAACCAACCTTCATGCTAAATCCCCAAAAGTGCTTTTAAACATTGATGTATACTAACGCCCAAATTGCATTAGGTTAGCTTTTAGTTTCATCATGTTGTGTATATGTTGACTGTATTGCATGATTCTATAGTGTAAACTGCTTCACATTTGTTGGCACCTGACCATGGTGCATTTAATGGAAACTTTATGGTCTGGAGTTTCTATTAAGTGTAATTAGAAATTTTTCTAAGTCACAAGCAGACACAACACGCATGTTCAAACAATGGATTTTCTGGAAAAAGTTGGTTGGTATTGAAATTTTTCAACTTCAAATGTGGGGGAGAATCTCTAAACACGTGTGAAAGATCTTAACATGGTTGTCAAATTAGTCATTTAAGCACGGAACCCTCAAGCGGTCGGATAATTTAAAATCACAGTATTTGCCGTCTCTCTGTTACCAGCCTCACAATAAATCACAAGTGGCAACATGTAATGAGAAGGGCAATGAAGGGACAGCTCATTCCTAGATGTAACCCTAAAAGTAATAGGGTTGTCAAGTTAGTCATTCTGCCACTGACCGCGCAGAACGACGGATCATTAAAATACATAGTATTTGTCACCTCTCTACCTGCCAGACAAAGAACATATACAGAGGACAGGAAGTGGCAACATAGTAAGAGATAGAAATAGCAAGACAGCATATTGGTTAACATATTTTCCGCAAGCACAGACTACTTGGTGGAGTAATACATACGTAACTTGAAGACATGGCTGCCATATTGATTTTAACATGTTCCAGTGCAGCCAACATAGAGTATGTACTTCAGAACTTACTATTTATTTTTGGGCATTGCATTCTTTCACAGGATAGAGTGCTTAAATTGTGTTAGGTTAGCTTTTAGTTTCGTTAAATATTGTATATATGTTGGCTGCATCGCATGATTCCATAGTGTGAACCACTTTGCATTTGTTGGCGCATGTGTGTGTCTGTCTGGGATTTAAAATTTCTTACTGTGTTTAATGGAAACTTAGAAAAATTTCTTACTGCATTTAATGGAAATTTTATCCCTTATGCCTTCTTAACCTAACAAAATAAAAATGTACTAGTGAAATTTCTTATTTGAAGGTTGGTCACCATCTGTTCAAGAGGATACGCACTACAGTTATGTAGAACTTAGGAGAAATTATTGAAAAATTGCACATACATAAATAAATACTTAACAATTGTAAAAATATTTTAAGAATGATTAGAAAATGTTAAAATAGTTGGAAATATTAGTAGAAATAGAAAAAGTAAATATTGCAACCCTGTCATAAGAATATTGTATGGTATAGCGTAGTGAAAGCATTTCTATAGTTGAGCCAGAAATGTTTGTAGAAACAGAAAAAGTAAATAGTGCAACAATGTCATATGAATATTGCATGGTGTAGCATGTTGAGAACCAATCTATAGTTGAGCCTTGGATTCTGTTTATAATAATTAAACTTTAAATGCTAACAAAAATAACTCACTCTAACTTTTAAATATTGGGTAACTTTTTGGAAATTCCACTAAGTACTTATGGTGAGTTATTGTTTGAACTTTCCTTTATAACTCTACTATACTGTATAACATTCTTAAGCCACTGATGCACAATTTACTGGTGATTCTTAAAGAGGTAGCTCAGGTGGTAGAGCACATAGTCTAGAGAACGAAGGGTCCTGGTCTGAGCGTATAATTTTTCTCTTCAAATATATTTATCCATCATTGAGATGTATGAAGTTAATAATAATAAAAACATCGAAAAAAGCCATACTGGCATTTATAATGTAATGTATAATTCCCAAATATGTCTTCTTAAATAAGGAGCAAAGATAGAAGCAAAGGCTTCATAGCATTTGGTGGGCGGGAATTACAACGTAGATAGAGAAAGATTTGCGTTTAGATCAGTACTTGCTCAGGTGGTAGAGCACTTGGTCTAGAGAGCCAATATTTTTCTCTTCAAATATGTTGTTTATTCCTGTTGCACTGTGAACATCCTGGTAGCTCTAGAAGGTGAGAGGTATGGAGCTTTTGTAATCTGTAGGATCCAGTTGTGTGTTGAGTCTGTATTCCTTGCTATCTGTTCTGATCTAAATACTGAGCTGTAGTCAGGATTTGTCAATTTTTTTGTTTTTTATTTGTTCCGTTTTCCATTATGAAAACTCCGTGGATATGTCCAAACTCGTAAATAGTCATTTGTGCTACAATCCTCGTGTTCTGTTCAATGTTGTATAATTGTGAAGAGAGAAAAATATATGGAACTGTGATTTTGGCCGATGTTTTACTGAAAACCTGTTCCATCAGAACATAATTGTTTGAAATTGTTTCAGGTTTGGAGAACATAAGGGTTCGTATTGTACATTGGCATCATTTGCTGAAAAGGAAAATGTAACCACAATTGAGAATCAACTGGACAAAATAGATAATGCTGTTGAGTCTAAAATGCAGGTACGTATAAACTAATTTCATACTTTTATCAGAATTAATGGGAAGTAAAAATCAATAGAAAAAGTAATTAAATTATTATACTGTCACTACTAATTAATTTTCTCCATAAATATCGTCTACAAAATCTTTTTTTTTTTCTTCCTTGGTTCTCAAATCTTTGCATGTGGATATATAAAATATGAATGCCCTAAATTCAAATCTGTCTTTAGTTTTACTCTATTGGGCTAGGTTTTTTAAACACAGATATTTGAAGAGAAAAGTTTTTGCCTAGACCAAGGCTCGAATCCGGGATCTTTGGCTTTCCGGGCCAAATGATCTACCAACTGAGGTTAGTTGTGATCTAGATGCAAATTTTTTTTTTTTTCTTATATATGTTGTAATTCCCTCGTGCCAAATGTTTTGAAACCTTTGTTTCCATCTTTGCAAATGCAGACTTCTTAGTTAAGAAGACATTTATCGGGAATTTAACACTACTTTATATAAATGTCTTCTTAACTAAGAAGCCGGCATTTGCAAAGATGGAAACAAAGGTTTCAAAACATTTGGCACGAGGGAATTACAACATATATAAGAGAAAAATTTGCGTCTAGATTGCAACTCACCTCTATAGCCCAGTTGGTAGAGCAATTGGCCTGGAAAGCCAAAGGTCCCGGGTTCGAGTCTCACTCTAGGCGAAAATTTTTCTCTTCAAATATAATTTATCCTTCAGTGAGAAGTGTTAAATTAATAATAAGAAAACACAAATATGTTAACATTTAAATTAAATGTTGTGACTTTTAAAAACATAAAGTGAGATAAACCGGTTAATGTAATTTTTATTCCAAGTCATGTCAGATGATACAAAATGTACCTAATTGTAAATACAGTAACAAATTCTTATTGTTTGATGACTTAAAAAGAACTGATATATGAGTTACATAATTCCAATATACTGTAGAACTTACAAGATGGTTCCATGGTGAGCGGTAAGACATTTGCCTCTCACCACTAGGATCCTGAGATTGAGTCTTGGTCACTCAATGTAAGTTTAGTGGTGGATGAAACAGAGCTTGGACAGGGTTTTTCCCTACCACAATTTCATTCCACCATTTCTCTATACTCTTATACATTTCATTCATCTGCTCCCATGATGGTGAATCAGGTATGGTCAGCTGGCATCCTTGTCATTCACAGACCTCTATATAGGTGCTTCATCCATTCCCTCAACCCAACCCTGAGTTGGACATGAGTTGATATTTATTTTGTTGCTATACGATTGATCGCATTGTGTGATGAAAATATTACCATTGCAGGAAATATGAAATTACCATTGGAAAAGCAATTATTCAAATTACAACAATGGTATAAAACAAAACAGTGTAGAACTTACATCATTAGTCAAATTACAACAATGGAATAAAACAAAACAGTGTAGAACTTACGTCATTAGTCAAAATGGCATTGAATATGCAACAGCAAATTACAATTACTGCATGGGCTATAACGTATTCTAATGATAATGAGACCGCAAGACAGGCAAGACGTGAGTTTAATGTAGCATTGCAGCAGTTGACTGTGGGAAAGTGGAGAAAACGACTGCTGGAAACGGGAAGGATGCAGAAAATCAAACCTCCTGGAAGGCCTCGCATTAGCACGGATGCAGAAACAACAAAGAAAATTGTGGAGGCATTCGACGCTAGCCTACAAAAATCAAACCTGCCAAGCTGCACGTGAGCAGTGATTTCTTTTGTTTTGTTCTATTGTTGTAATTTGAAGGATTCCCTTTCCAATGATAACATCACATTTCCTTTAATAATAATATTTTTGTCACAAAATGCGATCTGTACTTACACTAGTATCTATCGACTTATTTTTGTCACCATCATGACCACTCTGTTCATTCAATCAAATAGTTTTAAAATGTGTGTGTTGCAGTCGACTCCATTGAGTGCAAGCAACCAACATCATGCAGGCTATGGAAAGAAGAATGTTAACAACAATGGCAACGGAGGAAACGGCAGTCCAAAGCAAAACAAATCTGGTCCAAGGCCTAATAAGAACTGGGGGAATCACAATGGAAGTTTAAACTTCCCTCTTCCCTTCCAGTCTTGGTACAGCGTTCTCCCTCAACAATGGTTGCCTGCGTCTCCGCCCCCATACAATCACCATCCACTGCTCAGGTCACCTCCAGGAGGGAAGTACATGTCTGGTAACAGGAACCATTGGCACAAGAACCACCACAAAACCACTCTCAAGGTTTAGCTTGCAACAACATTTGTAACACATGTAATATTGTAGGAAATTTATGCATATTAATCAATTTATAATAAAACATTTTGTATTATTGTCTTGAAAAAATCTTTGCAGTTTATTTTAATATTATTCTCTTTGACCATAAGATTGTTGAGGAATTAGTTCGTTGGTACCTGAACTTTGAGAATGGAACGAGGTGCATTTTATTTATAACTGCCAGTAGCAAGTTGTGGCATTTTAGCAGCTATGTGTTCACAGTTGTTTTTTTTTTTTTACTTGATGGCTTTACTATTTCTTTCTATTCTGTGGTCAGAAAATGTTCAAATTTTCCACCCTTTCTTTACTACAAATTGGAATTTGCGATATTTTACGGCAATTAGATATATGAGAGTTATATGGAATGGGTAGTGCAATTAAATATTGATGTTTTTTCTTTTTTTTTTTTTAATTATGTATAAATAGTGTCGTAGTGTAGATGGTTAAGGCAATACACTACAAGCCAGAAGGTTGCATGAGGTCAGATTTATTTATACTGGCCTAAACCTTCTGGTGACACCATATTGATTCAACCTCTAATGGAAATGAGTACCAGATGCATTTTCTGGGGGTAAAGGCAGCCGTCGGCAGAATTAATGACCAGGATTGTCTACAGTACATTCCAAATGTGGGGAATTGAAGTAGAGATTGACAAGCTACTTATTATTGTATGTTATGGGATTTTAGTGGAGAGTTGAGTGGCTAACACAAATAATTGGCACTTATATACACTTTATTGTTAAATAACAGTAACAGTGAACTTTTTACTTTTTTTTAGAAATAACACTATGAGGTATTATTTATTTAAGTAAAATTTAATCACTTCACCTCATAATATTCTTCTTAAAGAAGTTTCGGGACCTTCTTCGGTTCCTTCGTCAGTATTTTCACTGCCATTGTTTTGTCGTCCTGATGAACCTCTTCTACCAACAGCAAGAGGCTCTCTTCAGGACAACAAAACAACCGTCGTGAAAATACTGATGATGGGACTGAAGATGATCCCGAAACAAGTCTAAGGAGATTATGGGGAGAGGTAATAAAATGTTACTTAAATAAGTCATCATTTATATCATTCGATCTTATAAAGTTGGAAACACAATTGCTGGAAAGAAAAAAGCAAGCTTAAAGGTAATTCACCAGTTGACGGTGACATTCGGTTGAGACCTCACAATTTGAATTGGACTTTTATAGAAAAAATCACTATGAGATTTAATTTAAATTAAAATGTTTTATAACTACTTCATATCCAGTCTTCTAATTATATGAGTTTCGAAGCTTGGGCAGCTTCTTCAATAATCTCCTAGAGGGAGGAAGAAGCAGTTCTCCTGATCGACATAACATCAGTCGACAAGAAATTGTTTGTTTCTTGACTCACCTCATGCTTCTTAACTCCCTCGCAGACTCCAGTTTCATCACTTCATTTGTGACATTCTCAATGCTGTATTATGTTCACAACTGATACAGCATTGAGAATGTCACAAATGAAGTGACGAAACTCGAGTCTGCGTGGGAGTTAAGAAGTATGAGGTGAGTGAAGAAACAATTAAACAATATTAAAATAAACCTCATAATGTTATTTCCTATCTACATAACTTGACAAGAAATTATTGAAGATGAAGCTGCCGAAGCTTCGAAACCGGTATAATTAGAAGACTGGATATGAGGTGATGTATAAAACATTTAAATTTAAACCACACAATTTGTTTGTCACATTTGGAATGGAGTGTAGAAAGGTGGGAGCCTTAACCTCCTGCCTACACAAGGGCCTGCAGTGGGATCACTTTACCTTACTGCATAATATTATAGAGGCTTCTGGAAGAGGTGTAATAAATACATTGTGCATTACATTGTTGTAAATAGAATTATGAGAGTTTATGATTCTGATCATATTGTATTTTTATTGTTGATTTACTTAATTGACTGTGCTAAGTGATCGACCACTTTAAAACATTTGAGATTTATCAAATTTATTATTTCAGAGCGTGGCTCTGTGCAGATATTTGAGGATTCAAATATTTTGGCACATTAGATTATGTGTATCAGATGAAACCTAAATATTTTATATTATAGATAAAGTTGTGTGAATTAAAGAGAAGGTTAAATTATATTTGAAGAGAAAAATTTTCGCCTAGACCGAGGTAGCTCAGTTGGTAGAGCACTTGGCCCGGAAAGCCAAGGGTCCCGGGTTCAAGTCCTGGTCTAGGCGAAGATTTTTCTCTTCAAATATAATTTATCCTTCAATGAGAAGTGTTAAAATTAATAATAAAATCGTAAAGAGAAGGTATTTGCCTCTATCAGTTGCCATATAACTACTTACATTCCATTAAGGATGTGTGTTTTCACTTTTTAAAAATATATCTACTTACATAGTTTCATATACAGGATGTCCCAGAATTATTATTTATCTTACCCTTGTTGCCATTACAACATCAGGGAAGTGTTAAGATAGTCTCTCCTCGTGTTGAATCCAGTGATCATTCACATCTGTTTCACTTCCCAGGTGCCATGCTTTCCTCCTCGTTCATCCAGACCAAGTGTCCAAACCATTTCAATTGCTTTTTTTTTTCTAACCTTGCTGTCACCTGCTCTTGATTGTTTTCTTCCCAGATATGCTCATTTGTAGAATGTTAAAAATAATAGTATTATCAGTTGTCTTCAACAAAGTAAAATTTCCATTAAAACATTAAAAATGTTTTGGAACATGTTCCACCATCAGCAGTTAATAGGGTAAACATTCAGAATAAACTTTAAAAGTATTGACTCACTCAAGTCCATTTCTTGTAGTGTTTTCTCTGTAGCTCTTCCCACCATGTAACAAAATTGGTTCATAATTTAGTTTTGATCTTCATCTTCCTTTCCAAAAATACAAAATGATGAAATACTTGATGTATTTCCTCTTTAATCATTTAATTTTGGTGAAGTAAGTTGGTTAGGGCAACATGCTACAATGAATGAATGAGTCACATCTCATCTTACCTGATAGTTTGTTTTTTTAGACACAGCAACTGCAGTTTTCAAAAGAACATCCCTCTTATTTTCAACCCATATTATGACTACCGGAATTTTCTTGGAAACTTCATCTATGATGTTGCCATCTGGTGTTAATTTGATGAACTTTTAGATCAGGCCTTGTTCATGGATCTAAATTTGTTCTTCTCTGTAAATTCTAAAGAATATACCATATTTAACTATGATTATGCTACAAGCTGGAAAGTCGATGGTTCTGTTCCCACCGAGATCAGGATTTTTAAAGTTATCCAAACCTTCTGGTGCCAACATTGACCTGGGATGACTCAGCCTCTATTGGAAATGAGTATCAGATGCTTGTTCTGGGGGTAAAGGTGGCTGACATCAAGTGCTGATAATCTAGTAAAGTGGGAGCTTTAACCTCCTACTACCTCAAGTGCCTCCTAAGGTCTGTAGTGGGATCACTTTACTTAACTTTTATGGTGCCCGGAGAGCTGTACTGTCATATATTATTTCTGTCACAGTTGCTGTTTAGCCAATATACTTTATCTTCTTGCATCATTTGGCATTTCTTCAAATTTTAGAATTCATAAAATTGGAGGGATTTCATAGTGGATCCAGACAAATATATTGAGATAAGTTAACATTCTGTGGCTTCAAAATAAAAAAAATAGTCAAAATGCAGATGTAACAAATAACATGGTGTAGAGAAGTAAAATGTGTAGAAACAAAACATTTTTTTTTTTTCATATAACTAGCGTAAACATTCAACAAATGTCATTATTTCAATAAAAATTGAGAGACCTGTGAAAATTTCCAGAAACCCGGGAATAATGAACTCTGACAAATTATTTAGATTAAATTTATTATTGACAGTAATGTAAATACTCCTGCAACAAGGTAAATTTCATAAAAAAACATGATTTTCAAAACACTGTTCAGTGAGTAGACCTATTTCAATTTAATTTTCTCGTGAGACCGTTTGAATGAAGAAGAAATCGTGTTATGATTTTTTAAATAATTTTACTTAGGAGTAAGTCACTTGTCCTCCACGTGTGGGTGCCGAGTTACACCATCTGGACTTCATAATGGGCAAATTTGAGTTGGGATTTCTCCCATTTTGCCTTTCCAAAAAATACTTAATTCTGATCATCAGACGGCATCCATGTTTAACATCGATAATAGGGGACCTATTCTCATCTCGCCCGTTGTATTATGCTGAAAACAAGTATTGTAATCAAATGGTAAAGAGAAAAATTTTTAATAACTGAAAACAAGTAGTTTAGTTTTTAATTACTTGTCACTAAAAATACCTAATCATAGTTCAATAATTAGCCATGCAGACAATTAATTCCCTCCTAATCTCAAAATATTTGTGTCCCCTCTGGAATCCCTTCAAATTTCTCTGTTGAATTCTGGGACATCTGTATGTTTTGACCACTAAATCTTATGATTTTATGATTCTAAAGCTTTGTTGTGTTATTGGTGGCTTAGTATTTAGATTAATGTGTAACTTATTTTCAAAACTTCTCTTGTTCATTTGCATAAATTTGTGGTAAGTAATCTAAGGTCCCTGAAAAAGTCACAATAATCACTTGTAAGTGATTTAAAGGATGGACTTAAGCCAAATAATTACATTTATTTATATATATGAGTCGTCCAGTTCCAAAAGTATGCAAGCCCAAGATACATTTCTTTTATAAGAATCAAATTAATCGTGAATTCTTCTTCCGCATACTTCTATTTTTTTTAAACACAGCACCACAATATCAAAAAACATAGAAGTATGAGGTAAGAAGAATTCACAATTCATTTAATTCTTATCAATAAAACCATAATGTTAAAAATTCCCAAATTTATTATATTAAAATATTAAGTTATGTAGGTAGGAAATAACACTGTGAGGTTTATTTTAATTTTGTTGAGTTGATTTTTGACTCACCTCATACTTCTTAACTCCCTGCAGCAAATCCAGATTTCGTCACTGTGTTTATGACATTCTCAATGCTGTTAAAATTTATTCCAAATTTTATGTTTATGTAATATTTAAAAGTCAAGATTTTTAAAATGCATTACGAAAACTCCGTTGAGGTCACTATGTTAAAGTTTTAAGAGGTGTAAAATAGGACCTGAGATCTCAGTTGTCCTCAACAATCAGCAGTGTAGTTTTTTAGGAGGCCTTTTGGACATCTTCTTGGTACCAAACTGAAAGCAGAAGATGAAACTTTGTTTTCGAAAGGCCTCCTAAAAAACTACACTGCTGATTGTTAAGAACAACTGTTTTATATTTCTTAAAATTTTAATATTTGAAAAGCTATATTAACCTAAAAACTACTGTTATTCTAGGCCATGTAACTCCAAAAAATCTATGCATTTACAAAAAGGATTGCATTCCACATTTTTTTTTTGTGGTTGTATTAAAGTTTAAAACAGTTGACTTCAACAATTTTGGAATTGGACGACTCGTATAGAGAATGCAGAAGAAGAAAGTTTTTACCCAAGAGGGACAATAGATGTTTTGAAAATGACCTTAAATATTAATCAGAAATCATAAAATTCTTTAACTAGAAGTGGATAAATTTAACCTACAATTTTTATGAAATTTTATATATGATTGTGAAGAGGAACCTGATTTGTGCATGACATGTTTTCCCACCTTGTCGTGTTTGTGTGTGATAAGAATTATTGATGTTACAATTACATTGATCTCTTGCTGCGTATTATGATTAACATCAAATCCATGTTTGTTTGTTTTTTGGTTGAATATATATATATAAATAGGTCGGGTTCTATGTCCTTATATACATACATATTAAGGAATGAATTTTTTCAGAATTCTTTCTATAAGTTGCATAATAAACTGTAGTGTACTGATAAATTAGCATTGCTTAAAGTGTAATAATCTGTATTTTTTAATATTATATTTCTTTTGATATGTTAAGCTATTCTCTATCCAAAATAAGACCTTCCCTTAAACAAATATGTGTTTATGTTTCACTTAGTAGGAACTAACACTATGATTAAGTTATGTAGGTAGGAAATAACACTATGAGGTTTATTTTAATTTTGTTGAGTTGTTTCTTGACTCACCTCATACTTCTTAACTCCCTTGCATATCTAGATTTCGTCACTGTATTTGTGACATTCTCAATGCTGTTCACGTTCACAACTGACGTCCAATGGTCTCAGGTTGGGGGTCAGTCTGCAGGAGAGGAGACCATTGGACGTCAGTTGTGAATGTGAACAGCATTGAGAATGTCACAAATACAGTGACGAAATCTAGATCTGCGAGGGAGTTAAGAAGTATGAGGTGAGTCTAGAAACAACTCAACAAAATTAACACTATGATGTTTAAATAATTGCATTTTTAAATTCTGTCACCTCACCTCATATTTTGTCATCTTTTTAGACCAGTTTTGAACTTATTTCCAACTTCAGTATTTTCACGACCATTCTACAAACAGATGGATGAGGCAGTGCATCTCCATAATAGAAGAACAGTCTTGAAAATTAAGGTAGAATTTTTTCATCACTATCTCATATTCTTCTTATTTGACTATAAACTAGTTTCGGAACATAATTTTTGTTCCATCATCAGTATCGTCATGACCGTTGTTCTGTTGTCTTGAAGAGCCATCCTTCGCTCCTTCCATTGGCTGACTGAAAAACCTCGAAACCAGGTCATTCTCACTGGGAATTTCAAAGTTAATAAATTTCTTCTTTTCACTCTTTTTAATGTAATCTTTTCCCAAACAGTAATATTTGCTTTAATAATTTAGCTTCTTTCTCGATAAGATGTTTTTCAGACCATGCATGGGCAGCCACTGCAGATTTTTCTACTTCCCCTTTCTGGACATTCCTGAGATGTTCTTTCACTCTAGTTTTCAAATTTCTCTTAGTTTTTCGTATGTAGAATTTCTCACATTCTTCTTCACATTTAATTTGATAAATCCCTGATTTGTTTCCTTCTATTATTTTCTCATTTTTTATTAGGTCTAATCAGTCTACTGATGCTGTAGTCATTTTTGGGTGCTAACCTTATGTTGAAATCTTTAAAAAAATGTTGAAACTTGTGGTGTTTTAATGGATGATATGTGAATTTTCTGAAATTTACATTTTCTTCTTTTACTTTTAGAAGAGTGCTGTGATTAATAATTTTTTTTCTTTTGTACTTGTTTATTTTCTTGAGTGTCATTTTTACTGCAAAACCATTTTTCGTGGCTACGTTGATTATGTGTTCTTTTTCATAATTTTTCTTTGTTCGCGGGTATGTTCACTAATCTATGTGTTAATCTATGTGTCAAACTATTGAAAACTGTTTCTTTGTGAGCTATGTGATTGAAAATACTGGAGATGGAATAAGTGTGAATGTCTAAGATGATAAAATGTGAGGTGAGGTGATAGAATTTATATATGTATTACTCCGTGCATATGTTCACTAACCTGTTATGTTGCAGTTTGCTTTATTATTTTTCACATTTATTCGCCTGTGTTGTTGAGACAGTGTTATGTAAATGAATATCTTATTCTTCCACTTTCCCATTTGAAATGGAGCTCTTGATTCAGCCCCTCCAGAACTCTGCCTGTTTTTCACCATCGTTCTCAATTCAATTTCTCTTTTCCTTGTTATTCTTCGGTATATCCATGTCTGACTGTGCCAGGGAAAAGACCCCTTAAATTGTAAAAAATAAATTTCTGATGTTTTTATTTTAAATTTATCACTCATACTGAAGGAAAAATTAATATTTGATGAGAAAATTTTTTTCAAATCTCAGTTTAGGCATAATTATTTATCTTCAGATATATATATATATAAATTTCTGTTTATTGTATATTTCAATTCAACATAAAATCTGCTCGGTTTAAAAAAAAATGAGTAAAGTTAAATACTGCTTTTATAAGTGGTTGAAGTTCATGCTGAAAATAGATTAATTTAAAGTGTTTGCAATACATACGAGGGTTATATAATTCACAGTTCAAGATTCATTCCAATAGATGACATCAAAATTACATTTTTTTTTACCTATATCACTTTTTTTTTTCATATTTCTACAAAAAAATAGGTTTCTGACTTAACCCATAGTTTTCACGTCCTTAACACCTGTCCTTGCCATTTCATTTCTTAAATCAGTATTTGTTTAAATTTTATCTTATTTCATTTTTAATACTCTCTTCTTGCTTCACTTCCACTGCTGTTATATTACTTATTTTCTGGTTTCTTACTTGCTAACTTTCTCCCTCTTGGTTCTATTACTGACATACAAATTTTTAATTTAGTTTTTAGCACAATTTTTTTCTCCCAAATGTTACGCCACTTAATGGACAAAGCTATATCTAAGCGTCTCAATTTAGGACAATATTATTTACTTTGAGTAAAATTTTGTCTAATGTAGGAAGTTTTTTTTTTTAAGTTTGCCCTCGAATAAATTGCACATTCCACATAATACAGTCTTAGGTTTTTTTTAATTTTTACAAAATACCAGTTTTTCTTAATTTATGCTAGTAGTAAGTCTATGGATGTTGCAATAGAAAACAAGTGACCATTAGCATCATGTTGCTAACATATTACACATTTCTACTTTCAGGTTGCATTTTTTATATATTTATTCATTTATTACTAAGCCCTTGTACCACATAATCCACTTACTATGTTAGAAATGGGCAGATTAGTTCATTGGATAATCTTGCACTCTATGAGGATAAGTTGACTATGTCATTTGAAGAAAATTGACGAATACATACTTTCCATTGTAAATATGGCAATTAAAAGGCACTTCTTCCATTTTTTGGAAAAATTCATATATTCGAGTACATTGTTTTTTACTATTTCACTCACTTCATACTTCATAGCAGACCCAGGGTTTCTTCACATCATTTGTGACATTCTCAGTGCTGTGTCACGTTCACAACTCGAGTACATATTCACATACTGCTACAATAATTTGTGCATCTTTTATTTAAATTTATATAGACACACTCTTGGCAAACAATCCCTCCCCAGTTTCTAAGTTTCACTGCATATTTAATTTGCATCATTCACTTGTGGATTTATTTCCATCAACTTGGAGAAAACATTAAACATTATTTGTTTTGCATCACTCATGTTTTTGTATGACATTGGACATATTTTATCAATTTATTTGACAATCATAAGTATATATTATTCACCACATTATTTATTAATAAGTAAAAATATGTGTTTCAAACAGGATTCAGAATAATAATATTGTTATAACAAACTTTTCATTTTTTTTTGCCATTGTTGTGTATTATAAACAAAGAATGAGGTTATGCCTCTGATTTATTTTATAAATATAAAAATTGTGTACATAAAACATAAATATTATGGACTTTGTTCCTATTCTACCAATGATGAATGGCGTACTTTGGTCATTAAAAGTGGGTCTTATTTTGTATAGACAATAGAGGGACATTCACTTATATATCAATGCTTTTTATCATCTGATTATAGTGTGAGTATATGGAAGCTTAATATTTTATGTTCCTTGCAGTGTATAAAATATCCTGATATTGTATGAGGCTCTTTCAGAAAAATAACTGGGAGATGTGAAAATACAGTTGATTCTATATTTTGTCTGTTGATCAGATTGTAATCAATTTACAGATTGTAACAGTTATATATCATTTGTTGGTGTAACATAGAAAATAGTTTTGCATCTTAAATTTAGTGTATTTTTATTTGAACTTACAAGTTTCCTTTTCCATATCCTTGAGGGGCAAACTGTAACAAGTTGCTACTAGCAGAAGATCACAAGTTCAATTCCCAGTGAGGTCGGAATTTTTATCTGGTCTTCTAGCAGCACCATGATTCTGGATGATTATCCTAAACTTTACCTCGCAACAAATGCATGTTCTGAAGGTAATGGTTGCTGACTTGTGCAAGGATGTGGTCCTCAAAACTCATACCGCAAGGACCTCCTAATTAATGTCTGTAGTAGGATCACTTTATCTTACAATGTTCTTATAATAAATATTTTTAAATTATTCTGTATTTGAAAGAAAAGTCCATGTTATGTCAGGTAGAAGTGTGCCTGCCTTCCTGTGAGCGAGTCTGAGTTCAATAACTGGTGGGGTTGGAAATTTTAATCTTGGGGCAGAAGATGTAATGGTGTAAAATTTTCAATCATTAGATTGTGCGCTGTAGCCGAGTGGTTAAGGCAGGAAGCCTTGGTGCAGAGCTGCAGGACTTGCACTGGTTCGAGTCTGCATGGAGGAAGAAATTTTCTTATGGTATTTCGGTCAGTATGGAGCCAGTGCCCACCCAGCATTGTGAGGCATTTGGGTAGCTACAATAAGTAGTGGTTCCAGGTCGAGAAAACCAGCTATAATGGCTGAGGGACTTGACATGCTGACCACATGTCACCCCTACACTGGCTAGATGATTATCTATCTCTGTGATTGACACATGTGGATGTGAGGCCAACAGCCAGATGGTAGGCTAAGGGCCTTCTAGGCCTGTTGTGTCATAGAATTATTATTATAATTGATTGTGCATGAGATGCCCGAGTCTCTCCATAATACACATGTAGTATTGTTGGTAGCGATTTGTCCATCGGATGGGGATGTAAAACCTGACAAGTTGCTGCTTCCATTTCACATATTGAAGAGTCTTGAATATTTAAAAATATTAATGTTTTTATTATTAATTTAATACTTCTCACTGAAGGATAAATTATATTTGAACAGAAAAATTCTCGCCTAGACTGAGACTTGAACCCAGGACCTTTGGCTTACCAGGCCAAATGCTCTACCAACTGAGCTACCAAGGCGAGTTGCAATCTAGATGCAAATTTTTCTCTTTATACGTTGTAATTCCCTCGTGCCAAATGGAATTTTTCTCTTCAAATATAATTTAAATATATCCCTCATAAAAAAATTCAGCGTAGTTCACATCTTGACATCTTACTGAATAAGTTAATGTTATACAGTTTAAGGCTCTTGCCTCGATGTAGAACCGTGGGACTTGTACAGATTTAACTCTCCGTGAGGAAAGAAATTTTCTCATGGAATTTTGGCCAGTGTGAAACTGGTGCCCATCCAGGTTCATGAGGAATTTGGGTAGCTACAATAAGTAATGGCTCCAGGTTGAGGAAATCAGCAGTAATGGCTGGAGGACTGGACAAGTTGGCCACATTCGACCCTTACACTGGCTGAATGATTGTTCATCTCTGTGATCAGTACATTTGGATGTGAGGCCAGCAGCCGGATAGTAGACTAAGGGCCTTCCAGGCCTGTTATTCCATGGAGTACTGCAATTTTTTTAAAATTGCAACCCAGATAGCTCAGTCATCAGAAAACTGAATGACATTAGTTCAATCCCATACCATGAAAATCTGATTTGAATTCACTCCTGGGCCAGGGGACTTCAACATATGATCTGGATTACATGGGTTTAATCCCAGTTTATGACATTAATCTGGCTATTTGTTGGATGTTGAACTCAACTTTATTCTTAAAATTGTTAAATTTGATATAATTTTTCGAAGATTTAATTTATTACATGCAGCCCCCCCTATATTTGATCAGGATTTTTAATGGAAATGTCCTCCAAAACAATGGGTAAAGTGTATATAATTAATTCAATCTCTTGAGAAATATTACTTTACACAATACATTGAAAATAAAAATATAACATTAAAGGAAAATCGTTTAATATTTCTAAAACATTAATTAGACCAATAGTTAAAAGTGCAACTAGAACCCTTAATAAAAAATCTTCTTGTATCTTGTAAGCCCATGTTTCCCTTAACAGAGATCTAGGTGCACTCCCCCTACAGGGAAGAATTTGAAGCATACTAATTTAGTTACACTTGTTTTCGTATAGATGTCATTTGAGTGGTCCATGGTCTGTGTTCTGCCTCATACTGACATCTAAGAAACCAAGGTAGTACTAGGATGGGAAAATTCGGTAAATTTTGCTTAGAGGCCTTTTCACTCAGGCTTAAGGATCTTTTACGAGCCTGAAAATCTTCAGACTCGTAACCCATGGCATGAAGTTCCTCCCGGAGGACTTACTCCTTGGATTTTTCCATCCTAAAAAATCCATTGAACCTGCGATCCTTGGGACCAGATGCAAGGAGCATAACCACTAGACCACTGTGGCCGATTAATAAAAAATAAGAATTCAAATAAATATACAGGAAGGAATGGTATTGAGAATTTTTGGACCTATGGAGACAGTTGGCTGATTTAAATCAAGACTTGGATTTGGCCACAATCTTCAAATAGGGCATGTTTCTAGAATGTGAGATAATGGGGATACAAAGAACTGCTAGAAGGAAAACCTTGATTAATGTGGAAGAATATTTGAGAAGAATAGGACTAGGTAAGGTAACTTTAGAATTAGAATATATCCAGATTGTCACTAAAAACGGCCATGGCCTTGTTTGACGCGAAAATAGTTCCCATTGCAACCTATGGAATAGACCTCATTTGGGAGAAGCTGAGTCTAAGAGATCTAATAACTTTGGAAGCAGTCGAGGCTAGCATATGAACTCTCCAAGGAACCCTTCTTCGTAGAAGAGTTGCGTATGAGGCTACCATCCACAGACAGCTCAAATAAAGGAAAGGGAGAAGAGATATGGCTGGACTTTTATACAACAGAAGCCATGACAAACAGATCCTGGACCAACACCAATCAAGAACTCCGACACCTAGTGAACTCAATAGCAATGCATGGATACCACCACAAGATATGCAAGACCAAGTGTTTGCACGATCCCTGGAACAACTATGTGTGTGAACTGTGCGAGAAACCATGCGACCGTTACCATGTAACCACCTGCAAAAAATGAGGGATATCTCTGGTAGAATTCTGCAAATAACAACCTATGTGAATCAAATTAATGACAAAACTTGTGTAACATATATTTTCTGCACAACTTGTGTGCATTTATTCTATTATTAGAAATAGAATATTCCATAAACCAGGAAAATGGAACCATAAAATTTGCTTTAGTGTACATATTCCTGCATGACAAGCTTTTTTAGGATTTTTTGGTGACTTTTTTTTTAGTTAAATTGTCTTCATGCTATATATGCACCCCACTGGCAACTGTTGAATATTTATTACAGAGTTGAATCGTTAAAATTTTCTCTTGCAGTTTTCACCAAAATTTGTAAAATTCTTGTAGTCCATCGAGAAAAAAAAAAGTATTCTACCCAAAAACTTAGAACTGTATTTCAAATGTTTGCTTACAGAAATTCAGAAGACATCCTGTAGAATCCATTTTCGAAAATAATTTTTTTTTTCTTCCAAATTTTAACTTTGTGGCAAAAACACGACCATATTATAGCATTGGAAATATTTTATACGAAAGAATGAAATACCATATTCAACCAACCTCAGAAATGGGTTACAAATATACCATACTGGGAGAGAATACCAGAAATGTCATCATGACAAGCTGGTGGCACTGAATAAAAAAAATATATATTAATTTTGTGTATTACAGTATAAACCCCAAGATCTAAACCATTAACATAAACAAAATGGCCCTAAGCATTATAAAATCATGCCCCTTAATAGAAATATTTAGGTTATCTTTTTTAAAAAAAAAAGTATTCTACTGAAAATCTTGGTCTGTATTTTGAATGTATAGATGGACAAGACATGGATGAACAGGAAATGAAAGAGGAGCATCCAAACTTCTAGCAGGAAAACTAGATGAAAAGCGATCAAGAATGAAATGGGGAAAATATTAAGCATGATTTGAGAGAAATGATTACAAAACAGCCCGGAATAGGGAAGTATGGAGAGCGTAAACTAGGTGGAAAGCAATAAATTGGTAGATCAAGAATGAGATCGTAAAATAACATTAACATTCATTTGAGAGAAATGAATTATACAGGGAAAGATTAGAATCGTTAGCTCGGGATAGGGATGTATGGAGAGCTTAAAGTAGGTGAAAAGCAATCAATATATAGATCAAGAATGAGATGGGAAATTAACATTGATCTGAGAGAAATGATTTATACAGGCATTGGCGGAATTGTAACCCACCTCTTTAGTTGGGGCGCATGGAAGGCGGATTTATGTTGCCGCGATTATATGATGCGTGATTAATCGCCAGGAGAGTCCTTAAACCTAAATCCAGACCTGGGGGGGGGGGGCACAGGAGTAATAATTCCCTTTAAGAAAAATTTCCTGTGTTCTAAATCGAAACCGGGACGCCATGAACTATAGTCAGAACTCCTACACTAACCTATGAGAATGGTCTATTCGAAAAATGTTTACACTTTATTCAAAACATCAAGACTTGAAAATGGGGTCGGGAAATTTGAGATGTAAACCTATGCTACGTTTTTACATCAAATTACAAGGTACTTCCTGTAGACTGCCCTTCAGAGTTTTCAGGATTTTGACATTTTATTCGAAACACCGTGGTTAAAATTTTCTAAATTGTTGACTTTTTTCTTAGAAAAAAAACTTAGTCTTTGCCATTTTCCGTTAGATACATAAACGAAAAACAAGAGAATTCTAAAAATATTGTACATAACCTGGAAAATTAGGTACGAACATACTTGCTGTATCATTTAGTATATATATATATATCTTTTAAAATTTGCAGGATTATTATCGAATAAGCTTACAGGTTTACTAGCTTTTTAAATACTTTATCCAGCCATAGTAATTCTGCCCGAGGGCATGTCTTTCACTGCAATCATAGCATTTTCATGCTATGCTTTGCAGCTTTACTAGGGAATTGTAGGTGTGGTAGCTTCCCGTTGCTTTCCACACCGGTGAGGGATGATGATGATAATGATGATGGTGGTGGACAAATACTTTATAAACATCCAAAAATATTGTTTTTACTTAGAAAATCTGCGTGATAATTCCATATCCTGTAGAATGCAATAACTGTTTTTTTTGCAGTTTTCGCAAAATATGTATTGGCAATTAGGCCTACAATAATTAATCTAAAGACTCCAATTCGAAATAGTAGTATAAGAATGTGTCCAAAATTTATAACTAAGCAACTCAAAGGCCGCGTGACATAAGTATCCCTATCCTGAGTTGTTTTCCAGTCATTCCCTGTATAATACTTCCTCAAAATATGGTTAATATTATTATCACACTTCAATTTCGGTCTTCCCACTGAGCGCTTTCCTAAAATAAGTTTCCATGTCCTTATTTAATTCCCAATTCGCACCACATATCCTGTCCATCTCAGTGTAACTCACTAGGACTATCGAACCCGTAGGTTCATGGCCGCGTGGATATAAGCTCTCCATACATCCCTATCCTGAGCTAATGTTTTCCAATCATTCCCTGTATAATTTACTTCCCTCAAATCATATCATTAAACTCACTCGTATGTAGTTTTCTCCATTCACCTGTCTGTTCGTCTCTCCTTGGTACAAAAAAAAATCCTCAGACTTTATTTTCGAATGCTCGTAATCGTTTTTCTTATCATAAAGTAGGACACCATGTTTCGCATGACTGAAACAAAGTTTTATATAGCCTATTTTTAATTTTACATTTGGGGTGACAAGAGTTCCTGGAATTCATAACAGCATGCGTTTCCAGATTTGATTTATAAAAAAAATGTTCCGTATTCGGAATATCAAATATGAAAGTTTGGGTATTTGAAGAAAATTCCAAATAATGGAGAGATTCATTCTGCAGAATGTGCGACCATGATTACCATACAGAGTCTATGTTCTTAACTTTACAAGGTAAACGTATAGCGAGGCGGTGGAAAGTTTTCATAAAGAATGGTTACTTACTTACTCACTGGCACTATCGAAACCGTAGGTTCATGGTCGCGCGGACATAAGCTCTCCATACATCCCTATCCTGAGCTAATGCCTTCCAATTATTACCTGTATAATCTACTTCCCTCAAATCTAGTTAGTTATTCTCCCACTTCATTCTTGGTCTACCAACTGGGCGTTTTCCCTCTGGCTTTCCTACAAGAAGCTTCCATGCACGTCTTTCATTCCCCATACGTGCAACATGTCCTGCCCAACGTAGTCAACGAGACTTAATTGTTCTTATTATATCTGGCTTCCTAGAAAGACCATGTAGTTCATTGTCATGTAGTCTTCTCCATTCACCTGTCTGTTCATCTCTCTTTGGTCCAAAAATTGTCCTAAGAACTTTATTCTCAAAAACTCGTAATCTCATTTCCTCCCTTAAAGTAAGAGTCCATGTTTCGCACCCATACAATATAACTGGTAGAATAATAGTTTTATATATTTTCAGTTTAACGTTTTTTGAAAGGAGTTGGGACATCAAAAGTCTCTGTAATGCAAAATAGCACGCATTTCCACTATGTTTAATTTCTTTGTGCATGTCATTCCTACTTGTGATTATTGTTCCTAGGTATTTGAATTCGTAAAGAATAGGCGGATGAAACTTTTAGCGATGTTTTTAATGACGAGGGTTTGACTTAATGCTGTATGTATTTACTACATATTTAACATTATCATCAGGAAATATTCAGTTGGTGCAGGTATTTGACGAATAACAATACAGTTTAGAAATTTCCATAATATGGATTCCACAGTCTATGTCCAAAATTTATATGTAAGCTAAAATAGCATGTATAACACATTTTTTTATTATTGCCTCGCGGGTTCAAACCCGGCCGGGGTTGATGGATTTTTTAGGACGGAAAAATCCAAGGAATCCCGAATCTGAAGATTTTCAGGCTCGTAAAAGATCCTTAAGCCTGAATAAAGGCCTCTTAGCAAAATTTACCGAATTGTCCCGTCCTAGTACTACCTTGGTTTCCTAGATGTCAGTATGAGGCGGAATGCTGACCACGGACCACTCAAAGGACATCTATACGAAAACAAGTGTAACTAAATTAGTATGATTCATATCCTTCCCTATAGGGGGAGAGCGCCTAAATCACTGTTAAGGGAAACATGGGCTTACAAGAAGATTGCCAAAGAAACTTAATACAAGGCAATTCAAAGATTTACGTAAAATAAAGAATTTTGAAACAGTAAACGATGTTTTTATACTTCAAATTTCATCATCATCATCATAATTGGCTCGACAGCCCCATGTGGGCCTTGGCCGCCTTCAGAAGTTTATGCCAGGCTTCCCTGTTCTGCGCTTCATTCTTCCAGTTTTTTATTTTTAAAATTTTAATGTCTTGAATTATACCATCCTCCCATCTTAATTTAGGTCTTCCAACTTTTCTGGCCAATAGTGGTTGTTCATTGTAAATTCTTTTTGTAATCCTTTTGTTGTCCATGCGAATAATGTGTCCAGCCCAGGCCAATCTATTAACTTTAACAAAATTCAAAATATCTGGCTGATTGTACAATTTATACAATTCATTATACTTCAAATTTACTGTAAGGGAATTATCCAAAAATGTTAAAGGTTTAGATTTTATTTGTCGGAAATAAACTCTATATATTCGACAAGGATAATTGGAAATAATTATAATAATAAAAATGGTACTAGGATTTTAGAGAGTATGTAATAAAAATATATACAAGTCATATTTTCCCAAGAAAAGTTACAGTAAGGCAAATAAAATATTTGCAGTTGGAGAGATTTATGAAACTTTTATAAACATTTTCTGATTTAGATTCTCAGTGTTCTGTGTGTTTATGCAGAAATTATCTACAAGTATTTAATCAGAAGTTCCATTTGCAGTATTTGAGCGAAATGACAAAATTTACGGTATTAAGAAATGGATAAACTTGTACAATGATATACGTAATTATTTAAACGGCGAATGTTTTTTCGAGATTTTTTGAACAAATACGTTGGAAAGGGACTTGAAATTTTTAAATAAAATATATAAAATTGTATAATTATTTTTTAAAAGTTTGGATTGTGGTCTATATAGCTTATTTATTTCAATTTTAAGGGACTATTGTGCACATAATAGGGCTAGAGTTTTTGTTGTAAACAAGAACGTTTTATAAGGCGAATTAAATATCGCTCACGGCATGCAATAGTGGCACATTTTAAGTATATGAACTTTCTAAAAAATCGCATTAAAAGATAATATTTTTATTATATAAAACTTTCCTCATTAGAGGATTGCCTCAAGGACAAAGTGATACAGACAAAATTGATTTTTGTAATTGATTAAATACATTTTGTAAATATATTTTAAAAAATTCAACTTGTAGGCCTAATTGAAGTATACATACTATAAAGAAATTTTGTAAATATGGTTTCTTAAAATTGAAATTGATCCTCTAATGGCAGCGATGGCAATTCTAGAAAGAAACACCCTGTCCAAATCTAAGGAATTCCAAAATTTGGCTAAGAATCCTGGTATAGTACCTCTTGCCCCGATCATCAATCCTGTGACAGTTATACTATCTAGTTGGTATTTATCTTTGTAATATTCAATTGTTGGCTCATACAGAATGTTTCAACCCAGTTTTTTTTAAATAGTGTCTCACTATTTAATTATCTTTGTGCTGGTCTTGTTTATTATATGGGATATATTTTTCGGCCTTCGAATAATGGCATAACTCAAATTACGTCAATTTTTAACTTGTGCCACTATTTCATACCGTGAGCGATGTAATCAAAACACGTAGTATAACAAAACACGTAGTATAACAAATGTTGGACGTAAAGAGTGCACGAAGCATAACGTATTTGAGTAAATAACTTGGCTTTATGAAGGTAGAGTTAATATAATTTTAATCGTTAAGTTCAATCAAGCGTAGTGTTTATGCCAAAAAATATATATTGATTCCTAATTTAAAAAACAACCACTCAGGGTCCAGAAATGAAGAAAAAACAGCTAATCAGAGTCCAGTAATGAAAGAAAACAGCCAATGAGGGCCCAGTTGTAAATAAATTGAGGGTAGAGATACAACTAGCCAGCTGGAGAGAAAAAAGTCTTGAAAGAACCTCCAGATGAAGCAAACGGGTGTTCGAACGTCGGATGGCATTAGGTAATACGAAGCTATATCTACGGTAATTTTTTCCATTTTAGATTTCTAAGTTTTAATTTTTTCTCTCTCTCTAGATATTTTTAATTTAGTAATGATTTAATTTTTATTCACGTGCTTAATAATTTTCTTCACGGTTTACATTTTCGTAATGTACTTGAGTTCGTATAAAATTAATCGGTACTGGAAATGCGTGCTGTATTTAAAGTGAATTCTTGCAAGTTTAAAGTTGTTACAGTATAATGAATTCATCTTTTTTTTTCAAAGAACTTCGCGATTTGCTTAAATTTTCAAACCCATTTTCGTTTAGTTAAGTACATTTGACGACTTTTTTGCAACTTGAAACATGTTTATTTCGTCTCTTATCTGTAAATAGGTTTTATATCTTCATGATACATCGTGTCCACAAATATAGTAACATACTTTAAACTACTACTTAGTTGCTTTGGATAATCGTACGTAAATGAAATTGGTGACAATCGAAAGAGAAACTCGAAAAGTTTTGTGCATGTTAATGGAGAATAATGAACAACAATACAGAACTAAATTTAATCTTGTTTTTTGTGGTCGATATCATTGTTGGATATTTAGCAGATAGGTTAAATGTGAATGTTTGCAGCGTCACTCGTGGAGGTCCAATTCAATGTGTGAGGTACAGCAAAAACTTTTCTTAGAGTTTCTCTTTTATTGTCACCAATTTCATTTAGATACGATTATCCAAAGCGACGTACTAGTAGTTTAAAGTATACTATATTTGTGGACACGGTGTATTATAGAAAATCAATTATTACGTAAAAAATTTTTCGTAATAATTTTAGTGAAATCTAGATTTACGCGACTTGTTTTTTAATACGATTTTTCTAGTATATTAAACTTGAAATCTCATGAATATTTGAGTAAATTAAATATTCAAGTATTGATATTGTTTGAAACCAATTTTTCGCATTTTAAAGTTATAATTTCCTCGAAATTGGTGGTTAAAGTTTTATGAATTTCTAGTCAAATTCGCCTTTAAGTTCTGGCGATTCCGAGATTCTCGGGTTCAAACTTGACGAATGTCGATGGATTTTTTAAGGACGTAAAAATCATTAATATGGGTTTTGTCAGAAAAGAAGTAAAATCCGTGTATCCCTTATAGAAATTCGTGCCTGAAAGAGGTCTCAATAAAATTTGTCGAAAGTTCCGCGAGCAGTTTTGAATTTCATCACCTGAGCGACGTTACGTGAAAATTGTTAAAAAATACGTATTTTTGCTGCATATACTTTTTTAAACGCTCCATAACGAACCCATAAAACATACTCGTTGCAATTCGTTATATTTTTAGCGAATTCCGAAGCAATAGAGCTTTTGAGGTTCTCGTGAAAAGATTTTTACATCTTCATCAACCCTCTCTAGTAGACAACTAAAATGACCAAAACCAATATATATATACTTATGTGCCTGTTAACGCTCTAGCGACAGTAATTTTGAAGTGAAAACAAAACTTGGCACATAACAATCGTTTAAAAAAGTAAGGTAGAGTTCGTTCAGAAGCAAAATCGGACCATTAGTAGTTTACCTGAAACAAAAGTTTCGAAATAGCGGTAGCTGTCGTAATTTTTGATGTTTTACAATGAAACTCTGTATATGCTATGAAAATAAAGTATTCTCAAAAAATAGCAAAATCTGAGAGAAGTGGATGTTTATCTGAAACTGAAATTAAATATAGCTCTTTCACTGTGATCCCACACAAATGACCTGGATCCAGAATTGAGTTTTTCCAATTGAACAAAAATATACAGGGTGGACCGCTCGAATGGACCTAATTTCAATTGCTTGTTACTGGCAAACGGTTGAAGATAGAAACTTAAAACAACGTTCATATTACAGAAAAACTCACCAAGTTTTGATATCCAGATCACCACATCTCTATATGAGCCCCAGCAGTCACTGTGACGATATCAAAGCGATGAACAATTTCTTGCCAAGTACGTTGGAGTATGTCTTCTGGAATGTTCTCAATAGCCTCTATGATGCGCTCACGAAGATCACGAAGGTCTTTGACTGGGGTGGTGTAAACTTCATCTTTGACATAGCCCCAGAGAAAGAAATCCAGTGGTGTTAAATCGGGAGATCTCGGGGGCCACGCGATTGGTCCTCCCCTACCAATCCAACGGCCAGGGAAAATGTTGTCCAAAGTCGTACGAACTTCATTGGACCAGTGGGGAGGAGCACCATCTTGCTGGAAAACGATGTTAGGCTGCAGTTGTTCAATTTGTGGAAAGAAGAACTGCTCCAGCATGTCAAGATATGTGGTACCACGAACAGTTTTCTCGGCGAAGAAAAACGGTCCAATGACCTTATTATGTGACAAACTGCACCAAACATTCATCTTCGGACTATCACGAACATGCTCTTGAATAGCGTGAGGATTCTCCGATCCCCAGATCCGCACATTATGCCGGTTTACCTTGCCTGACAAATGGAAAGTGGCTTCGTCCGAGAAGAAAATCTTGGTCATGAAGTCAGGATCAGCGCCGAGACGGTCCAGCATCGTATTGGCGAATTCCACTCGTTTCGGCATGTCATTCGGCTCCAGACGTTGCAACTAACTGCACTTTATATGCGTGCAGTTTGAGGCGTTTGTGGACAATCCGTTGTAATGTCGATTTTGGTATTTGAAGTTCCCGCGAAGCTCTTCTTATTGACTTCCGGGGGCTTCGCTCAAATGCGGCTTGAACATTTGCTACCATTTCATCGGATGCTCTGCGACCACCACCATGCTTCTTCAACACAGATCCTGTAGCTAATAATGTATCACGCCACTTCTTTATGCTTCTAGCAGTTGGAGCATCACGGTTAAACACACGCCGGAACTCCCTTTGAACTCTAATGATTGATTTAAACTCCGCATACCACAAAACAGCTTGCGCTTTCATCTGCGGAGTCGCCATTTTCACAAACAATTAAATCTAAGAACGAGAAACGTATCTTTGTGCCATCTACCGACAGGATTCGAAACTTGGTGAGTTTTTCTGTACTATGAACGTTGTTTTAAGTTTCTATCTTCAACCGTTTGCCAGTAACAAGCAATTGAAATTAGGTCCAGCTTGCGCTTTCATCTGCGGAGTCGCCATTTTCACAAACAATTAAATCTAAGAACGAGAAACGTATCTTTGTGCCATCTACCGACAGGATTCGAAACTTGGTGAGTTTTTCTGTACTATGAACGTTGTTTTAAGTTTCTATCTTCAACCGTTTGCCAGTAACAAGCAATTGAAATTAGGTCCATTCGAGCGGTCCACCCTGTATTTCACAAAGCGGCAAAATTGGACCATTAACTCAAATTGTTGAGTTTACAGAGTTCCTGCGAGATAAATTTTTTCATATCATAATAATTGGCTCGACAGCCCCATGTGGGCCTTGGCCACCTTCAGAAGCTTATGCCAGACTTCCCTGTTCTGACCTTCATTCTTCCAGTTTATTTTTAAAATCTTAAATCTAATTGTTCCAGTAGCACTTTCAAGGTGCAGGTCTATATCGTGGAAAGTTCCATCCGGCATACAGTTCTTCTGGTTTTGGGAGTTATATTTTTACGGGGTAGGGGTTTCAACCCTATTCCCAATCCCCAGCTATCCTGGCAGACTGATGTTTTCTGTCAGGGTTGTCTCCCTTAGTTGACCAGTCCCGATTTTCAAGCGTCGGAAACTCTCTTTTTGCCCTTGCACCACTTAGCGTTAACCAGGAGCCACAATGAGGACGTGTTTGTGTCGGACTTGGTAATAGACATTTCCCGAGTTTTAGTAGTATATACCTGCCAACAAGGTATATACCCTCGAGACCACATACAAAATTTTTTCATATATTCCATTATTAAAATAGTTTCTTGTAGCTTTGTAATTCAGTTTTTCTAATTGTACCATAGAAACTAGGTATTTCTGTGTTAGATTTGTTGCTAATTTGTTTTGTGTTAATTTTTCTTATTTTTTTGTGTATTAAATTTAAATATTACTTTATACGGAACTGCATGTAGGATCATTAATTTTGCAACTTTCATACTAAAGATATCTTTACTAGATATACTTAATGAAAATGAAAATTTTAAATTATGTGTTAATATATTGTTTCTAGGAGGCTGGAAAGGCTCAACTGCACTTCTACTAGCGCTTGATTTTTCAATTATATTGTTGTAAACTGTAGCTCTTGTTCTGTATTTACAAACATTATTTAATATTTTAAACTTTTTCAAACAATTTTTATAACATTATTAGATAGTTTTGAAGTCTATATAAGTATGCAAATCACAATATTATGACACTGTTAGACAATATTGTGATGCTAACTGCTATTTTCTCCAGAGTATATTTCTTAATCTATGATTTTTCTATTGCTGTTTTGGGTTATCGCTGGTTGGATCAGCATTAGGGAGTGATAAGTGTACACCCATTTTTAATAAATGTTTAGTAATTTTAATATTATTATATTTTTTAACATAGATTTGGGGATTTATTGTAAATATTAATCATTTAAATTTCATAGCAACGGATATTAATAGAGGATGATAATCAATATGTGGTTCGATTGTGGGTTATCGCTGGCTCTATAAACTCTGGCGCATGCGCACTGTTGTTCTATAGGACTTTGAAAATATTTCATGCTATTTAAGTGCAGTTTTTCTGGCTGGAAATTTAGATTTTTCTGAGGTGCTGAAAGGCGATCTAGAATTTGTTAGTTTTCCTTATGACTTCATTTAATGAAGAATTTGTCCAGTTAATATTAAAGAATTACTTTTATCCATGAGTAGTAGTTCACATGCTAGTTCATAGATTCAAACCTGGCTTGGATCGATGTTTTGACGATACGAATTGAGTATCGCTTCATAGCTTCCTTCAAAAGAGAAATAATCATGGATTTAATATGTAGAAGGTCAGAGACCTTTGAGCAAAATTTATCGGTTTTGAGACTTCATTTACATAGTTAATAACTCAGGTTAAAAAAAATACTTTAGTATCTCAAAATGTTTGTAAGTTTTTATAATTTCTCAAAATTCTAGTTGAATTGGTTACATGCCATAGTGGAGTGGATAAGGCAGGAAGTCTTGGCGCAGAGCTACGGGACTTGTGCTGGTTTGAGTCTCCATGGGGGAAGAAATTTTCTCATGATATTTTGGCTAGTATGGGACCAGTGCCCACCCAGCATCGTGAGGCATTTGGGTAGCTACAATAAGTAGTGGCTCCAGGTTGAGGAAACCAGCTTTAATGGCTGGGGGACTTGACATGCTGACCACATGTCACCCCTACACTGGCTACATGATTGTCTACCTCTGTGATTGACACATGTGGTTGTGAGGCCAGAAGCCAGCTGGTAGGCAAAGAGCCTTCTAGGCTCGTCGTGCCATGGAATTATTTACTAGTTGAATTGATCGTTTTGCTAGTTTACCCTGTAGGTTCAGTTCCTGAAGAATTTGTACAGTGTATTTACCTTTTTTTTACATCACAGTAACGTATCATTTTAAAAGCTAACATGGAACTGGACCTAAATTAAAATTGTGAAGACTATCATGCAGAATGTGAGTGCAGTCATACTTACAAGATGTCATTAACTCACTGGCACTATCAAATCTGTAGGTTCATGGCTACATGGACATAAGCTCTCCATACATCCCTATTCTGAGCTAATGTTTTCCAATCATCCCCTGTATAATCTACTTCTCTCAAATCATAGTTAATGTTATTCTCCCACCTCATTCTTGGTCTACCAACTGGGTGTTTTCCCTCTGGTTTTCCTACAAGAAGCTTCCATGCACGTCTTTCATTCCCCATTCATGCCACATGTCCTGCCCATTGCAGTCTAGAGACTTAACTGTTCCCATTATATCTGGCTTCCTATAAAGACCATGTAATTCACTGTTATGCAGTCTTCTCCATTCACCTGTCTGTTCATCTGTCTTTGGTCCAAAAATCTTCCTAAGAACTTTATTCTCAAATACTCAGATGTCATTAGTGTGCAGAATATGTATATATCCTCGTTAAATTGGAAAACTCAATTTCTGTTGCATGCTTATTTGTGTTTGACTGTAGTGAAAACAAATTGTGCATAACTGAGAGTTGCCTCTTGCATATTGTTGCATAATTTGTCACAAATTTAAATAATTACTGATTAATTTTTCCATCACTTTATTAAAAATGTCTAATGAAATGAATGCATATTATAGGACATATTAAAAGTTAATGAAATTGCATGGCTGTTCCTAGAGCAAATGTTTAATTCAGGGTTTCAGGTAACCCCTACTTGTAATGGTCAGATTTTGCTGATTTTTGGAAAATACTTTAATTTTTATTTTAATAGCAGATACTTAGTTTCGTTGCAGAACATTGAAAATTGCAATCTAGAGCAATTTTTAAATTATCATTTCAGGTGAACTCCTACACCAAATGGTCAGATTTTGCTGGTTTGCGAACTTGAGCTTCCTTTTTTTGATTACTATATGCCAAGTTTGGTTCTGATAAAATAAAAATTTAATTGCTAGAGCATTAAAACACATATGCATATAATTTTGGTGATTGCCATTTTTTCTGTCTAGTAGATAGGTTTGGTAAAGATCTGTAAAAATTGTTTAAAAAAACTTATCATGATAACCTCAATAGTTTCATTTCTTCGGAATTTTGATAACATGCTGTAAAACATACTTCTACTGAAATGAACTAAACTGGTGAACTAGTAAAGAACAATTCAGCTAGATGCTTTCTGAAATTTTTTTTTTGGTAAAATTGTAATGAGGTGTTTTGTTTCATGGATGAGAGGACGTTAGAAGTATTGTGCAGAACTGAATGTAGATGGAAGATGATTAGAGTATTGTGAGGCTCCTTATGGTGTGGAATGAACTTGGAACAAAAAGTAAGTTTATTGAAATACACTTTTAAGTAAGATTTACAATAACGTAAATGTGTTTGCCGTTTTGAACTTTTTAAAAAAAATTGACGGCTCAACTACACTTCTACTAGCGCTTAATTTTTGAGTTATATTGTTGTAAACTATAGCTCGTCTTCTGTATTTACTAACATTATTTAATGTTTTAAACTTTTTCAAACAATTTCTATAACATTATTAGACAATTTTGAAGTATTTATTTAAATATGCAAATCACAATATTATGACACTGTTAGACAATATTGTGATGCTATTTTCTCCACTGAGTATATTACTTAGTCTATGATTTTTCTATCGCTGTTTTGGGTTATCTCTGGTTGGATCAGCGTTAGTGAGTGATAAGTGTACAATCATTTTTAATAAACGATTGGTAATTTTAATAATATATTTTTTTAACATAGATTTGGGGATTTATTGCAAATATTGGTAATTTAAATTTCATAGCGACGGATAGTAATCGAGGAAGATAATCGATATGCGGTTCGATTGTGGGTTGTCGCTGGCTCTATAAACTCTGGTGCATGCGTACTGTTGTTCTATAGGACTTCCGAAAATATTTCATGCTAGTTTAAGTGCAGTTTTTCCAAATTGACTTTTCAGACACTTTATTCATGCTTAGTTTTCAGGTTTTTCTGGTTTTGAAAATATTTAGACTTTTTCTTATGCTCTGAGTTTTGTCGATATTCATTTATACTCAGCTGTATTAATTTATTGACTTTTTTTCTGTTTCTTTCAGATATTATTTTTCAGGTTTTTCTGATTTTTGTAAATATTTTCAGGTATATTCTTAAATTAGTTCGGAAGAACTAAAAAGAAGGAAGGCATGGGAAGACAGATGGTTGGAGGCATATTTGGAATTTACCTTCTGAAAGGACACAATAAGAGGATAATGATGATTCTTAAGTAAGTTCAATTTTTTTTCTTAATTTGTTTCACCCTTTTTGCAGTATGTTGGATTAATTATTTCTTTGTGTGTTGTTATTGCCCAATATTTCTTCATTCACATCAGTTTATATACATTTGCTTATTTTAAACTGCTTTTCAGGTTTATTATTTATAAAAATGTTGAGATTTTTATATTTCTAATTTTGAAAATTGTGCACATGTTAAATTTTGTATTTGTTTAGATTCTTCTAATATGAAGAATGATAATGCTTACATTAATAATTGTTTTCAGATTTATTATTTTAAGAAAGTTTTTGTACTTTTGAAAACATCGCAACTTCTTCACAAATGTATTTTGATTATAACCAGTTGTGAAAATACAATGTTTTCCACGCATTGTTACAAATTCATCTGAATTTGTGACTTTTAAAGTATTTTATATTTCTGAGTTTGTTGGTTTTTTAATTTTGTTGAAGTTAATTCCAGAAAGATGAGCCAAGTTAAATGGCTCTAGAGAAGACAATTGAATGGATATATGATATGTTGAAGAGTAAAAAACCTTCAATAAGAGAAATTCAGCTCATAAACCTGTGATAAAGTTTATTGTAAGTATATTAATACTGCTGTATGTGGACATGACTGGGTTTGCAAATTGACTTGTTTACTTATGCCTGACCATATTTAATAGGTTAAACTGAGTTTAAATTATTCTCCACGTGCATATTTTGTTTAGAATATTTCACTTGTACCTTTTATTTGTAATGTTTATCTTGCAGTTTTTATTAAAATTAAGTTATTTAAAATTCATGAATATTATGTATTTTGTTTTCAGCAAATTTATTTTTGAAAACTTCAGCCTTTGCTTTTTTTTTCTCTCCAGATTTTGAAAATGTTTTCAATATTATTAACTTTTTTACAAGAGCTACTTGCCGTTTGTTTGCATGATTTCTAAATTTTATTTGTAATTTTGTTAGGTTGATTTCTGATGCTTTAATACATTTAGATTATGTTGAAATGTAAAATATGCAATGTGTTTCCTGTTGGGTTTCAGATGTCTATGCTAAGAGAGAATATTGAAAATGCTAAGAATTACGTATATAATTGAGAGCTGCACATATTTCAATAAATGTAACTTTGAAGAGGGCACTAATGCCCCTGAGAGATTTAGGCGTTCTAAAACATGACAAATTTTGATAAACCGAAGATGCCTTATGTGATGGCAATAAGCTGTAGGTTTGTTAAAATTATTTCTCCTCCCCCCATGTTATTTCAGAAATGTGTATTTTTGTTTTATTTTGTCATAGCATGTATTGTGCATTAATTAGACTTGAAATTGGAAATGCTTTAGATGAAAGTTATTTTATGTTGATGTAACAACTGATTTAAACTTTATTTTGTAAACCTAACAATTTTTTTCAGGATATTTTAAAATTGTTGATGTTTGTGTTAACTTCAAAATGTGACATGTCGAAACTTTGAATTACATTATCATGGCATGTGGCCTATAATTTTTTTTTCAGGCTTGATTATACAATGTGGTTTCATTTTTTTTATAAAATGACAGTAAGGAATAAAATGTATAACCTACAAATTCAGTTTCCAAATAAACTGATGTAATTATTTTGCATTTCAGGTTGTTAATTTTAGGATATTTTGTAATTAAGATATTTTATTTAAGATATTTATATTTACCTAATGCCTTGTATAAAAAGTGATGGATTATGACTTTCTTTGTATTTTTTTTCTTTATTTTCTTTTTTATGTATAGTAGATTCGAGGTGTTATTCCTTTCTGTATTCATTCTATCATTAATTTAATTTTAATTGTATTTAATTTTATATTGTATTATTAGACATTATTTTCATTATTATTCAATTTGACAGATAATTAATTGTTTAGTTTGACTTATTGTAATTTTTTGTATTTATATGTAACATGTTTGTCCTGGTGAGTGGAAGAGAAGGCCACAAGGTCTTAACTCCACCAGGCTAAATAAATCTATTCTAAATTTAAGATGTTTATATTTAAGAGATTAAAAATTTGGGAATTTCAAAATGTTGACATAATTAATAATTAAAAGTACAATTTTGCTTTATTAAGTTCTTCCTGTTGATGCAATGTTTTTCATTCATTTTGTTGAAATTTAGATCAATTTCTTAAAAATTGAAAATGTCTTGCAGCTTGGCTTGTTAGATTCTCATGGAAATAACAGTAACTTTTTACTGTGTTAAAATTAATGTTGGGAAGTTGAGCTTGTCTATACTGCATTTACATGATATCTGTAAATAAACAAGATTATTTATTTGGATTTAACAAGTAATTTTTTATCCTGTATTTTTTTTATTTTTATGTATTTTTTTCTACCTAATATAATTTTTTCATGTTAAATGTTTAACACGTGTACAAATCAATACTTCACTTTGTGTTTGTGAGATGAAAATATGTAATAGTGCATGTTGCATGTGGTCTGTGTAGTTACTAACAAGCTAATAATTTACAAGTAACCTTGAAAATGTTGCCTTATTTTCAAGGCACTTTGAATTAATATTTAATTTTAGGAAGTGATATTTTGAGGTTATTTCAATTATTTTTAGTCTGATCATCTTACCTCAATATAAATGTTGATTTGTTCTTGGACATGTTTCAAAACAATTTTGTTTTATCGTCAGCTTGTCCAGACTGGTTTGATTTATGTTGCACACCCTGGATGTCGATGTCAGCTCCATCCTGTGGTTGGCCAAAGAACCTCCAAAGAAGGTTATGCTCCGTTGGTATTTCAAAATTCATAACTCTGTTTTTGTTCTTCTGAATATAGATTTTTTCCCAAATAGTCAGGTCTTTTTGAATATAGATTTTTTTCCGAAATACTCAGCTCTTTTGTATTTTCTAACTGTTTTAATAATTTAGTGCATGAATTTATATTATATTTAATTATGTTGGGAAGTAAACATTATGAGGTATAATCATTAAAATTCATCGGAGAACATATTGTTTAAACAACTCACCTATAGGAATTTATATTATGTTTTTCAGACCAAACATGAGCAGCAACTGCAGATTTTTCTATTTCCCCATTTTTAAATTTTGTGTTTTTTGGTTCTAATTTTTAGGTTTCTTTTTGTTTTTCCTATATATATATATATATCTTTTTGCAACCCATGCATTCAATTTGATATATTTCTGACTTTTCATTTTTATCAGTTTTTTTCATTTTTGTTGGTTTTTATTAGTTTATTTAAACTGTAGTTATTTTTCGGTGCTAATTTAATATTAAACTTCTAAAATATCTTTTGGAATTTGTGTACCCAAGGGTGATATGTGAATTTCCTATATTTTTTCATAGGTTGGTCTTCTTTTTTGAGTACTTCTGTTTGAATTAACTTGATTTTCTAAACAGTGTTTTCAGGATATCTTTTACACCTCTCACTTTTAATTTGATGCTGCAACTGGTTTTGAAGTAACAGCCAAACGGCCGTTTATCCTGTTAAGGATGGATGTTCTGTTTAACTTTTACAGGAATTAATCATATGAGGTTTAATTTATGGTAAAATTGTTTCTTACCTCTCCTCATATAAATCTTCTAAGTAGATTACAATTTCAGGACCATAAGTCTCATCTTCAGTACTTTTTTGGTGACTGACGTTATGTCGATTGGAAGAAACTCTTCTTCCCTCTGTTGGTGGACCGATGAACCTCTGGATTAGGTCAAAATTTTGTGGGAATTTTGACCTGATCCAGAGGTTCATCGGTCCACCAACATAGGGAAGAAGAAGAGTTTCTTTCGATCGACATATCAGTCGCCAAAAAAGTACTGACGATGAGACTGTTATGGTCTCAAAATTGCGATCTACTTACAAGATTTATATGAGGAGAAGTAAGAAACATTTAACTTTACCATGGATGTTCTGTGCTTACCAAGACCTTGGTTCTAAGAAATATAGAAATAGGTTTAAAATGATCTTTAAATTAGAGTATATAGGAAATAACACAGAGGTATACTTTAAATTTAAAATTCTGTTCATATTTTCAGTGTTTGGATGACTATTGTTTAAACAGTCCAATTAATTATATTTGAAAAAAAAAATATACGCTTAGACTGGGGTTTGAACCCAGGACTTTTGAATCTCTATGTCAATGCTCTATCCAAGTGAGCTACCTATGCCTCCAATCTAAATGCGTATTTTTCTCTTATACATAGTTAATTCCCTAACCTGAAATGCTACGAGCCGTTGCTACGATTTTTGCAGATGGTAGCTTCTTTATTAAGAAGACTTTTTATTGGGAATTTAAACATTACTGGCTTTATAAGTGATGTTTAAATTCCCAATAAAATGTCTTCTTAATAAAGAAGCCGCCATTTGCAAAAATTGTAGCAACAGCTCATAGCATTTCGGGTTAGGGAATTAACTATGTATAAGAGAAAAATACGCATTTAGATTGGAGGCCTAGGTAGCTCAGATGGAAGAGCATTGACATAATGTCAAAGGTCCTGGGTTCAAACCCCAGTGTAAGTGTATATTTTTCTTTTCAAATATAATTTGTCTGTCATTAAGATGTTTAAAAATGAATAATATGGTGAGTGGAGAACATTATATTAACATAGTCCAATTAATCTTCTAACTTGCAAGTTGTAGCAAACTTAAATTATTAAATTTTAGAGTGAATGAAAATGTCATTATTACTGACTAAAATTTATTAAAACAAAGCTTATAGTGTTACCTCCTATTAAAGATTAATTTAAATTGCTTTAAAAAGGAGCAACAGGTATAAAATCCTGTTGTCTTGCAGAGCCAGAAGATGTAGGATTGATCTGTCTGCCAGCCCAGATGCCCGGAAGAGTGATGAACCATCCATTCCTAGGATGAGGTGATGAATGGTTGCCCACCCATGCCCAGGTTGGCATGATGAATGGCTGCCCACCCATGCCCAGGTTGGCATGATGAATGGCTGCCCATCCATGCCCAGGATGATGAGATGAACTGCCTGCCTGCACATCCATGCCCAGGATGATGAGATGAACTGCCTGCCTGCACATCCATGCCCAGGATGAGATGAACTGGCTGCCCAGACCAGAACCAACAGCCCTATGGAGGATAAGACTTCAGCCAGATGATAGAGATGTGCAAGGTAATGAGTACATCTAATATACATGAATTTATTAAAAAATTATAATCATAAAGTATGAATTATAAAATTAATGTTGAGAAGCTAAAGCTATTACTATGGTAGAAATTAGTAAATTAATGAACACAATTAAATTATTGTAAATCAATGGTAAAGAGAAAAATTTTTGCCTGAACCAGGAATAGAACCCCGAACCTTTAGCTTTCTGTGCTAATGCTCTGTCCACTGAGCTAATTCAGGCTTCATTCCCATCCAAGCAGAAATCCTTCCTTTACCTTACTCTACTGGTCCCACATTCAGTTGCAATAATTCATCATTCTCTTTTTCTTTTTTTTTTAGTGATCCCACAACAGACCCGGAGGTCCTTGGGGTAGTAGGAGGTTAAGGCTCCCACTTTTTCTAGACAATCGGCACTTTACGTCAGCCGGGTTGTCAGCCCTGCGTGACGGCCGCCTTTACCCCCAGAACAAGCGTCTGGTACTCATTTCTGTTAGAGGCTGAGTCGACCCCAGGGCCATAGTGCCGCCAGAGGGTTTGGGTCAGTTTAAAAATCCTGACCCCAATGGGACTTGAACCCTCGACCCTCCGGCTTGTAGCTCAGTGCCTTAACCACTACGCTACGGTGTGCCCCCATCATTCTCTTTACCATTGTGTATTTGTGAATGATGATTCATTGCAATTGAATGTGGGACCAGTAGAGTAAGGTAAAGGAAGGATTTCTGCTTGGATGGGAATGAAGCCTGGATTAGCTCAGTGGTCTGAGCATTAGCACAGAAAGCTAAAGTTTCGGGGTTCGATTCCTGGTTCAGGCAGAAATTTCTCTCTTTACCATTGATTTACAATAAAGTATGAAGCTTAATAAAAAATGAGAGAAAATAGTGCACAGGGAGTTGATTGGAAACAGAGTGACTTGTGTTACAGACTTAGAGACTGTGTCCACCCTGAGAGGATGTAGGGGAGGTACAGTTTGTCTAATATTTATGAATTTATTTTGAAATTTCTTAGAGAAAATGCAATAAAAATCTTGATTAGAGGGGGGAAAATAATTGAGCTCACAGGAACAAAATGTAAGGAATTTTATTTATAATATAGTAATTTTTCTAGAACTTGAAGACTGATGTCTACGCCTGATGTCTACGCCTGATGTCTACGCAGATTTACTTTGTGGGCATCAACACTCAAAGCAAGGTACAAAAAATATTAATATTTTTATAAATTTAACTTTTATAGGAATTAATCACTATGAGGTTTAATTTATGGTGAATTTAAATGTTTCTCACCTCTCCTCATATAAATCTTCAAAGTTGATCACGATTTCGAGACTATAACTGTCTCATCCTCAGAACTTTGAAGAAGAGTTTCTTCTTCCTTCCAAGTATTAGGCCAAGGCCTGTTACGATCCTATAGAAAATTTTCCCTCCAGCGTTTCATAGGACGGCCCAGTGATCTTCGTCCTCTTGGTATATAATTATAAACAGCTTTGGGGATCCGATTTGAACTCATTCTTTCAAGATGGTGTTTCCAATTTAGTTTAATATATTACAAAATTGGCGTAGTCTTCAATTCTTTTAAGATATCGGTGTTCCTTTTCCGATCCCATCTGGTGTAACCTGCTGTTCTGTGCATGAATCTCATTTCACAAGCCGTTATTCTGCTTTCATGTTGTTTTTTTAGTGTCCATGCTTCACTACCATAGGTCAACACTGGTCTAGCCAAAGTGTTATATAAACGTAATCTGGTGTTTTTTTGTACAAGGGATGGTTTCATAACTTGATTAATAATTCCTAAACTTTTATTATAACTAGTAACTTTTTCAGGGCTATGCTTTTCATCCCAGATAGAGAGATAATATCCAAGATATTTAAATTGATTAGATCTCTCTAAAATTTTATTCTGGAGACAGATTTTACTTTGTATGGGTCCTTCCCATGAAATGCCATAATTTTAGTTTTGTTAATTGATATTTCCATATTAAATTTGGCACCTATTTTTTGTAAATTATAAATTGATCGTTGCAAATTATTTTCGGAAAGTGCCAGAAGAGCTAAATCGTCTGCAGAAAGAATAGCATCGAGTTTGAGGTTCCTATTGATGGGTATATATCCTCGTTGTGTTTTCTTCCAATCGACATAACACCAGTCGCCAAGAAAGTTCTGAGGATGAGACAGTTATAGTCTCGAAATTGTGATCAACTTTGAAGATTCATATGAGGAGAGGTAAGAAACGTTTAATATCACCATTTTTATAAATGTCTAGAAATGAATGAATAGGCCACTTTGTCCCATGAAGGGCCAGTGCCTCATGCAAGAGAGAAAGCTTGTGTTGGACTCATGTGGAGAGCTACTCCATATGAAAAAAATTAAATTTTTATCCTACATACAGGTGCTAAATAGAATAAAAATGTTTGAATTGTTTAGGCAGCTCTGTGATGCAAATGGTTATACTCGTCTTACATGTCTGGATCCCAAGTTGTCTTGGTCGCTACATGTGGTGGACAAATCAGTTGGGACTGGGTTATGTTTGGGTTTTTGCCATCCCCCCCTCCTTCCAAAAACTTCATTGTGTAATTTTGCCATACTCGGGTCTTCAATTTTGGTTTCATGTCATCTGATATGTAACAAATGGTTCTTGCACATCACGTGCCTTCAATAACAGGGGCTTGACTTCATTTCTTGACCTGGTATTATGCTAGACATGAGTACAGGGCTTGTTATTTCCATTTTTTTATGATGGTAGTGAAGCATGGACAATACAAAGAAGAGATGAAAGCCAAATAACAGCAAATGAGATGCGATTTATGTGCCGTACAGCAGGCTATACAAAGTGGGACCATAAAAGAAATGAGGAAATTATGGAAGAGTTGGATGTAGAACCCATTCTTCATCATATACAAAACTACCAGAACAACTGGAAAGCCCATCTTCAATGAATGCAGTCTCATAAAATTCCAAAAGCCATACTTCGTTACTGCTCCCAAGTTAATGAAGTATGGACATAGTTCAGATGGACATCACAAGATGGTCAAAGATCTTAGAGATTGAGACAACATAAATAGTTCGAAGAATTATATCCAGGAAGCCAGGAAAGGGAGAGAATTTGAACAGGACTGCTTAGACAGAAGGAAATGGAAATTGGGAACAGAGAAACATCAGTTCCAACAATCTGTGCAGTTTACTTTTATAGGAATTAATCACTATGAAGTTTAATTTATGGTGAAATTAATGTTTCTTACCTCTTCTCATACAAATCTTCTAAGAAGATCGCAATTTTGAGACCATAACGGTCTCATCTCCAGTACAATCTTGGCGACTGATGTTATGTCAATAGGAAGAAAGTCTGCTTCGCTCTGTTGGTGGACCGATGAACCTCTGGATCAGGTCAAAATTTGCGACGAACCTCTGGATCAGGTCGAAATTTGCGATGAACCTCTGGATCAGGTCAAAATTTGCGATGAACCTCTGGATCAGGTCAAAATTTGTGACGAACCTCTGGATCAGGTCAAAATTTGTGACGAACCTCTGGATCAGGTCAAAATTTGCGACAAACCTCTGGATCAGGTCAAAATTTGCGACGAGTCACAACGCCACATCAGGACCAGCAGCATCAACCATCATTTGATTGTAGTGAAGGGTGACCTGCTGAAGGTGGAACAGATGTTCTGAAAGGCCTACAGGCATAAAGATTACATATTTTATAAGTTGAGGACAATGGATTTTAGCTAAGAAGGTATATTTTAACTTATTTTATTTTATGACTCTCCACCTCAACGGTTTTAACAATGAATTTTATTAGTATTGAAAACATTACTAACAAATTTTTCTAGTTGTGTAGCACAGCGAAGTGATCTATGGCATTATGCCTTGGTCAGAGCAATGATTACAATTGTCTGCTGTAAGAGACTGGTATCCACCCGGCATTTAGAAATTAGAGTAGAATTCCAGTTTGAGACAACCAGCCATAATGGCTGGGAAGCTGACATGCAGGCCACATGTCATACCTATACCTAACATTTGGTATGACTTATACACCTATATGAAGCCAGCTGTTAGGCTAGGACTTTGCAGGCCTGTCAGATTAAGGAATTGATATACATTTTCATAATTAAAAATGTCAGCAAACTATTTATTTACTTTGTAGATAGATCATTGGTTGATTGTCTTTGACATGGTCCGATTCCTAATAGCCAATTTTGTTGGTCCATCCAATCTCCTGATTGTAGATGTTTCTCCTTCATGTATAAACATATTCCCTGACTCCTGGAGGTTTTAGGTCTTCCTCTGCCTTGTCTTCCCTCAGGTTTCCATTCCAAAACAGATTTTGGTAGTTGATCCTCTTCCATTTGCTGGACATGTCTGTATCATCTTAATTGCTGAGTTGTAATATAATCTAAAATAGTGTCTTCAATCTTCATTTTCTCCATTATAACTGAGTTACTCATTTTTTCTCTTGAAATTCTTGCTGCCCTTTGTATAAAATCCATTTCCATTGCCAAAAAATACTTATTTGTTTTTGTTATTAATGGCCAAAGTTCTGCTCCATAAGTAATGATGCTTTTAACAATTGTGTGATATATATTAATTTTATTTTTATTACTTACATTTTTATCCCACAATATTCCATTGAGGCAAGCAATTGCAAATTTTCCTTTATTATTTCTATTTCATCATCATCCGGAATCATGGCAGCTGCCATTCCTCTCTGTCCATCCATTGATCTTCCTCCATTCCTCTGATATTCATAGCTGCTTGTACCCCTTCTATCCAAGTTTTCTTCGGTCTTCCTCTCTTCCTCCTTTCTATTGGGATCCATTCCATAACAATTTTTGGCAATCTTTGCTCTGGCATTCGTTTGACATGACCATATCACTGCAATCTTTTTTTTTCTATGATGTCCGGCTCCTCTTGTACACCCATAATTTCCCTTATTTCTTTATTTTGTATTCTATCCATTCTAGATTTTCCAGCTGATCTTCTTAAAACATCCATTTCTGTACTTGAAATTCTTTTCATTTGCCTGGTAGGAATTTGCCAGACTTCAGCACCATATGTTAAAATGCTCTGAATTATGGTTTGATATATTTGTAATTTTCTATTTTTTGTAATATTTTTGCTCCACCAAACAGAGTTTAAAGCATTTATTACTTGTTTTGTGCGATTCTATTTTTAATTTCCACTGTGTTATCGCCTGAATGGTCTAATTTTGTTCCTAAATAAGTGCATTCAATACTAGGTTTTAGTTCTTCTCCATTGTTGAAATTTATATTTTTCATTTCTTCTTCTATACACAGGTATTTAGTTCTCTCAGTGTTTATATAAAGTCCCCTTTTTTCATATTCTTACTTTAGTTTTTTAGCCATAATTATTTCTATTTATGATGATAAAAGTAACTTTAAATTTCAGGAGATGCAACAAATTGACATGTGGAACAGGAATAGGAGGAAAAGGAGTGACCACCTGAAGAGAAACGAGAAAAAAAAAAGGTAGGAAATAGAGTAAAATTAGGTAATGGTACCATACTTGTAGAAAAAATCTCATTTTGGATACATACGGCACCAAAGTTAGTTACTTTGATGCTCACCTCTGGATTTGGCTTTAATCTGATTGGAAAGATAAATGTTGAATATGAATTCTTGTATAATGAACCAAAGCTGGACAGGATAATAATCCCAAATCTGAAATAAAAGGCCCTGAAGCAAAATATTACCAGTTATTGGGAATTTTTCTGAAGTTGTCCTGAGATCTTGATGGTTTGAACCTACAGGTCTGTTTAGCTCACCCAGAAACCTAAATTGTCTTGACATCTTCTTGGTTGCCAACATATCTCCTTCCAGTGGGCTGGTAAATGATAGATTGTTGGGTCATTCTTGTTCCATCCATCCTGAGAATGTGTTCATGCAAATTTTTTCTTCTTGGTTAAAAGTTTGTTAGATTTATACATGGTTTAAACATTAAAACTTCATGTGCAGAACAGCAGGTTACACCAGATTACATCGGAAAAGGAACACAGATATCTTAAAAGAATTGAAGACTACGCCAATATTGGAATATATTAAACAGTACCAACTAAATTGGAAACACCATCTTGAAAGAATGAGTTCAAATCGGATCCCCAAAGCTGTTTATAATTATATACCAAGAAGACGAAGTTCACTGGGCCATCCTATGAAACGCTGGAGGGAAAATTTTCTATAGGATTGTAACAGACCTTTGTCTAATACCTGGAAGGAAGAAGAAAAACATTAAAATGATAAATCACCTATTTGATACTTCAAATTTACGTAATTTGAGTTTAGAATATAAAATAGTTTGGTGGGAAAGCCCAACAGTTGTGCTATAAAACTATTAATGAAGTTTGCCTTGATGGACTAGTGTTCATGTCTGGTTTATAGCTTTGAAATCTGGCTGATGGGGTCAATGAATTTTTTGAGGCATAACAAAGCCTGAATTTCCCTTCCTTTGGAAGGTTCTGTTAGCGATCTCTAACATATAAAAATGCATGAAATGAGGCCTCAACAGAACTCACATCCAAATTTGAATTGTGATGCTGATGACTGAGAAGATAAATGAAAAACTAAGGGTCATATCTATGAATGCATTAGACCATAAAAGTCATTCTCAGCTTGTACTCTGACTTTTTTTTTTGTGTACTCAAAAATCTGTTCATGTAATAATTGTCAAAATTCCTAAGCTACCTGGCGAGGTGACTTTGCAGAGAACGAATTGTGAGCAACCCGATGTAGTTTGAAACCTTGCTGCTTTATCCAAGATGTCGGACCTTGAAGACTTTGATCATGTTTTCGGTATATGCGGAGAAGAGGAATTGTATGGAGTCTACCAAAGAATTCAACTGGAAGAACAGGAGAATCCGCATAATATCGCGTGATGCAGACGTCGTCGTATATGGTTTTATTTGTGGGATGCAAGTGTAAGGGCGTTCCTGTAGCAGATGAAAATAATGGAAGTTGTTTTATCGCTGAGAATTCTGGGTAATAATTTGTCAATATTACAAAAAAAAACTACTTTCATGCATGACCAGTCAGTGACTTGCTAATTTGAACTTTGCACATTCTCACGGAAAACTCAGCTCACCAGAGACTAATGTATTTGCTAAGTCATTGTGTAGGAGTTGAGTTGCTCAGAAAGTCTAATTTACGATACACTTTTTCTGACTTACAGAATACCTTTTTGCGATATTTGAATTTTATGTATTCAATTTAATTGTGAGAAAACTAAAATTGCACCTGCTAGTTGCAGATATTAGATTTCACATAAGCATCTGATTTTGTTGATTTATTCAATATCTTACTTTTTATAACTAAATATTGTATACCAAGTTATGAGAAAAAAGAATTGTTGCTGCTGTGGCATTGAACACATTCCCTCTAAAATGTCAGCTCTTGGTTTAATCCCCCCCCCCACAATCTTAATTATTTAATTTTGCTGGTTAAACTCTACTGCTAGGAGATTGGTGTAAGAAATTAGCACATGTTTTGAAAGATTAAACTCCATGTCACAACAGCCCTAGAAGGCCCTTGGCCTATCAGCTGACTATTGGCCTCACATCCACGTGTTGGAGATGGACGATTTTGTCAGTATATGGGCGACATGTGGTCAGCAAGCAGAGTCCCCCAGCCATTATCTGGTTTTCTCATCCTGAAGTCAGTAAGTTTAGGAATTATTAATCAAGTTATGAAACCATCCCTTGTACAAAAAAACACCAGATTACGTTTATATAACACTTTGGCTAGACCAGTGTTGACCTATGGTAGTGAAGCATGGACACTAAAAAAACAACATGAAAGCAGAATAACGGCTTGTGAAATGAGATTCATGCGCAGAACAGCGGGTTACACCAGATGGGATCGGAAAAGGAACACCGATATCTTAAAAGAATTGAAGACTACACCAATTTTGGAATATATTAAACAGTACCAACTAAATTGGAAACACCATCTTGAAAGAATGAGTTCAAATCGGATCCCCAAAGCTATTTATAATTATATACCAAGAGGACAAAGATCACTGGGCCGTCCTATGAAATGCTGGAGGGAAAATTTTCTATAGGATCGTAACAGGCCTTGGCCTAATACTTGGAAGGAAGAAGAAGAAGAAAGAAGTCAGTACTTACTGTAGCTTTCCAAATTCCTCATGATGCTGAGTGGGCACCGATCTCATACTGGCCAAAGTTCCATCAAAAAATTTCTTCTCCCATAGGGACTTGAACCAGTGCAAGTTGTGTATCTCTGCACCAAGGCTCTATGCCTCAAAACACTTGAATATGGCGCAGGACAGATGAAAGATAGTATTTAATTGTATTCATCAGAGACTAATGCAAGACGTGTAAGCACGACATACTTATTGGACAACTGAGTGTAATGAAATTTGCATTGGAGTTAATTTTGTAAATATTAAGAATTTTCTCTTTTATATGTTGATAGAATGAAGTAATTAGTAATAAGAGTCCAGATGTTAGGCACTTAAAAAGTTCAAATAGGCAGGCAAAAAGGCCCTAAAAATCATTAATATAGGCACTAAAAATCGTAATAGGCTCCTACAAAAAAATAGACAACATAAATTTTTACAGCCTTACGTAAAAAATATAAACATATGCTATCAATAGTATACGAAGATATCAGAGATGATTTTGGAACTTGTTTTGCCTTTTTACAAAGTGCATATTTATGTTCTGCAGTGTGTACGTGCTGCGAAACATGGCATTTCTTCGTGCAATTCACTGAAACTCTACACACTTTGCAAAACAATATTGAACTGTCACTTGAGAATATTTCTGCACCAAATTCTTTCACAAAATTGGTCAGTTTTTACTGTTGTTCTTTAGGCATCTTGTCCCGCGCCGTAGCCGAGCGGTTAAGGTAGGAAGCCTTGGTGCAGAGCTACGGGACTTGCGCTGGTTCGAGTCTCCATGGGGGAAGAAATTTTCTCATGGTATTTCGGCCAGTATGGGACCGGTGCCCACCCAGCATCGTGAGGCAATTGGGTAGCTACAATAAGTAGCGGCTCCAGGTTGAGGAAACCAGCTATAATGGCTGGGGGACTCGACATGCTAACCACATGTCACCCCTACACTGGCTGCTGATCATCTACCTCTGTGATTCACACATGTGGATGTGAGGCCAGCAGCCGGCTGGTAGGCTAAGGGCCTTGTAGGCCTGTCGTGCCAGGAGTTTTTTTTTTTCTTTAGGCATCTTAAAACAACTGGTCTAAAAACAAAAGCCACATACACTAGCTGCACCACTTTGTCTGTGAATGAGGACTACAGACTGAATTCAGTGTTACCAACGTAAAAAATATTTCCAGTCATTTAGAGGTTTCTATGCAATATGTGTAATGAAGTTTGTCCATTTCATTGAAATATTAAGTTAATTTCAAGAAAAAATGGCAAATGGGCATTTATAGGCCTTGTAAGCTGAAATAGGCATTTATAGGCAAAATGAACTTCATGGAAAACAACTCTAGGTCGTTGGTATGAACGTATATGAAGTCACTTTTACAATATCTATAATAAATAACTGTAGGCATTTTCCCTAACATCCGGTCTCTAGTAATAAGTATGTGACAGTGTAACAAAGTTAATTAGAATGAATTTTTCCTTGTTCAGTGCATCTCCTGACCAGAAATTACTTTGGGACTGTATTACAACTAGGAAATTTTATCTTTAAATTTGTTATATTTAGAAAACTGAAATTAAAAATAAATGGAACTACTTACTGATGTAACTACTTACTGATAGTTGTTTATAAAAGTGAAATTTATAAAAAATAACTCAAAATTGTGAATGTGGAAAGAATTGTAATTCTGATGAAGTTGGTTGCACTGTGAACCACTTGCTTTAGATTTATAACATAATACACGACACATGTAGGCTGCACTGGGGACTGGAAATGAACTAATTTTTAATAATGAAGTAATGTCAAATGATATATTCAAGTTATCCACCAAATTAACATTACTTACATTTATTTTGATCCCTATACTTCTATTATTATCTAGTATCAACACACACAATTTTAGACACACTCTTATATGCAGATGATCAGGCTCTTTTTGGCAATAATGAAGATGAATTACAATATTCCACTGATCTTAATATAATAGCCCAATGATTTAACATGGAAATATCAACAACAAAATCTAAAGTTATGGCCTTTCAAGGGAAATTCCCAGTAAGAAGTAAAATTTGTATTCAGAATTTGATATTAGAGCAAGTAAATTCATTTAAATACTTAGGATATAATCTAACTTATAATGAGGAATGTGATATATCCTTTAAAATACAAAACTATAATAAAGCTTTAAGAATTATCAACCAAGTTTTTAAACCATCAAAAGTGCAGACACACAAGAATGAAAATCTATAAAGTTCTCGCTAGACCCATAATCTGTTATGGCAGTGAAGCTTGGGCCATCAGAACTCAGGATGACCGTCATATTACAGCCACGGAGATGAAATTTCTGCAACGAACTGCAGGTTATAGCCTTATAGACCACCAAAGAAATTCAACAATAGCTAGAGTGTTAAACATCGTACCTATATCTGAATACCTCCAAGAATATAGAAACAATTGGCTAGCCCATATTCAGCGCATGGATCGTCACAGAATACCAAAACAAATTCTTCACTACATTCCTCGAGGCAGAAGATCTGTGGGTCGACCTTTTCGGAGATGGCGGGAGACCGTAACGGGCCACTGGGCCTAATACTTGAAAGGCAGATGATGGTTTAGTATCTTTCCATTCCCAGAAAATAAATTGTTCTTCATGAAAGAATGAAGGGTAAAATCCTTGTTAATGGATTTGAAAATTATGCACTGAAAATATTTCATAAAATTATTAATTAGTAATTAAAACTTAAAATTTTGTGAAGATAGTAGCAATTTTTAAACTTATTTAGGAAAGAGGCTAAAATAGATGCATTGAACAGGACAGTAATGCTTAAAAAATAAAATGTGGGATAATTTTCTTTGTAATTCAAAATTATAATTTTTTCCCCCAAAGTTTTGCAAACATGAAATAAATATTGAGCTGCTGCAGCAAATGACTTTACAATAATATAAAAAAGACTTTAACTTTGAGGTTTTCTTAATAAGAAATATGAGGTAAGAAGAATTTGCAATTAATTTGATTCTTATATCAATTTTCAAAATTTGAAAAGTAGGAATAAGACTTGCTAAAGATTAAAAAAAGAAAAGTTGCCACAGAGATGAACAGCATAGCTAGCAACACCTGATCTGAGGATGTGGTGGCTAGTCACTTGTGCAGAGATGAGACTCGTGCCTGTTACGTGTTGAATGACTGAAGTGTGAGAGATGTGTGCAGTGACAGTGACAGTGTGTGCGTGTCAGGGGGGGAAAGAAAGGGCAGTGGCTGCTCAGTAGTGTATGGTTTCTAACTCTTATCTTGCCTCGGCCCGCCGAGTTGAATCCTAGGCTAAATATTTCGTGTTGGTGCTGAGTAGCGGTTACCTGTCTTTAGAAAACATGCAACCTGTGCGGCTACTGGGACAGTTTCAGACTCGACAAGTGATCTGGTGCTAGCACCATGTTGTTCAATATCTGTGGCAACTTTACTAACAAGTCCTCGATAAAATATTGATCTAAACCGTTAATTTGTTAGCAGTTTAGAGAATTTCTGCTACATATGACCTATACAATAAATAGAACTGAACTTAAAATTCATCGGAGAACATTTTGTTTAAATAACTCACTTCATAGGATTCATGCTTCCTTGATACCGCAGTTTCAAACACAGTCATGTTCATCCTCAGCCATAACTCTGACTGACAAAATTCTTCGGCCATCAACTGTTCTATTGTCACCATCTTCAGTGCCATGGCAGCACTGAAGATGGCAACAATAGAACAGTTGATGGCCGAAGAATTTCATCAGGCGGAGTTATGGCTGAGGATGAACATGACTGTTTGAAACCGCGGTATCAAGGAAGCATGAATCCTATGAGGTGAGTTGTTTAAACAAAATGTTCTCCGATGAATTTTAATGATTGTACCTCATAATGTTTACTTCCAAACATAAGTTTAATAGAATTGAAGTTGATTAATAATGAGTCATTTCTCACCTGATCCTTCATGTTGAAGCACGGAAACTGCAGTTTTCAAGAGGAATCCCTCTCAACTTCAACCATCATTATGATGTAATGGTTACTCTTGAAAACTGTTGTTTCTGTGCTTGAAGAGCAGGAAGTATGATCTGAGATATGACTCATTATTAATTGAAAAGCTCGTAATGTTATTTCACATAATTAATTTATGAAGAATTGAACTTGTTTGAAAATTAATGGATTTTGCAAAACTTTGAAATAAAAAGATTAATATGGGGGGGGGTACACACATGGGAGATAAATTTGGAGCACTGGGTATATAGTATATAACTTAGACATAAATATGGACCGGATTTATATGCTGTAAAAATCAACAATAAACTAAGTGAAAGTTTCAGTATTAAATCAGGAGTGAAACAAGGAGACCCCCTCTCAGCTACCCTATTTGACTTAATCATTGATTATATATTTAAGAAAATGGAATTAAGTGGAAATATTACAACAAAACTTAAACAATGTATAGCTTATGCAGATGATGTACTGATTACAGCAAGAACCAGACAAGCGTTATGTGAAACCTTCACAAAATTGAAAGAGGAATCTAAAAAATTTGGTCTAATAATAAATCAAGAGAAAACAAAATATTTAAAATGTAGTAATCACAATAGAAAAACTGAAAATCTACAAATTGATGATATACAAATTAACACAGTAGAATCATTCAGATACTTAGGTACCAAAGTAAATGGACATAATACAATAGAAGAGGAAATTAAAGAAAGATTGGTAAATGGGAATAAAGCTTATTTTGCAAATAGAGCTTTATTTAAAAGCAAATTAATATAAAAAACTGCAAAAATAAGGTTATACAAAACACTCATTAGACCAGTAGTTACATATGCTTGTGAAACTTGGGTCCTAAAAGAAACAATAAAACAGAAATTACTCATTTTTGATAGAAAAATGGTAAGAAGAATATTTGGACCAAAGAGAGGAACTGGTAACTGTTGGAGAATCAAAACAAATAACGAACTAAACAAATGAATAAAAAATCAGAACATAGTAAACCATATAAGATCTCTCAGAATTGGTTGGCTTGGACATTTGATAAGAATGGATGATCAGAGACTGGTCAAAAAACTGTATAAATGGAAACCTATAGGAGGCAGAGCTGTGGGAAGACCGAAGATCAGATGGGAGGATGACACAATGAACAATCTAAGGAAAATGCAAGTGACTAATTTGAATGTGGCAAGAGAGAGATTGGCATGGAGGAGGATTGTTGAGAAGGCCAAAACTTTCACTTTTGAAGTTGTCGTGCCTTAAGATGATTTGTATGCTTGAAAAAAGTTCCCAGATATACCCATAGTATTTGTATGTTAATTAAAACACTTAAGATGCATTGAAATAAGGGATGGTTCCATAATAAAAGTTGAAAACAACTCTGAGAAAGTCCTTACATTCAATTCCTTTTTGTTGCAGTTAATAAAAATGGACTCTTCCAAATTTTACACGTAAATTTTCTTTACAGAAAGGGTGTTTGGGGGAAAATAAAAATTGAAAAATCTTATTTATATGAAACATAGGGGCTATAAACAAACTCACTGGCACTATTAAATCTGTAGATTTCTGTAAGGAAAACGAAGATCATGGCTTTTAGAGGAAGAGATCCAGTGAGATCCAAAATTAGTTTAGAAAATCAAAGTATAGAACAGGTGTCTAGTTTCAAATATTTGGGCTGTGATGTTGACTACAATGTGGAAAGAGATATTGACTCCAAAATAAATAAATTTCAGATGGTGTGTGGAACAATACAGAGAACGTTCAAAAATAAAATTAGAAAAGAAACCAAGATAAAAATGTATAATGTTAAGGCGGTTTCCACAATATTGTATGGATGTGAAACTTGGGCTCCAGTGAAAAGACAGGAGGATAGAATAGAGATGGCGGAGATGAGGTTCCTAAGACAAGTAAAAGGATGTACAAGACTTGATAGAATAAGAAATGAGGATATAAGAGAAGAATTGAAAGTACAGCCTTTATTGGATAAAGTCACGAATTACAGACAAAAATGGATTGATCACATGGATGGAATGAGTAAGGAGAGATATCCATTGTTAGCAAGAAATTATCAAGCAAGAGGAAGACGTGATGTTGGAAGACCTAGAAGACGTTGGGCTGATGCATTATGAAGTCGGAACGGGCAATTGCCTAATCCCTGGAGTGATGATGATGATGAGGTTCATGGCCACACAGTCATAGGCTCTCCATACATGCCTATCCCTGTATAATCTACATCTCTCAAATCATGGTTAAGATTATTCTCTCACCTCATTCTTGGTTTACCAACTGGGCATTTTCCCATCTGGTTTTTTACTACAAGAAGCTTCCATGGACATCTTTCATTCTCCATCTGTACCACATGTCCTGCCCATCAGTTTGAGAACATAGGTGTACTATATATATAGTAAATGTTACATTTATAAAAATGTGAAATATATGCAGTTAAATAAACTGAAAACCATGTTTAACAAACTGAAAGTTTGTATAGATAATACATAAGCAAATAGATTTGGTCCTAGGAAAGAATATGCAAAGCATGAAAAATCCAGTCTGTTACGAAAAATGCACCTTTAAGGTTTTGATAATAGGGTTGTCATATCAATACATTTATCACTTAATCTAAGGTATGGATTTTAAAATTTTATGAGGAACTGCAAGTTGCAAGTTATGTGTAACATAAAACTTGTATAACTTAATGCTTCAGTAAACAAAACTTGGAATGCCAGTTGGAAAATTTAAAAAATGTTTAACTCTCTCTGAGATATAAATTGGTTATTTTATTTAAAAAAATGGCTTTCAATAGTTGAAGTGGAATAGAATATTTGACTCCAGAGTATTTATAATATTCACACAATTTCATCTCCAGGCACGGAAAAAAAAATTTTAGCTGGGGCTTGGAATGTGAATTAAAAACTTGGACTAAGTTAAACTCGATGGCTTTGACAGGCCTAGAAGATCCTTTGCCTACCAGCCAGGTGTTGGCCTCACATCCATGTGTTAGAGGTAGGTCATCCATCCTGCTAGTGTAGGGGTAACATGTGTTACTCAGCCATTATAGCTGGTTTCTCAACCTGATGCAATTAAAACTCATTGGCTGTCCTTAAAAACAGCTACACATGGGTGATTTATATTCAATATCTTCTCTTTCACCCAGTGGTAAATCCTGCGTTTTACTTCCTTTGGAAGGGAGGTAAAGCTGTGGATCATTTAATAGATCTACAGCTGGTAAAAGAACCTTGAGCCTGAAATGGGTACCTGAGCAAAATTTGGCCATTTAACCACTGCTGTGGTCTTGAGGTAGTGTGCTGCCTTATCATGCAGTGGGCCTAGGTTCGATCATCGGTTGGGACCGTTTTTCTGGGTGAGGTTTTTATTGGGGTTTTTCCTCACCTGTAAGACAAATGTCAGGAAAACTTAAAGGCCCAAAATGGTCTTGAAATCATATGGCCATTGCAATCATCATTCATATTCATCTTAGATTAAGCTTAGGATTAGGGACTCTCCTGGTGGACCACTATCACCACCATCACCAGCACCACCCATCATATCATTGGGGTAATGTAACCCTGCCTTACAGGTGCCCCAACCTCAGAAGTGGGTTACAAATATGCCATGCCAGGAGAGAAACCAGGAATGTCAAAAGACAACCTGGGGCATTTGCAAAAAAAAAACCTCAGATTTAAATAGCAGTGCTGCTAAATAACCCAATTTTATATTTAATATATTAAATATTGAACAAGTTAAAATACAATAAATTATATTGAAATGGGGTTCGATCCCCGGTTGGGGAAGTTTTTCTGGGTGAGGTTTTTATTGGAGTTTTTCCTCACGTGTAAGACAAATGTCAGGAAAACTTTAAGGCCCAAACGGTCCCTGAAATCATATGGCCATCATCCTTATCATTATCATCCTTACCATTATCATCATCCTTCACCGGTGTGGAAAGCAATGGGAAGCTACCACACCTACACAATTCCCTAGTAAAGCTGCAAGCATAGCATGAAAATGCTATGATTGCAGTGAAGGACCTGCCTTAGGGCAGAATTACTATGGATGGATATTGAAATGCATATTATTAGAAGTGTTGAGTCCACTCAGCAGGCCAGAGTCAGGACAAGTTTCTGGGGTAAGGTTTTTCCTCACCTGTAAACAAATGTCTGGCCCAAAACGGTCCCCAAACATCATAATAATTTTTTGATATTTTTATTTAAAAACATTTCTTTAACAAATAATACTTCAGTGTTGATTCCTAGAAAGTTACCTACTTACCTGTTATACTCTAAATTTTATTACATTTCAGTTGAAATTTATAATTTTCATCTTCTACAGATTATGGATTTTATCTGGCGAAAATTTTAGCTGATGATAACGTTCCACAACAATATATTACTAATATCTTCCACATCTGTAAAGATATGAAATCTCTGTTAAACAAGATGGCAAATTATCTTCTTGGGAAAAGATCAACACTGGAGTAAGACAGGGATGTGGACTTTCACCGGTGCTTTTCATTATATACATGAATAAATTAATAAATGAATGGAGGAAAACACGAGGATATATACCCATCAATAGGAACCTCAAACTCGATGCTATTCTTTTTTGCAGACGATTTAGCTGTTCTGGCACTTTCCGAAAATGATTTGCAATGATCAATTTATAATTTACAAAAAATAGCTGCCAAATTTAATATGGAAATATCAATTAACAAAACTAAAATTATGGCATTTCATGGGAAGCACCCCATACAAAGTAAAATCTGTCTCCAGAATAAAATTTTAGAGAGATCTAATCAATTTAAATATCTTGGATATTATCTCTCTATCTGGGATGAAAAGGATATCCCTGAAAAAGTTACTAGTTATAATAAAAGTTTAGGAATTATTAATCAAGTTATGAAACCATCCCTTGTACAAAAAAACACCAGATTACGTTTATATAACACTTTGGCTAGACCAGTGTTGACCTATGGTAGTGAAGCATGGACACTAAAGAAAAACAACATGAAAGCAGAATAACGGCTTGTGAAATGAGATTCATGCGCAGAACAGCGGGTTACACCAGATGGGATCGGAAAAGGAACACCAATATCTTAAAAGAATTGAAGACTACGCCAATTTTGGAATATATTAAACAGTATCAACTAAATTGGAAACGCCATCTTGAAAGAATGAGTTCAAATCGGATCCCCAAAGCTGTTTATAATTATATACCAAGAGGACGAAGAACACTGAGCCGTCCTATGAAACGCTGGAGGGAAAATTTTCTATAGGATCGTAACAGGCCTCGGCGTAATACTTGGAAGGAAGAAGAAGATCTGGGGGAAAATTTTAAAACTTACATTATTTTTTACCAAGTAATTTTTAAACTTATTTCATTTCTGTTTGATTCATTTCTTGATTTTTGTAGTGTTTTTCCTCTTTCATTCATGAGTAAATAAATCTTTAAATTTAATTTTATTTCTCTCATGTATGGTGTACTTTTATAGAAGCATTCAGTGGACTTATGCCACTTTTAGATTAACCAAATTTAATAACCTCCAAAATACTATGTTATCGTGGCTCAAATTGTATAATTGGTATCATACTGATACTTAGAATCGGAGATCCAGGGTTCAAGTCCCAGTTTGAGCATTAATTTTTCTCTTTTGATAAAATCATCGTATTCACCTTACTAGATTAAGTTTAATTACCATCATCAGCATAACCCTGCCTTCCAGAACCTCAGGAGTGGGTTATAATATGCTGATGACAGGAGAGAATACCAGAAATGTCTTGATGACAAACTGGTAACATTGAATTTATGTATCATGTGAAGTAAATCTATAATAGTTGAAGTTGATTCCAATGGCTGAGTGTTAAGTCATTAATACCTTTGTCTTCCAATAAAAATTTGGTAGATCTTGTTGGGAGGATGTGATATATCCATTGCTGTGGCATGGTTGGTAGAATCCTTAGTTTCCACTATGGTGACACAGGTTTGATTCCTAGCAGGATAGAGATTTTAATTTGCCTTGGGTTTGTCCTTTACTTGTCTGAAAAATAAATGATAAAAAGATAAACAAGTAAAAACAAAAGGAGGGGGGAGAGAAATCACTAAAATAAAAGAAAAAGTTAATGCATTGTAATTCCTATTTTAAGAAGTTCATTCTTGTCCATGGTAGAACAGGCAGCTGCTGGACCCACTTGTACAGGTCACAATCTCACAGCCAACATATAGTCACCATTCATAGTTAATATGGGAAATAACATTAGGAGGTTCTTAATTTGTAAATTAATGAGTCATTTATTACATCTTACTTCATATTTTGTTTCTTTAAACATGGGAACTAGTTTTTAAGAGAAACATCTATGTCATTATGAGTAGTCATGTCAGTCGAAAATGAGAGATGTTTCTCTTGAAAAGTAGTTCCCATGTTTAAAGAAACATAAAATATGAGGTAAGATGTAATAAATGACTCATTAATTTACAAATAGCATGTTTGGTTCCCTCAGTCATACCTGTTTTCTGATTCAATGATTGGAAAATTATCCACTGCTGTGGTCTGGAGATAGCATGCTGCCTTGTCATGCAATGGGCCCGGGTTTGATTCCTGGTCAGGACAGGCTCCTGGGTTAGGTTTTTTCAGAGTTTTTCCTCACCTGTAAGACCAGTGTCAGGAAGCTTAGGGCCCAACGGTCCCCGAACATCATTGGCCATCATTTCACTGGTGTGGAAAGGAATGGTAGCTACCACACCTAGCTTTCCCTAGTAAAGCTGCAAAGCACAGCATAAAAATGCTGTGATTGCAGTGAAATACCAGCCCTAGGGCAGAACACTATAGAATAGATTGGAAAATATTACTCAACATATGGATAAATGGAGAGCATGCCTGCAAGACCATAAACCTCTGGTTTTGATAGTGCTAGTGAATGTCATGGCCAGGATAGTGTGAAGATATATTTTTTTATGGTAAATGTTTAGTGGTTTTTTATATTTCTTCCTAGATAATGCATGTACAGAGAAGAAACAATATATGTAGTATGATATTACATAATTAGGGATTAACAATTAAATTTTCTCAAAACAAAGGTTTATACTTGTGTGGGCCTTAACTTGAACAATTAGGAAAACATGTTTAAATTTAAAATTTCAATTTTTGAGAAATTGAAAGCTGTCTGTTTACATAATTAATGTATAAAATGTAAGCCACTGGTCTTCTGTAATTATAGTTGGTTACAATTAAGTGCGTTACTGATGACTTTAACTCGTGCCCCAAATGGGAGTGAATGACCAATCACATTTTCACCTTGATTTTATCAATTTTATTTTATCACTTTAAAATCAAGCTCCTCCTTTTTCAACATTCTGAATAGGTCATAGCATTATTTTGCAGTGACTGACTCTCTATAGGAAATATGTTGAATATAAAAAAAACTCCTGGCACGACAGGCCTAGAAGGCCCTTAGCCTACCATCTGGCTGCTAGCCTCACATCCACATGTGTCAATGACAGATATAATCATCAGCCAGTGTAGGGGACATGTGGTCAGCATGTCGGATCCCCCAGCCGTTATAGCTGGTTTTCTCAACCTGGAGCAGCTACTTACTGTAGTTACCCAAATGCCTCATGAGGCTCGGTGGGCACCAGTCCCATACTGGCCAAAATACCATGAGAAAATTTCTTCCCCCATGGAGACTTGAACCAGCTAAAGTCCTGTAGCTCTGCGCCAAGGCTTCCTGCCTTAACCACTTGGCTACGGCGTAGGACATGTTGAATATAACAATTTATATATTAAGATGTAAGAATTCTAGAATGCATGTGGCTACCAGATTGTATATATAGTGCACAAATGTAACCAGATATTGCTTGTGGGAGATAATATAAAAACATTTGTAGCAATTGATTATACCACAAAAAAAAAGAAATCACTGTTTGCACTTTCTTAAATTTATTTTTTCCCAGAAAAAATATAATTGTCATATTTACATCATAGGACAATAGAAATGATTTAATATACAGTTTGGTGTTTCATTTTTTTTTTTCCACTAGAGTGTATTCTTACAATATTATGATCCTTTGGCAATAAATAATATGATCTGGTTTCAGTGATCAAATGAAGCATAACAATTGTTTCTCATTTGTTTTCAAACATCACCGTTTACATTAAATATATAAATATTTTAAAATAACTATATTTAAATTATGATTTGTGAGTAAACAGCTTAATTTTACTTGTTAAATAGTCCTGACAAATGCCACTCTTGATTTTAAAGTTATCTAGATAAATTCATGACCCACTAGATAATTTGGAAATCACTTGTGGCATTACTTATGATAAATTTCAATACAGTTTAAAATTTATCATTTGTAACACACCAAGTACTGTCTTGGTAGATTCCACAATGTGAAAATTAAGTGATATGTGTTTATTGAAATCCATTTGCTAATTTTTTTTCCTACTTGGTGGGTGGATTTCAGGTGACAACTGGGGATGTGGCAGCCGACTACAGCTGAGAGGTTGGAACAAGTTGTGCAACTGAAGACTGCGCTTTATCTTAATGTTAAACACACGACCAGATTTATGTAAAACTTGAATAAGCTACAGCTTAATGCCCCTCTTTGATACAGACAACAAATAAATTTAGAGAAAAAAATTCCAAAATGTGATAAATTTATAAAATAAAACACACATACAGAAACATTGTTTTGTGTTGCAACAATTTTTGATGAAGTAATGGGGTTCTTCCTGCTAGCCTGTTCCCTAAAATATAGATAGTGCAGTGCAGCCTGTAGACTGAGAAGCAGCAGATCTGTATTTGAAGATATTCTGTCAAGTGCAAATGAATTATTCTATCAGATTAACAAAAGTAACCCACTGATACTATTGAACCTGTTGTTTCATGGCTGCATTGACATAACTTCTCCATACATCACTATCCTGAGCTAATGTTTCCCAATTATTCCCTGTATAATTCATCTCCTTCAAACCATAGTTATTCTTCTACCTCATTCTTGGCCTTACTACCGAGTATTTTCCTCTAGTTTTCCATACCCCTCTTTCATTCCTGTTTGTGTCACATGTCCTGCCTATAGCAGTCTACAAGACTGAACTGTTCTTATGAGATTTGTTGTCCCATAAAGATTCTGTAGCTCACTGTCATTTGGTTTAAAAAATTTTCCTATTTGTAATCTTTTTCTCTCTCTCTTAAAAAAAAAAAACTATGTTTCACATCCATAAAACTAGACAAATAAGTTTAGTATATTTTATATTTGAAGAGAAAATTTTTTTTTGCCCAGACAGAGACTCGAACCCGGGACCTTTGGCTTTCTTGGCCAAATGCTCTACCAACTAAGCTACTGAGGTGAGTTGCGATCTAGATGCAAATTTTTCTCTTATATATGTTGTAATTCCCTCGTGCCAAATGCTTTGAAACCTTTGCTTCTATCTTTGCATATGGCGGCTTCTTAGTTAAGAAGACATTAATTGGGAATTTAACACTACACCCAATTAATGTCTTCTTAACTAAGAGGCCGCCATATGCAAATATAGAAGCAATGGTTTCAAAGCATTTGGCACGAGGGAATTACAACGTATATAAGAGAAAAAATTTGCATCTAGATTGCAACTTGCCTCGGCAGTTCAGTTGGTAGAGCATTTGGCCCGGAAAGCCAAAGGTCCCCAGTTCGAGTCTCGGTCTGGGTGAAAATGTTTCTCTTCAAATATAATTTATCCTTCAGTGAGAAGTGTTAAATTAATAATAAAAACATCATTAGTATATTTTAGTTCAATTTTTTGAGAGAAGTTGATATGACAAGAGTCTAATGAAAAATAGATGCATTTGTGTAGTTCAGTCTCTATTTAATTTCTTTCTCAGTCTTGTTCCTGTTTGTATTTAACTAATTTTTCTCTTTCTAGCTATTTTAATACTTAGATTAGATCCATAAATTGCAATATAGCATATATCCACCATAAAGAAAGGGCAACAATTTCTCACCAAAAAGGACAGCTGGAGATATGGAGCTCCATTACCTTAAATAGCTTATGGCCTCATTAAACATAAATCTGGCTGTGTTAAGTATGTGATGCTGGTAACTTCAAGATAACAGTGAAATGATTAATTTAAAATGTTTGTGAAGACTTTAATATTGTTCAGTGTTTTGGAAACAAGTTAACAATGATCAAAATGAACACTGTATTTAGTATATTTATAAATGACAAATGTTGGTATAATTTTCCTTGAACTCTTATCTTCCTCGGTCCCCATATTAACTCCCTGCAACCATGTCTACTCTTTCCTGAAGGCATCCATTTAACATATCCTCAAATTTTTAAATGGTTGAATTTTGATGAATTCAGCAGAAATTATATTCAAAATGGAAAATTTACTTTCTTAAATTCATATTTACAATATTGTATGTGTAAAAATCATTTTGAAATTTTTATGTAATATTTTGAAAATGTTGATGTTGAAATAAAATGTGTAAAATTTTTGCTGTATTGACTAAATATTGAGAAAAAGTTGGAGATTTGAAAGCATGTATTTGAATTGAAATAGAATGTGATAATTGCTGTGTAAAGTGTAAAACTGGTATACCTTAAAATGCAATAAAAAAAGTCTAAAAATGCATTACGTTGTACTTATATTGAAAGTCCTAAGAGTGAAATTGCAACGCTTGGGAATTTCAAGCTTTGTGGTTTCAATGGCAAAGTCCAAAGTGTGAATCATGTTGCACAGGTGTTGAAAACTCAAAGCTTGGAAAATCTCTGGCGTTCAAATCCCAAGTCCTGAGTACAGGAGACACCTGAAAAATCCTGTCCTAACTGTAAAATTTGGCACCTTCCATGCAAGATTAGGAATATAAATCTCAAGTGTGAAATTTCACACCTAGGTGTGAAATATAACAGCCCCACAGAGAACAATAAATTTGAAAGTGTGAAATCTGAAATTTTTTTCTAAGTCCAAAGTGTGATATCTGACACTTAGGTGTGAAAATTGACACCTCCAACGCTGTAAAATGTACAAGTCCTAGAGTTGTCTTGTATTCAAAATTTTTCTAAGTCCCAAGTGCAAGATTTCACACCTATGAGCAATGTTCATCTCAACACCCAAGTGTGAGATATGGCACTTAAGTGTGGAATCTGCCACCTACACCTAGCTGTGACATTTCACACCTATCCCAAGACTAATCTCTTTGGCTCCATTTCAAGGTCACTTGGAGGCTGCACTCTGAGGGGCCTCCTGGGGCTTTGAGGCTGCCAGGGCACCAAGCCGGCCTTGCCTGGCTGGCCAAGCTGATTTTGCTAGCTTCCACTCCAGCTGGGTTCCAAGCCACCCCGGCTTCCACCACAGCCATCGAAACTTCGATTCGAATGCCTGCTTTGAAGTACAATTTCGATGCTCCAATTCACTCATTTCAAAGTAGGATTTCAAGTTAACGTCAACTCAAAATCCTACTTCAAATTGAGTGAATCGAAGCATCAAAATTAAACTTTGAAGCAGGCATTCAATTCGAAGTTTCAATGGCTGTAGCGGAAGCCCGAGGTGGCTTGGAACCCAGCTGGAGTGGAAGCTAGCAAAATCAGCTTGGCCAGCCAGGCAAGTTTTTTTTTTTTTTGGAGTCAACCAAATTCAAACTTAGCTTAGAATTGGAGGGAATTTCAAACCTGACATACAACTGGAGGGAAATTTGAATGTGACAGGAAATTCAGAACCTACTTGGCACAGGATTTGGAATTTGACACTGGAATTTCACTCAAAAGATGTAAATAGCATTTCAAAATACCAGTTTATTCAAAAATTTTCCACTGAAATACAATGGAGCACATTTCAATTAACATGACACGTTTGAACTATGAATCAGAACCAATCAAATGACATACAACATAAAACAAATTCCGAATTGATGTTATTCTAATAAAAAGTTCAAAATAAACATACTTTTTTAAAACACACACACACATATCTTCATTTCTCCAAGATTTTCCACTCGTGTGCAGGTTGCGCTCGTACCAGATCTGCAAAACATAAACAATTATCAACAGATTGCACAAAAACATATCAATAATCATCTGTACACTCAGAGCATTACAATACGAAGTAACATTATGAGATTCTTCTTGATAAATGAGGTGAATCCGGAGCCATCTTACCTCGTAACTTATTGCATTCTTTTTTAACTACTTTCGGTATATTATGTATACCATCTTCAGCTTTTCCAAGCTGGCCTTGGGTGTCGGCACCCACTCCATCTTTTGGCTAACCGAAGAACTCGTAAATCAAATCTTTTTTCCCCGGGAATTTCAAAATTCATAATCTTGTTTTTGTTCATCTCTATGTAGATTTTCTCCAAAATGGTGAGATTTTTTGTATTATTCAACTGTTTAATAATTTTGTGTTTACATCAATTTTGTGTTTTTCCTACCAAACATGAGCAGCCACTGCAGATTTTTCTATTTCTCCATTTTTTTACATTTCTAATGTGTTCTTTCATTCTAATGATCAAGTTTCTCTTTGTTTTTCCTATGTATATCTTATCACATTTCATCTAGTATATTCCCAATTTTTTCTTTCATCAATCTTTTAATTTTAATTACTTTATTTAAACTGCAATCACTTTTTGGTGCTAATTTGATATTAAATTTGTCAAAAACTTTTGGAATTTATTGTGTGCCCACAGATGATATGTGAATTTCCTGTATTTCTTGTCATTTTCCCCCCCCCCCAATCTGAAGAGTGCTTTCATTAATCAAGTTTTGTTTTCTGTAGTTCTCTGTTTTTTTGTGATCACCTTTTCTTCAAAACCATTTACCTTCACTACTTCAATTGTGTGTTTTATCTTTAATTCAAAACATACTCTTGAGCAAAGACAATTTTGAATTAGAGAAAAAACATATAATTAAAGTAGCAAAGTAAAATGGTTTTTAAGAAAAAAATTATACACAAAAATTGAGGAATGAAAGCACTCTTCAGATAGAAAAACAAATTGAAAATAAATACAGGAAATTCACGTATCATCCATGGGCACACAATAAATTTCGAAGGATTTTTGACAAATTTAATATCAAATTAGCACCAAAAAATTATTACAGCCTAAATAAATTAATTAAAATTAACAAAAATGAAAAGCTAGATGAAAGAAAAAATCAGGAATATACCAGATAAAATGTACTGATTGTGATAAAATATACATAGGGAAAACAAAGAGAAACTTGACCATTAGAACGAAAGAACACATTATAAATGTAAAAAATGGAGAAATAGAAAAAAATCTGCAATGGCTCCCCACATTTTGGTTGGAAAAACATAAAATCAATGTAAATGCAAAATTATGAAAACAATTGGATAATACAAAACAATTCACCATTTGGGAGAAGATTTGATTTACAAGTTCTTCGGTCAGCTACAAGATGTAGTGGGGGACAACAATGTAAATTTCAACAGTATGGAAAAGCTGAGGATGGTATACAAAACTAGTTCAATAACAACTCAATAAGTTATGAGGTAATATGACTCCGGATTCACCATATTTATTAATGGATCTCTCAGCACTGTAGACTTGAAAACATGGAGGACATGTACACAGGTAGGACCGTGTGTCTACTTATCATCTATTATCAACTTTTATAAGATTCATGATGTGTTCCATTGAGGTATTATTCAAAATTAAAATATAAAATTAGGAATATTCACCTGAAAGGTCCGTCTCCTCAATTTAATTAATTATTTAACTGTAGCGCTTTCGGGACTTGTCCCATCATCGGCACGATTCAAAACTGGTGTTTCACTGAAGATCTTCAATGAAACACCAGTTTTGAATCGTGCCAATGATGGGACAAGTCCTGAAAGCGCTACAGTTAAATAATTAATTTAGTTGAGGAGATGGACCTTTCAGGTGAATATTCCATAATTTTATATTTTAATTTACCATCTATTAGTACCAAAACAAGCTATAAAAAAAGCAACACACATCTAATATAAATGCTGTTGCCATACAGCAAAGAGTCAATTTATTGGCTGCAACTGTCACATGTTTACATTGTAAATACACGGTGATTACAAATGATTGGAGCGATTTCATGATTTTATTGTAGCGATCTTATTTGACATATCTTCACAGAACTTTAAAGTTATGTATAAAAACTCATAAGGTTTTTTTTTGTTTTCTCTCGCAGCCGTGTTTCAGCTTTAAACCGAGAGAGCGCAGCAGTTATCAAAGATGGCGACAGGCGAGGAGAAAGCATATGCTGTGCTTGAATTTCATTCAACTCAATCTGTGATAACTGTGCAACGACACTTCAGAACGAAGTTCGAGAAAGATGCACCGAGTGCCAACTCCATTCGGCGATGGTATGCGCAATTTAAAGCTACAGGATGCCTCTGTAAAAGGAAATCAACGGGTCGTCCTTCAGTGAGTGAAGAAAGGTTGAGAGTGTGCAGATGAGTTTCACACGTAGCCCACAGAAATCAACACGAAAAGCGAGCAGAGAGCTGAACATTCCACAACCGACCGTTTGGAAGATCTTGCGGAAAAGATTGAAGCATAAACCTTACCACTTGCAATTTCTACAAGCCCTTACGCCCATTGACAAAGTGAGTCGGTTTGAATTTTGTACACAAATGCAGCAGTTTATGGATGAGGATGGTTTTTGTGAGAAACTTGTCTTCAGTGACGAAGCAACATTCTTTGTGAATGGCAAAGTGAACAAACACAATGTGGCGAATCTGGGGCACAGAAAATCCCCGCGTTATTGTGCAGCACATTCGCGACTCCCCAAAAGTTAGTGTGTTCTGTGCGGTTTCTCAGTTCAAAGTTTATGGCCCTTTTTTCTTCTGCGAGCAGAACGTTACAGGACACGTGTACCTGGACATGCTGGAAAATTGGCTCATGCCGCAGCTGACGACCGACAGTGAGACCTTCATCTACCAGCAGGATGGTGCTCCACCACACTTCCATCACGATGTTCGTGAATTTTTAAACATGAGATTGCCAAACCGATGGGATCGGTCGCAGTGGAGAGAATGATCAGAAATTGTTGTCATGGCCTCCACGCTCCCCCGATTTGACGCCGTGCGATTTTTTTGTTTGGGGGTATGTGAAAGATTCAGTGTTTGTGCCTCCTTTACCAGTAGACTTACCAGAACTGCGAGCTCGCATAATCAATGCCTTTGAACAAATTAATAGGGACATGTTACGTCGAGTATGGGACGAACTTGATTACAGACTTGATATCTGCAGAATCACCAAGGGGGAGCATATGGAGCACCTGTAACATCTCAAAAAAAACCTGGGAAGTTGCTCTATGTATCTGTAAAAGTTCGTGAAAATATGTCGAATACTACAGCTACCATAAAATCATGAAATCGCTCCAATCATTTGTAATCACCCTGTACAGGCCAGTGATTGGATCAGAGCTACCACCAAATTTCTCAATTTATGTCTCCGAGTGGATTCACATTATACATAGCATCTTAAATAAAATACTGCGATGGGCAGGACATGTTGCACGTATGGGGAATGAAAGACATGCATGGAAACTTATTCTAGGAAAGCCAGAAGGAAAACACCCAGTTGGTAGACCAAGAATGAGGTGGAAGAATAACATTAACTATGATTTGAGTGAAGTAGATTATACAGGGAATGATTGGAAAACATTAGCTCAGGATAGGGATGTATGGAGAGCTTATGTCCGCGCGGCCATTAACCTATGGGTTCGATAGTGCCAGTGAGTAAGTAAGTATCTTAAATAAAATATCAATTGAATCAAAGTATTGTTCATTTGTAAAAATAGTGCCATCATCACTATAAAGTTTAGGGGAATGTACAAAAGGGACAAAATACATATAAACAACTAAAAAACACTCTCAAGTTTAAAATATACAAGATCATCATCATCATCATCATCATAAAGTAAGTAAAGTGGTCCCACTATAGGCCTCAGGAGGCCCTTGGGATAGTGGGAGGTTAAGGCTCCCACTTTTCTAGACAATTGGCACTTGATGTCAGCTGGGTTGTCAGCCCTGCGTGACGGCCGCCTTTACCCCCAGAACAAGCATATGGTACTCATTTCCATTAGAGGTTGAGTCGACCCCAGGGCCATAGTGCCGCCAGAAGGTTTGGGTCAGTTTAAAAATCCTGACCCCATCGGAACTCAAACCCTCGACCTTCCAACTTGTAGCGCAGTGCCTTAACCACTATGCTACAGCGTGCCCATCATCATCATATAATACAAATTTTAGGAAATTTTGTTTTAAACCATAACATTTTTGTATTAACAGTATTCCATTCTTATTTTGTTAAATGCCATTCAAAAACATTAATATCTCTCACAGGCTGTACCCTGTTGTCTAACATATATTCAGATAAATTTCTTTCATTGTTCTATGTAATATTTTTAATTAGGAGGAACACATGCTCAACTAGATTTCATATTAGAGAAGAGGTGTATGTTGTGAAAACACTGTCATGTGTAATCAACTAGCCTGGGCCAGGACCAAGTGGGGAGTGATAGAGAAGCAACTAATAGTACCCTGTGAGGTTCTGTAGCAGGGTTAAGGTGAAGCAGATATGGCAGAGGAGAAGACCTATCGTAGGGGATTCAAGCTGGAAGAGGCAACTCTTCCCCTTACAGTTTAGAGGGATCGGATGCCTTGCGGTGAAGAGGGATCTTCAAAGGCTAAAAGAGTTTACCCTGACAGAAAAGCAAGGATCAAACTCTGGAGCTGCAAGTGAAAGCAGTTGATCTAGAGGACAGAAATCCCAAAATCAAATTACCTGGTTTCCCAGGTTGGGGTTGGGCTCAGGATTGACAATCTTATCCTGTAAAAATTATACTGTTGACAAGCCTATACAGAATTTAACCGGACTGAGCAAACAATGGTGACTTAAGACAAGAAAAGTGGACAGTTGCCAGAGATAGAGAAGCCCGGAGAAAAATTCTGAAGGAAGCCTTGACCCACCCTGGGTTGTGATTATGATGATGGGTGCATGTATATTCACATTAGAAGTGAAGCACATGTATTCTGAGATGCAAACCAAATGAAATTCATGCACTGGACTCTTGGTTACACAAAGTGGAACCATAAAATAAATGAAAACACTTTACAGGTAACTTGCAATAAATTCTAGTACTAACACACCTAGAACAAGAATCCTACAATACTAACCTAGAGGAAGGAGTTCAGTTGGATACCCAAAGAAAAGATGGGTAGAAGTAGTTACCTCTAGGGCCACAATGTGCAGACGGGTGGTGCTTATTTTGAAAGATTCACCTCACATCTAATTCTGAATAATTATCATTTTAGAAGTTCTCTGACTGTTTATTTCCATGCCATTAACCTTGGAGATTACAAAACTTTTCTAGCCAGATATTTATTCAATAAATTAGACCTGTCATAATTATAGTATCCTCAACACAGTCTATAAAATATTTAGCAGAATATTAAATGAAAAATTAAAAAAAATAAAAAAAATTACTGAAACCTTCTAAAGTGCCAAAATTGCTTTAGAAAGGAAGATCATGTATAGACCCATTATTTAGCATCAAACTACTACTAGAAAAAATGAAGATAATTTCATTTAGGAACCCATATCGCTTTTACAGTTTTTGTAAAACCTTTTGACAAAGTTCAAAGAGACTTTTTATTTGATATATTACAAGGAAAAAATATACCAAATTTGTCATTAGAAAATGTAATAGAAATATACACTGACAATAAAATAAATATCAAAATAAATAATCATACCTCCAAAAGAAAATATGTTATAAATGGAGTTCAACAAGATTGCCTACTATTTAATATTTACATGAATGAAAATCATTTCTAAATGGAATCTAATCTATACATCAGGAATCATAATAACCAGTACCTTAACATCAAAAACACTACTTTTTGCAGATGATCAATATATAAAAATAAAGTAGGAATTAAGCTTCTCTCAAAAAATAAATAAAAAGTAAAAAATCTTATTCTTCTGAAAGTACAGACCAATAAAAATAATAAAATAATAATTATAGATGTAAAAAGATTACCAAAATAATTTATACGAAATACTGATTCTCTAATTTCTATCAAAGAAAAATTATAATTTCCAATTCAGAGAATAACTTACAAATAGGACTGCATACACTAAATAAAACATTGAAAGATTTTGGGATGGAAACCTCAACACAAAAGTAAGGCATTCTTAGGAGAAGATCCAATCAGAAGTTAAGTACAAAATTTCAACTATTTAGGTTGTGAAATATCTTATCAAAATGAAAAAGATGTGAACAAGAAAATCACCAAATTTACACAAATCTTAGGAACAATAAATAATACATTAAAAGCTAAATTAGTACAAAAAACTGCAAGAATAAAAATATATAATACTTTACCATTACCCTTGCTTTTATATGGAAGTGAGATTTGGACATTAGGAGCAGAATCAAAGCAACAGAAATGAAATTTCTCAGGACAGCAGGATATACTCTTTTAGAACAAAAAAAAGAATGAAGAAATTTTAGAGCAATTAGAAGTAGAATCATTAGAAGAAAAACTGAACAGATATAAATAAAACTGGCTAGACCATGTAAAAAGAATGGATAATTCAAGAATTCCACAAATGATGCAACATAAACCCAAAGGACATCTTCGACCAGGAAGACCTTTTAAAAGGCTGCTACATGCAGCCTACAGGTCTACAAAGGTCTAATTCGTGACAGATGATGATGATGATTGCATCTGTCACTGCAAACTTAAGGAATTGTAGCACATATGTCTGTTACCATAATACCAAAAAAAAAAAAAAAAAGGTAAGATAGTAATAAGAAAGAATGAGAAATACCGAAAAAATGAATTAGAGGTGGAGATAGATATAAATTAAAAAGTGATACAGTATAAACATTTAGGATCTTACAGTGTTATGGATAAAACATAGAATTGCTAACTTAAAAAGAATCTGGTGCCTCAGTCACCTTCAGTGTTGTCTTAGATTCCACCCGAGTGTATGGTAATAACTTCTGTAGTGTAGCGAATAAGATACGGCCCTAATCTAGTATAGTGATTAAGAAACATGATTAATGAATAAACAAAGAATGAACTGAACATAGTTTAAAAAGTAAATTAAATAAATATCGTATTGGTAAATAGTTCTCACAAAGGAGCAGTAGGAAAACCTAAGTAACAAGAGGTCAAACATGTAACTCCCCCAAATTAGACCTGAAATTCTTAAGCCGGGTCTAGTTAAAAAAATCACATTTGGGAGAAACTCCAAATTTACAACTGTGGAAAACCCAAACGGTAAACACGCTCCCTAGCCATGAGAATAAAATTACATATGTAGGTGGGAGCTTAAATAAAATATGTACGCCCTTAGGAGACATGTGATTGAATATTCTAACCAATCAATATAGAGTGTACAACCATACATGGGAATAAAGGGTCCTGACTTCGATACGAAACACATGAGGACAAATTAACATACTTATACTCAACACTTCGTAGCAAGTTGATCTAAATTATACGGTTAAAATGTCTTGTAATAACGATTACGGACTTAGGGAAAATTTCTCAATTTCATAACTCATTTGCTAGCTCAAGTCCTCATTAGTGAAATATCAAAGACCAGGGACAGAAAAGTTTTATCTTTACAGTGTAATGTGCATTGAAGTTGGCAGAGATAACAAAATTAAATAATTTAAATAATTAACTATTGTCTGCTTTCCATGCATTTCTCCTTCCGAACCCTATATAGATAGGAATCTCAGCGCTCACCCTGAAACAACAGGAACTGACTAGCTACCGAGGTAGGGCATCAACTATTTACAACAATTCACTATAATTAAAACAGCGAACTACAGTGACATTAAGAGCCCTCAAATTACTGCCCCACAAACTAATGACCTGATCCAACACAGCCATGTTAATGATTGTTAATTCATGAAATAATGTATTCCAAACCCCACTTGACTTAACATTGTAGGACTATATTGGTACATGTCAGAATAGAATGAAGAAAAAAAATGTTGGCAACATGAGATGTAATGGAAGATAATCAATAAGAACAGAAATATTCTGTAAGCTGAGGCCTGTTGTAACATGCACATTGCAATGGCCAAAACTCATCCACTTAGAAATCAGCTTATTTTAATTATGGTTATAATTAGAGGGTCTGATAATGAAATTCCATCCCAGTACTTCCCCTGACATTTGAGGAAAACCAGGAACAAAGCTCAGTCAATTTGGTTGGCACCAAATATTGTGCAGTTATCTAAAATATGGTCCTTTCAGTTAATTTACAGCACAACTATAAAGCTAACAACAAATTTACATTCCAAAGATAAAGATAACGTAATCAATTCCTAAAATTACTACAGTTATCACACGAACAATGTGCATACATTTCTAATGTCACAATTAGGTCAGTTTAATAAAAATCCTGACCAGGAATTGAATCTGCAACCTTCCAGCTAGTAGCATGTTGCTTAACATATGAAGACTGAGGATGTTTCATTAAACTAGAGAGCTTCAATATGTTTCTACCAGAAATGTTGTGCACAAAGGAAATGAAAATTATAATTTGTTGGTAAAAACTGCACTACGTTGAGGCATTGAACAAGAGATATTCTTCATTAACTTGAAATAAAATTAAAAAAAACAGCATTTGCAAGTTTAAAGCAATTATTGATAACAATTTAAATTTTAGTAATGAAAAAAAAATCAAATATAAAAAATGAATAAGAAAAATAAAATAAATAGTTGAGTGCAAAAGCTGTATAAACAGAATAGTATCAATTGTTCAGTGCAAGAGTGGCCTAAGTGCACACAGTTGTATCAGGTTTACACATTGATGCAAGAGTGGTATAAGTGCTATCAATGATCTCATGTTCTCCATTCAATGCAAAAGTGGGCTATGCACATATGGTAATAACAGTTTTTCTCTGTATTATTAATTTTGAACAATGCAACTACATTATATAAGACAATTCATTTGCAGTTCCCGCATAGTGCAAGACCGGTCTACATACATACATGTAAGAGAGGAAAAAGTGTTCTCAACATTCACTACATTTTTACATTCAAGCATAAACACAAGATCAATGGTGCCTAATTATTATCAAACTTGAGGCCAAAAATGTGTTTTCTAATCAGCTGGAGGACTGCAGATTGAAAATAAAAGAGATTCTCCTACTAAAATTGTTACCAATAAGTACACTTTGGTTATTATGAAATTTTACAAGTAGAATACCTATTCAATCTATTCAAAAACACAAAGCACTAAAAATGGATAGAGGAGAGAGAAGTCATTTAGATAACCCTTGTCCTTGGCCACATGGCACGGTGCCATAAATAAACTTTCCTTCGCTATTCATAAGTTAAATATGGGAAATAACATTATGAGGGTCTTAATTCAATGAATGAGTCAACTCTTATCTTACCTCAAATTTCATGTTATTTTAAACATGCGAACTGCAGTTTTCAAGAGCAGTCCCTCTCATCCTCAGCTGAAATTATGACTACCGGATTTTCATTTCAATCTTCATCTATAATGTTACCTCTGGTGCTGATTTCATGAAAACTTTAGAAATATTAAAAATGGTGAAATTGAAAAATCAGCTATTGCAGCACATGGTTTGCTGGAGTGTCATAAAATTGAAAAAGAGGCCAAACTTTTCAAAAATATTTGGAATTAACAGTTCAGGAAAAGATATATATTCAGAAGAACAAATTTAGATCCATGAATTTTGAAATTTCCAATGAACAGGACTTAAATCTAAAAGTTTATCAAATGAGCATCAGATGGCAACATTATAGATGAAGATTCAAACGAAAATCCAGTAGTCATAAAATTGCAGTGTTTAAAAAAACATTAAATATGAGGTAAGATAAGAATTGACTCATTCATTTCCTTCGCCCTTAAAGTTTGGCTTCAATATAACCAGGAGAGTCACTAACAGCAAAAATAAATGTGCTTTCTTCCTTCATAATCTAAAAGGGAACCATATTAAAAAAATAATTAAAACATGAATTAGTAACTAATCTTGAATACTTTAAATCTTCTTCTTCATTCATATTAACTATAGGCAGCTGCTCATTTTAGTTTTAGAAAAAAAAACACTTATCACAACTCGCCCCAGTAGCTCAGTTGGAAGAGCATTGGTATGGTAAACCAAATGTCTCGGGCTCGGGTCCCGGTCTGTGCGAAAATTTTTCTCTTCAAATTAAAAAATTTTTTATTTCAAAAGTGACAAATATGTATTATAACATCCTCAGAATGGGGTACCATTGCTATAAATGCTGACAAACTGCCTGCTTTTCTGTCTGGGGTTGCTCTGATAGCCGGGGGGGGGGGGGAGTCCAGTTTTAAAGCATTGGAATATCTCTCTTTTCCCACTTGCTGTAACAAAAGGTGACATTGTCTGGAAGTTGGGACCAAAGATGATGATGAGTGAACAATTATAAATATTGTGACTGTTACATTTTACTGTAACACATGTCTGTCCTAGTGAATGGAAAAGAAGGTCTGTTATACAATGTTGGGTCATAGCCTCTCTTTTGTTAGGAGTTACTACATCAAGTTAATTTAGTTATCCTATTTTCCTATAAACGTCATGCATGGTACGCAGTCAACATACTGCAGCTAACTAACATATTACTAGGATGATGGGTTAAGGCACACGCAGGGTTGTATGGAAATGAGCTAGCAGATAAACTAGCAAAGGAAGCTGCACAGGAAGATGGGGACAAGGAAATATACAACAAGATCCCTCAAGCCAAAGTAATCAGGGATGCAGAGGAGAGAGGATTACAGAGGTGGCAAAACCAATGGGAGATATCTACAAAAGGAAATGTCACCAAAATGTTCTTCCCATCTGTACAAGATCAATTGAAGCAAAAGATCCCTCTCAACGGACAAATTACGACCTTTCTATCTGGACATGGGCAGACAAGACAGTATTTCCATTGATTCAAAATAGTGCAAAGTGAAATGTGTAAGTGTGGACAATATATACAAAATGTGAACCATTTAATATACGAGTGTTCTATATTAAACACTGAAAGAAACATTTTAAAATATAATATCAGTTTAAAAGGCGGACAGTGGCCAATAACAAATAATATTTTATTTAAGATTTAAAAGAATTTTTAAACTATATTAACTCAATAAATTTCGAAAAATTGTAACAGTACATAATATTGTAATAGTTTGATAGAATGCATGTAATGTTACCATGTAATGGAGCTGTATTAATAAATAAAAAAATAAAAATAAAAATTACTAGGATGATAAAAGTCAGTAAATTTTGCTTAACCCCCTGCAGGCCACTGGTAAAATCTCTTGTGTCAGAGATTTAAATTGCATCCACCGATGTGATCAGCTTTGCAAGTAGTTTAAGTATATTGTATGGCAAGTAATGGACAGGAGCATCAGAGCCGATCTAATCAGGTCACGGCACCTAAAGGGTTAAATGACTCTTTATTCAGGCTTAAGGTTTTTTAACAAGCCTGAAAATATTTAAACTCAGGACCCAGGATTTAAAGTCCCGGAGAACATGCTTCTTGGATTTTTCCATCCTAAAAAATCCATTGACCCCTGACAGGTTTAAACCCGCAACTCTCAGAGTCAACAGTAATATAAAGTATGGTTAAAAACTATAAAATAGTTACCTTGTAGGTCCGTCTCCTCAACGTAAGTTATTTTAAAACTCTGTAGGCCTTTCGGGACTAGTCCCATCATCAGCAGAATGCATTAGGTCCGTTCTTGTTGAAGCACTGACTTGGTTGTGATGATGGGACTAGTCCCGAAAGGCCTACAGTTTTAAAATAACTTAAATTGAGGAGACGGACCTACAAGGTAACTATTTTATAGTTTTTAACCGTACATTATATTACTGTAAACTAATACCTCGACGGAAACTTACCATGAATTTTACTAGTATCGTCTCAGAGTCAAGGAACATAACCACTAGCTCATGGAACAGCATCTCACATCCTCTTTCCACAAGCTAAATAAAAAATGGAGTTTCTCAGGTAGCTTAGTGGTTTAGCATTGGCCTAGAAAGTCAAAGGTTCTGGGTTCAAACCCCAGTCAGAGCATATCATTTTTATCTTCAAAGTTGCAATCTAGACACAAAGTCTTCTCTTATGTACGTTGTAATTCCCTCGTGCCAAATGCTTGAAACCTTTGCTTCTATCTTTGCAAATGGCGGCTTCTTACTTAAGAAGACATTTATTGGGAATTTAACATTACTTTATAAAGCCAGTAGGGCTTCTATTGACATTTTTATTATTAATTTAACACTTCTCAATGAAGGATAAATTATATTTGAAGAGAAAAATTTTCGCCTAGGACGAGACGCAAACCTCTCTAATTAGTATTTGCTGACATGCACATGTTTACTTCGGACTTTAAAAACATTTTGTGTCACAATTTGGAAACTTTATCCCATGTTTTATTTTTAGTATTTCCTAGTGATTTTAACATAAATTACATTGTGCAAAACACTCACCATTTGTTCCTTTTTTTTCAAACTCTGGTCTTCTCTTTCATTCCACTCCCTTGACTTCCAACTTCTGCAGCACAAAAAACCAAATAATCATTAAATCAATGCCATCTATTATAAACAGCTGTTTTCTGCATCTTTACAAATAATTCTTACCACTAAAATGTTATTCCTGAACAAAGGCTGCAGCTATAGTTACAAATAAGATTAAAACCCCTACAGATCAAGTATGTAAAAATTTAAATGAACCATAATACGTGTCCACAAATATAGTATCATACTTTAAACTACTACTATGTCATTTTGGATAATCGTATTTAAATTAAATTGGTGACAATCAAAAGAGAAACTCAAAAAGTTTTGTGTATGTTAACAATGTCAACAACGGACAATACAGAAACCAAACTAAATTGAATCATCTTTTTTGTGGTCATATGGGTTCATTGTTGGATATTTAGCAGACAGCGATCTGCAGCGTCACTCGTGGGGCCACATTCAATGTCTCTTTTTGAGTTTCTCTTTTGATTGTCATCAATTGCATATAGAAACGATTATCCAAAGCGACGTAGTAGTAGTTTAAAGTATGATACTGTATTTGTGGACACGGTGTATATCCCACGCCATTCATATTAAAAGCGGATATTTATCTCCATATAAAAATAATAAAGGTTTTTTTTATTTAATATTTAAATACGATTATATATATTTCTATTAAAAATGGAAATAAGATTGGTTTAGAGAATTCAAATTTTTTTATAAGTATATATAAAAATTCAAACTGGTCAATATAAACTGTTAATACAGTTGGATGTATTTGAAACTGATTTGGTGTGTAAAAAATATCTTAAATATTTGAATTGATATTTTTTATAAACAAATAAATGGGATTGGACGAATTGGATGGGAATCAGACAGTAGTACTCCTTCTTTTTCAGTTGGACCAATAAGAACTTCCAGATTATAACAGAAATGAAATGGGATTTTTCTCAGAATAAGATGGCTACAATACTTGAAAGAAGTCAGACATGTTAAATGATGGCTCATCAAGAAATAAGAGAATTATTGTTCATTTCTTGATATTAGTTGACAAAATGGTGTCAAAGTTATGGAAAATAATATTGTAGTATAAATTTAATTTATCTGGAGTATAAATAATCCATAAAGTGGAAATAATGTGTTAGTGAGTAAAAAAATTGACCGTTGGAAATAGTCATCCATTACATATATGAAGTAATAATCTGCTCCTAAGTGAAAATTATTAACTTGAACCCGAACTTTTAAAATTATTGAACATTTACAAGATTCATCTCAATTTAAACGAGAACTTCAATAAAATAACATTTACTTATTTTAGGAATTCTCACTATGAGGTATATTCATTAAGGTAGAATATTTTTTATCACTCACCTCATATTGAAGAACAATATGAGGTGGGTGATAAAAAATATTCTACCTTAATAAAAAATAACATTTAATTTAACTGTAAAGTGTCGTTACTAATTAATGTAAGAAACTTTCCCTCATTCCCTTGAAGGAAGTCATCAGTGGCGTGGCAAATAACAGTGATCTACATTATTAAATCATATATCTACAACATCTTTGCTTAAGTTTCTTCGAGTATTAGAAAGTCCCCTGGGTTGGCTACCAGCCATCCACAGAGCAAGACTAGTGGTAGGGCTGCTACCTTATGGCCTCTAGTCAGGCGTTCAAAATATGGAATTTCCTCCATATTTGATGGAACGGTTATACTGCCATGACTCAATCCCCATTACCTCATTAGTTAAAAGCAGGGTGTACCACATGCAGGTGAGGTTGAGAATTAGGTAGGAGAGGTTATAGAATGCACATCACTACCTCTTAAACCCCTTACGATCATTGTTAGGAGTTAATAGACTGGATCACCAAAGGAACACTATTATCAGAGGAAAACTTGGAGTAACAAGTTTAAATGAAGATATACAAAGATACCAACAAGAATGGAAAAATCATCTGAGGAGAATGGCAAGAAATAGACTTCCAAAATTGGCATTCCAATATACCCCAACTGGACATAGGGACCAAGGAAGTCCAAAACATCAGCGGAAAGATCAAGACCATCTTCGCTAGGTTTACCATACAGGCCACATGGCCTAAAACGAATTTGTCCATGATGATGATATCTACAACGTGGGACATCACATCCAACAACCCCCTTTAATATATATATATATATACATATCCATCCATCCATAGTAATTCTGCCCATGGGCAGGTCTTTCACTGCAATCATAGCATTTTCATGCTATGCTTTGCAGCTTTACTAGGGAATTCTAGGTGTGGTAGCTTCCCGTTGCTTTCCACACCGGTGAAGGATGGTGATGATAATGATAAGGATGATGGCCTAATAATTTTCTGTGACCGTTGGGCCCTAAGCTTCCTGACATTTATCTTACAGGTGAGAAATAACCCCAAAAAAACCTCACCCAGAAGCCTGTCCTGACTGGGAATCAAATCTGGGCTCGCTGCGTGACAAGGCAGCATCTACCTCGATACCACAGCGGTGGAATATATATATAATGTTAAATTTTCTTCTGCATTTCCTACTGATCTGTTAACTCTGGAATCTGAGCTTATTATCCACATATCCATGTGGATTCTAATGCCACCTACTGCAATTAACATGTTTCGGTTCTGCACTGGGCATTAATGAGGTTTATTTTCAATTTATGCACCACTTCAGCAGACCATTTTACGTAAGTGATGTATTATTATATTGTGTACAGAAAAGAGTTTATGTTTGTGTAGTGTAAAGTGTGTTGTGAGAGATGATGAAGGAAGAGAGGAGATGAAACCTGGTGCCAGCACATAGCCCACTCCTGTCAAAAAATACCCTAAAGGGACCACCGGCTTAACATTCCCATCCTATAGACGTTAAGAACTGCAATTTAATGCAACAATGTCATAAGAATGTTGCATGGTGTAGCATAGTGAAGCATTTCTATAGTTGAGCCGTAAAGACAGAAAATAAGCTGAGGTCTACAATTGTTGATCACGATATTCCATACAACATTCTTATGCCACTGTTGTACTACACACTTTTACCATAATAACGTTTCATACTATTTTGAACATTTTGAAATGATTACATAAGCATGCCTTACGATTTTTAATCATTTATATGACACAAATATTGTTAATCAAGTTCTATAGACGCGTAAATGTTTAATGTGACTTCTGCTAGATGACTCTCCAATCGGTGTTACCAACATTTGCAATTAATTCAAAATCATATTTCAAGAAATTAACTTCATTTTATTAGGTTCCGATGGGGAAAGTTAGTGTATTTAAGATTAGTTTACAATTTATTAAATAATATGCATGTAACTTATTTTGTTAGGTTAGGAAAAGGGAAGTTAGTTTATGTACATTTTTTATAAATATTTGGATTTTTTTTTTTCCAAAAGTTGGTTACTCTGATTTCAGAGCTATCTAATGGAAACTACATTAAGCATTGGAGCAACTCGCGCATGTGCACTGTGATTCTGTAGAACTTATAAGAATTCATGGAGTAAATAACAAATAGTGGACTTTTTCCGGAAAATGTATGTAGAGTAACAGTATTACAAGAATGTAGTGTCAAAAATCATAGATCGAACGAAGTATTCTAAACTTCACCCTTACTAACCATTTTAATCTTCCAAAACTCATAGAAACATGTTTCACGAAAATAGGGCGTGTCATCCTCCAGTACTGTGAAGAATCAGCCGGCATCTGCTTGATTCCATTTTCTTCCTTTGTGCTAACCATTTTAATCTTCCAAAGCTGGTAGAACTATCAGACTGTTTCAGGAAAATGGGGCGTGTCATCCTCCAGTAATGTGAAGAATCAGTCGGCATCTGCTTAATTCCATTTTTCTTTCTTCGCATGTTTTCATATCTGCAATAAATAATTTTAAAGAATGTTCAGACAATATTTTACGATGTAAAATAAATTATTTTTCTGCCAGAAATTTACGTTTGATTTACCTGATTTGCACAAGTTCCGAACACAAATTAGCGATGATAGTGAACAAACTAGTTCATTTGAACGGCAAGTTAAAAAGAACTAACTATAGTTCGTTCATTAATTTTGAACTGATAGTTCGTGTACGGTGAAAATGAACTGTCGGAACCTTTGTTCTGTGGTCGGGACCAGAGATAACTTCGGGACACAGAGTGCTCTGTGCGTCGGGATAAGTACGACTGTACGATGATACGTACGATTGTGCATGTCAAGTTAATTCGTTCGCTAGTAGCCAATGGCAAGCCTAGTATACTCATATGAGTTAGTTTAATAATAATGAAGAGCGCACAATGTGCATAATGTTAAGTTCACCATGGTCCACCGTTCAGTCCCCTCCACAGTAAGCCCTCAGGGACATGTCTCTCCTCCGACACGACACACATGAGTTAGTTTAAGAGTAAACAGTTATATGCTTTCTAGTAAGTCCCATATCAATTCAATACACCTTCGTGCATTCCTCCGCTCCACCCAATTGTTCTCAAAGTAGCGCCAAGATTAAAAAAAACATATACAGTTCACGATGTTTATAGCGCTTAGCGTTTCTTACAATAATACTAATTTTTCTTCTGGTTCCGAGGGTCGCCGGTTAAAACTCGGCCACGATCGATGGATTTTTTTAGGATGGAAAAATCCAAGAAGCAAGACCTCCGGGAGGGACTTTAAGTCGTGTCCCGAGTGTGAAGATTTTCAGGCTCGCAAAAGATCCTTAAGCCTGAATAAAAAGGCCTCTAAGGAAAATTTACCTATCTCAAATATCCTAGCAATATCTTAGTTGCCTGCTATAGATGACGGTGTGTTGACAGCCTGCAACCCATGACATCTATTAACAAATAGAGTAACTAAATGGATTCAGTCTATTAATTCCTAACAAAGGAGAAGATATGGCTCAACACTGGCCTACGCCATTATATATACAGAGTGTAAATGAATTATATCGCATAAATTTAACTACGTATAGAGGAGTATTATATAAGCATTTTGAAATAATGAAATGATACCACAAGGGAAACTCAATTAAAATTTTATAAAACAATAGCCGTTCCAACATTAACATACGGATCTGAGACTTGGCCTTTAACGATCTCTGATAAAAATAAAATTGAGACAATAGAAATGAGATTTCTCAGATCAGTTGCAGGTGTATCTCTAAGAGATCAAAAGAGAAGTCAAGATATCAGAGATGAACTACAAATCTATGATATAAACGAGAAAATACACACAAATAAACGTAATTGGTTTGAAATATACAAAGAATGCCAAATAATCGTTTATCAAAACAGCTGCTTCATTATAGGCCTCTAGGCCGAAGAAATGTAGGAAGACCAAAACGTCGTTGGCAGGACGACCTGCGCCTGCGGCATGTAGTGCGCCGGGGAGCGGAACGGGCCAACAGGCCCATACCTTGAAGATGATGAAATAATGAACTAATGGTCTACGAATAAAAATGTCAAAGTTATTATTCAATTTGTAAAATGGTTGGCACGCCACTGATTATTTCAAATTAAAATTGAAATAATATGATACAGAGACTGTAACTTGCAACAAGCATGCGCTTTTAGTTCAGTGCTTATAGCAGAATACCAAAAGCAAACGTAAGATTTATGCAACACGTTCGAAACTCCCTACAGTACGTGTACATTTTTTATTCTTCCTTTATTAAGTACGTACTGTAAATTAGTTACATACGTAGATTTACTTCTGATTTGTTTATTCATTATTTTACAGAATACGTTAATGGAATGTCGGCGCAGTATACGAGTTACAAAACTATCTATGTATGTATTGTACAGACAGTTGTTTGAAAGGTTGTAATAATATTTCGATTACTGTAGAGTGCATAGGTTTCGCAAATAAAATGTGTAATTGTACTGTACAGTACTTGGATAAATGATAGTGCAGTGATTAATAACATGAAGAGGTATAGTGTATGTACACATGGAATACATAATGTTATTGGGAAATAAAAACAATGCATTTGAGTAAACCAGAAAAAAAAGTAAAACACCTGCAGACTCATTAAAGAAAATGTTCAAATTGGCGACTTCCATTCCCACAACACAGACGACGAAAGGATTCTGGTACCCCGTTCAAGATACCAGGTGTCTCACATCACATGCTGCGATTATGCGTGCAACTAACAGTTTATCTGTATCAACAGGGGTCCCACACACCAGTGTTTTCAGATGTCCCCACAAAAAAATAATCAAGTGGACTGAAATCTGGAGAGCGAGGTGGCCGCACTACAGTTGGACTATCTCTTCCCATCCAACGGCCACGATATACTCCATCCAAATGATTTCGCACATTCCGTCAGAAATGGGGAAGAGTTCCATCGTGTTGAAACCACACGTTAATCCTGATGTAGAGAGAAACTTCTTATAGTAATGTAGGTAGAACGTGCTCTAAAAATGTATTATAAACGACACCATCTAATCTCTGGGGAAGAAGGTAAGGGTCAATATGTGGTCAGAAATTATGCCTACCGATCCCTTATTAAATGATCTCTCCTTTTTACATTTGTAACAAGTTTACGTCATAGAGAACAGATTTACGTCGATTTGAAAGCAAGAACTTCAAATCGAATTAAAAAATTAATTCAAAAATGTTTCAGAATAATAGTAGAAGCCAAATTTGCTGAACAATTATGTATTATTCATAAACCGTCCGATTATAACAGACTGTTGCGATGTTAATTTAAGATTAACTACTATGAATTACTGTGGAATCGGCTTAAATAATTAAAATTATTTTGTTAAAACAAAAGTACTGAAACATTAAAGAAATCTGATAAATAACAATTACCTTGTTTTATTTTTAATAAACCACCAATTACTACTCTGATTAATTATTTATTAATCGCCTTGCCATCTATAAGCAGAACTCTAACAAACTACCGAACCAAATACCAGCGATAACCCACTAAAATACTCAAGCGACGATCGCTGCCACCATAATCCATAGATCAATTTATCGATGTTTGTGGGCCATCGCTGGTTTAACCTCTTAAGATTTTTCCCGCTTAATTTAATAAATAAAAAAAATGACCGTCATATTCATAAACTACCGATTTATTCACATACCGCTACTTTTAAATATAATCGATTTTTTATTAAATTTTACTTTCCACTGAATTATGGGGAAATATAATTTTTTTGGCAATAAAATAATGGGATTATTGGTAACAGTAATAAATATTATTTAAAAAAAACTAAAACAACACACTTTATTAGAAAACCAAACTACAAAATTAAAAATAATTTTAATTTCTAACATGGCTTGGGATAAAATTAAAGTGGTCAACAACAAAAAATCATCTCCAACACATCTAGAATAAAACTAGAGTTATCTTAAAAAAAATCCCATCAAAAGTATGGGATGCTCTATATCAATTAATATATTTGATAATAAACAGATATTGATAAAAGTAAAGTCTCTAAGAAGAAAACATAAAAAGCACCCCATGCTTTTGATGGTGGACTAGTGGTTATGCTCCTTGCCTCTGGTCCCAAGGGTTGCAGGTTCAAACCTGGCCGGGGTCGATGGATTTTTTTTAGGATGGAAAAATCCAAGGAGCAAGTCCTCCGGGAGGGTCTCTAAAGCCATGGGTTCCGAGTCTTAAGATTTTCAGGCTCTTAGGGGGAGAGCACCTAAATCTCTGTTAAGGGAAACATGGGCTTACAAGACAAGATAACTCTAGTTTTATTCTAGATGTGTTGGAGATGATTTTTTTTGTTGACCACTTTAATTTTATCCCAAGCATGATGGAAATTAAAATTATTTTTCATTTTTTAGTTCAGTTTTCTAATAAAGCGTGTTGTATTAGTTTTTTAAAACTATTATTTATTCTTTAGTTTGGTTTTCTAATAAAGCATGTTGTTTAATTTTTTTAAAACTATTTATTTTTAAAAATTTTTAGTTCAATTGATTTCATAAACCGGAATCCCGTGAATATTTAATTGCTTAATACTCTTCCAGAAAAATCTCCGGGCCGGATTTGAACCAGCGACCTATGGATTACTGAAATTATATACTACAGTCCACCGCTCTACCAACTGAGAGCTCTTACAACGATTGACTAAAGTCGATAAATCTGCAACCTATCATACCAGTTTTTATTTGCTGATGATTCTGGTCGGGATTTTAGAAAAAAATTATGAAATTATTGTATTGTCGTTGGTCCTTTACATGTATACAAAGTTTCAAGTCGAGCCAATGTTTTTAAATGGGTGAAAATCGTGTTCAAAGATTCTGTTACATAGATAGATGGACAGATACAGGTCAAGCTAAAATAAAGAGTGTAAAAAGCATGACTTTTTAAACTAACTCATTGGCACTATTGAATCGTTAGGTTGACATAGAAATCATCAATTTCATCTAGTCGCATTCAATGAAGGATTCTCAAGACATTTGGTTTAAGGAAAACTTTCCTTTCAGATGTCTTTAAAAATGATTGAAGACAAGAAAAGGCAATCTTCTTTGAATGCGGATTTGATCCTAAAAGATCTTCCGTTTTTTTGGCATACCCGACTGGACACTCTCCCTCAAGTTTTCCATGTCCCTCTTTCACTCCCCATTTGTGCCACATGTTCTGCCCTTTGTGCACGCCGTAGCGTAGTGGTTAAGGCCCTGTGCTACAAGCCGGAAGGTCGAGGGTTCAAGTCCCGGTGGGGTCAGGATTTTTAAACTGACCCAAACGTTCTGGCAGCACTATGGCCCTGGGATCGACTCAGCCTCTAACGAAAATGAGTACCAGTCGCTTGTTCTGGGGTAAAGGCAGCTGTCATGCAGGGCTGACATCAAGTGCCGATTGTCCAGAAAAAGTGGGAGCCTTAACCTCCCACTACCCCAAGGGCCTCCTGAGGCCTGTAGTGGGAATACTTTACTTCTGCCCTTTGTGGTTTATGAGATTTAACAGTTCTTATTATTTGTAGTTAAATATGGGATGTAACATTATGAGGTTCTTCTTATATTTGGTTTCACATAAAGATTATGTAGCTCACTGTAGTGTAGTCTTCTCCATTTGGCTATATGTTCATTTCTCTTTGGTCCAAAAATTTTCCTACGAACTTTATTCACATATACTCATAATCTTTTCTCCATCCTTAAAGTATGTGTTCATGTTTCACATCCATATAAATGGGATGGTAACAGTTTTATATTTTTTGAAAGAAGTTGAAATAATGAGTCCCTGCAATTTATTATAACATGCATTTCCAGAATTGTAATTACTGTTCCTAGGTATTTCAATTCACCCACTTCTTCAAAATTTCCCTCATTTGTCATTAACTGTCCATTTCCATTAAATATATTTATATATGTAAACACATTTCAATTTTTTATATTTGAAGAGAAAAATAGAAGTGTTAAATTAATAATAAAAACATTTTAATTTCGTTGAGTTGTTTCTTGACTCACTTCATACTTCTTAACTCCCTCACATATCTAGATTTCGTCAGTGTATTTGTGACATTCACAACTTGTGAACGTGAACGGCATTGAGAATGTCACAAATACAGTGACGAAATCTAGATATGTGAGGGAGTTAAGAAGTATGAGGTGAGTCAAGAAACAACTCAACAAAATTAAAATAAACTCATAGTGTTATTTCCTACCTACATAACTTAATGTAAACACATATTTAGTTTTATTGATGTTTACTTTCATTCAATTTGATAATTTTCCTCATCATTGAGGGTTTTCTCCAACCAATCTTAATAATTAACACGAGTTTTAAAAAAAATACATAAATGACTACAGACTTATATTTATCAGTTTGTAACAAACATTCACAAATTCCCTTAATTAAAGTTCTCCATCATTCTCTGTCCTCTGTGTCTTCATCCATTATACCAAATTTCCTCATTGAATTCTGAATGTTATTCTTCCAGGTTGTTCTTAGTCTTCCTTTTCTTCTCCTACTTTCAATTTCCCATGTATAGACAGCTTTTGGTGGTCTTCCATCCTGCATTCTTCTTGTGTATACATACCATATTAGCTTTCTGTGTTCAATCTCATCCATTATATGTTTACTTCAATGGGAATAAAAAACTGGAAGGAGCAAAGGTTTGGTGGGAGTTTTTTTAAGAAGACCAAGGTGCACAAAGGGCTGTTGTACCATTTATAATAACAATAATAATAATAATAATAATAATAATAATAATAATAATAATAATAATAATAATAATAATAATAATAATAATAATAATAATAATCATAATAATAATCAATTGAGTTGGTGTTTACTTGATGAAAATCCATATTTATTAACTAAATAAAAATAAAACTTAGTTTTATTTGATTTTCATATTTATTAAGATATAATTCAGTGACAGCTGTTTCGGTACATTGTACCTTCTTCAGACATGTTAACAAATTATGAATTGTGTTATTATAGTACATATCAACTGATCTAAGCAACAATACAACAATAATTTATTTAAATTTTTTAATTTAACAAAGGCGATTCATTTAAATCAAGTTAAAAATAAAAAAAAATTTAATAAATTATTGTTGCTTAGATCAGTAGATATGTACTATAATAACACAATTCATAATTTGTTAACATGTCTGAAGAAGGTACAGTGTACCGAAACAACTGTCACTGAATTATATCTTAATAAATATAAAAATCAAATAAAACTAAGCTTTATTTTTATTTAATTAATATATAATAGTGTTTAATTCCAGCACCAATTTCTTAGTCTTACTCAACAGAGTGTGCGTGTTAGCCCTTAGTATCTCCTTGTCTAATAATACTGTTTTGATATTTTGAGTTTATTTATTTTTGCATTTTGATATCTTTATACTTTTGATGGATTCTGTGATTCTTAAAGTTAAATAACTTGTTAATAATTAATATTGTATTTTATAATAAACTTGTTAATGGTAATTTTTATTTTAACTATAAATAATTTTATATTTTGAGACTTCTAATTGTTGCATTTTGATAATTTTATAGTTGATATTATAATTATTAAAGATTTTTCAGTAATTCAGTAGAATTAAAACAAAGTTTTGTTAATATTTAAATAGTTGGGTGCTTGTTGCACTGAGAACGCACAAACGAGTGTAAATGTACTCTTCTTACAACAAATAGCTTTGTTAAAGATATTTTGCCTTAATCATAGCAGTGCTACAGTTGTAAAAGTGAAACAGGAGTTGTGTTGCCAGAGTGCAGTGAGTCTCGGACTATGCACAGTACTTGAACAGGGCTGAAAACTGCAAATGCTTTCCATCTGTAATTCAATATATAATTCAAACTCGAAAGAAGACAATGTACACTTACCAAAAAATGATGAGTCAAGTAGTGTTGATGAAAGCCATCTCGGCCAAGTTTGCTTCGTTGCATTCTAAGTGTATGCCATACAATTTAATTAACAATAGAAATATATACTAGACCTATGCCAGGGATAGCATTGCTGTCAAAAGGATTACCCATGCCAGATAGGTTAAAGGTGATAAGTAGAGTCCGGATGTTAGGCACTTAAAAAATTCAAAATAGGCAGGAAAAAGGCTCTAAAAATCAATAATATAGGCACTAAAAATTCAAAATAGGCTCTTACAAAACATGGATTACAACATAACTTTTTAGTTTTACGTTAAGAATATAAATGTATGCTATCAATAGCATGCAAAGATATCAGATATGCTTTTGGAATTTGTTTTGCCTTTTTACAAAGAGCAGAACCGTCACTTGAGAATATTTCCGTACCAAATTTTTTTCACAAAATTGGTCAGTTTGTCTTTTACTGTTGTCTGCTTAACAGGAATGCATGAGGTGGAAAAAAAAAAAAAAGCAATATTTACCTAAAGGGAAAGCATTGAGGGAATTTATAAAAAGAACAGTTGAAAACTTCTATGAAATGATTTGTGTCATGAAGTTTGTCCATTTCAATTGATTTCATTGAAATACTGAGTTAATTTCCATAAAAATGGCAAATAGGCATTTATAGGCAAAATAAGCTGAGCAAAACATTTCTTCCACTTACTTGTGTTTTGCACTCTTTTAACTTTACTATTCAACCCCTCTTGGTTAACTCTTGTTTTTTTCGACCCCAACGCTATTAGGGCATCCGAGGGCTAGGGAGTCTTTCCTTTCTTCCATTTCTTCTTTCCTTTATTTTTCTTTTCTTCTCCAGAAAAGCCTGACCAGAGGCTATAAGATGACAGCTGCATCACTGGTCTTGCCTTCCTTTGGCCAGCAACCAATTGAAGGGACTATTATTATGCTTTCAAGTCTTATACGAAAATTTCCCGGAAGGATCAGAAAATTTTCTATAGGATCGTAACAGGCCTTGGCCTAATACTTGGAAGGAAGAAGAAGAAGAAACTTCATGGAAAACAACTCTAGGATCGTTGGTATGAACTTACATGAAGTCACTTTTACAATATCTATAATAAATAACTGTAGGCATTTTCCCTAACATCCAGTCTCTATTCATAAGTCAGACGAAAAAAGTACCTAGGACGAATATATAAAAATATAACTGTCAAGAAACAAGTCCTGCAATGGGCAGGACATGTGGCATGAAAGGTGAATGAAAGAAGGGCATGGAAACACTAGACAGGGGATGATTGGAAAACATTAGCTCAGGATTGAGATGTATGGAGAGCTTATGTCAATGCAAGTATGAACTTATGGGACAGAATTTACAAGGTATCTAATTTTATAACTTTACATTATAATTATTTTTATATTATGATAAACACTGGTAATTCCTTTGTTAATTTCTCAAAATTAAAAAATAATATTCAATGAAAAACTGTACACCATGTTCAAACTTTTTTGGATAGTTTCTGTTGTCATTTTTAACCAGCGAGACTTTTCTTGGGTCTGCCGCTTTGCTCTGTTTCCTCAGATGTGCCATGGTTCCAGGCTCAATCCTCAATCAAGTGAGATTTTTACTTGCATTTAACCCCAGGTTTAAATGCTCAATGCATTTTTCCAGAAACCGGATTAAGTCGCTATAAATTATATTGTCTATTTTCAGACATTCAAAATGAACAAAAGATAATGGTACTTGAGATCACAATAAGGGTGAAGACCAAATATATTCCTCTACTATTCATAAATGTTGACAAAATATGTTGTTGTTTTCAAATGCTGGGCCTTGGCAATGAAGCCATTAGCGTTCTTGCTCTCCAATATTTCTCTATGGTGGATCCAACAGGTAATAATTCACAGGTTTGTAGATGTTCTTCGTTCATTTCTTCGTCTTTGTTGCATAGAGGACAATTTGGATTCATGTAGATTCCTATTTTATATAAATGTTTGGCCAAATAGTCATGTTCAGTAAGCAGTCTACATTTTGCTACTGTAGTTTTATGTGTAATTTCTGGAATAATATTTGGCTTCTTTACTAAAATATTCTATTTTTTGTCTTTGCCTTTATTACATACGTCTTGGTTTTGTTTGATTTTATATTTGTTTTTAATTATTCTTTTTATGGATGTGAAAGGTAAGCTTTTAGTAGTATTCTGAATTAGATTGGAGCCTTTTTTGGCAAGAAAATCAGCAGTAGCCTTTTTTGGCAAGAAAATCAGCAGTGTCATTTCCAGCAATTCCACAATGTGCAGGTATCCATTGCAATTGAATTCTTTTCTGTAGTTTTTGGAGTTGTTGAATCATTTTGTAGCACTCTTTAATTTGTATTGACTTCATTTTGTGTGAATTTACTGCATATATTGCTGCCTTAGAATCAGAGAGTATGACAGCATTTTGAAATTTATTTATTCTGTATAGTAATTGTTGACAAAATATTACCCTGCCACGTGATGTACAAAATATATAACAAGCAGAGATAAGCGAGTGTACCTCGTCTTCTGAATTGAAGGCCATTTAACAGTTGGTGTCTGTACCTCGTCTTCTGAGGCAAATGGATTAAGACCCAGATTGTCTGACCTTCATAATTATGCCTTGTCTTGTTTAGTATGAATATATGAAGTGAATTATGTGGTTTAGGCCTGAACAATGAAGGAAATATTGTTTATGCATGATGTCACCTGGATTGTTGCAGAGTAAACAGTTTGTTTTGTATATGCTGATTCTGTGCAAACAGCGGGTTTGTGTAGTCATGTCCTGTCATCAGTCTGAAGTTGGCTACTGCTTCTTTGCAGCTTTGTGTTCGACTGTGACACTTACTTATTATGTCATAGATTTCTTGGTGATGCTTGCTCTATATCTACAGTTCAAATTTAGAACCCAAAAATGTTTGAACACCCTGTAGAAATTTTCTAGCTCATCTTGGACGAACAGCTTGTGAAATAATGAAAAGAAAAGATCAGTCTCATCGATACTGTGGAGAATGTTGTTTCACAATGTTACGTGAGATGTCAGCATGACCTGAAAATGTTTCATACATTTCATTAAGAAGCTGTGGAATCCTCTATCATCAGAAACAAGTTCTCAACAATTCTACAAAATTATGAGGTTTAATTTATGGTGAAATTAAATGTTTCTTACCTCTCCTCATATAAATCTTCTAAGTAGATCGCGATTTCAAGACCACCATAATGGTGTCATCTTCAGTACTTTTTTGGCAACTGATGTTATGTTGATCAGAAGAAACTCTTCTTCTTTCCTCTGTTGGTGGACCGATGAACCTCTGGATCAGGTCAAAATTTGCGGGAATTTCA